>JBAMNC010000688.1:2022500-2622500 GCA_037902135.1 Cetoscarus ocellatus
ATGTCTATTGTTAATTCTGAGTCTTTAAATAAATCTTTGACATGTAAGCCCTTGTCAACTCCAACTCTCAATCAACATTTTTGTGAGAAACATCCCTTTGTTCATCTCGTATATTAATTTATTTTTTAGCTCTTGAGAACTGAAGATGCTTTTTTTCCTGGAAAATTATCACACAAGAATTTTTTTTTTAACTATGAAGTTTATCAGAAGGAAAAACAATCTCAAAGTGGCTTTACCTCCAGGCAGTGCAGTACTTTGAGTATTAAGGTACGTTCGCACCAAATGCAACTTGGGCGACCTGGGTGACGACTCTCCATGTAAAGTCAATGCACAGCCGTGATGGGGGACTGCATTTTTTTGTTAAATAAAAAAACAAATAACACTACAAACTTCCCAACAAAAGGACATTTTCACTCCACTTCCAACAAGTGAGGCTGGGTTTTATTTTACGAATTGGCTTGCACGTTCTGTCCTTTACACCACAGCAGTAGTATCGCCTACTTTGTTATCGTATTGGCTGTACTGAATTTTATTGATGGAATGATGGTCCAATCACCAGTCAGATATGCTTTTGAAAGATTCTGCCCATTCACAAACACCTTCTATGGGCTGTTGACCAGATTGACATGTATTGAACAACCATCTGGTGTGTCAGGTTACATCCAACAAGCTGCTGGAGATTATGGTCCATAACAACATTATGCAGTTGCACACACATTCAAACAAGACAGCATTATGGAAAACAGTGGCACACGTGTAGGTGACGCTCAGTTTGTGGCTATTTGTCATGAAAAGGAGACAGTTTTTCAGCTGGGTTGTGGAGGCATCAGGTCAAATAGTTCAACCTAAATGTCCCCCTCACCTTCAACATTTCACAGTTCCTCTTGGGGGATCCCAATTTGTTCCCAGGCCAGACAGGATTTGTAATATCTCCTGCAGGTTCTGGCTCTGCCTCAGGGTCTCCTTCCATTTAAGTGTGCCCAGAAGGTTTCCACAAGAAGATGACCTATTCTGATACATCTGATGGACTGTTCAGAATATATTATACAGAATATACTGTATTTCACTTGTCCATCTGGGCAACAGCCCACAGATAGTATTTGAGAAGGGGCTAAGCCTTTCAAAAGCTTATCTGACAGAAGATTGGATGACCGTTCCATCAACCACACAGAAAGAAGTCCTGATTTCTTTCTTGGGTGCCACCCATGCATTTAGCTGTGTTGCTTATTCCATAAATTCATGATTCTAACAAGTTGTACCTCGTTGTATAGGTGACAAATCAGGAAACACAACTCTACCACTGATCCACTGTTGCTGTTTAAAAGTTATTAGAATGAATAGAGGCGATTAATCCAGACCATTCTTGGCTGAGATTATCAAGAGAAAATAAACCAAAGCTTTGACCTGCCCTGTTTTAAGTTCATTATACCACAAGACACTTTTAAACTATCATTCATTTCAACATCTGTCAGCTCTCACAGCAAACTGATCATAAGGAGAAACACACTTACAACACAAAGTGATAAATATTTTCCTCTTCACAGTGTGTGGGACTTAATTGTCTCTGTCTCTATTTCTGCTGCAGATAAAACATGTCAATATTTGTTTGGTCACAATCAACCGCTTGATGGTTTCACAATGACAGAGGAACTTCCATGGAACTGTGCCTGAGCTGTTGCTAATAGCAACAGGATGCTCCAATAAAAATAACCAGCAGACCTTTGTGCTGCATTTAATTCATTTCATGTCAGTCATTCTCCTGCTTTTTAGGCTATTATGAAGGCACCATGAATTCCTTTGTCTTGTTCATTGTTCTGTTTTGTATTTGTATTCAGTTTACCACATTAGGCGTTGTTTATGTGCCTCTATTTTCTCATTAACACCTCAGCAGTGAAGAATTGGGTCCATCATGCTAATATCAAATAGATTCATGGTCTTGTTCCTGCCTGTTCTTATTTGCAGGGAGCATTAGTCCTCCCTTAGAAATGCCTGCTAGTGTGGAAATAAGAACTTTATGACTTCTAAATCAAAGTAACTGTGGTTAAAAATGGAAGATAATGAAGATAGACCAGCTATCATGCTAGGTGATTCAGGAAACATGGTCTTTGTAACACAAATCGACATCTTTGGTGCAAATACTGCTCCTCACAGCTATGACTTTACAACCTGGGAACTGCTTAATTCTGCCAGTACTCTGGCTCATGTTACTGACTGGTGAACCATTTCATCCCAAATCCTTCCAGTTTATTGAAGTTTGGTAATCCTAAATTTTGGTTTCAGGCTAAACTGGTCATTTATTTCGCCTTCCTGGGCAATTTGGTGTGTAATTTGCTGATACATCCGCTCCAGGCCTCATCTTCATAACCATAAACCACATCAGTCCCCTCAAGTGAATTAATGATGTCTGCAAAAAGACCAGAGTTGCCTTGGCACAAATGTAGAAAGGATATTTTTCATGTCAGATGTGCTCCCTAAATGTTCAGTTGTAGTTAAGTTTGGCAAAATCAAGACAGCAGTTAAATTCAACCTTTTGAGGGAAAGTATGAAGTAACCTCTGTTAATGAGTTCTGTTAACATGCAAACTCTTTGACTTTTTCTTGGGGCAGTGTTGTGGCCTTATTACCCGTTGGCTCAATCATGCATCACACTGATTCTGCATAAAGCAACATCTAATCTAATCAACTTTATTTATATAGCACATTTTTTGGAAATCAGTGAACAGTGCTGCACAGTGAGTTCCAAGTAGATATGGGATAAAATAAAATAGAATAAAAATACAATAAAACCAAATATATTAACACAGTCGACAAGACGACAAGAAGGGGCTTCTTGACAGACCTCAGAGATCTCGACAGAGTGTAAACAAGGTAACATACCTTTGGATAATTTCCAGTTTTGGCACTGCAGTTCATCACAAGCAACTGAAATCAAATACAGATGAGCAGTCATTTTCTTATGTTAAGATGGTGATATATTTGCAAAATGTATTTTTCATTGTTTTATTAGCTGGTGGTTCTGATGCAGCACTACCACATGGTGCTAATGTTCATTAAATATCAATAGAGGAATACAGCAGTGGTGCCAGGTGTCACAACTGATGGGATAATCAATAGATTGGTGATTTTGCATTTACACTGTGGTTGACTGTCTGTGGGTGTGTTTGTGTTAGCTCTTAAGTCTTATGCATAAACTCCTAATCGATACTTTTTGAGACAATGATTAAAAAAACAACACTTCATAATGAAGCACTGAAGGGTTCACCCTCTATTTTTGCCTGTGCTTTGACTGCAATATCTATCAGCAAAGTTGGCTGCAAGTCATTAGACCATAACACCAAGACAGTTATGACAGTTCACAGAGGAAAATGTTGTTGAAATGGAGACAGTTTGTCCTTTTGTCATTAGTTGCCAAAAATATTTGTTAATTTTACTCTCAGAAGTACTGCCATGTTTGCAGTTTACTCCTAACACAACAGGTAGTTACATGGAGCTTGAGGTCTTTGTGCGTCCTCCAGTGTTATCTTCCAATAACCCGCGTCTCATTCTGGCAAGTATATAAACAAAAGCGCTCATGATGCCAATTGACAAAAACAAGAATGCAAGTTCAAACAGCATGTGAATCTGGACCTACTGCGAACAAACCCTAAAGAGCAGAAACTTATTTTCAGTGATGGATGATTGAAAATTTGGAATCTGAGTAAATAACTGTAATGAGAATGGTACCTAACTTTAGCTTCACTATATAAAAAAAAAAAAATTGTAAAAAAACTGTAATTTTCTGGCAGCTGGGGTGCCAAAAAAAACCTGTAAAATAACAGAAAATAACTTTCTCATAAAAATATGGTTACTTTCCACAATTAAAATGCAGTTTATAGTTGTAATTTTCAGAAGATTTTGCCTTTTTTGAGGTTGTTTTTAATGTTAAATTAGAAACATTTTCATGTTTTAAAACAATGAAACCACGTATAAATATGGTAAATAAATGTTGTAATACGAACAATGTTTGAATTTACGGAAATGTGCTGTTATTAGTTGGTTTTAATGGCATTATTTTATGTAAAACGGCTGTATATTCATTTATATTTAATGTTATATACCATAATAGTATAAAACATTCATTCATTCATTTTCTATACCCCTTATCCCTTTCGAGGTCACGGGGGGCTGGAGCCTATCCCAGCTGTCATTGGGCGAGGCGAGGTACACCCTGAACCGGTTGCCAGTCAATTGCAGGGCCACGTAGAGAGACAGACAACCATTCACGCCCACACTCATACCTAAGGGCAATTTAGAGTCACCAACCTACCTGATGAGCATGATTTTGGTCTGTGGGGGGAAGCTGGAGTGCCTGGAGAGAACCCATGCATGCACGGGAAGAACATGCAAACTTCACACAGAAAGGCCCTGCCCAACCCGAGGATCGAACCGGCAGCCTTCTTGCTGTGAGGCACGTGCACTACCTGCTGCACCACCGTCCAGCCCACAGTATAAAACACACAAAATGATTTGATTTGTCTTTCAAAAGATGTCAAAAAACTGTTGAAAAACTAGATATTGGGTTTACAATTGCAACAATTTACCGTCAATTATAGATCATATCAAATGTAAATTTAGTTTTTTCAGGTTGTTTTGACCATTTACCGGCCCCAGTCTGTGCAGAGACTTTTTTTTTTTGGTCTCCAGTTCTCTATCTGTTATTTATCAGTTGTTTATCTATCGTTTTGGATATTAAACTGTTAAATTCAACTTTAAAACTATATATAAAAAAAAAAATCTAGAAGCTATAGCTCACTACGTAGTGCTGATGCCCAATAAGCAGAGGCTAGTCCTTGCTGCAGCAGTTCAAGTCCACCTCTTTGCTCTGCATGTTATTCTTTGCTTTGCCCTTTTTCTGTGTCTCTCCAGATGTTATTTCAAAATAAGTGTTAATATAATGTTAATAAATGTTACCGTCTTGGAAAATATAGTAATTGTGGTTATTTTCATTGAAGATATCAGTCAATTGACAGACGATTCTAGTAAAATTACAAATTAAATAGTTTTTTTACTATTTTTAAATGTAATTTTATATGATTTCTTATTTATTTAATGGCTTTAACGTTGAATTTAACAGTTTAATCTCCAAAATATCAGATAAATGTTTGTAAAATCTCGATACATTTGTGAATGTATTTTAACAATATATATATATATATGTATGTATATTAATGGATCTTTTTTGTAAAAGAACAGAATTATAGTGGTTTTTCACCGTTACAAAGATTTTATGTTATTTTACATTTGACATGTAAAATCTCGGTCTATGTATGTAATTTTAATGGTTATTTTAAAATACAGAAAAAAATCTGTAAAATAAACAGTAAATACTGTTATATTACAGATTTTTTATAGTGTTTGACACTTAACTTTGTGACAGAATTGCAAAAACAATTAGTTTTTTTATATATAAAGAGCATGCAAATATCTCACATCTAATCAATGCCTATACTTATTTTTTCCCAGTGATCAATCTGAAGTGTGATTGCGTAGACTGGAAAATGATCTTTTTTTTTTAACACTCTCATACTTTCTGGAGACTCTTTCATCCCCACTGTTATCTTCTTAAATTTTTAACTTTGTTGGTGTTGTTGAGAATAAGGGTATCAACTGGCCCACCATCCTCTTCTTGATGCACTCTTAAAGACCAGTAGTTATAAACCACCATGAGCAGCACTTTGCCAAAATCAGCAACAGTTACAGTGGCAAGATAAAAAAAAAAAAAAATTCTGTTGAGTAGTTGAAATCTTGAGCAGAACCAGACTCATGTTGAACAGCCAGAGCTGTGTTGAGGATGTGAGCGGGCAGAGGTATGCAGGTGGGCAGAGACAAAGGGACTAAAATAAGACTTCATGATAACCACAATATCATGGACACCCAGACTATAAATCTGTCATCATCATATTTGTCTCATTAAAATGACATTTATACAAGACAGTCATCCTCCTCTATATATTTGTAAAGGTAGTTATGATGGTGGTATAATCTGTAACAACCATGGATAGAGAGATGGATCCAATGTTAACATGAACAGATATACAAAGATTATAAGGTGGGGAGGGCTAATGTTATTCAAATAGCAGCAAAACACGTAAATGTGCTCACTGTGGTCAGTTTTATGTTTACAGTTTCAGAGCTGCTTTCCTCAAAGGCAGCCTTGTTCCTCACTTCAGTTCTTTGTGTGCTGAGGGAACAGAGAGAACTGTTGATAGATCCATGTTGACACAAGTGTGTGAGGAGGTTGTGATTAAATCCACTGTGATAAGTGGGTTACTTGTGGATGGTACGGGTTTGCAGGGCCTGGTCTTGGTTAGCGAGCTCTGGCTTAGATTGAGTTAGTCTGGCCTCAGTTGGTTTTCTGGTCAGTGGGTCAGTGCCTGCAGCCAGGACTCCACGACTCTTTCCCTCTCTAGGGCCATTCGTTAAAGTGATGTTCCTCGTCAACTGTTCAAATCACACAATTTAATTGGTCTCTCGCCCTCTGGACAGGAGCCAATTACAGCTCTCTCTCTCTCTCTCTTGTAACATGCATGTCTACACAGCCTTGTTCACTCTATTGTTCTCCTTGTCACCTTGTTCTATGTTCTGCCTTTACATCGTTATTTTGAAATCATCTTTTTTATATAATCATGTTGGAGAAACCAAGCATTTTTGAATGCAGTCTTTGGAGGATTCAATCCCAGTTTCATTGAGGGAAATACTGCCTTCTCTTTGGTCTCATTTTGACCATAAAAGGAGATTTCACGTGAGCCAGCAGTGGTGGGAAATGCGGTCCCCGAAACCCCTTGGCGTAAAAAATGAAAGAAGCGTGGTGTAAAAGGAAAGGCTGTGGAGCCTGCAGTGATGATAAGACATGAGAAACAAAGGCATTTTGTGAAAGAACAAGACACAATGTCTGGAGTGCTGTATGGCAGAGTGCAGAGAGGTTAAAAGGGAAAGGTTTAAAACATGGCCGAGAGGGCAAGTGTTGAAGAATTTGTTTTGTTTTTGTTGCAAGAATCAGCGGGTCAAACAAGGATACACTGGATCACTGGATACACAGCTTGATTTTTTGTTTGTTTTTTAGGGCACTGATAGCAACAACCAGTACTTGTTTTATCACAAAAATATGTTATAAAATTTTGATCACTTCCGCACAGTCCGGCTGGGAGATTGGAAAAAGCGTAAGTAATAATTATTACCCAGAAATATTCAAAATACATTCAAATAAAATGCTGTATTATGCCTCCACCCTGGAAACAGCAATGGCCAAAGCTTTTATGATTCAGGGGTTATAATATGGTATGGTAGGGCCGATTCTCATTAGTACTTTAAAGAATTTTCTTCAAACTTTAATCAAAAGTCTACTTGGATTTAAAGATGTAGAGATTCCCATATTGTAGGTTAAAGGTCAAGGTCATAGAGCCTGTATTCAGCCTTTATTCTTAAACCTGATATCTCAATAATGTTTAAGATTTTCATCACACTTCAAACAAATGTCCACATTGACTCCAGGATAAAGTGACAAGACTTTAGAAATTGCCAAAGAAGGGCCAAAGGTCAGGAAGCCAAATGATCATAACTTGCTTGTGAGCACAATCTTGTGAATGCTGTAATTTAAGACTAATAGAGGCTATTCCTCAAGGCTTAAGACTTGACTTGTTATCAGAGACTTGAGACTTCACTAAGACCTCCTCTCAGAGACTTAAGAACTGAAATGACTCCCCTTAAAGACTTAAGACCTGACTTGAAAGACCTGAGACATGAGATGGACTTTGCCTCCAAAGACTCGAGACATAACATGGACTTCGTGCTCAAAGTCTTGAGACTGCACTCACACTAGGGCTGAACGATATTGACAAAATTTCATATCTCGATATTCATGCCAGATATCTCGATATCGATACGATACAATACGATACAATACGATACGATACGATACGACTATGGGTTTGGTGAAAACCAAGCATTTTTCAGAAAAATAAAAACATCATAATACAAAAGAATGTGAAAAGTGCAGTTTTAGCGCGGGGGAAATCTATATTGTTTATATCGTTGCTTTTCGATATCAATATCTTGAATGTTTATATCTCGATATCGATACGATAACAATATATTGTTCAGCCCTAACTCGCACTCTCCTTAAAGGAATTTAAACTTGAGATTTGACTTTGGCTTTCCTTCAAAGACTTCGGACTTGTCTTTAAATTGCCATCAAAGACTTTAAAATTTTGCCCTACTTGGACAAACCCTGAATGACTCGAGAATTGGCTTGGACTCTACTAGATAGACTAAGGTCTGACTTGGACTTGCCCTCAAAGACTTGATACTCGACCTTGAATTTTCCAAAGAGATTTTAAACTTGACATGTATTTGCCTTTAAGACTTAAGACCTTGCTTTGACCATCCAACGAAGACCTTAGGCTAAATTTGGATTTGCCATTCTTCAGAACCGTACAACCCTCTGCTTAGGTATTTCTGTTAGTTATCAACAAAAATTTGGAAAACTGCCTGATCTAGCACTGTTAATAAAACAACAAAATTTCTGGATCCACATCCAGATTTGAATCAGCACCAAAATGTTACCACTTCTTCCTTGTGCCATGACCAGTATTCTCAGAAAATTTCGTAAGAATCTGTACATAACTTTTAAAGTTATCTTGCTAAAAGATAAAAAGACCTCTGTAGCAGAGGCAATATGACACAGTGACTTTAATTGTGGTCTTTCAAAGCCTGAGCTGGGGCTTAAAGGGTTAAGGAAGAGTAGGGGTTGCACATGAAAGCACTTGTTGCCGCATTGATCCCTCAATCAGGATGAGGCTGCCATAAAAAGATAGCAGTGGTTTATTTAGTCTACGATCAAATAATCGCATAATCCCCCGCAGCTCCTCTCATGGTATAATAGGCCTCTGTCTTTTGCTGCCTCGGTCAGAGAGCCTATTATGTCATCAAAAAAGGACGATTAGTGAACGAAAGGGAGACATGAAAGCGAGGGCACCCACTACCTGTTCACAAAAGCCGTAATTTTTACCGGTAATTAAAGGCTTGCATTTCCCCCATGGTTCATCAGGAGTGGCGCTACAAACGGGGGAGAAGCAGCGACAGAGAGTTAAAGAAGCAGGATTGGTTTCTGTTAAAAGCTCTCAGGCTTGTAATGGTAATTAAGGGCTTGTCTCTGGAGAGGAGACGATATTAGAAACAGAGGAGAGGGAGGGCGAGATGGTGGGAAGGGGATGGGCCCCCCACTCTTTCATGTTCTCACTGTCCTGACTCATTCCTCACTTATTCTGCCCATTTCCCTCTTCGTGCTCCTTCACTGTACTCCTCACCCCCATGTGTCCCATCACTTACCCCGAGCTGCACTCCACCGCAATGCAGAGTGAAAGGTAATCAGTTCAGCCTGTCGTTTCTGCTTCACGTCAGCTTTCTGTCATGTCATGAACAAAGAATAGGGTATTTACTAAGGATGCAACATTTCACTTAGCCCAGAGTTTAGTCCCTGTTTTGTTTTTTTTGGTCATACTTTATGGTTTGGTTCAATTTTGACAACCTTGATCATTGTTGTGCTCTTTTTAATTTTTTTTTTCCATTTCCAATTTCCTTACTTTACTTTTAGGCAGAACAGGCATTTCCATAAAATTCCTCAATGCAGTTTATGAATAAAAAAAAAAAAAAATACATAAATAAGCACATTAGTTCAAAGTGTTTTTTTAATCTTTACATACCAGCTGTCAAACCTACTTATTATTGCTAGAAGAAAAAATGCATTTGATCTGATGTGATTAATCAAGTTTTCAGACAAAACTTTATTTTCTTTTCTTGGAATTATATTTGAACACATCATTATGGCCTTTTATATCTTCTGTCATTTTCCGAGCTGTAATTGGACACATCATAATGTAACTGACATCCATTCATGCAGGCTCAATAAGGCCATTAAGGCTTGTTCAGTCTTAAGAGTTGCTTTAATAAGCCTCCCTATTTGTCATGACAAAAAATATCACTTCCCCAATAACTGCTGTTAAATAATATGAATCAAATCTTTCCTCTTTAAATGAGTTTTTATAAAACTACTTAGCCTGAAAAATACATACCAGATATTGATTATGTTTTTGGGGGAGGGTTATCCTTCAATTGCCAACTTGTTTACATATCTCCACTCTTTTAATAAAAAATAAATAAATAAATAAATAAATAAATAAATGACATTCTAATTAGTATTTTATTATTATTATTACTAGGCCCTGAGATTGGTCAATGATTGGCAGCCATGTTGATTTTGATGCATCGTCATTCTTTATGCAGGCACTCTGCAGAAAACATTAAAAAGTGTTCAAGTTTTGCTGCTTCATTGCGGAAGACAGTCAAGTTAAATTCTGACTGTGTTTTCCATCTAGGTTTTTTTAATTCCATTTTTTGAGTAAAAACAAGTATAACTTTGTTGTTTCCCTCTGGACAGGAAGTGTCTGAGGCTGTGCAATGTGAAGTGATACTTGCACCCTTCTCAGATATGCAGAGAGGGAATCCCCCCTTAGTGATTGAAATAAAATAGACCCTAATTCTTACTTAACTGCACTTTCTAGATGCTTCTCTGCTAATGTTTCTGTGCAGTTTGCCAGCTTCAAATCTTCCCCTTTACACGTTGAAGTAAACTTTGTAAAATGTGGTCACAGTCTTTGCGTGGATCACATCTGCCTTGTCTCTATGCTGTAAATGGGGCTCCTTGTGAAAGGTTCACACCACTTATGGAAATTACATATATTATCTAATTCAAAATAATGACCAGGTTGGAAACATTTTTAAGATAGGCAGTTCACTTAGGCACACATACTGTAAATTCACAGGTATTTACTGGCTACTTATTATAAACTAGTGATGTTAATTTACAAGTTACTATTGTGGGCACTACAGTATCATGCTGTCATTTACAATCGTGCATCTTTAAATTATAGTAGGGGTGTAAAAAAGTATTGGCAAGACAGTACTGTAGTAACTTTAGAGTATAATACTGTGATTTCACAACACTTTACTGTAATTACCTCCACCAAGAAGGTTATGTTTTTGCCCGCTTGTCTTTTTGTTTGTTTGTTGGCAAGATTACGCAAAAACTACTGGACAGATTTTGCTGAAATTTTCAGGAGATGTTGGGAATGACCCAACTTAAAAATGATTAGATTTAGTGGTGATCCAGAGAATCGCCATTAGTAAATGACCATTTTTGACTAACTAATAATGATATCAACATGATTCTGAGTGCTAGGTGTGGGTTTTCAGGGTCAGGGAATAATATTATGATGGTAACTTTATCATGGAACTATTGCTTATCGATGTAACAGCAATATGTGAGCTACCTTGGCGGAGGTTTGTGCTCTTCCCGTGCTTTCTAGTTTTATGATAGTTTCATTTCTGAGTCACTGTAAAATCACAGTAAAGTGTTGTAAAACTGGTAAATTTACAGCAATTTACTGTAATATTACAACAGGGCTGCTTTAAAAAGACCAAAATTTATTCTAACTTTTAACTCTGTTACTTTGAACAGCTATATTATACTGCGAAACCACTGCAATTATTTGCCAGTAATTAACTGTGAAATCAAAGTGATATTTTTAACAGTGCAACAACACATATCCATCCTATTTTTCTGAAATGGTTACGTCCTCTCTCAAAAAAGTAAACTAAAATCAAACTCGATGCTTTAAAGAGAGTTTTGGTGACTTCATGCACTTGTCCCAAACAGCAGCACTTATCTTCTCTGATTAAGCTCCACTGAAATGTCTCAACCCCCGCCTCACAAATCTGATATTTTGTGCTTGTGTGCATCCAGACGTTTTTTTGTTCTAGCCTTCCTCCAATTACTGCCGACTGTGAGCCACTCGCCGTCGGCACAAAGGCACAGAGGTCCTGATGTGGCACAGTACCTGTCTCTGCAGTGATTCCCCGTCCTGATGGAGCCCACAGAGCTGCTCCAGACCCGGCACGTTGTCATGGTAACCTGTAGGAGGCACAAGGAAAGCAATGTTTACAGACAGATTTGGAGTTTTTTTTTTTTTTTTTTTTTCCTGAGCTCAACACTACAATCCCGATGAAAAAAAGAAAGAAAGAAACAGGTAACCGTAAACACACCTGCCTGGATTTGGTCCTCTGGAGAAGCCCACATACTCCAGCCCATCCCCCCTCCCTCACCGTCATGCTTGGCTCTGACACTCACATTTGGGCGAGGGATATTTTCAGTGAGAATTTTCAGAAATCCCTCAGGGATGTTGTCGATACTGACTTGCTGTCATCCGTCATCTCGTCTCCGTGCTCCATTTTTTTCCCGCTTCTCGTCCAGCTCGTCTCGCTCTCTCGCCCTCGACTAGAGTGTGTGTGTGTGTGTTTTTGTGAAAGCGTGCCACTCTGTTTGCAGGGTGAATCCGGGGCTACATGTATAGCTTGCATAATGTAGCACATGGAAAGTTCATGTATTATCATAAATACAACATGCACCATGGGGACTTCTTCAGTGACACATTTCACACTGATCCCTCCATTATTAAGCAGGCAGATGGATGCATCACCGTCTCCACACAAAGCAAACACACATGTATGTGCACTTCGCAGCCACTCTAAAAGCCGTCTGGAGTACCACTCAGTGAAAAGGGCTTGGAAACTCATTGTAATTTTGTTGTCAAAGCCTCACACATGTATTTACGGTTCATCTTGTTCGCTCTCTTATCCTCACTGTGTGCAGAAAAAGGATTACACAGTGGCATGTGTGGCATCTTTTATGGCTGTTTCACACCTTGTGGGGGAAGAATCATGACTGACAGGACTTGTATCAGATTCTCCTGCAGCGATATCCACAGGAAATCTTCTCTAACACAACTCCCTCTCCCCATCTCTCCCTCTCAAACGCACTGACAGGCAGTGATAGTACGTATGCACACAGCAGCACTTTCTGCTTGGACAAAGTTAATTAATGCCTAAAATACCCCGGTCTCTCTGTGGAGTGAGGATGAAGTGTTTTGAAGTTCTATATATTAACTTCACTTTGTTTTGGTTCTACCTTCATAGAAAAGGTTATGAAACATCAAATTTTCAAAAGCAGCTTCATTCACACAAAAGTGCATGATTAACTTTTAAGGATCGAGCATTTGAAGAATGAGAATCACAGCTAAACTTGAGGGTAGTGCCAAAAAAGTGGTGTTGTCTTACCAGTCTCACAGAACTTGGTCCCAAATTTAGAAATGGTACCAGGACTGACACCAAGTAATGCTACCACTTGGCATACCAGAACACCAGCTTCCAGTTGTGACTTTGGCATTTCTTTTGGGCACTACCCTCTCATTTAGCTGTGTTGCTCATTCCATGAATACGTGATCCTTACTAGTTGAAGCTCATTGTAAATGTGACCAGTCAGGCTTTCCAACGATATAAAATACTAAACCCATTGGTATTTCTGAAGGGGAGAAATAATGAACTGTAATACAGTTTCCAAACTTTTTTGAAGAGTATATTTGAAAACACTGTGGGCCCTGTGGTGTGCAGTCTCTTAGCATGCAGTGCAAGTATCTTTCCAATTGGTATTATTGAATGGGAGAAAAAATAAATTAACGTTTTCCAAACTTGTGACAATTTGATCCAGACAGATTCATAATTTGTAATCAAAGCTTTTAGTTACTGAAGGTGCTTTTATCAAGATTTAATGCAATCTGTTCTGTCATTGACATTGAGAGAAAGCTCAGAAAAAAATGACTTCAAGACTTCAAGGATGTAAAATTTAATAAAGTACAGTATGAGTGGTGCTTGAAAAGGGACAACCAGCATCTTTTAAATGTCATTTCTTTATATTTTAGATCACCTCAGAATCTCAGAGAATAAGAATTGCAATACTGACATAAATTTTTCCGACACCTCTGATGAGCAGGCGACTGTAAGTTTGATAAAAGTTAACAAAATGCAACATCAGACTTTTTTCGGGGGATTGGCAGCCTGTCACGAGGGGGCCATATGTGGCCTCTCTCCTCACTCATTGGAGTCCACTTGTCAGTTTGGTGGATAAATTCAAGAATGATGAAAATATGACATAACTGTTATGAAAGTTATGGAAATTGAATTACTTCAACCAAAATAGTAACAGATTCTTGAAAGACTCTGATTGTTAATGCATGTTTAATTCTCCACAAGAAATTAGAGGTATAATTGGCATGTTGTTTCTGTAAAACTCTTGATGATGCATCAGTACATTTATTTCTTTAAATATATTGTAATTAAATGCATTGTAATAGCTGGTAATCTACTGAATACTGCACTGACAAAGTCATTTAAAGGCTTGGCTCTTGTGTTAAGCTTATTGAATTAAACATTTTTTGTGTGTTTCCACCCAAATGGTATAAAACTTAAAAATCATCACTAAAGCCAGGTACACATATACAGATTTTTAGAATATCCTCACACCACGGAGTAATCATCTTTAAGAACCTCCAAATAATCTGGACTTGCCGAGTTTGGTCAGAAGTGGGGATCTGTTGGACCGCTAACCACGTAGTGTGTACCCCACGTAACATTACCCGAATTTCCTTCAGGGAATAAATAAAGTATCAATCTATCTATCCATCTATCTATCTATATATCTATGAGATTTTTTTTCTTTCACTTGTTTCAGTTTCGGCACTGATTTGCTCAAAATACCTTGAAAATCTCATTTGATTTTAGGGACAAGACGTTCCTCTGCTGTCTTCCTCTCCATGAAAGGATAACTGATCAGGTGTTGTTCTGTGTTTGGCTACTCAACAGTATCTCGTTGTAGCCCATATTCATCTTTGATATAGCTACCATTAAACAAAGTTCATTGATCGGTGTTTCTTTTGCATGATACTGACTGTCAGACTACCATGTTGAGATTTAGACTCTGAAGTTGTTTCAGAAGCCCCCTCTGCTCTGTAACTTAGAGACCAGCAGAGTTGAAAAGCAATGATGGAGAAGAGAGGATGTGCAACTGGAAAGTTTAAATCAGGTCAAAATAAAATCCAAATCCCAACGCAGTGTCATCACGTTTCTGGATGCATTCTTAATTTAACTGTGTGACATTATTCTGCAATAAAGAACTTTTTAAATTAATCAGTATTTTTGCAAAACATGCTGGAAACAAGGGACATGATGCATGCAGCTGTTTCCCCTGCTAACCTCATGTTTGTGGATGAGTCTGCAGAGAGAAGACTGGTGGGAACAAGCAGTCCTGATTATGTGATCCAATGTTACTAAGAGACTGGATTTGTAATTCAAATACTTTCACTATCAATTTTTCAAACTATTTTTGCCCTATTTTTTTTATCCCGTCAGACCCTCAACATCTCCAGCAAGTGAATTTATTGTTGTGCTTGTTTTATCACAGCAGAAAACACTTTGTTTTTTGCATAATAATTATGTGTTTTGGTGCTTAAATTTTACATCAATGCTGTAAATGATATGTTGTACCATTTAAAAACATAAATGTAAAACCCTGACAGGGCTTCTCAGTCTGAACTACGACAAAAGATGAAGGGTAGAGGCTGACACACTGGCTGCTCCACCTGCCTCTGCTGTTTACTACCTGTTTTGAAAGGAGCACAATATTGAAAGAAAAAGTTACAGTTTAATGCAAAATGTTGCACAAAGTGCCTTACATAAAAAAAGATAAAAACAAAAAAGACCCTGTGTAATGTGAAAGACTGCTGTAAAATATAAATAATTAATATTAATAATTGTTTTTTTTGTTCCCACTTTAAATGAGTCAGTATTTAAAACTACTTCAGCCTGAAATATACATATCAAATATTAATTATCCTTTGGAGATTTTAAGTCTTTAAAGGCTTGTATGTTTCAGTTTCTCTCCACATTAAAAAAAAAAAAACATAAAGAAATTATAAAAAAAATAATAATAATAATTTTCATAAACTACATTTAAAAGAGGTATTTCTTGTTATTTTTTAATATTGTTAGGCCATGAGTTCAGTCAATAGATGGCAGCAACATTGATTTTCATGCATTTTTATTTAATTTATTGAATTATTTTATTTTGCAGGCACCTTTGCAGTAACCAGTAAACAGTGCTATAATTTGATTTCTGCTTTGTGTGGGAATAATAGTGCCATTGAGTGGACAAATATAAGAATTTAAAAATAAAAATCTTGTATTCTAAAATGAAATCTGAACTTAGAGGTATGCAACACTTAATGTTAACATAAATGTCGGATTAAAAAAAATGTAACTTTAATTGTTATTAATTGAAAATTTTTTGTCGTTAGGGTCAAACGTGATGTTTTTATGTAGCTGTGACCTGCAGTGTAAAAGCTGCTTTGCGCAGTCAAAAGACTAGACAAGCCTTGTTACCATTTATTTGCATTGCACAGGCAAATCTAAGCCTTCATGGTGAAAGTATATGGTTTTACGGACCCCAGAGCAGCATCAGGCTGCAGATTGGGCCCTGGCATACTTAAAATGTGAGCATGGTGGATTTAAACATTCAAGATTTTTAATTATCAGAAAATTCTACATGTCTCTGAGCACACGCTGCAATCAAAAATGAAATGACGGTTCAATTTTTTACAACACTGCGGCCTGCTTGGTTTGCATCAAACTTTAAACTCACTGCGCCGCCTCTCCTCCCACCTACAGAGTGCAAGAAGAAATCAAAAAGATGAGCAAAGTGCACATCAGGGTGAGGAAAACACCAACATGTTGTTTCTCTTCTTGTGCCAACCTTCACCCTGCCTTCAAAACTGAGTGCTGAGAGAACACGGGGCTGTGCTGAAGACTAGCATGTGATACAAAACATCAAACATACTCTGACTATAACTTATTCAAACAGCACTCTGGATTGTTGCTTAATCCACAAATAAAACATGATGGTGGTGGCGGCTGTCACATACAAAGAAAATGCTGGAGCTAGCTCGGCTTGGAGCTGCCGCATGTGAAAGACAAGCGCGGCCTATTCAGGGGATTCATGGAGAGGGAGAGAGATGAGACGAAAATGACATTGACGGGCATGTGTGTGCGTCTGTTGGTCTATAATCATGTTTGTATGCATGTGGTTTTATTGTTTTCTCCTCTTTTTTGTTGCCTGTCTGTTCATTCATCTGCCCTTCTGTCTGTGTATCTGTCAATCTCAGTGCGCGTTCGGTGCATCTGTGCTGAGTTTGGACAGCATCTGCAGTGTTTTCTGTGCGAGGTTTGTTTTCCTCTCCTCTGGCTTGGAAAGTATTCCTCTGACTGACTGTGAGTGCCAGCTCTGTGAAGGCAAATTATCCCAAATACTGTGAAATCAGCTAAACAATGCAGCGAGGGTGGATGCAAATCAAACTCGCAGCCGTGTTTTTGCACACGGCATTCTATTGTCTAACCATGATAACCATTCTTTATCCCTGATTTGGGCTCACTTATTCATTTGATAATTTGTTAACGCATTGATTCATCTGGACAAGCAGGGGGTTTATTGTGCTCTGAGCCTAATGTGGTAAATAATTAAACATATTCACATAAAGGCCATTTTTCTCTAACAATACGATCAGGCGCAGAGGCTCAGGTGCTGTTATACTGAGGCATTGCTGCGTTTCAGGGTGACTTCTGAGCTGTGTCCCAATTCAGGGGATGCATCCTTTGGGGGGATGCATTTTACGACCTATTTCATTGCCGCGGTGCATCATAAACCTTCAAATATGGGATCCTACTTTTCCAGAGATACTAAGAATCCACACGATTGTTTTTTATTTTTTTTGTGGTCAAGTGTATCCCATGACTGGATGCAAGTTTAAATTAAATGGAAGCCTTTAACACCCAAGTAGCACACTTTTAATGTAAGTGTTTTGAATGTAGTGGAGGAGCTAGGGATACATTCATTTAATGAAAGAGAAAAAAAATTTGGGGATTGAAACTTGTTTTAAACTTAGAGTTCTTAGAGGGATCTTATGGTATGGCGTCTCCTGTGAACAAAGCACTATTTTTCATCTCTTTGTCTTTTTGCTGATTGACTTCTATGTAAGTTGTATTTTTTGACAGACAAATAAATACATCCTGCCACCTTTTATTGGGCTAATGTACCATTTACAAAGTTCTTTGCCATGTGGAGTGGAAATTAGTGCTGTGTCATCATTTCTGCTATTCCAGACACCTTATGCCCACCTTACAGCAGCAAATTCCAAGGTCAAAACTGATTTAATGCAGATAATCTATCTTGATGCTTATTGTTTTGTTTGCTTTAGTTGGTCATAAATAGACCTCATCTCCAATGTAAAAACTCCCTCAGGATGTTAATAATATAAGGTAAGGTTAAAAAACGTTTTTTTTTTTTTTTTATGTTAGCTTGTCCTGGTGCTGGTCAGGCATCAGGGAACCATTCAGTAACAGTGGGATAGGGACAGGAATAGCTGGTGACACAAAAAATATTCTTCTATATTCCTCTATAGACCAGACTGGTACATGTTTGTCCAGCTGGAGGGGTCTAGGGGTCTTCCCTTTATTTGGGACTCAACTATGGAAGAATTTGAAGACTGGGTCCTTGAAATGGGCTGCCCCTGAATTGGGACACAGCTTCAAAGGAGAATACAGATGGGGTTCTTCAGTGGATGCTACCCCTAGTTTTGGGATGCAGCTACTTTCAAAGAGGCTTCTCCTGAATTGGGAAACAGCTACAAAAAATAGGAAAATTGAAATTTGTTATTCATTCATTTGCACTAGCTGTATCAACTATTTTATAGGCAAAAAACATAGAAAATTGATGGGAGTATCAAGTCATGTAAGGTTCAAACTGCTAATTTTATGAGCAATTAGCTACAGTATCAAAACAATCAGCCTAACTTTGTCTTTCAGACACTTACCGGACACAATGTCATCAGCAATATCAAAGGCAAGAGATTGTCGATTTCATTGTGATATGTGGACATATTTAAGTCCACAGCAGTCTTTTGGCTGCTTTGAGGTTGTTAGGCAGACAAAGCTAGTGTGATGTCAGAAGGGGGCTTTGAACCCATCTGCAGCGGACATTGTCACTTGTAGTTAGACTGCAGTTTTCAGCTCTTCTAAATCAACATTATTTTTCAACACTTGAGGTTTCCACCTGGAGACAGCAGGGTAAGGGTAGGATCAGTCAGTAATGCTAACAGAAAATTCTTAATAGACCAGATAAGCTCAACTGAAAATTGTTTGTGTTGTGTCCATAACAGTCCACAAAAATGTAAAGGATGTTATCCCCGGAATGGGACACGGCCACACATTCAGGTCTCTGAAATTTGTTATCAGTTTAATGTTACGAGCTTAACACGCAGCTCTAAAGGCAGGAAATACAGTCATATTTAAAGGTTAAATCACTAATTATGTTAACAATTAAGACACAAACTGAATAATGCTGATGTTAGCTTTAATGTGGTGTAGCACTAATATTAGCCTGTTTCAAAGGCTTATCTCTTGGTAGCTCAATCCTGGTCTTGAACAAATAACTTTTTGATGTAATTACTTGCTAGCTAACATATTAGCAAGTCCAACTTAATTTTAGCAAATGATGTACTAAATAAATAATAGTATTCTTATTAGTCTACAATGTGTTGTCAGTTTCTTGATTAAAAGGCAGTGGGAAAATAGTAACAAATATTGGCCAATCCTTTGAAACTGTCCTATTTTGTTGATAGCATAGCATGTTTGGGACTTCATGCTAGCAAGGTCTTCTGTTTTTCAGATATGTAACGTTGGGATTATGTTATGCTGCAACAGACAGGTCACTTCTATGCATGGTAACATGTAAATACTCACATCCTCTATTATGATTATACAGAAACTAAACTCAGTAGTCCATTATTGCAACAGCATATTAGCCTCCCACTCTGAGCTGACATGCTATTATGATGTTTGGGAGGCTTTCAGGTTTTTTTTTATCCTCTTTCTGCGTCAATTCAGTTATTTATTTACTCAAAAGACGCACAATCACGCATTTATTAACTTCACTTTATGTAAAAGTTTGCCTTTAAAAATAAACTGCTCACACCAAACCCTGTAGTTTCTTGTGTAGAACCAGAGTCGTGATGAGTCTGTGCTGAATTAAAAGAAAGGGTGGATCTTAAATCTTATTTCCATCAGGCGCTGTGACCAACTCTCAGACGAGGGGGGGTGTCAATCACTCAGATTACATGGATTTGTTCCACGCCCACGCATGCGTGAAGGCAGCATCGACACACAAAGGCGCGCGCATGGAGAAAGAGACACACACTCATGGAAACACTTAATCATGCTCTTGTGCCGCTCAGCACACAGATCCAGTCAGCGGGGAATATTTTTCACACCATATCTCGCCAAGTCTTATAATGGCACAGTTATTTGTGAAGTTCAAAAAATGACATGGTGATGGACTGGAGTTTTGGAGTTGTTCCTAAAACACTGGACGTCTACAGAGAGAAGGGGAGCAACAGGGAGAGATCATTGAAACCAGTGTGGTCAACAGCCTGTGAAATCTGGTTTAGCTGCTTGTTTTGTTCACACTGTGTTAAAAGCAGGACATGAGGGCATTTGCTGAGCTGACACTGGATACACCATTATTTTTATTGTTCTGTCGGCTGTCACAATTACAGGGACATTTACTGTATCACAAGAACAAACATGTCATATCATGATACAGTAAATATAAAAATGTTAGCTGTTATTGTTTCATTAACAATATGATATTTTAAAGATATCATATTGTGCTTTTTCAAGCTGGTCATGCCCTTTAGTGTGTTTTACATGCCTCTTCCTGTGATAGAGAACTTCTATACACAAGACAAAAAGTTTGCACACACACACCCATAAACCACCAGTAGCTGCCTGAAATGACTTGCACCCCCAGCTGCCCCAAATTGACCTAAAAGTGTCATGTCTTCTGTTTTGTCCGTTGTTTAAGCCAATCAGCTCGGGCTGGTATGCCCAATATAGAGCACAGACCATAGAGCAAATGTAGAGCCATTGACAACATGGCACCAAGCAATGTGACGCTGTGTGCTAAAATGTATGCACTGCAAAGTTGCCCTTTGAGATTAATAAAGTTGTCTGAATCTGAGTCTAGCCAATTACCACAGAGTAGACAAGATATCCAATCTGAAGGAACTGAGCCCACACTGGGAATGGGGCCTTAAAAAGACAGGAGCTCCAACAGAGCTTCTCAGACAGAGTGAGAATACAGGTGGATCTGTGATACTCATGTGAAAACTGAAAGGTTTTTTGAACATTGGTGATTCTGAGCATACTCTAGCAGTCATTAAAATTGAATAAAGTAACTCAAGTAAGTGCAAACTATGATATTTTCAACACAATAGTATTAACTCAAAAGATGCTAATAGGATTACAATTAACTTATTTGATACTGATGGAAAAACTAACTTCCCCCTTCACCAATTTAAACCTCTCTTTGGACGCAATGTTGTAGCTACTAAGACATGACAAATTAAACGAATAATTATACCAGTAGTTATGTGGTAATGGTGGGCCTAAAGCCATTTAACAGGTTTTAAATGGGTAAATACTTTACATTATGTTATCTGAATAGAAATTAGTATCTTATTTCATATATGAAAATGTTGTATTTGATGAATTTTTGCTGTCTTTTGGTTTGATTAATGCTAAAATGTTTTGCTGATTAACCTTGTAAAGCACTTTGAGCTGTTTTTTATGAATAATGGTCTACATGAGATAAGTTTTTTAAATCTATTTTTAAACTGTTTTTGTTTGTTTTTACAGAGTTACCATTATGAGCACTGAGTGGCAGTTAAATTGTATTTACTGAAACTGCAACATTAAAAATCAAATATCAATGTCTGATTCATGAGTAAGGACATACAAATGTTTGGATTTAGATCCAACAGGAGACTAAGGCTGTGTCCACACATGGATGAAAACTTTTTCGTTCCCAGAAATGTCTCCATCCACATTAAAACACTGCAGTATATATGCCAGGCCTGTAAGGGGCGCTGTATCATTTCTGCAGACATACACCAAAACCAGAGAAGGAGCATTTCCGATGTAAACAAACAGTGATGTATGTTGTTCTCCATGTCCTCTTGTTGCTCACAGTGGTTGTAGAGGAGAAGTAGATTCTGCTGTAAAAGTCGTAACAATCTCAGTAGCTTCTGCAGCACAAACTGTATTCTGCTATTGTTTCTATCGTTGTCAGGGTTCAAGCATGCAGCTTAAGGGAGAGGCGGGACTATGACGTGTCTGTTTCTGAAAATATCTGTATTTGTTGTTCAAATGAAATGTAAGTCCGCCATTTTTCAGATTTATCCACTCTGGAACCCATTTTCAAATATGTGCTTTAAAAACTTGTGTGGATTTGCCTGAATATGTCTCCGTGTGGGCAACTCCTTTGCTCATCCTTGTGTGGATGACTCATATTCTTCTACTTAAATCTGTGATTCAATTGAACGAAATTTTCTTAAAGTTGAGTTTTAATACTTATTGTAGTACAAAATGGGCACCTGGCAGCCTCAAAGCATGTCCTGAGTGGTTTGTTTTCCCCACGGCGCTAAATGGACGTGATGATTTGTGGGCGTTCCCTGAGAAACCGACTGTATCTATGATAGCATCTGTCAAACCAGGTTATGCTAAAAATTTTACTCTTTCCTTGGAAAAGGACTCTCTTAAATATCAGCCTTCACAGAACATTCAATTTCTTCTTGTTTTTCATGGTGTTTCCTCTAAAAGCCTCTCTGAAGCTCGAGGTCATAATTTACCTTTCTTCAGTTTCTCTTTGCCATCTGTGAAGCTTCTGTATTTTACCTCAAACTTCTCTTTAAAAATAGAGAAGAAGGTTTTTAATTACCCAGATTTTTGAAGTGTGTATGTCTCTCATGTCATGATGCCCAAGGTTGTAATGACTGGACTTAAGAAACCTTCACATTTTCACATCATGAAGTAACTTTTCTGAAATATAACTCAACATCCGTTTGCTTTAAGTCAACACAGACGGGATCCTCACTTGCTATTGAGGGTGACAGACTCCTCAGAGGATGATAATAGGAGACAATAATGATGGCTGTGCTGTGGGGTGTGACAGCAGGAGAGAGCAGAGGGGTTTAAAAAAGCTGCTCCTCCTCCTCTGTAACTCAGTGTTCACATTATTCACCTCATTGTTCCAGTCCGTGTTAATCGTCTTCCCGCCATCTGCTCAAAGTCCAGCCGGCTTGACATCAGAGTGGTTTGCTGGCTCAGAGGCTAATGACGGAGACATGCCAGCCTTCAGTCAGAGCATCTTCTCCCTTCATGCCTGACTAATATTTGTACTTCTTTTTACAACCCTTGTGCAAACACCCTCCACAATCTGAACACCAGCTGAAGTCACACGCAGCACATGTTAACATCAGGAGGGAATCACTGTTATTTGAGATAACTTAAGTGTTGTCTAACCACTGCTGTAGAATGTTCTGGGAATAAAGGTAGGCTTTAAAGGTACATATAACGTCGGCAGAGGACATACTGTGACCATGGAGTTATTAATAGATCTGTACATGGTGACAGGCAGTTCTCTTGGTACCACTGTATATCCTCATGGTCAAACATGACACAGCAATATGAGTCCAACAACCACTCTGGGTAAATACAGTGCTTAACAAGTTTATTGGAACTGATAGAGTTATGAAAATGAGAAATCGCGCATATTTTAGAAATCTATCAAAAACTTGTTGAAAGCTGAGAATGTTATTGATTTTGGACATACATCTTGAACAAGAATGAGGATTTTTATTATTATTATTATTTTTATTTTTGAGGGGCATTTTGTGCCATTGTTAATAGGAGAGTGAGACAGTGGATAGGTTTGTAAAAGCGTTCAAGAGAGTAGGGAAGGACACTCTCCAAACTGGCCACAGGCTGGATTCAAACCCGGGCCGGCAGAAGTATGTCTGTAGGTCGTGCCTGATTGCTTATCACTCCAACAAACCAGCACCCAAAGAATGAGGAATTTTAGACTGAATTCAGCTTTTTATACTTAAATGCGAGCCCTGCTTGTCTGAGAAGTCAATTGATCAATCAAATTTAATTCAAATTAATCAAGCACATCATTCAAGCACTAAAAATAATTTGACTGTTAAGGATTGCAAATAATAACTATAATTACATCTTGATAAAGAAAAGGTGCTTTACTTTTTTCTGTTCTTTTGTTTAACAGTGAATTCAAAAATTCATGGATAACAGTAATAATTATATTTTAGCATCAACAATGTAAATTCTGCTAAAGAGCTTCAACTATCTAGTGTATTGACCATTACAGACACATAAAAAATGATTTTGTTAATTACCAGTGCTGTTAAAACAGGGCAGTTGTGGCTTAAACCATACATTGGGTGGTAGTCAGATAAATTGCAGCATGTATGTGCATGTATATATGTTTGTATGTACTGTAAGTATATGTCTGTAAGTATATGTCTGTCTGTATATATATGTATATATATATATGTATATGTGTGTATATATATATATATATATATATATATATATATATATATATACAAATAGCCCTTAGGTGTGGGTGATTATGTCTCTATGTGGTCCGGCAATTGGCTGGCAGCCGGTTGAAGGGAGTACCCTGCCTCTCGCCCAGTGTCACCAGGGATTGGCTCCAGCATGCCCGCAATCTCTGAGGTGATATATAGTGGATGGGTGGATAGATAATATGACTATGAAATAAAAGGTTCAGTGCTCAAATTGAATCAAAATTCAAATTCTAGCTCTCATTTAGGATGGAGAATGTCTCTGCTCACATCAGTCGGTCCCTTCATAAGCCTGAGCCCCTGAGAGTTTGCCCTTTTTCCCCCCTTATGGGCGACCTTGTTGTACATTTTGCTGTTTTGTTTGGTCTCCAGGAAGTCTTGCTGCCTGTTGCTGTGGATGGGTCATATGCTGTGAATTTGACTCTGGGATTCCTGGCAGTTTGTAGTTATTTCCTTTTTATTTCTTTTTTGACTTAAAAAGTTTTCGAGTTCTTCGGTGAACACACAAACAAACATTGGCAACAACAGAACCTCCTTGGCACAGGTAGTAACAGTAATAAGAGTAAAAACGTGACTGAAAGTTTATTTCATTTTTGTGAACAGTTGGCAAAACAAACTCAAAACAAGGTCACTTGAGACTGAAGCTTTCGCTATTTCATTCTCTCAAGGATTTCCTGTCTTGTGTTGAAAAAATGTGAGAAAAGACATCGAAATCCTCTTCAGTCTTCATCTATTCCTCTCCAGAATAACAGTGTCTGTATAACACGGCAACCTCCATGTGCTGATAAAGCCCCTGAACAGCAACCAATACATCATGTGGTTTTGTTTTGCCAAATAAGAATAAAACCTCAGGTCTTTTTATGCAGCACATCAGCTCAAGTAAAAAAAAATGACATGAGATAGCATGAAAAGAAGGAGTCATTCTATAACCATGAGCCCAGAAACCCTTTAAGGAGACCCTCTGACAGGATGAATTTCAGCATAATACCTGGATTATTCTCATGTGACGATGGTGAAGTTGCAGGTGCAGCACCCCCCTCTGGTGAAGCAGCATTATAGGTAAATGGGAGTCAGTTTGGGGCACTGCTGCACTTGGATTAGACTGAGGCAGCAGGGGGTCTTCAGCAGTTTCCTGTGATTCCCGGGAAGCTCAGTGGAGACTTCCTCTCCAGGCGGTGGCTGCTGGCAGCATGACATTCTTGGTTTGCAATTGATCTGTGGGATAAACGAACAATGAGAGGGAGATTTATGAACAAGAGGAGAGGAAATGCTGCATCAGGCTCACATACTGACATGGGCACTTTTAGTGATTCTGAGGACTGTGGCAAGACCAGCATGAGACTCTTCTTTTTAACTGTAATCTGTTTTAATATGAAGACATTATGACGCATTTTGGGGGCTTTTAAAGTCCAGAAGATGAAATGTTCTCTTGCATGTTTTACCATAAGAGAGTAAAAGACTATTACCTTAAGTGCACAAACAGTTTGACAAGTGGGTTCAACTGACAAGAAGCAGCTTTACCCACTTCAGTCTGATGTAGAAGCAGCAGCGCTCATAACATCACCTCAGTACAAATACATTTTCCTGTTTCTGTCCTTCTCGACTACACCTTCCCACTTCATAGTTTACCTACAACAAGGCTGTCTTGGGACTCCTACACCCAATTATCAATCTAATAGCCTCAGATTATCTCAGTCCACTACCAACAAAACCAACATGGCAACAGAGGACTTGTCCAAAACTTCTCAGGTTGCTCTCATGCCTTAAGTTCGGCAGACTCATTTTGGCTTGAGGGTAAATTTGCAAAATTGTGTCATTTTTCACTTGGTTTGCTGTCACACTGCACTTTGTCTGATTGACCAAAGCTTGTCAAATGGCGAGTAAAATAGAGGCCTGCCACTAGTTGGGGCTGTAGCTGCAGTCTTCATTGAAATACACAACCAGATTCAACTAATAACATTTAGCCTGATTCAGTTTGTAACTATAGCCTGCATAGATTTGTGGAATTGATCTGGACCAGAGGCTGGCTGTTCTAGCAATGCTAATGTTAGCAGCTCTTTGCTTGATATTATCAGGCAATGCTACACTAGCTTGTTTGCTGTTGTGATATTTGGGCAGATTTAACCAAGAATGCTCTGCTTTTTGGATCACTAATCCTTTTTGGTCCTTGTTTGGCTTTCACACCCACCATTTTCAGGTGGGCCATTTCAGTGCAATGAATAGACTTTCCTGCAGTGTGTTTATGTCCTTGTTGATACTGCTCCTGTCCAATTTATGGTGAAGAATCCAGATCTAATTGTCATCCAAAACATTTCTTTTATTGTGTTTGCAATCACTGTACAGCCCTACTCTTTAGTGTTTTAAAGAGGGCTGCTTAATTATGGCAAAAATCAGACCAGCGATTTTTAGAATAGATGTTGAGATCATGATTATAAAACATGATCACTCAGTGACTGTACAGCATGCACCCATGCCATCAGTAAACACTGTCAATCTAAATCACATGAACGCCAATGGAGCCATTAAGGGGCAAGGCTGTAACAGAGCATCTCAGACAGAGAGAGAATACAACTGGATCAGGGGTACTCCATATGTAAACCAGGTTTTTAAACATAAGTGACTGTGAACATACCCTAGCAGTCATCAATGTGAGGCAAAATTTGGGTCCTTAAATGGTCATGTACTAAGTGAAATACACCTGATGGTTCAAAAAATATGAGGATCTGAATTTTTGGTTTGGTTTGGAATTTGGTTGAAAAAATCTCCCCCACCCCACCCTCAAAAGGCTCAATCAAATATAAGGTAGATCAAGCATCTCCCATATGGCCTCAGAGCTCTTCAGCCGAGAGCTATGGTTGTGTGATGAGTGTCATCATGGTTGCTGTGTCCATTATTAATACAGTATGAGGCTGTTTGGAGTGGCACCCGTGTTAGGAGCAAAACTGCCAAGGTTATTTTTGACAGCGTGTTTTTGTTTGAACTGAGGGCACGAATCCTCAGTGCTCCTCCTGCTCAGAAAACAGAGCAGCTTCAAAAGAATCCAGTAGGTCACCCTCGGCACGGGGAAAGTTTTAAGGGGAGCAGGAAGGGAGGACGGGAGGACGCCCAGGAATGAACTGATAGTGCTGTCTGTGAGGAGCAGAGGCTGACATTTCCAAAGTTCAACAGCCACTCTCTGCTTGGTATTTGTGCACAGCCGGCCTCTACAAAGGCTACATGCTGTACCTACAAAATAGGAGTCTAGTGCTTGTGATGTCCAAATGTATGCACACACCCATGCAGTGCAGTGGGGCTTTACTGTAAGGTTTCATCACTTTCAGTATCCATACTGGGAAAATTACATGGAGCACAACAATTTGCCTTGGTGTGCATACAGAGGGGTTAATCATTAGGCGAAGGTTGGCAAGAAGCAAGGCTTTATCCTCCAAGGGGCCCTAAAGGCATGGTCATGACAGTTGAGCATCAAATATGAAGTATATCAAAACACACTAAATGATTAAAATATGTATTTAAAATGTTTGGTGAATGTACGCACCCTGCATCACTGAATGGTCTGTACTAGGGGTGTACGAATATGTCAATACACAAATACATCACAACACAGTGATGTTTTTAGTGCTTTATGGTGATATTTCATAATTCAGTAATTTATAGAATTTCAGGACATTTGATTTGTGTTGCAGTGCAATCTGTGGCCACTAGTTGGCAGCAGAAGTTCAACTATTTGACTCTCCCCCTCTCTGTAACATTTGTTGTAATTATTTCTGTCGCTTGGAAAGAAAAAGTTTGTAAACGTTACAGGAATCATGCTTTATATGAAATCACTTTCACACCTAAAATTAAGCTCAGTATGGAGTTACAACACTGCTTCATTCTTTCTTTTGGTTTGGTTTTCTTCCATACTGTCTTTTAAGTATGGATGGATACAATGATTTGTGAATGATTTGTGCAATGTTGTAAGTTATTGATTAAATCGAACTTTTATCAATCATCAATCCCTGGCTGTTGTTGCTGTACATATTAATCATGGCAGTGGCAGTTGTAGTGTCCTAAATTCTGTTTTTATTGCACCAATTAATGCTGCAATGTCCCATAGGGTTGGCCAAGACACAAGACACATGACACATGAACAGCCCCAAATCTACCAAATTCCAAGCAGCCACTTAAATGGAGATTAAGTTTTAACCAGTAAACAAGAAGTATTTATTTACAACAATGAGTTTATTTACTAAAATGAACCTTTCTTTTCTTCCCCTGTCTGTAGTTTTAATTGTTTTATCTATCTATCTATCTATCGATCTATCGATCTATCTATCTATCTATCGATATATGAATCTGTCTGTCCACCGGTGCAGCCAAAAAAATACAAGGAATACATGACAAAGGCATACAGTATGACCAAGGTCATAACAATGCACTTTACAGTCCACTACTGTTATTTTGGACATAACCTATGTTGTAAAGGAGAGGAGGGTGAGTTACATTTACCACACATGACAGCTCCCATGGACAAAATCAGTGCAACATTGTAAGCTACTCATGATCATTGAAAACTCCAGTGCAAGGCAGTAAATACTGTATTTTTTTCAGTGTATCAAGGGGAATTAAACTCAAGCATCTAAGGCAGTAGTTCAGCACCACAGTTTGCCTCGAGCTCCCTGCACTGTGCTATGGGGAGCTGTCCAAGGTGCTGTCACATACTGAACAGCATTAATGAATACATGCCTCATACAAGTACAGTTTACTTTCACTCCTTCCTCTTAAGCCCTGCTGTGAAACATTGTAAAAGGCATCTTCCTTCACCCTCATCCTCTTCTTGCCTTTTCTCCCACTGCACCCCTCATCACATGCCTTGGAGCCAGACGCTCTCCCGCGAGGAGCGTCCTCCTTCATACTCTTTACAAAGACGCTCTGCATGATGAGCCTCCCTCGTGTGTGCTTGTTTACATGTAGCTGTGTGCTTTGCTGTGAGGCAGCAGCATGTGATTGGAGCACCCAGGGCCTTCTACAGAATGACACTTCAGAGGAATGCAAAGCAAACATGTGCACTGAAGACACAGAGGATCCTCTACTTTATCTCTGCTACATGCATACTTCATGGATGCTGAAGGTCTCGTATGAGTTGTTTAACAGAGAAACCTGGTATGCACTGTATTTAGTGCACCAGAGCTAGGAGTGGCTTTAAATAGGTATGCCAACTTCATTTTTGTTTGTTTTCGTGTCTTGCCTCACTCCCGAGTCCATGAAAAGCAGCTACACACCATTCTTACGACTGTGGGTGCAGTAACAAGAAAGAGACGGGAAAAGCTCACCCACTGCTAATTAGCTTAGCTCAGACACTGGGAATCAGTAGGAAGTGTTCGCCTGCCTCTGCCTGCAGTCATCAGATAAAATCTTTAGTGACTCTAAACAGTCCTGTGTGCTTGTGATTTGTTTTTTTTACTGTGTTATGTTACATTATCTTCTACTATCATTGTATTATCTTCTTCTACTTCTAAACAGAGGCTTTGTTTTGTTGACCTACGTCCATGGTGGTTTGCGTTACCTTGAGTCTTTTGAACAGCTCTTTTAAGTGAACGATGAGAACCAAGGGGGGGCAGGGGTGTCCAAGTGAGTGTTCCAGCAGGGGGGAGGTGAGTGTGTTCATGTCATGGGGGTGGGGGGTGGGGGGGGGGGTGATTGATTTCACAGCTTTGGGGAAGAAGCTGTCTCTCAGTCTCTTGGTTGTTCTGATGTTTCTGTACCTTTTCCGTGAGGGGAGAGGTACAAAAAGTCCATGTCCAGGATGTGTGGGGTCTGCAGTAATCCGGCTGGCCCTTCTCCGGACCCGGTCAGCGTAAAGTGAGTCCAGGTCTGGGAGAGGACCCCCCACGATCCCTTGTGCAGTCCTCACCACCCTAGCCAGGTCCTTCCTGTCCTGTGCTGTGCAGCTCCTGTACCACACTGTCACACAGAGGCAGAGGATGGGTTCGATTGTGGTCCTGTAGAAGTTTGTGAGCAGGCGACAGGAGAGTCCAGCCCCCTTCAGCTTCCTGAGAAAAAAAGAGTCTCTGTTGGCCTTTTTTTACCAGGTGGGCGGTGTTCACAGACCAAGTCAGTTCAGATGTGATGTGGATGCCCAAGAACTTGATGTTATGAACACACTCAAACACCTCCCATTGTATTAGGAGAGGAGCGTGCTCTGTCTTCCTGGACCTCCTGTAATCCACAATGAGCTCCTTGGGCTTTCTAGTATTCAGGACAAGATTGTTGTCCGAGGACCATTCTGTCAGGTGCTGGATCTCCTGTCTGTAATGGGTCTCATCATTGTCCGATATGAGACCCACCACGGTCGTGTCGTCAGCAAACTTTACAATTGTGTTTGTGGGGTGAGTGGTCGAACAGTCGTGTGTGAAGAGTGTGAAGAGAGCCGGGCTGAGCACACAGCCCTGCGGCATTCCTGTGTTCAGGACCAATGTGGACGATGTGCGGTCCCCAATTCTCACCACCTGGGGTCTGTTGGTGAGAAAGTCCCTGATCCACAGGCACATGGAAGCCGACAGTCCAAGTCCGTGGAACTTCATGATTACCGGGGTCAGGGCAACTGGGCGGTAATCATTAAGGCAGGTGACAGTTGTCTTTTTAGGCACTGGTACGATGATGGAGGACTTAAGGGAGACAGGGACTGTGGCCAGCTGCAGAGACAGGTTGAAAATGTCCAGAAACACTCCTGCCAGTTGTTCAGCACACAGCTGGAGGGTGCGGCCTGCCACTTTATCAGGTCCTGCAGCTTTATTGATGTTGACCCCTTCAGGGTGGAAGTCACTTGGTGGAACTGTAGGACGAGAGGCTCATGTTGGTCCTCCAGCTGGGGGAGAGGCCTGGTTTCTTCACAGCTAGGTGTATCAAAGCGTGCGAAGAAACTGTTCAGGGTGTTAGGGAGGGTGGGATCCAGGCTGACTTGCTGGTTGCTGCTCTTGTAGTCGGTTATTGTCCTTATGCCTCTCCACATGCTGCGTGTGTTGTTGTTTTCAAGGTGCTCCTCGATGTGTTTCTTGTACCTGAGTTTGGCCTGCTGAATGCCCTTCTTCAGCTCACTATGGGTCCTGCTATAAGCCAGCCTGTCACCGGACCTGAAGGCAGCATCCCGGGCTCTGAGCAGCTGCCTCACGGTGCTGTCCATCCACGGCTTTTGATTTGGAAAAACCGTGATGGTCTTGATGGGTAAAACAGCCTCAGTGCAGAAGTGCACATGTGTAGGCCTCCAGGTCTGAGCTCTCTTTAAACACTCCCCAGTCTGTGTGCTCAAAGCAGTCCTGCAGAGCTGAAGAAGCCTCCTCAGACCATACCTGCACTGTTCTGGTGGTTGGTTTAGTCCTGCAGATCAGTGGTTTATATGCTGGGATGAGGTCCGCAGAGATGTGGTCTGACATGCCCATGTGTGGAGCTGCTGCAGCCTTGTATGCTCCCTGTATATTGCAGTAAACCTGATCCAATATGTTATTGTCTCTGGTTGGAAAGTTTATGACTTTATTGAGTTTGGGAAGTACTGCTTTAAGTTCAACGTGGTTAAAGTCTCCAGCCACAATCACAGCCATCTCTGGGTTAGCATTCATCTGTCTGCTGATAAGACAATACAGCTCCTCTAATGCTAATTTAGCGTTAGCCCGCGGTAGGGCTGAACAATATATCGTTATCGTATCGATATCGAGATATGAACATTCAAGATATTGATATCGAAAAGCAACGATATAAACAATTTAGATTTCCCCCGCGCTAAAACTGCACTTTCCGCATTCTTTTGTATTATGATGTTTTTATTTTTCTGAAAAATGCTTGGTTTTCACCGAACCCATAGTCGTATCGTATCGATGTCGAGATATCTGGCATGAATATCGAGATATGAAACTTTGTCAATATCGTTCAGCCCTAGCCCGCGGTGGAATATAGACGGCCACGATCAGGATGGAGCAAAACTCTCTAACCAGTTTAAACGGTCTGCATTTCACTGCAAGATATTCCAGGTCAGGGGAGCAGAAAGTCCCAGTTACGCTGGTAGCTGTGCACCAGGAGTTATGAATGTTCAGCGCCAGGCCCCCACCTATGCATTTGCCAGAAGCTGCAGTCCGGTCGGCTCGGAACAGAGAGCGCCCCCATAGCTCCACCGTAGCATCTGGGATGTTGCTGTCCAGCCACGTCTCAGTAATGACCGCCACACAGCTGTCCCTCCTTTGCTGGACGACCCGCAGTCGGATCTCGTCCATTTTGTTGGCAATAGACCTAGCGTTCATCAGGAAGATACTTGGAAGCGCCGGTCTGTGTGGGTTAACTTGTAGCCTAGCACACAGATCACTCCTCTTGCCACGCTTTTGTTTACGGTACCTCCTCCGTCTCCTAGGCCGCAGAGGGGGGATGGTGATAGCATCAGCGATCCGCTGCATTTCTGGTGGAATAAAAAGTGGCTTGGAATGTGCATATAGTTGCTGTTGACTCTTGATTTCTAGTAATTCAGTACGTCCGTACTGAATTAAGGCATCCACGAGATTCAGTGGGGCAAGATACAATAGAAAATACACATATAAACAAACAAAAAGCCGAGAGCTCCGAGCCGCTGCGTGCGTACGTGCTGCCAACTTGAGGAGTCTATCTTTCAGCCAGAGGGTTGATAGTTTGAACCCGACTGCCACATTATCGTAGTTGTGCCCTAGGTATACATTTATACCATACATTTCTTTCTGTAATGTGTTGGATGCAAATGGATATTTTCAAAGCCACTTACTACAGTACATACTACTCACAAACATAATATGTAGTAGATACTGCAGACAATATTTGGTAATATGTAGTATGATTTTGCAGTATGCTAGATCTGTCCAAGCTGATTCTTTAATTCTCTTTCTTTTCAGGCAGGTAGCAGCTACACAGCACAGTCTGCATAGACAAATTAACACTGTCAGAGTTTATGTTACACTTCTCAAGTGTCTATATGGGTCCAAACCACAAAGTGTTGTTTTCAGTCTTTTGTGTAGTGACTATTTATCAGACTGTCCTCACAAAACTTGATATCAGCTCTAGAAAAATCATTTCAGCTGGCCCTTATTTAGGGAGAAGCATATTAAACCCATAGGATTTAGGACAATGAGACAGTCTAACTGGCTTCTTGTTCTCAGGGTTGTGAGAGAAACAGTGTTGTAAATCACTTCTTGCAAGTGAACTGTGGCCTGCTGCCAAACTTACATAGTGCTCTAAGCAGACAAGCAGGACACTCTGTGGTAATGGGATGTACTCCATTGTCCTCTCTGAAAGTGAATGTACTGTAAGATTGACTTTGAAACAGCTTCTTTAAGGTGGAAAACTTTGATGCTGTTGTTTGAAGGAACTATTTTCTCCCTCCCGTGTTTGATGTATCACAGTTTTCTTCCTCCTTGTTACCTGCCCCTTCTGTTGAACCAAACAGATCCTCCATCAGCTCACAGAACAAAGACCCTTTTTCTCCCCTTATGTGACAATTAATTCTTCCTCTTCCTCAGCTGTCAGCAAACTGCAGTTCTTAACTCCTGACCTTCCTTCACACCTTCAGTGGCTCCATATGAAATAATGTTTCTGTCAGTCTCCTCTCACTCTCTCTGCTCTCTCCTGTGGTCACCCAGTCTCCAGGGGCGCTGGAGAAGCTCTTGAGTGCCCTCATGTGTTCATTACTGTAAACATAGAGTGAGATGTAATTGAGTGTGTGTGTTTATGTCTGTGTGTGCTATTAGAATGAGCAGATCATGGGTTTCCTCGGGGTAGAAAGATTTCACAGATGTGTACTCCCCTTGTTCCCTGGATTAAAAATGACCATTCTTACTAAACTCAGAAATAACGCAGTTAAACAACATCTGAAACCTAAAATTAATTTTGCATGAAGGAACAACCTGTCTGTCATCACAAAATTTGGGTATATCTGGTTTTTACCTCCTTACAGAGGTCTTTTATCACTGCACTTGTGTTCAGTTTTTTTCTTCTCTAAATTAAAAGATTATCATTATGGTTATTATCATTGTTGGTGAAGTCTCTGCATAATTGGAGAACTGATTTTCTTTTCACATAAATAAGAAAAAAGAAATTAAGTCAGTGGGGTACATTTAGTAATTGGCAGGGAAAGTTATGTCTTTGTCTGTTCCAAATGGTTTTGTGTCTCTGTGTAGGGTTTTGTTTGCAGTTCATTTATTCCACTTCTTTTCTAACTGAGATAGTTGTACTCCCAAGATGTGTGTGGATTTTTCCATATCATAAATCCATCTAGAGTCCCAGAGAAGGAGGATCCTCTTGATTTCCTAGTGATTGCTTTATTCGATGCTCCATTATTTTACTTGTCTTACATTAATATGCTTTACAGACTCAGTAACTTTATTTAGATACTGTCATAGAAATCTATAACCTAGAGGTATCTAAATAAGTCAGTGCCCCTGAACAGCTTTTTAAAGACCATGCAGAGGATAAAGTCCAGAGGAGGCTCTGCTTCTACCCTTGACTGTATTGACCAATAGTCATCATTGTTGTCAAGAGACTTGGTTTTTAAATGGCTTGAGCTTCTGATATGATTCTGATCACTTGTGCTGCATCTGCATTAACTAACCCTCCCAAAAATGTTAAAGCAACAGTCAGAGACAGTAATGTTGTTTTTTGTCTTGCTCACTAAACTATTGATATCATATGTTTGTATATGAGTAAAAACATGTAAATGTTTGTATTTTTTGCAAGTGTCTTGTTAAAATTATCTTGAAATTTGTAACGATTTAAACAAAGTGAGAGTAAGATTCATGTGGCCCTTGGAGTGACTACATCAATATCTCTATTTTCCTGCAGTTATTATGGGTTGTAAACATGTGTTGTTTTGTAGAAATGGACATCAAAAAGCCTGTGTCGCACCTCCACACTGTGGTCAATGCCTGATGAGTATCTTTTTGCAGAAAATGACTGCTTGCACAGAGATAAGAATAGATGTTAACAGTTTTAGTAGCAATTTTATCAGATCTGGACCATATTTCTTTGTCATGATCCTGCTTTTTCTTTTAGTTAAGTTACCTGTTTTGTTCCATATTTCATGTTTTGTCTCGAGCATCATTTTGAAAATTCACCTGTTTCTCCTTGTCTTCATAGGTTTTGCTTCTAGTCTGGCGTTGTCACACCTGATCCCTGATTGCTCTTCCCCAGCTGTGTTTCATCACCCCCAAATCACCTCATGTATTTAACCCTCATGTCTTCTCCTGTCTTGTTACCAGTTCGTAGTACCTTCAAGTCTCATTCCAGCACTCATAGTTCTTGTCTTGCCGTGTATAACTTTGCTTAGATCGACCTCAGATTTTCGCCTCATGTTTTTTGGACACTGTTGCCTGAATTTTTGGCTGCTCTTCAGTGTACCGAGCCCAGCCTAGTAAATCATTAAACCTTTAAAATTTTTCTTGACTTCTGCTCTGATGTGTCCTGCCTTCTGGTTCTGGTTCATGTACTGACTCATGATATTGTTTATTAAATTAAAAACATATAACAACGCTGAAAGCATGTCTTGATAGAAAGGATATTTTTGGTCCACTTCTGACATGTTTTGGCAAGAGTTTGTTCTATAAAGTGGTTCACGTTTCGTACTTTACTCCGGGGCAGAAGCGTCCGCCTACTATATTATCTGATTGGCCCAAAATAATCTGGTCTATCTGGTGTGTCTGGTTGTTCTGCACTGGCATATGACTGAAGGCGATCAATTGGGCTGAAAACTATCCAATCTGGCAACACTGAGCTGGTGCAGCTAGTGCAGTTACATTGAGGAATTATTAGTGGACCTTTCTCTTGTGCACATATCCTAAATCATATCCTGATTTCTCTTTAAAAAACAGAAAAGGTTTGAAAATTACTTCATGGGCTGTACTTCTTAGAGGTCAACTGGACTGTTGTCCACATTTTGGAAAATAACGCGATATTACAAAAGTATTAGAAACAACATTAAGACTTTGGTAGGGTAACAGCACCTGAGGGAAAGCTTTGATTGGTTTAGCATTTTATTTGATCTCTTACTTAGTACTCAGATGCTTAGTGACATGTAGAGAGCTACAATCTGTTCAGGTTAAACTTGTATCTTTAAAGATTAGTCAGAAAAGGTACACTAAAGTATAAGTAAAGGAAAAAGTACTCAATCACAGCAACATGAGTAAATGTAATTAACTGGTTTTTCCTTTATTATTTCCTTCACTCTGTAAAAGTTTGTTTTTTTTGGAAGCTGTACTTTCCTTGAAGTTTTCGAAAACATTGAACTCACATTCCCTCCCATGTTAAATCCTCTGACATGATTTTCGTTGGGATGTGAGTGTTTGTGTGAGAGTTTATGTGCGAGTCATAAAAAAAAAATATGAGCACACATGTCAGAGCTGAAATGATAAGAAGCCTTCCTGTTCATGTCTCTCTCTTTGAAGGCGCTGCTCTGTTGATACGCCACGATATGTTTCAGGAAGTGCACATGAAACAAGTTGCCTTTAACAAGCCGATGCGACAATCAAGCATGACAGCTTGTCGTCTCCTGTCTGTGTTTGCAGGGAGCACTTTGAACCTGACTTGCCGGGCGTTTTTCGGCTACAACGGTGAAGTCAGCCCGCTCATCTACTGGATGAAGGGGGAGAAGTTCATCGAGGACTTGGACGAGGAGAGGGTCCAGGAGAGCGACATCAAGTAAGAGGAACACGGCTTGTACTCAAGAGTCATTTCACAGCGCATGGCAGTAATGAGGAATTAATGGCAGACTTAGATGAATTCACTGGAAAATATTAAAGGATGATAGGAGAGCTTTTGCATGTTTTAGCCCATTAACTCCAAATTGCGTACACTAACACAGAGATTTATCTGCTGCCTGCTGAGCATCTGCTTTCTTCAATTTGTTTAGCAAAAGGTATGAACATGATGCAGAGGCCTGAAACTTGTTTTAAATCGATAATCATTCATTTTGTCACTTTTAGATTTGGTTTAAATTACCTTCCTGTCATTGACAATTTAAAAGTAAGCAGGTGAAAACAGGATAAGTCATTATGCGCTACATAGTGCACATTAACAATAGAGTGGAGGGATTATATTCTAACAACGGGCATCAATATATTTATAACACAATAGTTGGTTCCAAACAAGTGTTATGATTGAAGAGGGAGTCCATGAGCGCTGGTCTGGTAACCATATCACGGGGACTTTTCACTACGTGTGTCATTCAGCCTTATCCAGGTGTTCTACCATCACCTCAGAGCAGCAGGTCAACATTGTTCTGTATAATGAGCAGCAAACTGCGCACCATAGTACTACACCCACACTTGATAGCATTTACTTGTGCCCTTTGCTCTGTAAATTCCCTTCCCTCTTTGAAATCAGTGGGAAATGGAGTGATTTCATTGTGAAGTTTGAGGAAAGCAGTTAGAGGTGCTCTCCTATGATGAAAAAGGGTGCCCATCAGGGGGGATCGGGGGGGAGAAAAACTAGGAAGGCTCTAAGGGCCCCCGAAAAATGTATCATATCAGCAATGTTTTGCTCTCCTGTGGGTGTTTTGACAATTGTTACTCTTCCAAAAAAAAAGTTTTGTCTTGTTTTCACTTGGAAAGAAGTAAAATTTAGTCATCTGTTGTGTCACTATATTCCATTAAAATGACATTTATAGAAAAAATAGGCCCTACAGAACATGTATTTTATTATTAACTCTGCCAATGAAGTGGTGATTGTTAGTTTGTTAGTTTATGAAAGTAAAAAATTTATGAAAAGAGTTTGAATAATTTAAATCATCTTGTTCAATTATAACTCTTGTTAATCTGTGGCAGTATTACAGCACCCCCTACAGGCCTGGCATATATACTACAGCATTTTCAGTGCTTTCATGTGGAAACAGAGATTTCTTAAAATGGTGCTGTGTTTACTTTTTTAAAAGGAAAATAAAATAGATCATTTTCATGTGGACAGGGCCTTGGAGGCCTTTTGGTGTCAGCAGTGTGTTCCCTGTAGTAGACACTGCCCCTTTGTTTTGGTACTACGTTGGCACAGTGCATAGCCTACATGTATTTTTGCCTGAAGTGAAGTGGAGCCAAAACAAAGGGGCTTTGCAGAAAAGCAAAGCAGCTGCACAAATGTTATTTTTTGAGTTTGCTCTCACTTTAAATTCACTTTAACCCCGTTCACACTTACAGAAAAACCCTGGAAAGATTCTGAAATTTCCTGGGTTAGCTGCATGTGTGAATGCAAACATCAGGGTTTTTTTTACCTTAGAATTAACCCTGAAATTGACCTGCTACTACCCCAGCATTCTTACCTCCCCTATACCTCCATTGAATGAAGCAATGAATTCACAATTCCTTTATGCAAAAGGGCCACAATAAGGCTCTGATATAACAGTGCTAATTTTGTTGACTAATTATTTCTGTCATAGTTTTTGTCAACAACCTTTTTTCCCCTGACGAGACCATAACTAATCAAAACAAGTGCACATGGACAAAAACTAAAATGAAATTAACTGACATTTTCATCAACAAATAAAAACAAGATGAAAATGTTCGACAGAGATTTCATCCAATCAGACCTAATTTCATCATGTAGAAAGTAGGGACAAGTTAGGAATCCAATCACAGCTACTTTGGTTGTGTGGTGCCAGGGGAAGTTGGGGGAAGAGCCAATCAGAGCTACTCTCTTTAGGAGAGGGCAACTAGATTTGTCCTGCGAAGACTACAGTGTCATTACTACGCACACATCTCATATTCTGCTGCACGAATCATGCTGACACCTGAGAGAAAATGGAGAGTAGACATATGGATGCATTTCACTTTTGACTCTATGGAGACTTCAGAAATTCAGGGAAACATAAGAATGCCTTACACTTTACACTTCATGTTTTAGTCGACTAAATTTACAGTAGATTTCATCGATGAAAATGTTGTGAAATTTCTTCAACTAAAATTAGACTAAAATTAAGGCAACTCAGATAACTAAATTATGAATAAAACTAAAGATATTTTATGCAAAAGACTGTAACTAAATCCTAATTAAAAAGTGCTGTCAAGACTTTCAGTAAGATCTTTCCAGATTCACGCTGCAATATGACTTGCATGCAACTCAGCACGTACCCCCACATGCACACCAAGGCAGAGACTCACACTCACAGCGCTCCTGTCTTTCACTGAGTCCACGTGCCTCCCTCTTTCCAATATCGTGCCTCTGTTACTACATCTGGAGATGGAGCAGAGGGGGGTCAACTTGTTCCCCCTATTCCACCTCCACAACATTTACAGTGGAGGTGAAACATTACAGGGGGTAAATAATATGCCTTGAAATGGCAGTATGAATTAGGCTTAATGTTCAAACTGCAGAGAAACCTCCTGCTGTGAGGTTCAAGAAGGTCAGGTGGTGGATTATCCAGATGTTTTCTAGGAAAAAAAAAGTCAAGGTTTTGTGTGTGAAAAAGGCTTTAATTACACAGAGCTTTTGGCCCCATATGTAACTATGAATAGCCTAATTTCTGTGCTGGTCCTGTCTTTACAGAGGCAGAGCTGATCAGAATCACTCTGGCTCATGTATGAACTATTAAACCGAACCTCATACAGCCCTTCTTCAGAAATACTGAACTATCCTTTTAAGGTCTGATTGTAATAGTCTATAAAACTCTCCCCTCCATATGACTTTGATACTGTATCATACTCTACTGCACTGAGCCCTGTGTTGTGATGTTCCGTGTTAGCCTGCAGTTTGATATTGATTATTTGTCCCATGCCTCATTGCAGTTTCTATAGCTATTCTGTTGAAAAGTCAAAACACAAAAAAGGCAGCAAACAGAAAGTTTGTTGTTCTGCAGCTGAGTGCAGTCAGAGATACTGAGGCATCATGGACAGCTTCAGCAAACAAACAGAGCGTTCAAACCAGACCTTTGGTGTTTGTACCATATTAGCTCTCAGCTGTGCGTCATGCACAAAGTGACGCAGGCTGCAAAAATATCTGCTCAGTGAAATGATCTGGGAATGATAGCTAATATAGATGTTATGTAAGAGACACTATTGTTTTTTGGGTTCATGACTTTTATTGAATGTACTCAGTAATCTGATGTGGCTGGTGGTTTAGATCTCCATGTTACATTTTTGATAAAGCTAGCAACTCAATGCTGAAATGTAGAATTATTGAAATGGTTTAATTAGGTTCAAATTAAATGAATGTGTCTGCATCATTTGACAGTTTATCTGAAAGTAGATCAGGTTGAAGTAAGTTTTTATACCTCTCTAGAAGACAAAATGAAGCTGTTTTGATGGGAGTCTGGGGAGAATTCCTTTCAATTGTAATGTTGCCTTGGACGATGTTATGAAGTAGGTATTTGTCTGATTCAATCTGTTACATGAGTGCTAATTTGCTTTCATTAGACAAGTTTTTTCAGGGTTGTGGTCTTTTTTCTTATTTGTTCTGATCTGTAACAGGAAAAAGTCAGACATTTGCTGGTTAATACTCAGCATCACTATTTAGCAGCTAATTTAGACTGAGCCTCAGGCTTTTGAACTGACCCTCAGGGAGAAATAGTTTTTTTAATTAGAAAATTAATTTGAAGGCTGTAGACAACCCAATAGTCATTAGTTTGGGTCACATTTATATTAGGGTATTTTTTGGTTAAGGAAAAGAAAAATCCTGTTTGCAATGTGCATAAGTACGGCGTAACATCGGTTTTGGGTAAGCTTTTTCTTTGTTAACCTTGCACTGCAGCTGGATCTGCCTGATTCATTGTTAGTAATGAGACAGATCCATCTTGCCAAGCTCCAGTCTATAACAATTGTGCTCAGCTCATAGCAGGACAGCCCTGTCAGTGTCCTTCATAGCAGGAAGAGATGAGAGCTATGAGCTTGTCAACAGCAGGAAGTAACTGGTCGAACGGAGATTAGTGTAGATGTTAACAGCTTCAACAGCAGTTTTATCAGTTCTGGACCACATTTCCTTACTAAATGAAAAACAAATTATAACACTGAATGCATTCCTTGATAGAAAAGATATTTTCACTCCACTTTTGACACATTTCAGTGAGAGTTTGTTATATGAAGTGGCTCACGTTTTGTATTTTACACTGCAGCAGTAGCACCCACCTACTATGTGGTTGTCCTGTTATAATTGTGATTGATGGAACAATGATCAAATCACCTGGCAGATGAGTTTCTGAAAAGTTCTTCCCTCTCCAAACGCTTTCTATGGGCTGTGTCCAAGATGGACTAGTGAGAATTATCCTGTATTGTATATTGTCGCTGTCAGGGTATAACCTCATATTTCCAAATAACTACTTTTCAGGAAATTAAAAAAAAACACTCTACTACTGAATATATAAATATTGTACCGTCCTAATGAGCTTTTTTTTTTTTTTTCAATTTTATTTGGTTAAAACTTTATAAAACCTGCTCATCAAAAGGAAGGTTACCAGTAACGTTGCTTTAATAGAAAAATTTTAATCATTAAACATTTAGTTAAGAGGTTTGGCCTGACATCAACAATAAATTGAACTATGTATTGGGCGTGTCAGGTTAATGCAGTGGATCAGGTGGTCACATACAGATCTAACTGTTTCAATTTTCCTCTCCCAGCCAGCTTCCAGCCAATGACCAGCCAATTACCAGCCAACTTCACTACAAGCCCCCTACCTTTCTGGGGTCAAGCCTAAGGCCCTGTTTACACGACTCCGTTTTCGGCCGTATCCGAAGAGTTCTGATTGCATTTTAGCCTCCTGTTTACATGAGACCAGTGCCTGGAGTGCTTGAATTTGCAAACTTTTGAAACCAGGGTCCAAGGCATCGCCACCTGGCCTCATGTTCCAGGGGGAAACGCTGACGTCCACGCATGCGCAGTACTCTTTCACATGAAGGCTGCGTGCACATACCAGGAACAACAACAGCTTCAGCCGTCTACCGAGTAACATGTGTGATGCTTACCGTGCTCGGTTTGTTATCCAGACAAAACTATGCAGACAGATTTGTTGTCCCGACAGATTTGTTGTCCAGACAAGAAACTCCTGCGTCTTCATGCGTCCACTCGCGATTGTTGTTTGTGAAAAGCTTTTCTTCTTCGTACATGTGTTGTAACAGCGCTGTTTCTCTGCAAACCTACATCACCATCTACTGGACTGGCATGCACGCTACAGCGTTTTCAGTCGTTCTTGAGTCTCCGTCTGAACGCAGATCGTTTTTGAAGACGCAAAGGAAAAACCTTTGCGTTTCAGGTGAGAGCGTCTCCGTGTAAACAGGGCCTAAATTCCACTGGAAATATTCATGCATTTACAGGTGTCTCCATGGGATGGCACTTCTATCAGAAGATTGCATAGCCTCAACCTTTTCATTTGTTAGTAGAGTAGCCATATCAACAGGGAGCAAACCCGACACCATAGATTCACACAAGCATGGCAGAGAGTTTACAGTTTATAACTGTTAGGGTGGGCAGGCCCTGTCATGGACCTGCCAAGGACTAGCCAAATCCCTGTCAGGGAAAGCATCTGTACAGGGAGATTTATTGTTCTTATTTCTACACTCTCTTTTAGTTTTGTAATGAACACATGACTCTTGCCTTTCCTGTAATTAATTTTTGAGATTTCAAGAAAATAACAATCCTTCATTGCAAACGGGGTAAAATGGACATAAAAAAAATATGAGGCTGTGACAGCGTGGTAGACACATCAAACGTGCTGCACAAACACTCACCTGGTCTCAGCCACATCCAACATGCATCCAGTGTCTTCGTATTATAGGAGCCAGCAGGGGTCTTTTATATGAAGTGATTTAAGTGATAAATCTGTTCCCCTAGAGAACACTTAATTCACACTGAATGCCAAAACTGATGTTAAACTGAGAAAATGTGAACGTAAACAGAGTTGCAGGGTGCTGGTTTGGTGGAGTGGTAAACAACCAGGCACGTCCCTCAACCCCTTGATGCCTGAATTTATATACAGTTATATTAAAAAATGAATAATTTGTGTTTTTGCTAAATTAAGTGAAGATTTTTCATTGAGTCTAGCATACAAAATAGATAAAAATTAGCGACAACAGGCATTAAGGGAACAGATATTAGGATAGTAATAACACATTTTCCCATCTCAGGTATATGAGGTATATGTCTTTGCAGTCTCATTTATGAACATTGCACTTTGAACAGTGTGTGTGAGTGTGTGTGTGGCTTTCAGTAGCCGTATCAACAGAACCATTGTGGCCTAATGTCGCTAATTCACGACAAACAGAAAACTTCAAATAACTTCAAAAATATCCATCACAGGTAGTCTATACCGATATTTTAGCTGTAGGAGCAACAATAAGCTGGTGTGTATTTTTATCTTAGAGCTACTTATCTCAAAAAAGGACAATGACTGTCTTTTGGCTGTGTATATGTGGCCGCAATAAAACCGGAAGTGTCTGCTTGCTTTGGCCGGATGTAGTTCCGATTTTGAACAGTCCCCCAACAAACAAGCACTTGCAAAAGGTTCCTAGGTGCGTATTGAATACCCATGAACCAGAATTGGAGGAACACATACACTATCTTGGATGCATTCTGAATGGAAGGGGTTTGAGGTGAATTTGCAACAATTGGCGTCGAGGGGATATACATGCTTCTGCCAGCCCGGGTTCGAGTCTAGCCTGTGGCCAGGTTGCACAATGTCTTCCCCCTACTCTCTCTTGCCCCCTTTCACAAGCCTGTCCACTGTCTCTCTCTCTCTCTCCTGTTAATAAAGGCACAAAAATGTCTAAAAAATATTCTTAAAGAGTTGTACATTGGGGATTGCATAAATCATGTATTAACATCTAAATCTTGCTTTCTTTGCCAATAACTCTTTGCTAAATAAAATATGTAAATGTATAACAGTCAAAGTTGACCACATCTTTTAAAAAGTGTTATTATGCAACCCTGTCTTCTCTTATCAAGTATTTCATCGTCAGGCTGTAAAATTTGTCCACCAAGCCGCACTCTTAGGCCTCGACGACATTCACAGTGTGCCCATTTCCACGTCTCTGGCTGCTCTCGGTGTAACACATTTAAACAAGTCCATTCCCTGGTCTGTGTGCATGTTTCCCATTAGGGCTGTTTGGAGAGGCTGCAGCTCTTGGGAGACAGTCCTGTCAGATGGTTAACAACCGCCATTTTTCACACTGCCGCCGCTGTCGCTATCTCCCTGGCTGCACCCACCTATAGCAGCATGCAGATGGGCACCAGGGAGCCGAGGAGGGGAAGGCGGGTGGAGGGAAGTAGAGGTATCAGACGGGGGAGGAAGAAGAAAGAGTAAGAAATATGGTACAAGTCACTGAGGAGGAAAGTAAAGGAGACACATTTGTGATAGGGAGTTTGCTTGTGCGCTGATATAAACATGCAGCAGAAACAAATCTCATTTTAAGCACCGGCACCGCTCTGCCATCTGCCTTTGTCTCCGTCTCTCCCTCCATTACTCCCCGACACCAGGATTCCCCCCTCTCACCAGCTGAGGGGTTATCATCTCAATAATTCATACCAATAATTCATGCAGCAGATCAATAATGTATTTGATCTTGCTGATGCTGCTGCCATAAGCTTTTTCTCATTGCACCATCACCGCCCTGATTTTCCCTCCATAATGTCAAACGTATGCACGGGTCAGGGCAACGACAGGAAGCAATGCAGAGAACAAATCTGAGCTCGTCCCGCAGCCAAGCTCTCCTCTCTCATGTTCCTATGCTCTTCTTCAGTGCTGCACCTACACACTTTTAGCTTTAATACTAATGCATCAGCGGCCAAACTTCAGCTAAGCTCTCATACCTTCAGCTCTGAGCTTCTGCAGGCCTTTATTTACCCAACAGAGGGTCTATTGATTTAAAGGAGTTCATTTCTATGGCAACCCAAGACCATAAATTCTCATTTGTGCTGCCGGGACAGGGGCTATTGTTGTTATCATAGCACGGATGACTGGAGATTAGCATAGCACGCAGGGATTTATAAATTAGCAAAACAAACCTGGCTCAACATTAAGAAGATGGTGATCGATTTGTTTTGACCAAGTTCATTTGGGAGTTTTCAGGTGTAAATTTAATTAAATATACAAAATGAATAAAAATGTCAGAAATTGATCTCTAAATGAGACAACACAGAAGTTTGGCTCACAAAAAATGAAAGATTAACAACTGTAGTTGATTTTGCAAAGTAACTTTTTTGGACAGAGGAGGTGGACACCACTTATTAACCATCTTTAACTCAGTCCTGGACTCTCTCCATCCAAAATTTAAGCACAACCTTGCTCCATCATGTGACAACAAGGAGCCAAAAAGGAATACATCTGTTGGGATGTCTTCAGTCAGGTTCTAAGATCAGGATCATGCCCCTGACTGATTACTCTCATGTATAACCTTGATCATTTACATACTGATGGTCAACCAAGGCTTTATGTTCCATCTCCAGGCACAGGGATGGGAATTGATCAAATTAATCCGACAATAACGTCATTATCAACTTAATCGATTCTTGTGGGTTTCTGTGTGGACAATACAGGGATGTGATGATATGTGCAGTATTGCATGGTCCATAAGAAGGTATCAACAACCTTCCAAAGTAGCCTATGGTCTTGACTCATTGGCATTTGTTGTGTTTAGTTTAGAGCCACCTGGTGGCAGACTTTTACATACTGTACCTTTTAACTTAGAATGCAGTTTGGAGATGAATAAATTAGCAAATCAGATCCATCTTGCCAATCTACAATCTACAATGATTGCGAGTGGCCCAAAGTTGGATGGCACAATTAGCATCCTTTAAAGCAGGAAGAAGTTAGAGCTACGAGTGTGACGACAGCAGGAAGTGACTTTTTGTACAGAGATCAGTATAGATGCTAACAGCTTCAGTAGCAGTTTTATCAGGTATGGAGCACATTTCTTTGTTAAATGAAAATCAAATAACTCTAAAAACGTCTCGAAAGTAAGGATATTTTCACTTCAGTGCCGACATGTTTTGACAACAGTTTGCTTTACAAAGTGCCTTACGTTCTTCAGAGCAGTAGCGCACACCTACTACAATGTCTGAAAGGCCTGTAATGAATGTGATTGATGGAACAACAAAATCACTAAAAGCATTTCTCAAAAGAAAGAATATTTTGCTCCACTTTCAACATGTTTCACCAAGAGTTTGTACTTTGAAGTGCCCCACATTTTGTTCATTTTGTACATTACACCACCTAAAATATCTGAATGGCCTGCAATGCTTCTGGATATGCTTCTGGAAAGGTTTTGCCCTCCCCAAACACTTTCTGTTTGCTGTTGCCCAGAAGGACTACTGAAATATCTGATATGATCCATCTGGTGTGCCAGGATTGTTTTCCTCTTGACCGACTTTAGATGGTGTTTTTTGAGGTGTGCATTGAAACATTGTTACTCAAATAATGAGCTAACACTCTAATATAAAGCTAATGCAGCAAAAGCTACTGAGGTATCCACAAAGTCATTCAAGTTTGAACAGAAGATTTTACCTCAGAGTTTTAAAGATTTAGTCAGAATAATACATATTTGATGTTTCAGGCCGACTGTTGAACATGTTGCTGTACGTATCTATAGCCTTGTACCATTAAGATTCACTTTGAAGCCTTTTTTTCAATGGTATTATCTATTCCTCAGCTTTTATTTGTATCTCAGTGTTTCACTAGCTACTTGTTATCCTCCCTCTCTAGCTCTGGATCCTCGTCATCTCCATCTGAAGTCCAGGTCCAGCCGCGTTGGTCATTATTCATCAGGTTGTATGGCAGTGAGCGGTGTTGGGCTCACATGGTGCGATAATGTGAAACTGGAGGCTTCAAAGTACCCACCACTCCCTGGAGAGACATGAATTATTCCCGTGCCTCCTTCTCCCAGTGATCCCAGCACACACACCACCCTCCCTCACAACAAACTCAGCTGAAACTACAAACATCATCAGCACCGCCTCAGCCTCCTCACACAAAGCCTATGATACACTTTCAATTACCGACACCAAATCTCCCCGATGTGCTGTCCTTATGTGCGGTTTACCAGCTTGAGAGGAGCAGTGCTTGAGAGTCATTATCCATCTACACACTTGCACACACTCGTCCGATTCAGCTGCATTGCTGGATGACGGAGGCACACACAAACAGAGGGGATCACTCCCTCATTTGTTGCCTCCAAAGTGTCATTTGTGCTGAGGGTGCTGTAAAAGTAGGCTAAGTAGCACGTTAAAGGTATGAGGGAGCATCACTTCCCCGTTCTCTCCTCCATCAGCTTCAACCAGCCCAGCAGGGGGTTGGATATGAAAAGGGGGGGGGCACTCATTTACTTTATGGAATATTACTTTCTCGACGTTACCATGGCAGCCGCTATAAAAAGATTCTCCACTGATCGCCGTTATTTGATACCCCCCCGTCCACACACACTCTGAGGAAGAGCCCTTATTGATTTTCATTTCTCATATGTTTTGAGTGCGGTGAAAGAAATTAACATACTGTGAAGTGCATACAGAAATACAAAAGAGGCTCCATCGAAGTACAGTTGCATGGAAACATCCGCTCAAGGGCATTTAACGGTTTTAACCTTGGGATTTCTCATGCAGCATGCCTACATAAGTGCCTCATTCCAGGTACAAGGTTTTGAAATGTGTATGCTTCCTGCCATAACATTTACATGCAATGCTTTTACATCAACACAAACTTCCCTTTCTTCGTTACTTTTTCTTCTGACAGTTTTCTGGGTTTTAATGGCCACCTCTTTGACTGCTTTTAACTCAAATTTTAAAACAGATGAGCTGCTCTCCAATTTGCCGGTGGCACAGTAGGTTAGTGCGCGTGCCTCACAGCAAGGAGACCGCTGGATTGACTTTCCGAACCAACCAGGAGTTTGCATGGTCTCCCGATGTTTCCTCTGGGCACTCCAGTTTCCTAACCTGACACACCAGATGGACTGTTCAATGTATACTAGTCCACTGGGGCAACAGCTCATAGAAAGTGTTTCAGAAGGGCAAACCTTTCAATAGCTTATCTGGCAGGTGATTGAATGATTGTTCCATCAATCACAGTCATTGCGAGCCAATCAGATATTGTAGTTGGTGTAATGTACAAAGTGTACAAAATGTGGGGCGCTTCACAGAACAAACTCTCGCTGAAACATGCTGAAAGTGGAGCAAAAATATCCTTTCCATTGAGAGATGCTTTCCTTTTTTGTTTTGGTTCTTTTTTTTGGCATTTTGTGCCTTTATTGATAGTATAGACAGGATGGTGGATAGGCTCGTGAAATGGGGTGAGCAAGAGTAGGGAGCCAGGGTCGGCAGAGGCATGTATAAGGGTCGTGCCTGATTGCTTACCACTCCGCCAAACCAGCACCAAAGTGATTTCTGTTTTTAATTCATTAAAGAAATGTGGTCCAGATCTAACAAAACTGCTACTGAAGCTGTTAGCATCTATGCTAATTCCTGTACAAAGTCACTTCCTGCTGTCATCTTGCCATGCCACTGTGGGCTGCTCACAGTCGTTGTATAGATTGGAGCTTGGCAAGATAGATCTGTCTGATTACAGACTTGTGGATCCAGCTGCACTGCAAGGTTAATGCTTCACATCATCCCCACTTTTCTCAAAGAAGTTTAAGAAACATTGGGCTGAGTTTTAATGATAGTTGTGGTTCATCTTTAACTTGTTAGTTTCCATCTGCTTAACCACACTGTGATCCAACCTCTTTTCAAAAAAACTCAATCTTAATCCATCTGTACGTAATGTTTTTGGGCCAAGAACTAAGCAATCGTTTTAATCCAAAATTTAGGAGAAAGTATTTTTAATGCAGATTAAGCCAGGTTTTGGAGCACTCTACAGAACAGAAACCACCCTCCTCAGGGTAACAAATGCCCTTCCTTTAGCTGCTTATAGAGAGAGTGCAATCTCAATTCTTTTAGACGCAAGTGCAGCATTTAATACTTTGGATCATGCTGAAACTTTTTACTGTCAAACACTGCAAACCTCTGATTTTAAAAGGTGCAATGTAAGTAAAGTTATCATTATCACTGTTATTATGACTTGAGAAGCATTATTTAGTGATTTTTGTTTATTTGCAGGGTTGTGAGGGAGCATCTCGGCGAGCAGGAGATCGCCATCTCCTTGACGATCGACTCTATTGAGGAGGAGGACCTGGGAAATTATTCCTGCTATGTGGAGAATGGGTATGGACGTCGACAAGCTACCATCCAGCTCCTCAGGCGCGGTAAGAGCCCACTGATGTAACCTTTAAACATCCAGTTTTTGCATGTATTTTTCCATAATTGGCCCAGCAATGGTTGGAGAAATCATCTGAGTCCTTACTAAGATGTATATTCTGTATCAGCCAGTTCCAACTCTTCATTAAAGCCATATCATGAATGAAATATTCAGAGCCTTGCAGTGCGGTTTCATCAAATGAAAATGTTCTAGATGTCTCTTAGTGCATAAATTTGCAGACACTTTCCCCAAACTTGAGCCTGGTGTTTTTAAAATGTTTGGTAGCTACAGTCCCCAACAGACTTAAAAGTGAAGTTTTTATGTGATTAGGATAAAGTTTGGGTGCCTTGTTTGGGTCAACGGAGCTCAGCCTGCTCAAATCAATATTAATGACTCTGGGGTCATGCTACTGCATCAAAATTCCGTTTTCTAACTGTGATAGAGTGCTACTACTCTGTAACTGCAAATTATTGATGTTTTTTGCTGCTTACTTCAATATATGATAATAATTTTTTGCCAACAGCAGCATGTTTTTTTCCAAAAATCCTCCCATAAATCTTTTCTCCCTCCTCTTGGCCTAAGCGTAGCCCATTCAGATATTTCCAAATTAAGTGGAGACACACTGCTCAGCTCCAATTGGCTCCAATACTAACTTTTTATTTTTATTTTATATTATTTTATATTTGGCAACTGCTGAAAGTGTATCACCAAAACAGTAAACCACAGTTTTTGTTTTAAATATGGATCTCACAAGGTTAAAAGTTGAGCTCTTGGATTTTGTTGTCAGTGATCCTAGAACATAATAAGGCCTGCATCTGCTGGCAGTGCAAATTTTCAATACAAGACCAAGTAATTCTGTGTTTCCAGTTCTAAGCACTAGCAGAAAACCACCCTCAGCTCAAGCTTTTTTGACGCCTTGCTCCAAGTGCTCTCAGCAGTTCAAGTTTAGGAGCAGTGCAGAGCTTGACAATATCACATTTAAAATCAAGGAAGGCCAGACTTGAAGTACCTACTTTGTCAACAAGGATGGCAGAAGAGAGAGTGGTCTGACTCATCTTTTCAGGAGACATTTTCCAAGTGTACAGCTGCAGCAAAGGAAAACCTTTAGCCCAAAAAGCTACATAATAAAAACTTATGAATATGTTTAAGGGGAAGTGGAAGTTTAGTGAGGTTGAGAACTGCCACTGCAAAAAGCCACAGCTGCAGACACAGAAACCATTTTTTCCTCATAATGTGAAATTCATCCATGAAACCCAAACAGTGATTTTCTTTTTAGCAAGTACACATTATAAAGTGAGGCTTGTTTTCATTTTGTTTCATGTTTTAACTGCTTTAAATGTATCTACACAACAGTAAAAGTTTTTTTGTTTTACATACAGCATTGGACAAAAATGTTGGTACCCTTCGGTTAAAGAAAGAAAAACCCACAATGGTCTCTGAAATAACTTATAAACACTGAAACTGACAAAAGTAATAATATATAAAAATGTACTGAAAATTAACAAATGAAATTCAGACATTGCTTTTGAATTGTGGTTTAAAAGAATATTCTTAAAAAACAAACTAATGAAACTGGCCTGGACAAAAATGATGGTACCCTTAACTGAATATTTTGTTGCACAACCTTTTGAGGCAATCACTGCAATCAGGCCATTTCTGTAACTCTCAGTGAGACATCTGCACCTGTCCACAAATATTTTGGCCCACTCCTCGTGAGCAAACTGCTCCAGCTGTCTCAGGTTTGAAGGGTGTCTTCTCCAGGCTGCATGTTTCAGCTCTTTCCACAAATGTTCAATAGGATTTAGATCAGGGCCCATAAAAGGCCACTTCAGAATAGTCCAATGTTTGGTTTTTAGCCGTTCTTGGGTGTTTTTAGCTGTGTGTTTGGGTCATTATCCTGTTGGAGGACCCATAACCTGCGACTGAGACCAAGCTTTCTGACACTGGGCAGCACATTTCACTCCAGAATGCCTTGATAGTCTTGAGATTTCATTGTACCCTGCACAGATTCAAGACACCCTGATGCAGTAAAGCAGCCCCAGAACATAACTGAGCCTCCTCCATGTTTCCTCTTGCAGCCACGTCTAGGGAGGTTGGCTACCGTCCCGTGGACCTTAAATTTCTGAATAATACGTGCAACTGTAGTCACAGAAACATCAAGCTGCTTGGAGATGGTCTTATAGCCTTTACCTTTAACATGCTTGTCTATAATTTTCTTTCTAATCTCCTGAGACATCTCTCTCCTTAGCTTTCTGTGGTCCATATTCAGTATGGTACTCACCATGATACCAAACAGCACAGTGACTACTATTCACCCTTTAAATAGGCAGACTGACTGATTACAAGTTTGAAGACACCTGTGATGCTAATTACAGGATGCACCTTAGTTTAACATGTTCCTATGGTCAAATCATTTTCAATCTTTTCTAGGGGTACCATCATTTTTGTCCAGGCCAGTTTCCTTATTTTTTTTTAAAAATGATTCTGTTGAACCACAATTCAAAAGCAATGTCTGGTTTTCATTTGTTAATTTTCAGTCAATTTTTATTTATTATTATTGTCAGTTTCAGTGACCAATTTGGGTTTTTCTTTCTTTAACGGAAGGGTACCAACATTTTTGTCCATGTCTGTATGCATCTCCCATAATGAGGGAGTAAATTTGTTAAAAGTTAAAGTCATTGTTTTCGTTGTGAGTGATCCTGAAGTACTTAGTGTACCAGCAAGGCCTCTTTTACTGCCTGCATCTGTAGCCACCATTTTATGCTGGAAGTGTAATATGAAATACAAAGCCAAAGTAAATTAGTGTTTCCAATTCTCAGCACCCTAAGCAGAAAGCCACACTCGAGCTATTTTTTGACTCTAAGCTTCGAGTGACCTCAGCTGGACGCAGTTCAACTTTTGGAACAGTGCAGAGCTCATCAGTATCACTCCTTCCTCTCTGACTGATTAAAATCAAAAAAGGTGGGATTTGAAAGACCTGCCTCATCAACAAGGATGGTGGAGGAGAGAGTGGTCTGACATGCCTTTTCAGGTAACAGTTTCCAAGTGTACAGCTGATGATGTCAGGACATAATTCATTACCTTGTTACCTTGTTTTCTGGATTATGTTTCCAGGAGCAAAGGATTTGTCAGGGGAGTAGGTAGATGCTGTAAAGAATCCTACTGTATTGTATTGTATTGTTGAGCCAACTTAGTTTTTGAGTAGTTTTAACTTGTAAATGGGATTGTTGCAGGCTTTCTGGGGCACCATGTAGTGTTATGCACCTGCTATTGTCCAGCCTCAGATTCCTCCCTTGGGACAAAGCTCACAAGGTCCTTTATTGGCACTCTTATACCCCTTTCAGACTGGCCAAAAAACCTGTGTAAATCCGCCAACAATCAGCTCCTGTCCGCAGTTTGAAAGGGTCTAATCGGCATTTCGACCTGGGTCGACTTACCCTGCAAGCGACATGGGTTTTTATTGGCTCGTCTCCAACCGGCTTCAGTGAGAACATCACACCCGGGTCAAGCTGCTAAGTTACGGATGACGTCGGCGTTACGTGCTCACGGCATAACATAGCGCCCGTTCCCTCTGTCTGTAACTTACGTGACTCTTTGCCATCTCAGCAACAAAGTCCATCCGCCTTTGTATCATCAGCGCCGAGTTTGTACATTTTTAAAGAGGGACAAAAGTACAAAGTACAGAAAACAGTCTCCACAGCGTCCATGCTCCTTTCCATTGTTTACGTGGTCATGTTTCGTCACGCTGATGACGTCGTCAACGTGATGACATCAGTTTGATACGCCAGAGGAAAAAAACAGCCACACAGCTCGTCTGCTGCTGATTAGACCCGGGTCTGCTGGCAGTGGTAAAGGAGTCACTTGCGGGTTAACCAGCGTTGAAAAAACCAGCGTTGACCCGCGGATTTTAGTGTGAAAGCGGTAATATTTACGAGTGCCATGGGCCTCTTGCAACTCCTCTTCAAAAAATCCAAACTAACCCTTTTAACCCATATAGTTACAAAAAACAACCTTATGGATACAACCAAGATGAAGTTGCTAACTCATGATGTGAAATTCATCCATGAAACACAATGATTTTCATTTTCGGAAATACCCGTTAATACTCGTTTTATGATAAATAGAGCCCTAAATTCAGGATAAGTGAACCACAGACGTGGGTGGAGCTTATAACACATTTCTAGAAGTCATGTTTATTGTTGTTTTGACTGAGAGCCCCATGGTGGCAGAATTTACATACTGTGCTTTTAAACACTGGAGAGCAGGCGTTGGCTTTACCTCCTGGTCAATCTTCCATCCCTTCTCTCTCCCTCTCTCCCTCATGTTAACGATCCACACTCCAGCTCCATTTAGTTGTGTCTCTTCCCTCTACATGTGCTCCAGCAGCTGTGTTTCTATTTTGGCTCTCTAGCATGACTTGTCTGAAGCTCTTTTCATGCACTGCTTGTCACCCCGCAAAGAGAGGTAATTTGATGGCTGTTTAAACAGCAAATTGGTCCTCGGCTTCTCCCAACAGGCCAATAAATTCAGCATACAATTACATTTTAAGACTTTATCTGTCTGTCTGCTGCTTTCATCTCAGTCTGTGTGTTTTTTATGTAGATGGCCCCGATTTCTTTTGAGACGTTTTAGTAAACTCAACAGAGCTTCATTCTAACGGTCTCTGTCAAATTGGTATTTTCAGGGAGAAGGAAATCTTTAAATCAAGCTCTAGTTCTCTCTCTCTGTCTCCATCTCCCACATTATTGTGATGTTTATTTCATGTTTCTCCTCCCAGAATGCATCAGTCATAGGCCCTGCAGCAGGTCTTTGAATGCCTCTGAAGCCTGCCTTTTCCTTCATCTCAAAGTCTGAGGGTGATTGTTGTTTAAAGTCAAAACATTAAAGTAAAGAGAAAAAAGGAATAAATCAAATGTTACAGGACAAAACAAAGATTCTGTGTTTCTCAAACAGAGACACAGTCATGAACAGAACAAAACACTGCGCATTGATGCAGCATTTTTTTTATGAGTTAAGAAGACCACTTTGGCATTTTTATAACTCTATGGACAGGGGTAAGAATGGGCTGATCTCTTTTAAGGTAACTTTAGAATAAACAGAGGGTGAAGTCAACATTATACCACAACATATCTGCAGTTCCTTGGATGATCAAGAAGTTTCACCAAAAATTACTCAACAGACCAAAGTCTATGGCACCCATGACAGTGACATGGAATTGAGTATGATAGACAGATAGGTGGATAAAATACAAAGAGTCACTTGCACCAGTGTTTCCAGTAACAGAAGAAATACAGATGGAGCCACTTAAATTTTCCCCAATTTCCTTGGCAGAGTCTTGGCTGGTCCATGACAGGAAAGTGCTTCAACCTGCCCACCCTAATTGTTGTAATTAGATCCCACACAATTACGGGATAAACATGTAACCCTTACCACTTATATTTTATTAGGATATTTAAATGAACACTTTGCTTAGTAATGAAAATGCCACTATGAAAAATTAAGGACAAAAACAAACCAAAACTAGAAAGCACTCGGAGAGCGCAAACCTCCGCCAAGGTGGCTCACATATTGCTGTTACATCTATAAGCAATAGTTTCATGATAAAGATAGCATCATAATATGATTCCTTGAAAACCCACACCTAGCACTAGGAATCATGTTGATATCATTATTAGTTAGTTTAGTTTAGTTTAGACAACTTTATTTATCCCAAAGGGCAATTCGGTTTAGTTAGACAGTTACTGAGCAAAAACAATTGTTCGCTAATGGCTCTGTTACCTGGATCATCACCCAGATCAAATCATTTTTAAGTTGAGCCATCAACAACATCTCCTGGAAGTTTCAGCAAAATCCATCCAGTAGTTTTTGTGTAATCTTGCTAACGAACAAACAAACAGACAGACAAAAATACGCTGGCAAAAACATAACCTCCGTGGCGGAGGTAAAAAATAACCCTTGTTTAGACTCCCAGTGGCTGGAAGTTGGCTGTAATTGTATGAAACTCAGCTGGCATTTGGCTGGGAGGGGCAAATTGAAGCAACTGCATCTGTACCTTTTCTCAGTTAATGAGGGTAGAGTCAGTTATGATTTCATTAAATAAATCAGTTAATTGACATATGAATTTGTGCATTGCATTTTCAAGCACAGCATTCTAAGAAACAAACATCTGACTTGCACGTGTCCATCTTGGTAGTTTGAGAAGAATTCTCAGGGCATCATTGTATACCACCAGTAATGTGGTACTATGGTAGCACATGATAGCATATATGTGTATACATATGTATAGAGAGAGCACTAAAGGTCTCTTTATTTGGGCTTGTTTTCATAGATCTGGCTGCTTGTTTCATTGGTAAAATCTGGCAACACAGCACAAATGGTTTTAAATATGGACTGTGGGACTCAAAAACACCCCGCTGCGGATTTTGGATAAATTGTGGCAGTTGCACCTATATTTTTATTTCAATACTGAGAGAGCACATTATTAGCAGATAAGTTAACATGTTTGGAAATCTGTTTTTGGCCAGTCATAGCTGAGAGAGGTTGTTCGCATAAACCTCCCGCCGAGAAATATTTCATCGAATGATTACTTCATTAATTTGAACATTAAGATGATTTTTTTTTTCTCAGAGTAATGACACTTGTTTTGACAGAAAACAAACTTCATAAGACAAGTTTTCAAATATGATTGGAATCCATAGTTTATAATTATGACCTGCATAAAAAGATTTAATGTAGAAGGCGAGCAGAGACGTGGACACTCCTGTCTGTAAAGCACTTTGGAGGTCTTTGGATAAGTTAACAGCAGTTTGTTTACAGACACAACAGTTCAAAGTTTATTCAGGAGATGTGTAATCTGGGTGATTTTTGGACAGATGCAAATTTAATTTTCACAACACTGTGCATAAAAGAGGCCATGTTGTACGTAAAAGTGTTTTAACTACACTTTATGTGGTGCAGAAGTTGCTTTAATAGTTTGAAAAACAATGACATCTATAAATTTTAGAGAAACATTTGTTCATGCTGCAGCAAGCAGGGCGCAATTTTGTATTAGCAAAGCCCTGAAAAGCCTCTTTTGTTGTTTGTTTTTTTAAAAAGTCAATCAGTTACCATCACCAAGGAGGTTATGTTTTTGCTGCCATTTGTCAGTTTGTTTGTCTGTCCATCTGTCTGAATGAAAGCAAGATAACTCAAAAAAGATTTGAACTTATTTTGATGAAATTTTCACGAAATGTTGGTCATGGCACATAGAATAACTGATTCTATTTTTGTAGTGATCCCGTGTTACAGATGTGGATCCAGAGATATCCAGAAATAAAGGATGTGTTCACGTTGTATCACAGGGCAGTTTTCCACATTTTTTGATAAAACCTCAGCTAAGAGTGGCAGAAATGCCTTGACAGGGGTTTGTGCATTTGCTTATGATTTATTACAAATCGATACAACTGTATATGTTCTTGTTCAACAAAATTTGGCTGCATATTTATTTTTTTAAAGGTATTTTAGTCAAAAGTAGCCCATGCCGTTTCAGCTGTCTAGCCTGTGGATAAAATATTATTAAATGGCAATCACTGAAAGAGGAATTATAATAGGAGGGTCTCATTGGTGTTTAACAGCACCACTTTTGTTACCTGTGGCAAACAGTGCTGGCATTAATGAATAAAGTAAAGTTTGCTTTAGGGAGTAGGGCTGATTTATTATTGCAAAAATCATAATCATGATTATATATATAGATATTGAAATCAAGATTATGAAACACGATTACTCACTGACTTTAAAACATGCATAACATGCTTTCATCGCTTTTGACATAATCATTTTGAACGTTAAAGAAAAGGCATTACATAGAAATATACTTATAAAAGAAACTTAAAATAATGCTAATAATGTTAGAAAAAGAAAAAAAAATACTGTGTCATGTAGCACACTGATCTATTAATCTCGGTTACTCAGTTTTCATAAATGTAAAAGGCAGTAATTGTGATCTCGACTAAAATTTGATTAATTGCTCAGCTCCAAAAGTGACGGTGTCTATGCAGCTCTCAGAGCACAACTTGCTTCCCAGAGCAGTTTGTGAGCAGTTTTCACACATTTGAATCTTTGCACATGCTCTGTGGATTCAGACTGATATTTTTCTGTCATTTGCACCAGTTTAAGCCCAAAAACAGTGCAAATTGTATGTGGAATATCACTCTTTGTGTTTGAATCTCTGTTCAAAATAAGATTTAATATGCTGCCTTGTTGAATTTGTCTATGAATAGTCATTTTTTCTGTCTTGTAAAAGCATGTCTGGATCTCAAAGGGACTCCCTGATTCAACTAAGGTTTACAAAATCTTTACAGCAAAGACGCCTCCTTAAAAGTAAGACTTCCTCTGCCAGTGTGGAAAGAGAATTAAAACAGACTGGTCGCTGCTGCTTTTTTTTTTTTTTTTTTTAGCCTGGCAGAGTGTGTACTTTTGCAGTATTCATTACCTGCAGTAATGCAGTCAGAGGGTGCTTCTTGGTTACGATGGCAACCATTCAGTGTTCCAGCTCTGGATGACAGGAATACAAGGTATCTGAGCAGACCAGGTAAATGCTGCTTTTATACACAACATAAGTCATCCGCTCCCTGAGGTAGATCTCCGGGGGAGATGGAGAGGAGATAATAGAGAAGACAAATGAATGGAGAGAAGAGGGAAGGTGGAGAGAGGGGGAGGAGAGCAGAGAGCAGGTATGATGGAGAGGGTGAGTGGTACGAGTTAACTAAAGCCCCCTGTTTGGAAAACCCCTCCGTCCTCCACCTGGGTGAACATGAGTCAGACCACGGACAACAGATGATGTGAGGAGCTTTGATCGCTGCTCTGAAGAAATGAGCCCAATTTCTCCTTGTGTCTCCCTGCACTCTTCACTCTCGTATTTCCAGAATTCATTAGGAGCTTCATGTCTCTTACCCTCTGAAGATTGATGCTTTGAGTGAGTCAAGCCCTCCTTCAGGGGGTGTTCTAAGCCATTTGGAGGCCCTGGGAGGAAACCACTAAGAGGCTCCTAAACATTGGGCTAACAACAGTAATGGCATGTGAACAAGGTATTACAAAGGCTTATTGTAGGTTGTATTTTTACCAACAGAGAGAGAGCACTGCCTATTGCTGTTACCAGACTGCACACAATGTTCTTACTTGTTATGATAGCCGCTGGGTCAGTTTAGGTCAGGGGTGGGCAACTTTAGTTATCAAATGGGCCACATTGATGTAATTCTCAGTTTCAGAGGGCCAAGTTGTTACAAATAAAGGGATAATATGAATAAGACTAGAAATGCTCCAAGACCACACAATCTGCCAAGGCATTTCTGAGGTTTTGAGCAGTTATTCTTGAAATGTGGTAAACTGCCCACACACTGATAACAGATCATTAAAGCCACACTGTAGTTTGTTCTCCCATCTAGTGGTGAAACTGTGTTTTGCATTCAAATGAATAGTGCTCTCTAGTGCCTTGCTTTTTCAAATGTGTGTTGCATCCGCTGAACTCTACTGTAGCCAGTATGTGCCTAGAAGCTATGTCTTCTCTTTTTCACTTCTGTGCCGACGAGGATTCCTTCTCCTGTGGCGTGGCATAAGTACGATCTTCCATTATGAAGGAAAGTGCAGTGCAGGCTCTCAAATTTGCCAGCGCAGTGACAAGCTCATCTCGCTGTGCTCCTTCTCCGTTTCAGTCATGCTGGCTCTGAGCAAAAACGCGTTTAGCCATAGCCAGTATACTACACAGTGTTTTATATCCCTCTCAGCTGTTCATAGTGTTTTTTTGGCACTAAAAGACATGGAAGCCTCTATAGGATTTACCCGTTCTATGGAAATAAAGATAAGAAATTCTTCACTTAGGAGGACAAGTCAGATTGTTGGCAGAGGTAAGTTGACACAAATGAGGACATATTTCTGAATGTAGACATTGTTTTTAGCTCATAAATTACTTAAAATGCTACACATTGTCCCTTTAAAAAAATCATGGATCCACATCCGCACTTGGATTACCACCAAAATCCAATTACTACTTTCTTGTGCTATGACCACCATTTCCCTAAAACTTCATCAAAATCTACAGAGAGCTATCTTGCTCAAAGGCAATGGACAGATAAACAAACAAACAAACAAATGAACGGACAAACATCAGCAAAACCATACTTTCCTTGGCGGAGGTAATTATCCAACATACCTGTAACTTCAAAGAATAAATATCTAGCTTTTATTAAAATTTGAATTTCTATTTTCAAGCTCAAAACAAAATTATAGGGCTCATTTTAATGAGTTAAAACACAATTCAGGCCAACTGAAGGTATTTTTTTAATGCACAAGACAGCTATTAGACATCATAAATATCTATAATGCTATGACAATGATTGAGGCGGGGATGACAAACTGTGTGACTGTATGATGTTCCTGTTTTCCTTTCACCATCAAAAGTGTGAAATAAAGGAGTCTTGCATTAACATTAGCACTCAGATGTCTCTTTTTCCAACATGAATGAACAGGACGTGTAATAATATTGTTTCAACTTTCTGAGTTATCTATTTTTAAAGTACAGAAACATATTACTTACTTAAAAAGTACACTGAAAAAGTATAAAATACTGTTTGCACATATTGTCTTGGAGGTCCTTCTTACAATGATACCAGTTTCATCAGGTGCAAGTCATACCAAAGGGCTCAAAATAAACCATGCCATGCATTCATGGACCTTTATTTGATTCAGTATTATTACACATTGTGATCATTCATGTTAGAAAAAGAGGCCTCTTAGAGCCTCCTATATTTCACACTTTTGATGGTAAAAGGAAGAAAGGGAACATGATAAAGTCACTCAGCCTGTCTGGCATCCTCCTCTCGCTAGACATGGAGCATTTACTGTAAAGGTTCAAATACATGAGCACTTCAAATTTAGGAGTGGCTGGCTTATGTCTCTCTCCTCTGTCTCTCCCACGTGCTCCCTCCTGCTCCAGACTCCCCCTGCAAGCCTGGAGCACTTTTGTTGTTTCTGTTGTTTCTTTCTTATCGTTGTGGGCCGTTTGCACTCGTCGGCTACGGCATCATAATGTCTAAAAACTGCAGGAAGTTTTTTCTGACACTGTTTACGTATACTGTCAGTGACTGGATGAGCAAATGTGCTTTCACAAACATTAACAACTTATTTTATCATACTAAAAGTGGGCAATGAAGTTATTTCACTGAAAGTTATCATAAATGTTTACCCAATAGCCTACCTTTGTTTTATAATAAAACCACCTTTGCCGCCTTCAAATGTTTGTGTGCCTCTAAGTGTCTGAGGTAAACAAAGAAAAAGACAATGTTTAACTTGGACTTGAAATAAGCTTTGTGTGAATCTTCTGAAAGTAGAAAATAAGCGATGATAAACTAAACAGTGTTCCATGTTCTCTGTTCTGTGTGTCCGTGTGTGTCGTCCTCAGCAGAACTCATGTACACTGTGGAGTTGGCAGGAGGACTTGGAGCGATCCTGCTGCTGCTCATCTTCCTCATCTCCCTCTACAAATGCTACAAGATCGAGCTGATGCTGTTCTACAGGAGGCACTTTGGCAGCGAGGACGTAGATGGAGGTATGGGAACAACTGAAACCCAAACTATCTCCACTGTTATGAGACCTTTTCTTTATTTTTCAGCACAAAGTACACATGGACATTCAAACCAACTTTTGTTACTATTAAAGTGAGGTCATCATGTGCATCACAGTTTATGTGTTAGTGTATTAGAGATGGGACATAATTTTGGTCCAGAAACTCATATTAGTCCTCACTAGAGTGTCATGATAATCATATTACTTCTTCAAATCCATTATTTAATTTTTGGAGAAAAAATCAAGACTGCAATATGACAGGTCTTTTTAACTTCTTTAATCAATCAGACATTGAAATCTACCATAATATGACTGGCATAATCACTTTGTGATCACATTTCTGTAATTATGGGCTAAATATCACAAATTACGTTGTATTGTACCACGGTGTCACATCAAGTTGTATCATATTGTATTAAATCTTATAGGATGATTTTTAAAACTATATTATTTTGAATTCTTATACGCGATCATATATAACATTATGAACACTGACAGGTGACGTGATAATGCTGACTTTTACCTCATAATGGATATATTAGGCAGCAAGTGAACATTTTGTCCTGAAAGTTGATGTTAGAAGCAGGAAAATTGGCTAGAGTAAAGCTGAGTTCACACCGAACATGAAAAAAAAAAAAAATGCGTGACATCTTCGTACAACAAAATTTTGCACATGTATTCACATGTTCAAATATTTCATATCCATTAAAGGGGAATTTTCAGACCCATAAGCGAAGTGAGAAGGGGTGTCACACGGTTTAAGCTAATCTTGCACAGCGGCCAGATCTGCATGTCTGTAATCAGGCTGATCCATCTTGCCAAGCACCATCCTACGACGATTGTGCTTGGCTTAAAGCACCATGGCCCAATCAACTTCCTTGAAAGTAGGAAAATGTGGGAGCTACAAGTGAGATGACAGCAGGAAGTCACTGCTCTTACAGAGATTAGCATAGATGCTAACAGCTTCAGTAGTTTTATCAGATCTGGTTCACATTTCTTTAATAAATAATTAACAAACAACACTGAAAGCCAGAAAGGACATTTTTGCTTCAGTCCCGACATGTTTTTGCAAGAGTTTGTTCTACGGAGTGGCTCACATTTGGTACTCAACACTGGGGCATTACTACTGCATTATCTGATCGGCCCTTAATAAATGTGATTGACGGAACAATCGTCCAATCAACTGCCAGATTTGCTTTTGAAAGGTTCTGCCCATTCATGAACACTGTCTATGGGCTGTTTCCAGTATGGACTATTGAAATATATTGATCAGTCAATATTGTGTGTCAGGTTAGGTGTTTGGAGGAAGGTATTTAACTCTTTAAATCGTATGACTTGATGACTCTGATGAGGACAAGGACGCAGAACACGTTGAAACCTTAGTCCTTTGGACCTGAATGAAATGTTTAAAGCGGCTCGTGTGCTGCTCTGATGTGCTTTTTATTGTTTTGTCTTGTATTAAACTATACAGTATATTGTATTGTGTTTATCACATCATGAGGTATCCTGGGATTCTCGTCTCTTGTGTGTCGATGTGCACGCTGCATCAGATAACTTTTTGCTCCCCTCAGACTGTGGTGGTCTTTCTCTCCACTTTCTTCCACGTTTCCTTCTCTTGCTCGCTCTCTCTCTTAACCACGAGTGTTGAGTGCACGTGATTGAATGTGTGTGTGTGTGCGGTGCTGCATAGGAAAGAGAGGAGACACATTTTCAATTTGTTGCCCATTTAAAAAGAGATCAGTCTCAATATGTCATGGGATGACGCCCACCCTCTGCTGTCGAAGGCCTGATAGAGGGAAATAGGGATCAGGAGGCCTCCGAGCTCCCTCCCAGTGCGACAAACAGGGGCATAAACATCCTGGAATTGGAGGGCAACTTTTTGTTTTCTCTACAGAACATAGTTAACTTCTGCTTCAGAGAAGGATCCCTCTGTTGGTGTCCCAGTATCTCCCCTTTCAGCTTTGAAATTTGTCTCTCTGCGCTTTCTTTTCTGCAAAGACTGAACTCATTTTTGGATTGTTTCTACAGTTGCATGAATTATCAATTACACAGTGTTTTGTTGATTCAAACTTCCACATGATTAAGTCATACCATCAGGGACCCGCAAATACAAGCTGTTTTTGATTTCTCCAAGTTTGCTAGGTGGTTAATTTGCAAGGTTGGTAGCTAATTTGAAAGCCCCGTTTGATGTTGGGATCCTGTCGAGCACAGCCGTGGCCTTTCCAGTGAGTTTCAAAAGCTGCGTGCGCTCCTCCGAGAAAGTATGAAAAAGAATCTGTTCCCCCTTTTTGGCTGGGCCACACTCCAGCTCCTACAGCGAGTAATGACTAAGAATCACTGAATGTGTCACCAGTGCTGCTTTTTTTACATCTTCTATTTTCTGCCTTTTCCATTCTTCCTATTGTCTTCAGGGAAATCATTTAAAGCCAGGAGAGAGCGTGGTGAATGCATTTCTGTTTGATTATTTTGTATCTACCCCAGTTTACTTCTCTTATTGTCTATATGTGTTATGAAGTGTGGTCCAGAAGTTGTGTGTGTGGCTCTTTTTTGTTTCTAGGCCACTTTGTTACTATCTAGGGCACTAACAGTAGTTTTAAGATGTATAATCCCTCATTCAACTTGAAAACGCCCCTCTGTAAAACCCAGATCAAGTCGAACAAACTTCTGTGAAACCTTGACCACCATGGAAATGGAGCTCCAACCTCTAAAACCTGGTTTATTTGGAAGGTTGACTGTTAGCCCGGCCTTATCACCGAACAGCCATTGACAAAGCTACAAGATCTGAATGCTAAATGCTCTTTTGCTGACAAAAGTCCTACAATACTTCATCACAAATAAATATCTGATAAATTGTAAATCATTTTGAAATGGTTAATGCGGTTAGGTTTAAGAACAGCATATTGGGTGATGACTGACTGTATCTTTGAAATCAAAGTTTATTGAGATTTTGATTCTTGAAATAAATAACTAATTATTAACACATTATGATCAGTTATAATGCATTATAATATGATTAGGAGACACTGTATAAGTAGTCATTAGATGCTCTAAGTGCTTTTGTATTAGCAGATAAATATTTCTATCAAAATGTTTGAAACAAATGTATATTAAACAAAATTTACATCATTTTGTTTACGTTTCTTGTATTCTCTTCATTTATATTTTCAACTTTGGCAAGGGGCTGAAAGACACAAAGTTCATGTGGCTGGCATGACGACAGTTCACAGCTGAAACACAGCCCTCTGAATTCTGATTAGCCACCCCTTAATCCTTGATTTAAGTAAGCATAAGATAAGGTGAATCAGTAATCTTTGTGCTTGTAGGTATGTGGCTCTCAATGAAAGTTTGGACATCTCTGCTTGAGAGTGTTTTAACACCATTTTCTGATTTTGCTCTCGTAGAAATTACATTATTAAAATATAGCCAAGGGCTCTGTTGTTTTGAAGGAAGATCTTGTGGTCCTTATACTTCCTTATATCAGTAAGAGTTATCATTTTTCACTTTGCAGTGGAGACTCAAGGACACTGTGCCTTTGAGTCTTTGGCGCCTCTTTTCATAAACCATCCTGTCTTTCTCTCTTATACCTCAGAAAACAAAGACTACGATGCTTACCTCTCCTACACCAAAGTGGACCCTGACCAGTGGAGTCAGGAAACTAGAGAAGAGGAGCGATTTGCTCTGGAGATCCTTCCTGATGTCCTGGAGAAACATTACGGCTACAAACTCTTCATCCCAGATCGGGATCTTATTCCAACAGGAAGTAAGCAAAGTGACTGTCCTTGATTTCATTATGGAAGACATGCTATAAAAGAGCTAAGGCTTCATGTGTTGTAGGCACTGCAGTGTTTGATACATACGTTAGCATTATCATTCACGAGCAAAGACCACAGCACAACAATGAGGGGCTGAAGGTTTGCACCAGGGATGAGATCATGATAGATGTTGAAGTGCAACACAAGTGCAGAATACATGGTCTAACTACAAGAACTTTCAAACCAACATCACAATAACATTTATGAAAGTCAAACACTTCCTGTTAATTAGAAAAAACAAACATAGCAGAGAAAAACACACATTAGCTTCTTCTGGGGTGAAAGCCTGTCCACTATCTCTCCCTCCACTACCAGTTGAAGGCAATAAATGCCCAAAAACATATTAAGAAAAGATAAATATCTGTCTTTATACATTTTTCTTGAACAGAAACAGGCATCTGCTTTAAAAATCCCATGCTCTGGTGTATTTGACCATTTACATTGTGTCTTGGTCGACTTCTAAGAGAGGATTTGATTTAAGTTGCATAAAAATAAAAAGAATTTTTGTCAAACATCTACAAAGCTGCTAAGCTGCTGGTGTTAGTCAAACACTTTTGATTAATTCTACCAAATAGTAATGCCTGAGTGTGTCAAAAAAACAAAAACAGAAAAAGACTAAGACAAACAGAATAGGGTGGATTAGTCAGTCTTAAAGGCTCCATGTCCTGCAAAATCAATTTTCTTTGCTTTTAATGTTGTTAAAGGGGCTTAAGGGGCAAAAGAAAAGGACACCTTTTACTTAACTCTCAATTCATTGAGAAATGTTCTATACCTCTTTAAAGTAAATTAGGGATGCACGATATTATCCGTTTGATAACGGTATAGGCCGATATCAGCCTAAAAAGTTAAGTATTGGTATCAGCTGAAACTGAAATTTTCCAGAAATTTACAGTCGATACATCAGCCACCCATATCTGCCAAATATTGGCTGGAATATCGGCAAATTACACAAATGTACAATATTGATGCACCGTCTCATCACTGCATGGGTACATTTTAAAATCCAGGGTTTCATCTTTGCAAGAGTTAAATTCTGTTTTTCCTGTTTTACATCTGTCCCTCACAAAAATATAGTGTAACACTGAAAGAAACAAGTCAATGTATGTTAAGTACAGAGCTTGTGCTCTTGACCAGAAATATGGGTATCGGTATTGGGGATAGTGAATTAAAAAATATTGACATATTGAATATCTGCAAAAATTCAATATCGTGCATCCATAAAGTAAATGCCCCTCAAAATGCCTCAATTTTTCTTCCTGGGTTTATTATGTCATAGCCTCCACCTACATGTATGTTTTCTGCTCTTCATAGGCAGACACTATGATTGTTCCACAGCCTTTTACCCCTCCATCCCCCTCTCATCAGGCATCATTTGGGCAGCCAATCAAAGCAGAGCTCATTATTATAGCCTCCCATCCCCTCAGATCTGAGCGTTTCCAAAGGGGAGGGAAAAAGCTGCATCTGATCCTCTACTAAGACAAGATTTTTCATTTTTTTATTCCACTTTAATCAAATCCTTTCTTAAAGGACACCCAAGGCATGTCGTAAATGGTCAAACACAGCAGGGTGGAACCTTTCAGTAGGCTTACAGGGTGAAAGTGTTGTTTAGGTGTGGTCCTGCTCCTAAAGTGAAGTTGACTTCATTAGTTTTAAGTGTTTGTTGTGTGTAGTATGTCTTCAGTCTTGTTTTCACTGTCAGTGTCTTGTGTTTGAATGTTGTGTGCTGCTAGGGCAAAGTGCATTTATCACTAAAATGATGAGAATTTCCGAAAAAGAAAAAAGGGACGAGGAAATACTCGGTCCACTCGGTCAATGCAAAACTTTCTAGTATCCTCTGAAATCTCTGGGTAAAAGCAGAGGATCAGTATTTCACATTTGTTTGTGTTATGTACCACTGATTTTGGAATAAAGTATGCTGTGTGTACCAGGAGCTGATGCACTGAACAAATGCATCATCCTGCCTGGTTTTCATTTATGCATCAATATAGTCATGAAAATTCTGTCTGAACATTTTCTCGTGCGTTCTGACTCTGCTTAGTAGTCTGTCTGTGCTAGCAGTACACAGTGTGCTCTAGTTAGCAGTGTTGCTGTGTGTTTGTTCTGTAGGCTTCATGTGGAACAGATAAAACACAAACACATCCTAGTGGGTCCAGACAGAATTAAACATCAGTGGCCAAATGTGTAAAGGCTCAGAGCCCCACTGACGGAGCCGACTCTTTCCTTTAATCAAAAGAAAATTGCCGCTAGGGTCTGTGCCAAAGAGAGATCATTGTAGATGAATGTCCAATCAGGGGAACATGGGATGTGATTAATCATATGTGAAATAAAAAGACCAATGAGGGGAGCTGAGGCCACTGTTAGTGCTGTGATGTGCATGTTTCTGTCTGTGCTGTGTTCTGCCTGTGACCTGAATGTGAAAATGTTTATGTTTAGGTCTCACCAATGAGCATTACCAGGATGACACTCGACTCTTTGGAGGTACCCGCCCATCCGTCTTTTCCTCTTGTATCAAGCTGCTCTGCTGTCATGTCAGTGCTCATGGGAAGTTTTACAGAGATGCTTAGAGTGGCGCTGCTGTGTGATGTGAAACATCAGGCCCTGTGTATAACAGAGTGTCTCAGCTTAATACTTTAGTTTGCAGCTACACGAGTCATTTTGTGCCATTTGGTGAAGCTTTGTGTGTGGGTCTGCCCTCCAGAGCATTCATTACAACAAAGGCAATAGACAGAAGATCAGACTTTATCCCCGATGTATGTGAGCCATGTTTTTCCTCTATATAATGTCATCAAGACTTAATGTCAAAATGAGTAAATTTTGAAATACTGACATTGCTACACAATTTAAATAAATTACATAAAGCATGCACTGAGACAGATAGATAATGAATGCTTCGACCATGGTTGAAAATATGTAAGAAGAACTTTAAAGGTATAGTATGCAACATACAACATAAACATTAAATACAAACCCTAATTCCAATGAAGCTGGGACTTTGTATTGCAAATGCTTTTCAACCAATATTCAATTAAATACACCACAAAGACAAGATATTCAGTGCTTGAACTGTTCTTTTTTGCAAATATTCACTCATTTTGAACTTGATACCTGCAAGTTGTTCCAAAAAAGTAGGACAAGAGCAACAAAAGACTTGAATGTTTAGCCCAGTTAACAGCTTAAGAACATCTCTCAATGAACAATTGCAAGGAATTTAGGTATTTTATCATCTACCAACAACAAAATCATTCTGTAAAGGATATTACCACGTGAACTCAGGAACATTTCTGAAAACCATTGTCAGGTCACACAGTTCATAACTACTACAAGTGCAAGACAAAATATCTACTATGCAGAGCGGAAGTCCTATCAACACCAGCTTTTCTGAACCAAACTCCTCTGAAATGGACTGACTCAAAGTAGAAAAGTGTGTTGTGCTCTGACGAGTCCACATTTCAGATTGTTTTTGGAAATTATAGATGTCGTGTCCTCCAGGCTAAAGAGGAAAAAAGACCAAACAGACTGTTAGACCAAAGTTCAAAAACATCTGTGGTGGTATGTGGGTGTGTTAGTGCCCATGGCAGGGGTAACTTGCCCATCTGTGAAAAACACCATTAATTCTGAAAGGCACATACAAGTTTTGGAGCAACATATGCTGCCATCCAAGCAATGTCTTTTTCAGGGATGTCTCTGCTTATCTCAGCAAGACAATGCCAAGTCATACTCTGCATGTTACGACAGTGTGGCTTTATAAAAGAGTGTGGGTTCTAGACTGGCCTGCCTGTAGTCCAGACCTGTCTCCCACTGCAAATGTGTGGCACATAATGAAGCACACAATACGACGACAGAGACCCCAGTCTGTTGAGCAGCTGAAGTTGTACATTAAGCAAAAATAGGGAAGAATTCCACCTAGAAAGCTTCACAAATTACTGAGTGTCCTCAGTTCCCAAACACTTATTGAGTGATGTAACACAGAGGTAAACATGCCCCTGTCCCAGCTTTTATGAAACGTTTTGCATATTCAAAACAAGTGAACGTTTGCAAAAAGGAATGAAGTTTGTCAGCTTAAACATCAAATATCTAGATTGAAAAGATTTTCACATTAGTGCATTCTGCTTTTATTTACATTTTACACAACATCCCAACTTCATTGTTAATAGGGTCGGAAGATTTGGAGTGCTTATGACCTTGTGGCAAGGTTGTGCCCCAAAGTATATGACCCAACCATTTATGATTTTTTTGGGCTTGCAGAACCAAGTGGAAGGAATTGATGAGGGAATTGAAAAGCTAAAAGACTCTATTGCCGTGTTCTGCTGTGATCGATTCTCAACTGGAACTGGTTTTCGATTCATCATGTCTAACTTAATCTCTAATTTCTAGATTAAAATACTGCTAAACTGCATTGGTCCCACAAGCTGCTATCAGTGTTTTCTGCTTTACGTGGTTGTTTACATGCAGTAGCCATTAACTGGAACCACTGTGGCTACTCATGGCTGCAGTACAGTTTAGACAAAGCATTTGACCAGGACTTCAGACCTGAACTAATAATAAAAGCAGTTCTATTGAAAGCTGCTGCTAACTACAGCAAGATCTAACTTTGACCCTTTGGCTGGTTGATTACACACATGACTTGACTAAAATACTTTAAAGGAAAAACAATTTTATCATCTTTTGGAACAAAGATGGAGTTTTGAGGGAAGAGAAGCAGTACAGTTTGTTTAACCTGAGGACTGGCATTGAGGTGTTTCATCTGAAGGACATTTAATCTGAATGTCACATATTATACCTTTAAGGGAGCTATCAACCAAAGACAATACTTTACAGTGCAGTAAATCAAAGGACTTGATCAGTGATCAAATACTTTGCTTCAAGATATCGTTACACATACGTTTTTTGAATGTTCTTTTTTCTCTGGACACTTTAAAACTATAATAAGAGTTTGAGTTCTCACACTGAGGATGAAAAGTAAACTGTGTCATTGTCTTGTGTTTTCTGTTTGTTGCTGTGTGTTCATCCATCACTGTTCAGTGTTTTAACTGTGCCATCTAAAGCTTTAAACGGATTGACTTTATTGTTTCACAGTTATTTTGCCATTTCTGTGTCTTATTCCTTGTTTACTCCTCCTGCAGCCTACATCGAGGACGTGGCTCGCTGCGTGGACCAGAGCAAACGCCTAATCATCGTCATGACACCCAACTACGTGGTGCGGCGAGGCTGGAGCATCTTTGAACTGGAGACTCGGCTGCGCAACATGCTGGTGACTGGTGAGATCAAAGTCATCCTGATCGAGTGTGCAGAGTTGCGCGGCATCATGAACTACCAGGAGGTGGAGGCCCTCAAGCATACCATTAAAACCCTCACAGTCATCAAGTGGCGCGGCCCCAAGAGCAACAAGCTGAGCTCCAAGTTCTGGAAGCAGCTGCAGTACGAAATGCCGTTCAGGCGCACAGAGCCCATGCTCACCCACGAGCCGGCGCTGGACGTCAGCGAGCAGGGCCCCTTCGGAGAGCTGCAGACCGTCTCCGCCATCTCCATGGCGGCGGCAACTTCCACCGCCATGGCCACCGCCCACCCCGAACTGCGCTCTTCCTTCCACAACACCTACCACACCACCATGAGGCAGAAACACTACTACCGCAGCTACGAGTATGACTTACCCCCAGGAGGGACCCTGCCGCCCCTGTCCTCTCTGGGGAACCAGCACACCTACTGCAACATCCCGCTCACGCTGCTGAACGGACAGAGGCCGCCCGGGAAGAGCCGAGAGCACAGCCTGGAGGAGGCGCACGCCAACAACGCCATGCTCCCTCTGCTGCCCCGAGAAACCAGCATCTCCAGCGTCATCTGGTAGTGATGGACACACTCAGCGCCAGAGCGGGAGGAAGCGCCGGGATCTTACACGGCGAGGGTCAGCCTGGTGGCTCTGAAGTTTGAGGTCAAGATTACGGAGAAAAGCGTTGAATCCAACCGTGGTTATGTGTCAGCGAGGACGAATTCCCCTTGTTTTTTCAAGAGGACACAATCTGTTCCAGGGGATGTTTTCTACACGGGACTACAGGAGATAAATGTAAACACTGTTTCATCAAGCAGCGAGAAATGGACTCGCCAGAACTCCTAATACACACTATGGCAATGACACACACACCTGCATCCACAAACACACACAGATGTGCATACATACAAACAAAAGGAAAACAGGGTCTTGTACATATATTTCGATTTCTTTGTAGCATCAGTGTTTTCCTGTTTTTGTTCTCTTGTTTGTTTCATTCAATCATGTTTGTTGCCTTCTCTTCTGTAGGATTTTTGCTTTAACTTGTTATAAAGAGTTGTATATTTTTTTCTCTTTTAGTTTTTTATTCTTATTTCAAAGAGCTTGTTTGAAGAGCCAGTATGTCACGTTCTGCGCTGTTTTTTTTTGTTTGTTTGTTTGTTATTAATCTTTGTGTAGTTTAAGAGAACATTTTTTAACACTTTTTGGAACCACCTGGACATTTCAGGAGCTTCAAGGAGCTGAAACTTCTTTTTGTTTACCTGTAAAAGGTGTATCTAGTTTAAAAAGGAAACTCTCTTTTAAAAAATCATAGAATATGCAAAAAGAAGGAGGAGCTGGCAAAAACAAACTGTCGTTTGGACCGAAGAGGAGGAGCAGTTGGGGGGCCGTGCTAGTCCTCTCCAATCAGATCAAGTGATAGACTGGCAGATCTCTCTAAAGCTTCATATTTTCTATTGAAACAAACAGCCTTGCTGTTTTAGAGTGATAGTGAAATGCCTCACCTTAAAAAGAAATCTGTAGATTATTTTAAAAAGAATTCTATTTTTATAAGAGAAAAGAGTTTGCTTGAGACGTCATACTTATTTGCATTTCATCGACCACAGGACGGGGATTTGTGTATAAGTGTTCTATGCTGGTTTTGTACACTTGCAACGTGGTTCCTGGTTTGTTCAGAGATTAAGGTGGTTTTTAAATCCCACATGAAAAAAAATGTCCTCTACTGTTTGAGATTTGAAAGTGAAGCATTTTCAATGTTTTGTTTTTTAAAAACATAATATTCCTCCCATCCTTTGGTTCATATGGATAGTTCATGTTTAAGGAAAGAAAACATTTGTGTTTTGAAAGACTTTTTAAATATATTTGAAGGTGTGATTTTTGAGTATGCATAGCAAATAGATATGTATTCTATATATAATATAGATATTTATATAAATATATAAACACAATTTTCACTTGGAAAGAAATGTCTATCTTTATAGAAACACAATCATTATCAGTTGCCCTTACTTTCTCACTGCACATTAAAAACATTGATTTCCTTTGGAGGTTTTTTCTTTTGTGTCCAATGTGTGCATGTGTTTGTGGAAAACTTGGGTTAACCATCTGCCTCAAGTTCAGGCTAAACACGTGGCCCTCCACTGCAGTAAATACAGCCCCCAATTCAACTGTGTTTGGGTTAGAAAAAGCATGGGCAGCACGGTGGTGCAGCAGGTTGTTCACATGCCTCACAGCAAGAAGGTTGCTGGTTTGAATCCTGTGTCAATAAGGGCCTTTCTGTTTGGACTTTACTTGAAAACAAGCGTCGGAAAAACTTAAAGCATAATGAGAGACAGTAACGTTTAAAATGGGACTTCCTGGTTCGCACTATGACCTTGCAAAGCATTCTGGGACTGGACTTTGCATGACTCAGGAAGTCCACTTTCAGAAGCGTTTTTGCCTTGTTATGAGAAATTTATCTGTGAAACAGAAACGCTGGTTTGCTGTGAAGTGAATACATATCATGAAGTGACGTTTTTGTCCACAAGAGTCCTCAACTCTTAAAGAGAAGGAACTGGAGGCAGATAAAGGAGACAGCGGATCTCAGTTCTGCTTGTAATTATTTGTTTACAGGGTATGGAGTTACAGGAGGAAGTTTGAGTGACAGAATGGATATCAGGCAGAGAATAAAGGAGGTCCATCACAGGTAGGCATCACAAAACCACACACTAAACTTTTCTATGGCTTCACCACGTTGCCCTGCACAGGTTGGCCTCCTGAAGCGAGCCATGGTATTTAAATTAGGTGGTCTTTTCAGACAAAAGTGAACTCTGTACTGTGTATTTCTTTGCCAGCAATCCTTTTTTCAAGTTTCATGAATTGCCAAGTTTAGTATTAAAGGAGAAAATTGCTTTGTTATGATGCTTCTTCACCGCAGGCCACATAAAGCATTCTGGGGGTAGTGAAGGTGGTGAAGCAGTCATTACTTTAAAAGCACTTTTCTTCTGTAATATGTTGAAACTATCCATGAAATGAGAACGATAGTTAACTGACTATTAAATACAACTTATGGAGTGCAGCTTTTGTAAAAAGGGACTCCTTAATTTAAATACGATATTTGGCATCAGGTCAATTGTGCGGCACAGCGCAGAAAACTGTAGTGTGCATGTGCTCTTACGGAAACAGAGCAGCAGTAGCAGGTCCTGTTTACCTGTCAAGCAGCCTTTCTCACATTATTAAAGCTATGTTTCTACCAAGCAGTCTGGTTCAGTTCAGCTCGGTAAGGCACACAATTACTACAGGTGTTCCCACTGTCATTTGAGTAGTAAAGGTATCCAAATAACTGACCTGTGCCGACACACTATTTGGCACCCTCTGAAGGGGTGTGTACAAAACTGACCCTGAAAGTTGGAGCTAAAGCCCTGCAGTCTGTTGGTTGGTCACAAAAATTTTCAATTCTCAGTTGACAGCAGTGAAAACAAAAACACATACCTCACCATGTTCAACTAGAAAAGCACTCAAAGGGTGCACACCTCTGCCAAGCAGCTCAGTTCCAGCAGTGGCTTTTACACAAGCCCCGTAAAAAATACAATTCTGGATCACCAGATCCAGGATAGTGCCAGGATCCGGACCAAACTCAGCACATACATGGAGGTTGTCATCTTGTATGAACACAACAAGTTTTGGGAACATCATTTGATATTGTGATTTTATGTGAATTATTGAATGTTGTCAATAGGATTCTCCATTGTAAAGTTCAGTGTTTTTTTCGTGACGTCAATCTGGATCAGATCCAGATGAAATTTACCTTGATGATAGAGACACGGACCCCATATAATCCTGTGAAACTGGAAGCAAGTCCGTTAAAAAATGGCAGAGATATGATTTTTTATTTTTTTTTTAATTACGCCTACTGATAACCTTTTGAAATTTGGGGAATTTTTGGCATCCAGTCAAATATACGTATCACCACCAAAATCTAATCATTTTTAAGTTGGGCCATCACCAACATCTGAAAATTTCAGCAAAATCTGTTTCGCAGTTTTTGCGTAATCTTGCTAACAGCAAACAAATAAATGGACAAACAAACAAACAAACGTACGCCGGCAAAAACATAACTTCCTTGGAGGAAGTAATAAGCCGTGAACACAGAGCAATTTGCCCTCTGCTGTTGCTGTAAAGGATGTCCAAATGAAACAATGCTACAGAGAGTAATGGAGTACTGGACGTCCTCCCATGTTGCTCTGTTTACAATCATGCTGTACTTCAGAGGGTTTCACCATTTCATGTTGCTGTCACGTCAAGCAATTACGTAGCCGGCGCATCCTTCTCACATCCCTCTCAAGTGAAGGTACAGCTGGCATTGGAAATGCAAACAAGATCAGGATTAACCGCTTCAAATACAGAACTGTACTGTAGTGGAAACAAGGCATGATAACAGTCCCCATCAGATGACACATGCTGTCAGTAAAATTAAGAATGTCTGTCTTGAAAAATTAAGGAAATATTAAATCTCATGTTTTTTTCCTTGCTTTCTGCAAAATGGATAAAACATAAAATTAGTAAATTTAGTACAAAAAATGAAAAATAATAAGTTTCAAATTTTACATTGTGTACGTTTAAATTGGGATGGAAAGTAGCAGCTAGCATATCAGCCTGGCATTTTGGTAAGCATCGACTGGAATATAAAACAGGTTTCAGATTAATTCACCACTCCAAACTGATTTGGCATTAGAGTGCTGCTCTTTATGAATATTAAATAGTGATTACAAAAACATTAGCTCTGTCTTTCCATCACTGAAACAGCCTTAGCTAACCCATTTTACACAAGCTGTTAAAAAGATCCTTCCTTGTCATTAGAAATAAAAATAAACTTTACATTCCCCGTGGCATGAATAAAACCAAAAGCCTATGAAGACAGTTTATTTAGCAAAAGTTTATCTGAGGCCAATTTGATGCTTCAGCACACAGAGTTATTCAGATGAAATGGATAACTTCCAAAGCTAAAGTCATCTAAGTACAAAATTCACTTTGTATATCCCCAGACGGATGCTGAGTTGCTGGGAAAGGCATTTTTGTGTTGATGCTCGCTGGATTTGACAGAGCTGGACTGCTAATGCTTTAAATTAACTGTGCTAAAACACTGTCTCACAGAATGATGACCGCAAATGTTTTCCCTTATGACCTAAATCAGGGAGCACATTTGGGAAAGGATCTTTTGAAACTAGATTTATCAAGAGGAATACTTAGGAATCCGATACACGTTTTTACATTTGCTCCAAACTAAAATTTAAGACAGACATGGAGAATGTGACTCTGCCCTTTGAGTTTATTCAGACACCCAAAAAGAACCCCCAGTAGGAGACTAAAACACTTCGGGAAAATACTACACAGTTTTTAGTTTTTTTTTTTAAAGCTATTTTTTCATTTAGACTTCTTTCACAGCCTCTGAGAAAAGCTAACGCAGCAAACCAAGATAAGCAAGTGTTTGATCAGAAAATGTCATGTGATGCATTTTGATCATGCAAACCTTTTGATGCTGTCCAATGTATTATCAATATTACATCTTATCTAAGTCCGATTTCAGGAGCTGCATCCTTTAGTATGTGCATTAGACAGTAGTGTGTCAAAGCATGTGTCATCTGGAACACTGCTTGTAATGTGACTGACAGATTTATTCTCGTCTCTAAAGCCAAAGAAAAATCCATTCTGTTTGTCCTTGGTTACATTGTAGTGCAACTGGATCCACCTGATTGAGTCTCTGTAATTAGGAAGAGCCATCTTGCAAACTTTAAGCCAGAAAGTTTGAGCTTGGTCTGCCAGTGTCCTTTAAGGAGTTAGAGGCAGGAGCTACAAGCATGACGAGAAGCAGCTGAAAGCCTGTAAACATTAGTTGTTTGTTAGCAAACAGCTAATGTTTACAGACTAGCTTAGATGCTACCTTCTTTAGTAGCACAACAAGGCAACATGTTTTTTTCATTAAATGAACAACTAGAAAGCACTTGGAGAGTGCAAACCTCTGCCAAGGTCGCTCACATATTGCTGTTACATCTATAAGCAATAGTTCCATGATTAAGTTACCATCATAATATGATTCCTTGACCCTGAAAACCCACACTTAGCACTCAGAACCATGTTGATATCATTATTAGTTAGTCAGTTATTGAGCAGAGTAGAGCAGGGTTTGCCCATTCAGTTTAATGGAGAGGTGGACCTATGATGCCATCGTTTCATCCTGGCATTTGTAGGACACACAGAAACACAAGGCTGGCGTTCTCAGATTATCCACTCTCGGACCCATTTTTAAAAATGTGTGTTTGCAGTCTCCCAAAATGCCATATCCATGTGGTCAAAACACCTATATGATTAAAAACCCGTGCAGATGCGCCTAATATGTCTCCATGGTGACGGCCCCTAAGAGGCCCATCATGGATGTGATTGACAACAGGCAAATTAGTCGAATGCTTAGACCCAGGCTACTTGAAGGCCCCTCAAGGATCAACAGCCATGTCACACTTAAGTGTTTTACTAGCTTGACAGCAGTGGAAAGTGCTTGGTTTTAGAGCTGTCAGACTGGAAGCATGAGCCCCTCATCTCAGATTGTCTCCCAAGCTGATAATCTCAAAAATTAGATGCTTGCCTATTTTTTACTTTCGCCAAGGAGGTTATGTATTTGCCAGTGTATGTTTGTTTGTCTGTTGTCTGTTTGTTTGTTCGCAAGATTACGGAAAAACTGCAATATGGATTTACATGAACATTTTACCAGAGGTGTGGTTTGGTCCAAGGATGAAATTAAATTTTGGTGGTGATCCAGGTATTTGTTTGAATGCAAAAACATTTCCCAAAACTCCAAAAAATCCCAAGTTTACATTGGGCAGAATTTTAAAAAAAAAAATCCTATCTCTGGCATTTCTTAACAAATTCACCTCCAATTTTACAGGATAATATGGAAATCCCACTGATGACCCGCAATAATTCATATAAAATCAAAATATTAAGTGATGTTCCCGAAACTGTGCCGAGTTTGGTCCAGATCCTGGCACTATCCTGGATCTGGTGATCCAGAATTGTATCTTTTACAGGGGTTGTGGAAAAGCCACTGCCGGAACTGGGCTGCTTGGAAGAGGTCTGCACTCTCTGAGTGCTTACTAGTTTTAATTGAGCACACAACTGTTTTCACAACTATAGAGGTTGCCAGATGACAAAAAGCCAACACATACTAACAAGCGTGTGGAAAAGCTGGTGGCAGAAACAAAAATCCTCCACAGGTCAGATTCTCTTATTACAGATCAACCTGTGTGGTCTACAAGGACTGTCCTGAAAAAAGGATGCTGCTCTGAATTGAGACACAGCTATTGACTTCTGCAGTGTTGGTATTACATGATGTCTTTTTTACTAGGACTCTCCCTCTACCATTTTACATCAAAAATCTCCAGTCAGAAGGTAATGTATGAAAGGAAAACTAAGACAACTTCAGGGGGACACTACCCTGAAATTCAGGAGTGCATGAAAGAGGTTATTAAATAAGCTACTTTTCAGAAGTCTGTTTAACATATTTTATCTCATCCGCAACAGAGATTGTTTGGATTTGAAGGAACACTGCAGTGTGTACAGTTAATCAAAAGTTAAACTCTGTTAGCAGTTAATCTGCTGACAAGGACGTTAACTTCAGTAGCAGTTGATCTTTTAATTCCAGACTTAATTAACCAGCGTTAGCATCAACATCAGCGCCAAATCCTTTTAAATGTCTGACAGTTGCCCCTGGCCTTCACTGTGTTTTTCTCATTATCTCAATTATTTGAACAACTGTTGTGATAAGTGTTACTCATGTCATATATCACTGTTAATGTTATGATTTTTTTGATTCTCACCATGACAACTATTTCAAGATCTTAACAACATTGCAGCCACAATCTGCACACCTATTGGACCACTTCAGTCAAAGAGTCATTGAACTTTTACTTTAATAAAAAATCTGCAGATCACTTTAAATCTTCAAATTTTAAACTTCTAGGATTCACTCTATTGCACTTACATAACTCCATGTAGGTCAAGGAGGGCAGAGGCATGCTTGAAGCTCTCTAAAGTTCAGGAGGCTGAATGCTCTCCTTCAGGTTGTCTGAAACCCTCTTCACACATGCAACCCTGATATTATCAGGATAATAATTCACTGACATGGTCATTCTCACTTGCTCCTCTTAGCAGGGAGTTTGTCCTGCTGGACAGGGGAGAAGTGGTGAAGGTCATACGATGTCGGACATACACGGCAGAATTCAGTGTTCATAAAATGAGAGCAGATTAACAATTTATATCCTTATTTAAGTGTTCGAATCCAGCCTGTGGCCAGTTTTCAGAGTGTCCTCCACCTACTCTCTCTCGCCCCCTTTCGCAAGCATGTCCACTGTCTCTCTCTTTAGTCAATAAAGTCACAAAATGCTCAAAAACTAATCTTAAAAAAATGAAAAAAAAAGAACAATCGGGGTGTGAATGCATAGATGTGACATGTTAAAGCACTTTTAGTCATTAGAAAGACTTAAAAAGGTTAAAAAGGCTCAGGCTTATACGCTACTTTTCTTGTTTACCTGTTATCTGCATAATTGTATTAATCTCCGTATACATGACACCATCTTTTTTGCCACCAGTATGCAGAACCACTGTAACACACCTGTGAAGAACTCCAAACTGTCCTGTACAAAAGTTAGAAGGTCAGAGAAGTTTTAAGAGAAAAGGTCAAATGTTAAACAGCATGTAATGACTCGGTCACGATGGCAGATGGTTGATAGTTTAAATGTCTGATATGGAGGTTTCTGAGGCCTTTAAGTCTAAAACACTTACAAAATAATCACCATTCCCTGGACAGATCCCGGCTGGGGGACTCATGCGGTGCACTATCTCCCCCGTTGCCTTCCCGTCTATCTGTGCTGTCAGATAGGGGCAGAAATGCCAGCAGATAAAGCTTCAGAAAAGAGCTGATACCAGAAACATTTTGGCTGGGAGCGCGTGCAGTCTCATTTGAAGCCTGACCTTTGCTTGGCAGCCCTAAACACCATGGTGGGTGATAGCTGCCAAACACTGCCACCTCCTGGGGATTCACCATATCTGCAAGTGGTGTTTGTGATTAAACGCTAGAAAACAGAGCAACGGAGAGCAGATTTACTGATCTGGCTGTCGATCCCAGGAGGGGAGCAGAGAGAGGAAAGTGGGACAGAGGAAAAAGAGAGGGACGGAGTTAAAGGAACAGGAAGAGGGAGTGAATGAGGATTTCTTTAACTATGAAAGACAGAATGTGGGCATTTTGTTAGAGCCAGGCTGCACAAATAGAGCATAGCAAAGAGAGAACAATGTATACTTGCAGAGAGTACTTGCATGAATGAAACACAGTGAATCACACCACTATGTTTCTTTAATCTGCAGGTAACAGTGCATGTTTCCAGGCAAACCAGTGTTGATTCTGGCAGCTAGATGTAGCCTTTAAATGATATTGTGCATTACTTTTTTTAATGTTTTTGTCAATTCTTGCCCTCTAAAATGCAAATGAAAACTTTAAAAATATTTTGCTGAAATTTTAAATAATAAAATTCCTTTCATTTAAGGGTTTACTTTCAGATTAAATGTTTTCTCTTTATACTGAGTTAATTAGAAAAATATTAAAATTAATATGTTTATAAAAAACTAATAATTGGCAGAATTTGTTTTTATTTATTTATTAAAATAGAGGAATAAAGGGCACTTAAAAAACTTAAAATGATTTCATTTTGGTGGCGATCCAGACAGAGAACGATCTTTTTTTTTTTTTAAGATTATTTCCGTCAGTAGTACCCAGCAGGTTGATGTAATACAATCTTAAAACTAACAAAAACATAACCTCCTTGGCAAAGGTAATAAATATAGTACATAAAACAGCAACAGGCAGAAGCAAAATGACGGACACACAAAGCAGCATGAGTTCTACATTGATTTTTCAAGACACAACAATACAGAAGAAATGCTAAAGACAAACCACAACAAAAAAAACCATTAGAGTGAAAGTGCAAGAGCTGTTTATGTGCAAAATGTAGAGTGTTAAAGTGCTTAAGTGCTGATATATTGACCAGTTAAATTGCACAGTTTTTGCATTGTTGCACAGTTTCTCATCAAAACAATTCAAATATTATGGACTTGAGTGTCAAACAGCTCGCCTTAATCACATCTTGTCTGGCCGATGAAAAGAAAACTCATACACCCCAATTCCATAAGAGTAGTGATGTGTGTAAATGTGATTAAAACCTGAATAAAGAGACTTGCAAATCCTGTTCAACCTAGATTCTAGGGAATAATGCTTCAAGCAAAGATATTTCAAGTTCAAACTGATAAACTTTGTTTGTTTTTGGAAATATACACAGATTCTAAATTTAAAGGCAGCAACAGTTTTATGAGTTGGGACATTACGAAAGTGTGGCAGCACCTTCTACAGACCAATAACATGCTCACGTGGTGAATTACTGACTCCAAATTGCCCTTAGGTATGACAGCATGAACGGTTGTCTGTCTCTCAATAACACCGTCCACACTTCATTAAACCCCTGATACTATCTGGACTTTATGAAGTTTGTGTGAACACAAACACCTGAGTTTTTCACTCTGACTTTATTCGGGTTATTTCCTCACATCCCCCTGGTGTTTAATCTGTGTAAAGTCTGTGAATGCAGCTGCAGATATTCAGGGGGGTTGATGCCATCATCCTGTGCGACCGTGTGAAACCAGGAAAGGTAGACTCTACAGGATGGATCAAACAACCACTGTAGCTGGAGAAGTTTATTTAATGTGAGGAGAGTAAAACAAACTCAGATGGACATTTGAGGGTCTGTTTCCACTGCACATCATCATAGTTCTCTAGATCATCTGCTCTAAATTGATCTCCACCGGGTCTCTCGCACATCCAAAGAGTGTTCTTGTGCTGCTGTTGCATACAGAGCTAAAGCACGGCCGCTTTCTCTCTCTGGTGTTATCGTTGTGCACATTGTGATGCTACTTCATATTCACTTCTGTGTACTACGGTGCTCCTCTCAGCTCTTTAGTCAGTGCTGTTAATATGCATTTTAACATGTAACACTGAAGTAAGGATGTAAATTGTGATTCTAGGTTAAAGCTCCACTCTGCCCAACAGCTGTATTATGAAGACTGACTGTATATGGTGGCCCCCCATCCCCTCCTTCACCACTTCTTCTCCATCCAGCAAGGACTACTCCCTGCTGAGAGGAGCAGGGGTCCATCCCAATTGTACCCCTTAGCCCTTGGTTTTGTGCATTTACGACTATTGAAGGGGTGTCCCAGTTCTCCTTAAGAGTAAGGGGAAGGGCTAAGATAAAGGGCTACACAGCCCTTAAAACCAAGACAGACCGGGACCTCACTTGAAAGGAAGGGGTATGAGAAATTTCCCATAATGCACCACGCCTGCTGACAAGAGGGCAGAGTGGAGACCGAAAGAAGCACATAATTATAAGTAATAATTAAATCAAAAAGTAAATATTAATCACGTTTTGAATTGTTGGTCTTAATTTAATATTTCTCGTTACAACGAGCAAGCTTTCACAGCTGTAGCTACAGCTATTGTCGCATCTGCCTCCAACACAGCCAGCGAGCAGCTCTGGGGGATGACGTAACGGGAATCTAGTGGCGTCTCATTTCTTAGGGGCATGTTTTCACCCCGTCCCCTTGGCCCTCAAAACAGAGAGCCAAGGGGACGGGAAGGACTAAGGAGTACAAGTGGGATTCACCCCAGGAGTGAACAACCATGTCAAGGAATTACATTATCCTGATAATATCAAGGTTGCGTGCGTGAAAAGGGCGAATGTCAGTGACATCGGCTGGTGACCGGTTCAGGGTGTACCCTGTCTCTCACCTAATGTCAACTCGCTTCAGCCCCTTGCAACCTCAAAAGGAGTAAGCGCTAAAGATAATGGATGGATGGATTAAGAATTGTGTGTATTTCCAAAAACAATTAAGTATAAAAGCTTAAACAAGGAATATATCATCTTTGTGATGTATCCCCTGGACTGTTAACAATTTGAAAATTACTCTTTCCATCTGTCCATCCATATATTATCTATACCCCTATATCCCTGGGGGGGCTGGAGCCTGTCCCAGCTGACATTGCATGAGAGGCGGAGTACATCCTCAACCAGTGGCCAGCTGGTTGCAGGGCCACATAGAGACAGACAACCATTCACATTTACACACATACCTGAGGGCAATTCCCCTAATGAGCATGTTTTTTGGTCTGTGGGAGGAAGCCAGAGTGCCCGTAGTGAACCCACGCAAGCACAGGGACAGCATGCAAACTCCACACAGGACAAGCAGCTGTCTTGACGTGAGTCACATGCACTACCTGCCATGCTACCATGCTGCTTACTCTATTTTCTTTTACTCAAATTTTAGTGTCCCAACTCTTTTGGAATTGGGTTTTTTACACTTTGTCAGAGTTTTTATTATCAAATATGTATTTTTGTCTGGTATTAGTCTTTTTCCGTAAAGAAAAGGTTGTCAACAAACATTTTTGTCACGTTTTTCTCCCAAGAAGTCAAGGCTGCATAAAAGACAGACTTTGTGCTTTTTTTGAGCCGTAATAGAAGAAAGGCAAAGAAAAAACAGCAGATGTAATTCCATGAATGAAACATAAATTAATTATAGCTTATATTATTATAACTATTTTCCTTGGCCTCGGATCTGTAGATAAAGATGCACCCTTATAAGCAAACACACATGCCATCAAACTGAGAGCAGAGACGGTGACTGCAGCGTGTTGGCAGCCTCCCGACTGACAGCTGGAGTTTTATTAGCAGACACAGGATTAATAGACTCTTTATCACCCGCAGCAATTAAGGACTTAATTGGAGAGAAAATAGGCCCCATCGAGAGGGAGCGCTGGAATATGTGCTCTGCTCCTGCTTGTGTCATTTTGAGTTTCCCTGCAGTGACTCCACAGACCACCAGGGGGAGTGTGAGCATCGTCATTGATGGTCTCACATGAGCCCCTCATAAAGACCCTGCGTTTCAGTCCTGCTCGCTGTTGTTTGTCCTTCAGAAGTGTGAACGTGTTAATGTGAGGAGGTGAGCAAAAACAAAAAAAAAAAGACTTAGAGTTAAGATTTGAACTGAAATAACCCTAAGATAAGAGCAGCACAGTGGCACAGCAGGTCATGAAGAAGACATTTGAAAGATATTTTCCACTTTTTTTTCTTACTGTCCACCACTTGTGCGTTGTAAGTGTGAATGAGGAGGACTAGATTGGTGGCAAGAGAGTGGGAGTTGGGAACACATTGGCGGGTAGGCATATTTAACCCCAAATTAATCTTCTCACATTTATCAAAGTTTTTAAAGATATCACGAACTGTATGGCATGTAAATCTTTCTATATTCTTAGCAGCTGGGGCTGTAAGCGGATTGGGGTCTGTAAATGTTCTTTTAGAGGCACAGAGTGGAAGGTACTAAAATGTACCAATATTAAGAGGTACGGGCTTGTACTCTGCTAAGGTACAGCTGGGGCGACAAAGCCTTTGTACCTTTGTAGGTCCAATCCTGTCCCTTGAATTATTTGTGTGTACACATACATACATCCAGAGGTGTTTCCATCCAGGCAGAGACAAAGGGACTACAAATAAGAATTTATGACAGCAACAAACTCATGGATGCCTAGATCATAAATCTGTCCTCATCACATTTGTCTCTGCTGAATATGGATTCAATAAAGTGAACCCTCATTTTTTACTTTATTCTTGTAATACCATTTTTCTCTAAAACTGTAGGCCTATTGTTGCAGTAAAGCTTCATTGTGAAGTTTTACGTTGAACATTTGTCAAGAACTTTATGTTATAACTGTGGGCCTGTTTCAAATTTTTCCTTTTCACATTTTAAAATATTTCAGATATTTTGACTTTTTTAATCACAAAATTCTCTGCCATTTTCAAATTATTCTTGATATTTATGTCAAAATCTCTATTTCAGTCCCAAAACTGCAGACAATTTCAACTTCATTCTCAACACTTTGACAAGTTTTGTGAGAATTTTCACCTCATTTTGGATAACTGTGTGGTCTTCTTTAACTTCATCTTTAGGTTTTTTATATTAGGTACCTCTACCAGGATGTTTTTGTTTTTGCCAGCTTTTTTATTTGTTTGTTTTTCCATCTTTGAGCAAGAAGTTCTAAATGGATCTTTGTTTTTTTTTTTTTTTTTTTTTGTTAGAAAATGCTGGTCATGACAAAAGGTAGAGGTGATTTGATTTTGGTGATCTGACTGCAGGAATTTTTAAAGGATTTGTTAAAGTTATGTGCTGGGGCAGTTTTCCAAATTTTGATTAAAACTCGGCAAACGATGTCAGAAATTTCTTGGTGGAGATTTGTGTTGTTGGAGCACGCATCTGTTTGAACTCAATTACTTTATTGTTTTTTTTCCTCAACATTTTCAATAAATCATCCAAGTTTTAGGTGGGTTGTCGTCTTGATTTCCAAACTTTTGCCATCATTCTGAACATTTCAGTTTCATCTTGATACAGTTTACCTATTTTTTTTTTTTCTAAAAGGAAAATGTGACACATTTTGATTTCATCCTGACATTTAAACTTTATTCTCGATATCTTGATGTTCCTCAAATCCCAGAGTGATGAGGAACCCTCCCCCCCCTTCCCTTCCCGACCGTAATACTCTCTCAGAGTTTAAAGTTGTCTGACTTATTTATTTCTTATATGAGACAGCAAATGCCAGAACACTCTAACAGTCTGATGAGGCCTCTTTCTGTCCTTTCATTTGATCAGACAGATGAAGAAACAGGAAACATGGAAGAGAAAGTGGGCGGACATGCATATTTTCCTGCTCTGTCGACTGAAAGAACTCTTGACAACTCTTAAAGTCTTAGAGTGAGTGCATTATCAGAAAGGGTTGGATCTACTAAAGGTTTGCGTGCATAAAAACACGTACAAACTTGGTAGCACATCCAAAGCTGATCTACTAGCAGGGTGCACCAAGGATTGCGACTGTCAAATGAGCAAAATAGCACGCACAATCCAAATAAACCCTCTCTGTTTTGCACTCTTACTACATTGTGGAGGAGGTCATTTAACCTATGTTAAAAAAAAAAGATCCCCATCATTGTCAAAATCGCTCCGTTTGTCACTCAGAGCTGAGTGGGTCACACTCTCCACACTGACTGTGGGTTTAGGAGCTGTGAATGCTTCAGGTCAGTCACAGGGCACTGTGGCTTCAGATTTTTCTGTGTACCTGCAATTTTTTAGTTTGCACATGCAATTAAGCACTGATTATTTGGGATCTTAGTAGATCTGGTGTTCTGACAGATTTTGCTGCCTTGTCAGATTTTGCTACCCTGATCCCACCCCACAACCTAAACCTTAACAAGAGAGGGAGTGATGATGTAGGGCGCTAGGCAGAACCACAAAATAGCAATTTTCGTTGGGTAGCAGAAAAAGACAGAACACTGGCCCAAAGTCTTACCATGGTGCCTGTCGTGCTGAGATGGATTCATCTCTACTTGTCAAGAACAGATGAGATGTAGGTCAAGCGTTTTCTGTCCTCCTACAAATACTTCCTCATCCTCTACTATATATGGTTCAAATCTAATGCGGCACGTCTCTCTCAATGTAAAATGGAAACCTTCTGGTCAGATTACTTTGTGAGCAGTCCAAACAAAGCCGTGGGGACTGAGCTCGGGTACTGGCCATCTGGCCTCTGCACAGAGACCAAGCAGTATGGATGCAGGGAGCAGGAGTCAGGCGTCTGGGGACTCATTATATAACATCATTTGGTCACACTAAATGAGCTGCAGCAGAGGGGAATCTTTGTCCCATTGTCAAGGGTGACCACTCAGGTTGGATGGGCAATTCATCAAAAAGATCTGTGTTAGGCTTGTAGTTAGGCTCAGACCAGGCATAGACCAGGGCCTGCTTTAACCCTCATACTTGCATACTTGATACCAGAAAGTCCTTCATTTTTGAAGAGGGGACATTTTTGTCCCCTTCTAACCCTGTTCCTGTTCCTGTAATCCAACCTAGCATAAAAAACTACAATTCCATAAAAAACAATGTTACAACTCATTGACGTGTCCAAGACTGTAATAACCCCCCCCCCCCCCCCCAGAAATTTCCCCATGCATTCAATATATTGAAAATATTTTTAGTTTATTGTGTTTTTTTTTTTTTAACAGAAATTAGTGATGCCATCACATACTCTGGCATTTAAAGGGTTTAATTGTGACTATAAAAAAAATCAATCTTAATCATAAATCAAGTTCTGTGAGGAAAAAAATCTGAGATTATACTTTCATCACAGTGGTGGTAGAAACAGAGAGCCTGAGTGTAAAGTCTGCATAGTCAAGCAACAAAAAGTGGATATGTGAAGACACTGTGATCCTTTCAAAATAAAAACACTCTTCAATTGGTAATTAAAAAGAGGGGTGATAAAAATTAATCATTATTGTTTCTCCGTGGCCCACTATGATCTAAGGCATCTGAATTATATGACATAGTCAGGTTTTGACCTACTCTTTTCATGATTGTTTTTAAGATAACTAATTCACACTATGCAAGTGTGGGTTGACTGACTGAAAGTTAATTAATGAGTTAAAGCTTTGCTATGATTCTCATAAGCCTGGAGCAAGTAAGTACATTTATATGCACTCTGCAGGATAAATGTTTTTTACCTGAAGAGGCAGCCCTCTATCTTTCCCCTGGATGCTTTTTATCTCAGGTATTTTAGTCTGCTGCAGAAAATCCCACATTGTAATGGCCACAGTTGGATGGACAGGCAGAACATTACCCTGAGGCACTTCTTCTCCACTATTTCTGCACCTGTCTGGGTTTGGAGTTTGTGTATGTGTGTTTGCTGCAGGGTGAGACACAGCAAAACTTTGCAGTGTGGTAGTCTGATGCACTCTGGTGGTCTAAAGTGGCATTTCACCAGGATTTAGATTTGAGTGTCCTCAGAGCAGTAAAAATTAATCTAAGGCTTCATATACACTCCAGGTCTTAATGCTCTATTATGCTTGATTTGGTTGGATCATATATATTTGCAGGATTAAGGAGGGAAATGGGCCCATGACTGACAGGGGCCCATAAAAATATCATACTAACAGTATTTTTTACACGTCAATCTATCAATGTTTTTGCCACAGACTTTTAAAGATCTCTGTCCTCTTCAGACAATACTAATAAACAAGAATGTACAAGACTTTTCTTGTTTTTAATTGCAAAAAAGTAATATTCATGTATCTTTTGTATGGGTTAACTCACATAAAGCAACATTTATACTAAAAAAGAGGCCCCTTTAACTTTAATAGAGGATATTTTTTGTGTATGTATTTCATTGTACCAAATAGCTTATTAAAATTTGAGGATCCAAAGAAATAACAGGTTATAGAGCAGGACAAATGTGTAATATGAACACTTTTTGAATCTTTTACATGATTAAAGAAACAGAGACTAAATTCTTAAAATGGTCCAAATGACAGAGTTTTGTATAGTACGTGTTTTTTATTCACCATTAAGTCCATAATTTCAGTTGAAAGGTGTTTTTTTTCACAGTTTGAAGCTGATTTGTGTATTTAAACAGAATAACTTGACTGTTTTATCCATAAGAGGTCCATTAGGAAATATATATTGTCATATTTACTTAGGCTGTCGATTTGCTTTACAGATGCTTGGTTTGAGAAACTGGCAGAGGTTTTCTTTGGGTAAGACACAATCTGACATCTTTACTTGGGGCCCATAGTTTCTGGCCCCTCTATCTTTAATTTGATTGTACAGGTTGATATTAAAATGTGGCCTGTTCAAGACTCCACAGTGAACTAGTGGCAGCCCATCACATCACACCACGCAGAAACAGACTCACCTCTCACTGGAGCAGGGGTTTGAGTTTCTCATTGTCATTTTTATGCCTTTGAAATCTTCTTGTGCGTCTATCCATCCAAATAACTGTCCATCTGTCTGGTAAGAGTTTGGAGGAAATGAGTAAGAGGAGTGATCCCAAATCCATTTTTCCTCAGAGACCCTCATGGTTGTACCTAAGAGGAGCTGAGCCTCGACCAAGACCTGCACGGAAAAAAATGAACATGGCTAAGCAAAATAAACTCCAATTTTAACTGTTCCAATGGATAACATCAAGATAAAATGGGCAGATGTCCCTAACCACCAGTCTTTCATTTCCCTTTCTTTGTGGCTAAAGGGTCTCTTATTTTGAAAGGATACCCACATCCTTGCATATCAACTGTGTAGCTTGACTGCACAGACTTTCAGCTGTGTTAATAATCTCAGTTAAATCATTTCCCAAAAATGTTTCTAATTTTAGAGATTTAACTCAAAAATAATCACACAGGGTTTCTAAACCTCACTCCAAAATGATAATAATGCTGGACAATTAAAGAAAATGTGAGTGTGGCTTACCTCCTGTTCACCACGTCCTCCTCAACAACTGGAGTCTGCTCTAGAAGAATATTTTCCATATTGTTGAGGAGAAATAAAATACCTCAATAAAGCTTTAAGCTGTTTTTCAAACTTTGCACAGGAGTCCTCTCTGATTCAAGGATGAACTGATATGATTTGAAAGTCATAACTCAAAATTTTTTGTCCTTATGATCGATTTTGCTTGTGAATGTGATGTCTTGGTTCTCCCCCAGACATCTCTCTTAAACTTTGCACAAATGTCCTGTGTCTCCAGAATGAACCAACTAGATTTCTGTGGGTAATCAGTCAAAGGTCATTTGTTTCCATGATCATCGCTTTAATGGCGAATGTAATCTCTCAAGTTCACTTATCAGTACAGGGATGTAGATCGCCCCCTTTATGGTTCAATAAGCAGATTTGAGCTTGTAAAGTGTTTTTCAAGTCATTCTGACAACTCAAAGCACTTTTAACAGGTCACTCCGACCCATTCACACCCATTCACTCACTGATGGTTCTGAGTTTCTCTGTAAGTTGTTAAACAGTATTAACTAACACATTCACGCCCTTTCATACCCATTTAAAGCGACTTGGAGTTAAGTGTCTTGCCCAAGGACATATCAATATGTGACAGAGCTGGTTTCAAACTCTAAACTCACTATCATACAGACCTGAGAACCCTCAACGAGATGCTGCATCTCAAAGAGCTAACCTCTAATAAATTTATATTCAGCATAGACAAATATGACGAAGACAGGTCTATGATTGGCCCATGGATCTGTCACTAGCTTTAGTTCTTACTTTAGTCCACTTGTCTCTGCCCACCTCCCTTCCTTCACCCACACACCCAACACAGCATAGTGTGGATGGCTCTTCTATATATATATATATATATATATATATTACTCTCTCTATATATATATGTATATATATGTATATGTATATGTATGTATATATATATATATGTACATATCTATCTATATCAATATCTCTCTCTATATATATATGTCTATTACTCTCTCTATATATATGTATATATATGTATGTATATATATATATATGTGTATATATATATATATATATATATATATATATATATATATATATATATATATATATATATATATATATGTATATTTATATATTTATATACATGCATATACGTGTATCCATAAAATGAAGAGTTTGTCTTTGCCCTGCTTTATTGTAAAGTGTCTTGAGATAACACTTGTTGTGAATTGGCGCTATACAAATAAAGATTGATTGACTGATTAATTGATTGATTGATTAAAACTTCTGATTGATGGCGAATTACCAGACTAAGCCAACAATGCTTCCATTTTATGAAGTAAGAGCAAAGGAACTGGCTTTGTCACTGTGGACCATTTGCAGACACGTGACTAACGTGACGTTACTCAGATATGTGAAGTACTGCTGTAATCAATAGACGGTAATGCAGTTTCACCTATAATTACTGCAGAGATGCATTTTTGATTCACTGGAGTAACAGAAAGTATCATTTATACGGAACAAAAAGGCACTTAGTCTGTCCTATGAGTCTGGTTGCCTTAAGAAGACTCACAAGCTGAAAAACCAGTGAAGACTGGTCAGACAGCATGTGGATCTGTTGTTCACAGGAAGGCTCAAAAGAAGAAAAACAACCACTGCCCAGGGAGATAACTTGATGATCTTTCCAGGGATTATGACCGCTGTTTGTTTTGGATACATGAGGATACTCGTATGAACACGGAGTACACACAGAAAAAACATCTGCTCATGGAGAATCAGCAGATTTGAAAGATAAATGGCAGAAAAGTCAATGGGAACTGGAGGGCATGAGAACATCCAGGCTACCTGTGGATGCAGGTGTAAAAATTTGGGCTTAGGCTGTCAAATTTGATAAAATACCAGTGCGACTTAGGAAACAGTTCAGTATGTGTCAGAATGTTTCATGATCATAGTATACCAGCAGCTGATGTGTGTAAATCTGCAGTCTGTGGCACTGGTCATGTAGATCCTCCTTGCTGTGATGAACATTTACACTTGTACAGACCCAAATCTTTGTTTTTCAATCTCAAAAGACAAACCAGAAGGGTTGAGTTAAAGTTTAACTTCAGAGTAAGCATTTGGCTTACACCGATCGTTTATTGTATGAAGACACAGCCATGTCTTAAGTTTACTTGACGATTACTAGCATTAGCATTAGCCCACAAAGTGTTTCTGTTGCAAATGACACTTTAAGCTTCATTAAAATGACTCGCAGATATAAAACTGACATTTAAAGCTTTGTTGGAATGGTCCACTACACAGCAGTAGATGATTATAGATGGATATGTAGACTGAAGTTCACCAAGGGGACATTTCTATTTATTTAACATGAAGTTACAAGCTAGATGTCATCATTTTTGTGATGATGACGTCTACCATGTTAGATACTGTTAGATGACGAGTGCAACATCACGTGCAAATAGCCAATAACCCACAGTGTGAATGAGGCCAAAGTATTCCAAATCTGATTTGAAACATCAGATTTCACCTGACTTGTCTTTACATTATCTTGAGCAATTATGTTTGAGTTCAAACAATCTGGTTCAGGTCCCCTCTGCCTGCAGTGTGAGTCTCAATCTATGGTTGATGTAATAAAACTTTAATGATAACTTCTGTGTGCAGCATGAATCAGAATGACTAAGATTCTCAAGGTAAATGCGTCAGACTTCTAAGTACATTAAGTTATCACTTGTGTATTACTGTCTACATGTGATTCTGTGGAGGACTGATTTCAGAGAAGTGTGTCAGTTACGTCATTGATATCACACAAGAACAAGGACAGCCAAAAAAAGATAAAAATGAAAGGTTTTGGAGATTATCCCTTTTATTATAGAAAAATACTTTTATAGAATAACAAATAAGTTATGAATACAAGCAGCTGCTTTGTGTTTTCCTCAGCTAAAACGTCTCTTGCCTTCAACACACTCTTCTTTCTCTCACTCACGCACACACTCCTGCCTGTGCTGGTCAGTTCACAGTCCTTGAAGATCTCAAACAGTAGTTGTAAATTCAGTCTCTTTTATCCTCATCTGCCCCCATCCTCTCCCCACAAAAGAGGCATTTCAGTCCATCCTGCAGCTCAGTCAACCTGCTCTGCATGTGCAGACAGTGACCTACTTCCCGTAAAACATCTCCATGAGCACCTCCTCAATGTTGACGGTCCCTATAACGGGTCTGAAGAAGAGCTGGGCGACCACCAGTGGGCTGATGGCCCTCAGCATGGACAGAGCGATGAGCAGCTTGGCGAAGCGCGTCGTGTCCTCGCGGTGGATCAGCCTCACATGCTCGTTCAGCGCCTGATGAGCCTCTCGACGCAGAGACTGGATATAATGGAGGCAGCGAAGACCCTCGATGTCTGGAAAGGAGGAAGAAGACATGAAAGAGAGGAGAGAAAAAAGTTCAGGGTGGTTTCCATGGTAACAAGAAGATGCAGCCAATAAATTAGTACAGCTGCAACAGTGTGACTTGTTTTAAGGCAATCCAACTTCCTTTAAGGAGCTCCAGCCATAAGTACAGCAAGTCAATGAACTACAGTCAGACACAAAGATGTTGTGACTATGACAGCATATTACAACAATAAATTATAAAACCTACTGAAATACAAGATCAGGGAATGGAGGAGCATAAAACTAAACACTAAAAACAATTAAATAACTTTAAGTTGTGTTTTCTTTCATCAGCTGCAACCTTTATTAGAGCTGGGTAATTAATATTTATTTGCAATTAAAAAATTTGGATTCTCAATATAATCCAAACAAGATTATCATGATTGAAAACCCAAGCAATACCATCAACTCTGTTCTCTTTATTCATCAGTTTAATAAATCAATATCTCTCCTTGTTGTCTAGTGGGTTTGTATAAAATGAATTGAAATCTCAGTATCAAAGTTAATGTGGATCAGATTTAGGCAAAAACTTAGCAGCCCGGATTTTAAGTAGTTGATTAAATCAATAAAAAACATATTCATTGAACTGAATCAGACTCAAGGCCTTTATGCTTAACAAAAGAACATATTTTCTTGAGGAATATGAGTTCATGAAATGATAAGTAATTAAAATTTAATCTAAAAAGCTGTCATGTATTAAACCAGAATTTAAAGGTGTTAAGCTGTTAAATGTGTGCAACAACATACATATATCTATCCTTGCTTGCCACAAAATAGGAAAAAAATCCAATTGTATTAAAAAATGTAACTGAATCTTACAATCCGTAATGTCTATGAAGTCAGTATCAAAAACAATAATTGTTCACAATGCAAGTTGTCTAAACAGTCAGTAGATATGCATTGACAATTACGAAATGTTTAGGGTACAGTGGTTAAAAAAATTGAACTCTTTAATTTAAGGCCATAAAAATTGAAAATAAAAATAAAATCCAAGACTTGTATTTAGCCGTGGAGCATTTAAAAATGTGAGTTGACATAAATGTGAAAAAACCCTATTGTTTGGAAACAGCCATTCAACAGTAATGATGGTTTTAGCAAAGTAAACAGTCTTGCATTATAAAAATCACGTTTGGATGGAAAAATGTATATCTATTTTTAAGCAAAAAGCAGGAAATATCAAAAGAGACTCTAAAACTTGTAAAGACATATGGAATTAGTATTATTTATTCACAGCAAATACAATAACCATACACAATAAAAACAGTAAACAGGAAGTCAACTGTGATAATTTATGTTTGGAAGAAAAAAGCAGAAGCAGAGGCAAAATGCTGAGCCTTTTTATCAGCTAACAAAACTGAAAGCAAAAAAACAAGGCATTCACACTTTTAAGCCCCAAAACAGTTAAAAAATAATCTTTTTATACAAATTGTGCTTAAAATACCAACAGGTAACATTATTAGTGATGCTAGAACCGTCCGTAGTCAAGTAAATGAACTTCAAACCACCTGTTTGACTACAATGCATGTTAAAGGTTTGCCTACATCTAGATTGTATTAGAGCTTTTCGTTGTCTTTTTATTTCTTATATTTTTGTACTTAATCTTTTCCCTCATTAACTTAACCTTTATCTGTGGCATTATCCTCCATTCTGTTTGGTAAAGTGCGTCATGTTAATTAAGAGGTAGAAAACTTTATCACACATGTATGACGTCGTCGACATACCTGGGTTGAACAGCACAGCTCCTTTGAGGTACGCGTACTCCTTCGTGCTGATATCGACGCTCCAGCACTTCTTCAGAAACGCCTTGATAGCCTCGATATCCACCACGGAGACCCCGACCGCCCCCCTGCTGCTCTGCCCGGCCGCCGGCACCTCGCTCTGGCCGCCCGGTAAACCCGTGAGGATGCGCTGCAGCATGCTGGGCTCCACCGTCTCCGTCGTCTCAAAGTCCACGCGGTCCTGGGCCAGTCCCAGCACGAGCAGGGGCGCCCACCCGCTGCGTATCAGCATCAGCTGGTCGTCCTCCGGCAGCTCGCGGAAACACGGGACGTTCTTCACGAACCGCAGCGTCTTCACCAGGACGGCGGAGGCGGCTTTGCAAGTCACCTGCGGGGACCGGAGGACGCCCCGACGCCGCGTGGAGCCGCACGAGCACGCCTGCTGTCGGAGCTCGTGCAGGGAGGCTGCTGTGGCGACGGTGGTGGGGGCAGAGGAGGGGCTGGAGGTCTTGTGGAATAAATGTTGCAGCTGCTGCTGCTGCTGCTGGGGTAGCTGCTGCTGCTCCTCTGCTGCACCGAGGTTGTCACTCTTTAAAATGCTGTAGAGGATGCTGTTGTTGTTCCTGCCGCTCGCGCCTCGGCAGCGACAGCCCTCCAGCGTGGCCATGGCCGCGTGCCGCCTCTACATGAGCCGGAGCCCCGCGCGCCCCGCTCTACCTCTTTGAAGCTCCGGAGGTCAGCCGCAGAGGCAGCGCTGTTTTCTTTAGCCCCTGATAGCCCCGAGTGAAGGGCAGCACGTTTATATTAGCTCCCGTCTGTCCTCGCTCTTTGAAAGCTTCTTCAGACTTTCTGCATATTCCGCCTCCCCAGGTCCAGGCACCTCCTCTTTCCCCACCTCCTCGTCTACCTCTATCTCTCCTTTTCCAAACACACATCATATTTAACACACAACAGACTATGAATATGAATATTGCTGCCAGAGACAACAGCAGATATTTATTAACCATCTCTTTACTCACATGTGAAAGGTTAATAAGGACATAAAACTGAAAATATAAGAGTACAAAATATCATCCTGCGGGCACCATCAGTCAGCTTATGTTACAAGATAGTGATGGGCAATACCAGACTGTTTCAAATAAATACAACATCGGTAATCTCTATTGTAATTTTTTGATAAGCATACCAGTCATCTCCTACAATGCATACATCACATTTATTCATTTTATGTTTTTCATTAATCAAAAGAATATGAGAATACATGTAGCAAATACCAGGGGACCTATATGCAAAGTTTGCTGTCTTTTGCTACACAAGCTTATGAAACTACGTTATATCATCTAAACTTTTTTAACTATAGTTTTCTTCATGTGTACTAACCTCTAGGTGTTCTGGGTTTCAACAACAAAATAATGACATCTTAAATGAAATACATTTCATCCTAAATTTCAGTTTGTCGCACAACAGAAACACATTCAAAGTGGATGGAAAGAAGTGGAATTAGCATCAGTGGGACTTTCACCAGAGTTGGAAATATCCAACTTCTGCAACAAATTTGCCTGAAACTATGGTGTGACAGCCAATCAGCATCAAGAGTGAACGGTTACGAGGATGACCTCGCAGAAAGACATGGAAGCAAACATCTCTGCACATCAGCATCGGAACTCCTCTGCACGATTATTTAAGTGCTCAGAGACCGAACGAGGAGAAATGGGGAGAAAGTTTAGCTGATATTTAACACTTTTCATGGGCTGAAGTGTGTGAGGTCCACCAGCACAACGGCAAGCTGGGTACTGGTGTTTTTTTCTGGCTTACTAGAGGTGATTTAATGTGTTCATCGCCTGGGAAAAATGCCGAGCCTCACGGAAGAACTTCCAGACCACCCACAAGAGAAAGAAAAGACCAAGGAGAGAGGACAAGTGGCTATACTGGGAAAAAAGACGACTAAAGCCGGGCAGGTTCAGCAACAGGGGTGCCAAAACCTGGACATCGTGGTGAAACTCTCCATGTGCCTTGTTTGCGAGAACAGGAAGAAGACAACCACCGTAGAAGCATCTAACATGGTTGATCATAGATGAAGAAGTCAGAAATGCAGATTGATGCGGCTGGGTTATGCCAGTATCTGATATACTGATTTTTCTGAACTCATCATCTCTGATACCAGCCTAACCTTGCAAAGCAGCTGTTTAGCCTGATTCAGTGTCTGTCATCTGGCTGATCCATCCTGCAAAGCTTCAAGTTGAGACAACTGTACACGGTCAGAAAATGACCAGACTTTTCCGCGTCCTGTGAAGGACAAAGAGGCAGTAGTACAATCCTGGTTTTCTTGTGCCATGAGTGAGAAGTGTCCTCGAGCCTCTAAAAAGTTTAAAATGAATGTGACAGACAAAACATTCTTTGGAAAAGAAAAGTCAGGTGAATAGAAAGGATGTTTTACAGAGAGCACAGTGTGAGCTGGCGCATTGTCTTGATAAAGAATGACACCATTTTTCCACAGTCATGGTCTCTTTCTTCAGATTTTTCTCACATTTCTTATAGAAAATCTTTGTAATAGTGTTGATTCACCTTTGACCCTTCTGGAACCCACTCCTCCAAAACTACTTCCTTAATGTCAAAGAACACAACATGGCCTTGCTTTGTCGAGCTTTCTTCATCCATGTCAATGATGGTGTTTTCCAGCGCACCGACTGCTGATTTATCTCAAGAAAGTATTGAAGGATTGAAGTTCCATTGCATGTAATCACTCCTAAAAAATCTGGGTCTTACGAGTTGCTTGTGTTTTTCTTTTTGACCAAGTGTCAAAGTTTTGGTGCACACTTTTGTCATGCTTAAATTTGCATGCAAAATTTGCCAAACTGTCTCCTTATCAATGGAGATCATTTCTGCTATCATTCTTACACTGAGATATCAATAATTTCGAACAGTTTGTTCAATTTTTAAAATGTTTTCTGAAGTTTTTGATGTGCATGGGTGCCCAGGATGTTCATCGTCTCAGACGTCCTCTCTGTCTAACATGGTTGTCTCTGTCTTCACAAATTTTTTCGTGCTATCTTTATGTAATTTTCTAAAGAAATACATACGAAACTAAACCGCAGGGATCAAACCACCGCGGATGTGCTTGTAAGTAGGTTAAGAAAACATGTATTTCTTTTGAAAATCACATATAATAAAGTACTAATCTTCGTCTAAAAATAAATAAGGTAACGTAATGCAGTAAAACAAAAAAAAGTCACAATAAAGACACAGGTTTAGAGTTGATGAACAGTTTTTCTGATGACTGCAGGCCGAGTCAGGCTAACATTACCCATTGACTCCCAGTGTTTGAGCTAAGCAAATTAGCGGTGGGCAAGCTTTGGCTGTCTCCTTGTTACTGCACGCACAGTGGAAAGAATGGTGTCTGTTTGTCATGGACTCGGGACTAAGGCAAGACACAAACACAAAAAAGTTGGCGTATCCCCATAAGTGTTTCTTCATATTGAGTGACCTGATCAAGTTGGTCCTCATCAATGTTAATGTCAATGTCAGCTTTATTTATATAGCACATTTAAGACGGCCATTGGCCTACCAAAGTGCTTTACAGTAAAAATAGACAGAAAAACCAATAAAAAAAACGAAAAAAACCAAACAATAAAAGCAGTACAAACACTAAGAGCCAAAAAGAAACAGAGCAATACAGAGAAACAACATACCACATAAAAGACCCAATTAAAGGGGACTATACTCTGCCAAAGGTTAATGTGAACAAGTGAGTCTTAAGAAGAGATTTAAAAGTGGCTGTGGTAATAGTGTATGAATTATTGTTTACTAAAAATCAGTCAGAAATGCTTGCCATCGGTACCTGGCCATTTTTGTTGTCCTTGTTAGCATTTAGTTAGGAATTGTCATTTTAAACACACAACATAACAAGGCTTTAACATTTAAAAGCATCCAACTTCAGATGCATCCTGTTATTTCCTAGCCTTGTAGAGCAGACCGACCTGCCTGATTCTGAAATCATGCATATCCGTCTTGCAAGCGTCCATTGTCCAACGACTTCACTCCGGCTGGAATCTTATCTACCCCATCAGGGAAGAGAGGTGGGAGCTGTGGGAGCGGCGGATGTGACGACAACAGGAAGTGACTGCATGTTTGAAAACAATGGCGGCTTCTGAAGCAGTCTCAATATCTGTTAGCCCTAGCGGCTAACAGTTAGCCGCTAGGGCTAACGGCCGGTAACTGTTGTTAGCCGTTGTTGGCCATGCTCATTGTGGCTCAGCGGCACTGTCACTGCCTCTTGTCCCAGGAATCGTGAGTTCCATCCTCAGGAAAGGAAAGGAAGTAGCTGTTAGCTGTAGCGGCTAATGGCCGTTAACTGTTGTTAGCCGTTAGCCACTACGTTTAGCCGCTACGTATGCTACGTCATACGTAGCCGCGTTGCTTGATGTGGATTGGTCTGTGATGAGTGTAACGAGCCGAACGATCGTCCAATCACAAGCTACTGTTGTTTTTGAAGGTTCTGCCCCTGAAAAACATTTTCGAACGGCTCCTTCCCAGATGGATTAGTGAAATATTTCCAATATGAAACTGTCCATCTGGCGTGTCAGGTTAGTTATTTCCCATTAAACATTGAATATTTCATGTGCATGTGTTCATCCCAAACCTCATGTCAGGCTGAAAGCAGTATCCCGAATCTCATTTACTCTGGAGGGTTGGGAACCAGTTAGCGCTAAATGCTAACTCATGTCCGTGTTTTTGGACTCATTCCTTCACCACTCTATAGCCATACTTCATACACATTTATAAATGACTGTGTAAGTAACTCCCTGTGCTCTGCAGCCAGCCTCATGTGAACACATGTAGAACTACAGTTTTTGTCACTTGAATATTCACTTCATTTTTCTGTAATGGAGGCTACAACTTGGCTGGTATGCAACTGCCTGCATAGAGGTCAGAGAGAAGAAGTAGGGCTTCAAGAATCTTCTCTTTTGGCTAAAAAGGCTAACACAACTACAATTTGATGAGTAACTGTAATGAGGAAGAATTTCATTACTTGTTTTGCTGTACTCCTCAAACACTAAGCTGGGAAAGAAACATTAAAAGGTCTGGTTTATTTAACAGACTGTGGAAAAAAAGAGGGTCGAAGACAGACAAGGAATCAGTCTATTCTCAGAGTTACCTTGACTCACTGGCAGTGCTGTTCATCAGGCAGGAGTGGGTAAAAAATACAGGCCAGCCACTGATCTGAAGGCTTAATTATTTTAGGGACAATTTATATGATTTTCTATGAAAAAGAAGCAGGAAGAGCTGAGCTGTGAAGGCCAGCCAGCAACCTTGACTCGGACACACTGATATTGATTTAACCGTGAAAACAGGAGCTGGTGAATTATGATGTCATGACTCAATGCTCTCCTTGCTTCTGTCACTGAAGGAGGATGGGGGGGAGCGGAGGTTGGGGAGGGGAGGCAGGGAGGAGAAGTGGAGGTCAGTGAATGAGAGAGACTGAGAAAGACAGGTCGGGATAAAGCTGATGAATTAGAGGTTTATCTTAATTGCTCCTAAGAGGGATCACAGGTTAGGGTTGGCTGCTACTTGAGGAAAAGAGAGAGAGAGGAAGAGTGAGAGAGGGAGCGGAAAGAGAGAGGGAGGCAGGAAAGATGGGGGCTCATGGGAAATCAAAGGTGATTATAGAGGAGTTTAAGCAGCAGAAAAACATAAGTAGCAATAACGAGTGAAACAGTGTGAAAATGAGAAGGAGCTGACTCTTATGGGAAGTTAACAGCAGTTCACAAGCTCTCTGAAAATCATTTAAAAACTTGCCTCTAAAATCTTTCTAGACTGGTCAATGATACATGCACACATAGTGAGACTTGACAGCAGGGGTGAAAGTAAGATAAGATTCTTGCAGGAACTGTGCGACGCAAAAAATTTTTTAGCTTGCGCGCAAAGCACGCAAGCATCATACAAGAAAGGTGTTGATAAAGCCTGCTCTTTTTGTTGTCTGCAAAAAAAACACAGCACCAGTGGACATTGGATTAATGTTACGCTACAGCGAGTGACTGCCTACTGCAAGTTGCAACCAAGTTGCAAAGTGCACTAAAACCTAGTTCAACATGTCACAGAAGGCATATTCTGGAGATGATTTTTATGTATTCATCAATTTTACATTTATTTCGGTAAAATTTGCTTGAAAAAAGAAAGGGCTCGCATTGTATGCATGGGTGAAAGTTGCTTTTCCGAGGCGTTCCGGTAGAAGAGGTCTGTCTATTTTATTTTATTTTTTTATTTCTTTTTCAAAATTGTCTTTTTTTATTGATTTTCAAGTTTCCACCACAGGGTACATAACCTTTTTAACCAGTACAACAGCATTTCATACCAACATAACATAGCATAACATAAGATATCACAATCTACATTCTTCCATAGGTGCCGGAATAACACGAAACACTTATACGCCAACACACACAAAAGGAAAAACAACAACAGCAAAAAAAAAAAAAAAAAATCCCGCACAGTAAACAGTTACAACATTTAAATTCATATAACACTCATGCAGTCTCATACCCCCCCACCACCCCATCACCACCCACCACCCAGCAAAAATCACCCTGTACACCTGTACATATCCTCATACACACAAACACTTACCATTGGTCCCTGTCCTGAATTCTCTACTGACCCCCCCTTACCCCAAAACTGTAAGATTTAATGTTTCAATAATTCATATTTCATAATGCTTTATAAATCTGTTTCCATACATCATTAAATTGTTTTACCTTATTGTTGTCATCAGCTAGTGTCCTTTCTATTGTCAAGTAATAATTCATCAATCCTCTCCAAGTTTATAGAGAAGGAGCCTCTGTTTTTTTTCCAGGGTTTTAAAATTAACTTCTCATAAACTAAGGCAGAGAAAAGAATCTGCCATCCCACTGGATAGTGAAATGCCTCAGCATTCTGGAAGATGCAGAGTGCAGCTGAGAAATGAATTTGTTTTTGATATATAACAGACATCCAATCTTGAATCTCATTCCACACCTTCATCACTTTAACACATGACCAGAATGAGTGCATAAGGGAGTCAGGAAATCCACACTTCACACACTGATCAGAGGAGTTTGGGTAGTAATTTTATCTCTTGTGTAATATATTCTTGTCATGAATTTGTATTGTATTAAACTTAAGTTTTCATTCCTAGTAATGCTATTGGTGAGATATACACATTCTTTCCATTTTGTGTTAGCATCATTACATTGAAGGTCTTTGTTCCATTTGTCATACAACTTTTCCATTGAGTATAATTTAGATTGTTCCTTCAGCAGCATGTTGTATACAGTTCCAATTAGCTGTTTTTTTTTACCACCTTTCACCAAAAACTCCTCAAAGGGTCCTGGGACTAGATCATATTTTAATTCAAAGTTTTCTATAATCCAGCTCCTAAGCTGTAGATATCTAAAAACTCCTTGTTTTCCAAGGCAAAACGGGTCTGGAGCTCTATAAATGAAAGAACATTATTATTTTCCATTATGTCTGAGAGGTACTGAATACTTTTTTTCCTCCAACTGTCCCAGTTCAGTTCCCTGTTTTGAAATTTTATTGATGGATTATTCCAGATCTTTGTTTTTCTGGGTATACTGAGCTCCACTGCAAGTATAGTTTTAATTTTCTGCCAGGATTTTAAGGTGCTATTTATAACAAAGTTTGGCACTTTTATTTTATGTTTTATGAACAAGGAAGTAAATAAGTTGTAAGGCTTTAATTGGTCACTTTCGATATCAATCCAGGGTTCTTCATTGGCATCATTAATTATTTGATCAATGTAAAACAGCTGTGAGGCAAAGTAATACATTTCTAAATTTGGGAATTTAAGACCTCCTTCTGTTCTCTTGTTTTGAAGAAGATTTCTGCTTTATCAATTTACTTTATTTGACCAGACAAAGGAGGAAAGTAGAGTATTAATTTGCATGAAGAACTGTTTTGGTGGAAAAACAGGTAATGTTTGAAAAATAAAAAGGAATTTGGGTAACAATATCATTTAAAATAAGTTTATTCTTCCTATTAAGTTAATAGGCAAATCTACCCATCTATCAAGACTACATTTTAATTCATAAATCAGAGACTTAAAATTATCTTCATATAGCATTCTTTTATCAGAGCTAATAATGCAGCCTAAATACTTTATCTTTTTTTCCATTGAAAATGCTCAGAATCTTTTGAAATACTATGCTTTTCTTTGTTAATTTGCATTAGCTCTGTTTTTTCAACATTCATCTTATAACCTGATGTTTTAGAGTAGTCCTCGATGAGTTCTTTTACCTTTGGGAGAGATGTCCTTATGTTTGTTAAATATAACATCAAATCATCTGCAAATAAACTCAGTTTACATTCTCCTGTACTTAACTTTACACCTGTAATTTCTTGTGTCTGTCTAATTTTCTGGGCTAAGGGTTCAATTGCCAATGCAAATAATGAAGGGGATAAAGGGCAACCCTGTCTTGTGCCTCGCTGTAAATCAAATATCTTTGAAAGGGTCTCATTAACATATACCTGGGCAGTAGGTGATTTATATATTGTCTTTATCATTACCGTTATTTCTTCTGGAAATCCATATATTTCTAGTACTTTAAACAGATAGGCCCACTCTAAACGGTCGAAAGCCTTCTCTGCATCAACCACCATCAGTGTCAAATCTATTTTTTGCTTCTTAGCGTACTGGATTAATGATACACAAGTTTTAATGTTAGTTTTGAGGCTCCTGTTTTGTATAAAACCCGTCTGATTATAGTGAATTAAACCTGGAAGTATTTTAGCTATTCGATTATTTAAAACTTTAGTAATAATTTTATTGTCACAATTAATCAAACTTATGGGACGATGGCTGACTGCCTTCTCGTCCCGATTTTGGTATCATTAATTATTGCTTGATACAAAGTTTTTGGAAGGGTGTGATGTCTCCATGCATTATTAATAACATCAAAAAGTAAAGGGCTAATCTGATTCCAAAATACAGAATAAAACTCAATTGGTAATCCATCACTGCCTGGTGCCTTCTTTAAGGGTAAACCATCGATTGCCTTTTTAATTTCTGATACTGTTATGTCTTTTTTGAGCTCCTTTCTTTGTTCTTTAGTTAGAACTGCCAAGTTGACTGATTTTAAGAAGGGTTCAGGGTCAATATGTAACTTATCAGATTTGTATAAGTTCCTATAATATGTCTCAAATCTTTCATTTATTATTTTATTATCCATTATTATCTTTTTTGAGGTTTTGTCCTTTAGAACTAACATATTTCTTTTTACTATTTTTTTAACCAAATTGATCAGCTGTTTCCCTGTCTTATTAGCAGATACATATGACAGTTTATTTGTGTTCTGTTTAATATCCCGAACTTTCTTAAGTAACAGACTGTCATATTCTAGTTGTAATTTTTGCAGTTTCTCTAAATCACTGATGCACTTCGTCTTTTTATGAACATTCCTAAGAAATTCCATGGATTTCCCCACTTGATCAATCTCTCTGACTAAGTCTTTTTTTCTTTTTTACTGAGAAGGATATTATTACTCCTCTAATATACGCTTTAAAAGCATCCCAAATAATGTCCACCTGAGGTCTGTCTTCAACTGAAGTGTTTTCAATATTTGTATTCATGAATTGCTCAATATGGTTTTTAATGTAGTTCTGAAATTCTATATCAGTTAAATGTTTTCGGTTCATTCTCCAAATTTTCTGAGAAAATTTATTTGTTAACGGTACCATTTGACATGTCGCTGCAGCATGATCTGTAATAACGATATCATGAATTTAAGTTAAGTTAACACTTCCTAATCCTCTACTGGACATGAAAATGTAGTCTATTCGGCTGTATGATTTTTGAGCATGGGAATAAAACGTATAATCTTTACTTTCGGGATGCAGTATCCTCCACACATCCTGCAGTTCGTTTGTTGACAAAAGTTCTACTAGGCGTGCTGGTGGCTGTACTTTCCTTTTATTACGTGAACTGTCCTTTGTACTAAAGATATTGTTCAAATCACCTCCTAATATAATGATTCCTGTAGGAGACATATCAAGTATCTTCTGTATTTTACACAAAAATGACCCATCAGATAAGGGTGGGTAATAAATATTGATCAGTGTATATGTAGTTCCAAAAGTAACACATTTTATGACAAGTATCTGCCTTCTGGATCTGCATGCTGTGAATTTAATTTAAAGGGGATGTTCTTATTGATTAGTATTCCAACTCCTCTGCTACAGGATGTAAAAGTGGACTCAAACACTTCTCCAACCCATTGTCTCTTAAGATATTGTATTTCACCAGCTTTAAAATGAAGCTCTTGCAGAAAGATGACATCTGATGATAACTTTTTTAGATGACCCAGAACCTTTTGTTTAACACCTTCTTTTAGTCCATTTACATTCCAGGTACAAAAGGTAAATTGATTAAGTACATTTTTTTTATCTTTCTTTTGTATTTATTAAATTTCTAATTTACCTGAGGACACATAGCTGTTATAAGGTCAGGGAAGGCCTCAGTAGGGAACAAGGACATAAACCGTAGTGTAACAGGACAAGGTGTAAACAAAACAGAAAAAACAAAAACTAACACATACCCTCTGAAATTCTCTTCTTTAAACATGCTTCTTTGAGCTATCCTACTCCACCCTGTGGTGTAATCAATGGCAATAATAGAGCCAGTATTGGTTTGACATTTTGCATAAGGAAAAGTACTTATAATATTCCTCTATCCCCAAACCTTTAAATATTATTTTTTTAAGGAATTTAGTTAAAACTTAAACCAACACACAAAAAGGGAAAGAGGTAAGCAACAAGTCAGGGAAATTCAATAATACCTAACTGATGATCAGATTTTTTTTTTCCCCCAATTCATTTATTTATATTTAATAAGGCTAAATTAAATCCCAAGTAAAGAAGTAACCCCTTTATCTACACATCCCTCTTAATCCTTTGATTAATTAGTTCTGAGGGGTTTTCCAGTCTACCTTAACCCACATAAACATAACCTCAATAGATCAAATTTCATCTTCAGTACTTTGCTATCTTCCTCTCTCACTGATATATAGGCATTAATTTCTCTTAAAGCAGCTTTATTTAGTCTCAATTATCGGCTATTGGCTAAAGTTTTAAATTATAACACTTATAGTAACAAGGATGTGAGGCTCAATCCATACTAACCAATGCTCAAATTAAATTTAACTGTGAAACTTAATTAAAAGGAGCTTTAAAAAATATTGAAAATTCTTCCTAGTTCTAACAAGTTTTATTTATTTTTCAATTTAACTCCTTCTCATTATTCTATAAAGTAAATTCAGCCAAATACCGCATTTCTCTGATAAGTGAGCCCACACTTTTTTCTTACTTAGATCTATGTTCTTCGTTGTCAGATATTGCACTCTCAGCAAAGAGTTGGATATTTCTTACGGAGCTCCAGTAAAGTTTTCTAAGGTGTGGAAAAGTTCATCCTCTCATCATCCACTTGTACCTGCAGGACCGATGGATACCGGAGACTAGTTTTTATATTCAGTTTGTGCAGTTGTTCTCTCAGCGGCCAAAAGGCCTCAGGTCTCCTCCGGAGCTGCGTCGAGATGTCCGGAATAATCCTGTACTTAGTCTTTTCTGTACTTTGTCCCTGTGCCTTCACTCCTTTGAGGATCATTATTTTCTTTTGAAGATGATGCAGTTTGAAAATAATATTGCGTGGGAAACGCGCATTGTCTCTGAGTGGGCCCAGCCAGTGTGCACTCTCTATGTCCGCCTCTGTTAGTGTAACTTTCCACTCTGCTTCCAGTAGTTTAATCAGAAAGGTGATCATTCCCTCTTTTCCTTCAAGGGATTCAGGCACATTAAGAAGCCTCAAATTATTCTGGCGGTGGTAACTTTCAAGTTGATCGATGCAATCCATTGCAAGCTGAAGTTTATTTTCAAGCTCTGTTATACTGCGTTGGTGGGCGTCCTGTTGCACCACCTGTTCATGCATTTCTTCAATCAGCCTTTCAGTCTTTTTATCCAAGTCATCCACTCTTTGAACCACCAATGACAAAAGGGTATTTGTGGCTGTTTGGAGATTTAGGAGTTTGTCAAGTTTACCTTCCAAATCATCAAATCTGGCGTCCACTCCCATTGACATGCCGTCCTTTGACCGTGTTAACATGGACATCGACAATTTCTCTTACAAAGTCCGTATTTCTTCCTTTTTCCGTCCAGCTGACTCAAGATGAATTCATTTTCTTTTAATATTCTGGCTCTGGCAAAACTCTTCTAATATCTTAACTTATTCCGCCATTGCTCACCACATTGCGGGTGGACTCTAGCTCATCTGACTTCTCATGCCGCACATGCCCCCATCTCCAGGTCTACCGAGATCTGTATATTTCTCACCGGCACGGCGATCCGGTGCGTTCTGGCTTACTTTCACCTCTGCTTGACAGTCTGACTGAGGTTAGTCCAGGTATGGGAGCGCATGCTGGGTCAGCACATCACCATTCACCATTCTTGTCAACACTTCTGCAACACCAGCAATGTAAATCCTTCTTCTTTTATTTGCAATGAAGTTTAAGGGCACAGGGATGCAAACCCTATGCACCACGGCTCTGGGGGCAAGGGGCACCAACACCTTCAGCTGCGTGAGCAGCTGCTGTAAACAGCGGCAGTGCCTGGGAGGTCAGCTGGCTCCTCCTCAGCGAACAAACCAACCTCCAAGCATGGTTTGATCAGGACTTGTACGCACCACCCTCTAGTACCCAACCCAAGTCTTTACAGACTGACCTAAACTTCCATCTGGCTCCGGCTCCAGCTGTCACATGCCAATGTGTCCTTGGGTAAGACACTTAATCCAAAGTTGCTTCCACTGCTGCATCAGTGGTGTGTAAATGGGCATGTAAGGGCATGAAAGTGGCTGATACTGATGGACAACTGACGGATACTCCAACCATGGTGAGTGAATTTGAGAGCGAATGGGTAGATGTGACCTGTGGTGTAAAGCTGCTTTGAGTAGTCAAAAAGACTAGAGAGTCCATTTACTGACCTTATTTCACTCATATGAGATGCACAGCAGTACACCTCTACCATTAAAAAATTCAGTTTAAAGTTCATAATGTCACAGAGAGTTGAGAAAGTGCGCCTTTTTTCCATCACTCTTCCATTCAATAAAAAAATGCCGTCCAGATCAGTTAAAACTGCTACTGAAGCTGTTAGCATCTATGCTAATCTCTGTATGAGCAGTCACTTCATGCTGTTGTCCCACTTGTAGCTCCCACCTCTCCCTGCTCAAAAGGACTCTGACTCAGCAGTGCTGCTTTGGGTTGCTCACAATCATTGTGGATTGGAGCTTGGCAAGATGATCTGCCTTATTATAGACACTGAATCAGGTGGATCCAGTTACTGCAGAAGGTTAGATTTCAGACCTTCTCTCCAAACTCTACCCACTGTGGGCATTGCTATTGGCAGAAAAAGATTAGGAAGTGCAAGATGTAGTTTGAGAGGCATCTAAAACAGACCTCAAGCCATGAGAAGAACCCCAATAACCTCAACACAGCTCACCACACACATAATGATTCTGTCCCACCACCGACCTAGAATCTAGTTCTCCAAGCCAGAAATCTCACGTGATCAAACGTGATCTAGCAAAAACAAAGAGGAAGAAACATAGCAACAACCTGAAAACACAACACGCAACACGAAGAGGACATACCAGAAGAGGGAATGATGGTGGTCTTGTGAATATTCTTGAGGGAAAAATCCCAAATTACAAAAAAGACTGTGGAAAAAATCCTGGAGACAACGTGAACACGGGAACTGGTCCTCCATTTCTGAGATCCACCGAACTTTATGTTTTAGGTCATCCATGCTTGTGTTTTATTTACAGCTGTTTCCATGATCCTTAGTCAGCTCACTTCTCGATTGGCTCCATTCTGTTCCACGTCACAATTCATGGAGTCATTACTCAGGAGCCGTTGGCTTTCCCCACACATGAAGATTTTTGGCTATAAATATTGAACAAGTTTAATATTTACGTTTGTCAGCCCCAACTCATTTCAGAGCCAATCATTAGGACAAATTCACTCTGAACACACCTCAGAGCACAAGATAATCTTATGGGATTATTTCATAAAACATAAAATAATCTGGCGTTTGCTGTCCCTGGTCAGGAGGGGGTAAAGTCGGGACAAAAACAGCCTGATAATCTTTGTGTGTGTCAACCTTTACAAACCGCAGCAGAGTCCCTGTTTGACTCTGCTGCAGAAAGTTTTAGAGACAAACTAATAGATGAGGTCTGAAATCATCCACATCTGAACAATGTGTCATGGTCACTGCATCTCAACAAAACAGATAATTTTCGAGAAAGAAATGTCTGTGGAAACCTTCAAATGGAATAAAAACAGTCCTGTCCTCCCCTGCAGGGAGATGTTGTCGATATGGAGTGGAGACGGAGCTAGCTGATGGTTCTGGTTGCCTGAGCTGATCTGATGTTAATGGAGGTTGTACAGCCATAGAACTGCAGTGTGCTCTGGAGATATCCTGCAGTAACACTGCATGGTAAAGTCTGTGAACAAGTACTGTATGTTCATGACGCATCCGGTTATGAGTCGTGTGACCAAATACGAGGTCAAAATGTGTCTATTTCTGACCTTAGAGTTAAAAAGAATGGTTAACTAACCAATAGCTAACGTCACAGAGACTACGTACGATCCTTTGATGCAATGTCAACTAAGACTCAATTCAATGGGGTTTGGAGAAATGTTGCAGCAGTTCACTCACATAAATTCCCTCATGCTGCCCCAGAGTGGGGTCTTCATTAAAGGTCGTTTTTTGTGTGGTGGAAGGATGACATTGAGTGTATGGCGATGTTCGTGAAATCACAGTAAGCAGGACCTCAGTGTCCCCTCTCTGTTGCATTGAAGGACGTGGCTGTGAATGAAGGCAGGAAGAAAAACTTTTTCAGCAGAGCTGGAGTACTGTTCAGAGGCCGAATGTCTTTGTATTGATTTGGCTTAGAGAGAAAAACAGAGAGATTTTTCACATGTTTATATCAAGGACACCGCGGGATAAACAGCCTTCAACCAGCCTGTCTCTTCTCCTGCTCAAGGCCCAGCCAGCGCAGGTTATAAAAATCCTTCCGTCTCAAGGAGAGATTACATTATGTCTTGTTGCAAAAGCACAGAGTTGAAAAGACAGCTCCAGCACTCCGTCGCTCTTTGTTTATTTATCCAATTTGTACAAGATGTACTTGAGTGGCTCTCCACCTCATCGTTTTTCCCCCAGAAATGTTTTTTAAATGATACGCGTTATCAGGGGTAGTTACATTTGATGAAAGGTAGCAATAAAGAACATGAAGTTTGGGGTTTGAATATGCTGCTGACATTAATGACAATTTAACTATGAACTACAGCAATGAGGTTTTTATGTACAGCCTTGAAGGGGTAAAAAGTGTTTTACACGTGAAAGGCGAAAAAAAACTACTTCAGCTTCCACATATGAGAGAAATAGTTTGATTTGGAGAATTTCTCCCTGAGCTAATTTACAATGTTACCCCAAATTATTAAATGGTGAATGGTAAATGAATTTGAGTTTTTATAACCCTTTCTAACTACCCTACTACTTTTCAGCTGGTTCAAGCAGTACGTGTACTAACTAGAACTTGGAGAAGAGACCACATCACTTTTGTTTTAGCTTTATTGCATTGGCAGCCCCTAAAATCTAAGATTAAAATCAAGATTCTTCTTCTCACCTACAAAGCTCTCAATGTTCAGACACCAATTTATCTTAAAGAGCTTGTAGTGCAGTACAACCCCTATAGAACATTACACTCCCAAAATGCTGGCCTACTCGTGGTACCATCAGCCTCTAAAAGTAGTATGGGGGGTAGAGCCTTCATATATCGGGCTTCTTTAGAGTCATTTACCAACCTCGGTTCAGGAGGCAGACACCCTCTCTACCTTAAAGTATTGACTTAAAACTTTCCTTTTTGCTAAGCTCAGGCCTGGACCAGCTCATAGTTAAGCTGTAAAAGGTTTAGACTGCCAGGAGATTGGCACACTGAGCACCATATAGACAAGAGGACTCTTGAAAGTTAGATGCCTCATCTCAAGGGGTTAACCTCTAATAAATTCATATTCAACAGAGAAATATGATAATGACAAATTTATGGTCTGGGCATCCATAAATTTATCGCTATTCTCAATTATCATTTTGTGTCTTTGTCCCTGCCAGCCTATCTTTCTACATCTCTCTAAAATAAAGATCAAAAAGTAAATAACAAAAAATAGATATTAAAAATAATTAAAAAGAAGTTTATGGCATTGGTCTACTCTCTTGTTAAGTGTATTAAGATAACGTTTGTTATGATTTGGCACTATACAAATTAAGACTGATTAATTGGTTAATTATTTAATGTGTATTTTCATCAAGTAAATGTATTATCAAAGTCATGGCTTCTGTCTTTATAAACAAAACTGTCCTGTCCTGTCTTTGGGGTTTAAAGAAACTGCTGTGAATAGTGCGTACACACATCCACTTAAAGCAGCCATGGTAAGATTACCCAAACAACATGGCCGTCATTGGCCAGAGCATTGCCAACTTCAATAGACTCAAGATCCATATATGCAAGCTCCAGTAAGTGACCACACTGATACCACCTGCCTTACCACAAGGCCTCTCACAGGCCACCAAATATGTGGACAGACGCACCACAAGAGCCAGTACGTCGCTGGGTTATCAAGTGAGGACTTCTTGTCTCAGGTGATTTGTCTGATCAGATCTACAACACAGCCAAGAGGCTGAACATTGGACTCTGTCATCTGAGAGCCACTCCTCTCTATGCATACTCCCACCATATTAATACCATTTCTGAGTTTTATTTTATCTACCAAACTTATGACTATCACAGCCCACAGCATTAACACCATCAACAATCACAGGCTCTGCACATGCAAGCTCCAGGTAGTGACAATGCAGATACTACCTGCTCTAGCTCAGAACTGCCCTCTCTACATAAATCTACCAAGCACCTACACCTCTATCGATGAGGCCACTCTCAACACAAGTTTATAAACCAATACTGACTAAACTTACCTTCTTACCTGCTCAAGTACCCTTAAATCACAAGCACTATCACAAGTCTGTTCCGTCACAATTTTAGTGTTTCCATCTCATATCTAAATTTGTGTTTCAGCTTTATCACTGATATTTCAACATTTTTACAATAAATGTTCTTTAATATTTGGACCATTTTTATGTTGTCACAACTTTTGAAACCTACAGCCACTGTCTGGCTGTTTTAAACCTCAGCAGTGCACAGAAGCAGAAAATACTAAAAAGGCCCTTGATTAGTCAAGATAAAGGGCTGGGATGGTTTTTGTAGCACTGGAATTTGAAAAAATTCTACAGGAAAGACCTGAGTATGACCACCAAGACCTTGGCCCTTAAAATCCAAAATCCAAGCAGTTTTTTTTTATGAGTGGATTTCTGTTAAATTTTTTCAAAAAGAAATCCTGCAAAACCTTCACTCCTAAGCCGGTGAAGAGAGTGCAAAGATTATCATTATATATACATATATATGAGGTATGGCTATTAAATATTGAGACTGACCTCAAGAGGATAAAACACTGTGGTTCACTTTCACACTGGATGTTTAATATTACAGTTAAGTTTACAATAAGTGGAGTTTTCAGTCCACTGCTGGCTACTAATTTAAGCTTACGTGTTTTTGCTCGGGCATCAGAAAATAATTAGTTCAAAAGTTTAGCATTGCATTTACTTGACATTTTGGGTGAAATTAAACAAAACAGCAGCTGAATCTTTGGTCTGCCTTTCTTTTCTTGTTGGTTTTCTGTTCCTGTATGTTAGATAGGTCCGTATTTTTCATATCGAGTGTTTTATTAAGACTCAAAACCAGTTCTGTAAAGACATCACAAACACTGTTTTCCCCTTCATTTTAAAGCCGGCGACATAAAATGTGATTAAATATGAATATTTCATTAATTTATTATTGTTTAGTAGGAGAAATTGAACCTTCTCTTGTAAAACCAATCCTGTTATAGAAATAGTAAAAAGAATTTCAAACAGTTTAAAGACAATGCAAAATAATTTTGTAGAATTTGTTACACAGCTGTGGCTTCCTCTCAATGCAATCAGATTAATTTAATCATTTAAAGTTTTTGCACATATGTAGTAAAATCAATGAGTAACCATGCCGAATGATCATGATCACAGTATCCATCAGGATAATCATGATTATTTTTTTTTTCCATGATCAAGCAGCCCTACTATTGGTGTGAATGCGCATTTACAAACAAAAACACAGAAATCTGAGAATGCATTTGCCCTCTCCCCAGCTGTGTCTGGCACAAAGATGCTTATTTTCATGCCTGACCATTTGACTCTTCTGGGCTTCTAGTGTAATGATAAGAAAATTGAAATGATTTCGACTTAAAAAATGAAAGACCTGCAGATGTTTTCTTGTTCAGTATTTCAGCTTAAACACTGGAAATCTACACTGTGCACTGGACGAATAGCTGCAGTATTTTTTCTTGAAACATCAAACAGAGTATTCAGACTCACGTTATCCTCTAACCACCCAGTTTGATCATAATTTGGGTGATGCAGAGCAGACTCTTTCTCTGGCTGGGTGCCTGCTGGTCCCAGGCCTAGTTTGAAATGTTTCAGCATGAGGAGACATTCTCACTATCACATAACTTTAAGGACATGAGCACACTTCCCATAAAACACACCGCATTTTGTCCACAGCCTGAGAAGTCAGCTCTATCCAAGAATCTCTGACTCAGCTCGGCCTGTTGGCTATATTTACCAAACTTTGCATGCAGGGGAGGTTTTTCTTTTTTTCAATTAATCAGGAACACAGTGCTCTCGTTTCTTCTCCAACTCCCCTCTGTTAACATTTGAAATAATCTGAAATGTCACAGCACGAGGGAGAGAGTTCAAGAGTTTACTAAGAAAAGAAGAACACAACGAAATGGCCGTTCATGTGCACACACGCTGATATTCAGCTGTATATCTCTGATCTGCACGTCTATAACTAATTGCTGTGACACCCAGACAGTGTGAGTCAGACAGCTTCAGCCACGCAGCAGCTTTGTGTCTGGTGCTGAAATTTAGACCAAGGTCAGCACCAAAGCAATGTTTACCTAGACAAAGGGCATGGGAAAGTGAGAGCAGAGCACTTTCATTAAAGAGTGACGGATAGCCAGGGTGAAGTAGAGTTAAAGGACTGTTTGTCTTAAGATTTCAGTGCAAGGCAATGAAAAGTCCTTTTTGATAAAAATGGCACTTTTTGATGGTGTGAAACATTCTGTCCAAAAAGTGTGGCTCACAGTTGCTTAGGCTAATCTGACACACCAGATGGACCATTCAATATATTTCACTTGTTCATCTGGCCAACAGAAAGTGTTTGAGAATGGGCAGAACATCTCAAAAGCATATATGGCAGGTGATTGGATGGCCATTCCATCAATCAAATTCATTACTAACCAATCAGATGTCAAAGGAGTGGGGCGCTACTGCCACAGTGTAAAGGAAAGAACGTGACCCACGGCACAGAAAAAAATTGCCAAAACATGTTGGAAGTGGAGTGAAAATAGTTCACAGGAAACTTTCAAATAAACAACAATAACTATTTGACGCTGTCATGAGACAGCTTTAAGATGTAATTGCCTCCACAAAGGAGGTTATATTTTACTGGCATTTGTCTGTTTGTTTGTTTTCAAGGGACTTTCAGGGAGTGTTGGTCATTGCACAAGAAAGAACTGATTTGATTTTGGTGTTGATCCAACGAGGGATTTTTTAAAAGAATTTGTTAACACAGCAGAATAGGGCAGTTTTCCACATTTTTGATAATAACTAACCCTAACCCTAACAAGCAATGTGCTGCACTTACTCATGTTGTTACCCATGGATTAAATTCTTGCTTGTGTTGTACTTACTCCCAAAAGCAAAGCAAAAGTTGCAATGTAGCTTTGTAACGTTGTAATAACTGCGCTAAAATTGTCAGAAATGCCTTGCCAGGGGTTTCTTTCTGAGTACTTCTTGTTAGTATTTATCATTTTTAATAAATGTTAAAGGACTATCTCTTACCAGGAATGTGCTGCAATCAAAAATTAAATAAATAATTTTTTAATTGTATTTTGTTATAATTAAGCAGATTTTACCCAGATACTTTCAGTATAGTTGTGAAAAGCCATGGTAACCCATACAGATATTAGTTTAAAAGAAAAGCCCTGGATCTGACCTCTTCTCAGGATTGTGTGGGTGTGGTTGAATTTTGACTGACAGCTCTCCAACCCTGTGAAATTTGTAGAAACAGTACATGTAAGAGGACTTGTTGACCTGTTTTTATTCCATTTGGTCCTTAATTATTAATTCATCAAAATCTCTCACCGTTGTCCCACCTGTGACCAACCTCTCCCAGGTCTAAACTGATTAAAAACAATTGCATTGGTGACGAGGGTCTTTAAATTTAGGTAAGATCTACCTAAAAAAAATAATAATAATAACAGTCATACCGAGTGTAAATTGTGTCCTCAGTTTTATTAAGTAGATTATTTAGGTTGGTTTAATTGTCCATGGGGGGCTTTTTTGTTGTAAATGGAAGTTTTGCTGATTCTATTTTTCTTAGAATTCAATAGAACATACTACAACAACTGTGTTGAGTGAAAAACAGGAAAGACGTCTATGCTGCTAAAAAACCTGAAATAGAGACCAGAGATTTAATTTAAAGGTCACTTGTTCTGGAAATGCATGACTGTTAACCTCATATCTTAAGTGCCTTAAGCAAAGATTTTATTTAAGATGAATAAATAAATGATGTTTTGTTGTCTGTATAGAGGATCAGATGCACCTCTTTTTCCCTCCCCTTTGGAAACACTCAGATCTGAGGGAACAGGGAGGCTACGGGAGACTATGATAATGAATCCTGCACTGATTGTTTGCCCAGACAAATGGGAGGAGGGGTTAAAGGCCACAGAATGGACATTGAAAACAATCATGGCATCTGCCTGTGACGAGAAGTAGTAGTTAAAAAAAGTGAAAAACAGAGTTTTAAGGGACATTTTCCTTAAAGAGGTATCACACATTACTCTCTAAACTGAGAGCTTGGTCCCTGCTCCTCCAGTCCCTGCTAATGAAGTTAAAACGGAGAAATTATATTTTGCAGGACATGAAACCTTTAAAGCTGAGCTCATTTGTCCTCATTCTTTGGCCTTTCTCACTTCCCCTTGAATGGACTAAAGAAACAGTTGCCATAAAATTCTTCCTGTACAACAAAAATTTTAAACGCTTGTCCAATAAGTGCCAATTGCTGAAATAAACTCAAATAAATAAGAGGTCTTGGGTAAAGTATTGTTTGGTGTGTCCTTTTGCAGGAGTGAGCATTTCTTCTGAAGGCTGGTCACACAAATGAGTTTTTTTAGGTTGCCGTGACCCGAGAAGACAGCTCTTTGGCACATTCTGCCACGTCGGCCTTGAAACACAAGTGTGAAGAATGAAACACATGGTTTTTACCAAACACTTGGGGCTTAGACACCCACAGACACACTTCAAGACAGGTCTCAGAAAACTTGAGAGAACAACTTTGTATGATTCAAGGCTTTGCATTAAAAGGCCCTCCTGGAAAAGTCTTGTCTCCAGCATTGTTTGTTGATTTGTTGGGCGCTCTTCTGGCGGTTGCTATAGCAACTGCCTCCATTTTCTCTCAGTGGCTGCTCACATAAAGGACGGTGTCCTTGTCTCCATAATAGTTACAAATTGAATACTGCACTTTCCAAGGACTCATGTCACCAACTTACAGCAGAATGAAGGTGTATGAGTGTGTATGTGAGTTTTTGAGGGTTATAGAGAAGAAGAAAAGAGACAAGTTTGCTTTAGATGTGATGAAAGCCAAGTAAAATGAACATGTTTTTCCTCCTACTTTGTCTGCGGGTATTTTGTGAATTAGATGACAGAAAAGAGATTTTGTATCAAAAACATACATCACACAAAAACTTGATGCTTTCAGGCAAAAACTGAACGACAGCGATAAAATACAATGCATATAATAGAAAAAATTAAATGTTACTGAAGTGAAGAGTGTCTCTGTAGCAACAAAGCCGGTCCATGTAATATAATATCTGGAAGACAAATGAAAGATGTCATATTTTAACTCAAATCAGGTTCATATGTGTTCTTGATTAATGCTAGAGTCAAGAATGAATCCTTACCTACTCTAATTGGTTCACAGGTCAGCTCTGGGGTGGTAGAGAGGTATAGGGAGGGCATATTCTGTCAGCCAACTCCGAAGTTAGTATCAATTTGGTTACATTGGACAATGTTACATTGTTACAGTGTCATTTAGCAGATGTTTTTGTCCAAAGCAACGTACTTAAGAGAGTAACCCCCAATTTCCATATACTCCATCTGACCAGCAGTCCGTACGAGTCATGCACTTCTGATGCGCTGGATCACGTTTTAGCAATTTCTTTCAGTTACTTTGGGAGCAGTTTGAAATTGAAGGAATAAGTATTGCCTCTCAGGGTGATACAAAAACGCTGCAGCTCTTGGCACCTGGTCAGTCAAGGCACATGAGAGCACTCAACTTCCTGATGAGGAAGATTTCAATTCAGAGGTAAGAACCAATAAAAATACTCATCAACAATCAAAAGGCACACGTGATCAGCTCAGATCAAACACTGACGAATAAAGCAGACACTGTCAGCATTGTATGAACGTCATTTTTACAGCATTTTCCTTCATGCTCAGAAGATGTAGCAGTTTAATCAGTGACTGTGCGAACAAATAACTTTCAGCCCACAGAGTTCTTAGATCTCATTGTGACTGAGGGACATGCACTGTGAAAATCTCACAAAAACTGACAAAATCAACACTTTAGCCTCTAATAGTAGCTTCCTGATGTCTGAAATCAGGGAATAAAATCTCTCACCCTCTTTCACACATTTTGACACAATACTAATGTCTTCAATTACTATAGAAGCTGCAATAAAAAAGACGTCTGGAGGATGTGTTTGTGTGTGAGCGCAAACCACAGATGAGGGACTGACCATGCACCAAAGAGAAAGCTAGTCATCTCTGTTTGTGTCTCATCATATTTAGTTGCTGAGTCAAGCACGACCCTCCGTCACACCAAAAGAATGTCCTGGTACTTTATGGATTGTGCGTGATTTACATGCTCTCATTTTGTCCCAGCTGACCATCAACATTTTTTTGCTTTTCTTTTCTAATTTTTCCACTCTGCCTGTGTTTCCACTGAGGGTGCATTTGTAGGCCCACACAATCATACACAGATATCCCTGATGATTTGGCCCTGCTACAGATCCAGGAAACAACTTAGGGCTGATCCTCCAACCTAAAGAAAAAGGGTCTCTATCATGTTTCATCCTGTTTTCTGTTTTCTTTTCTAAAGACCGGCTAACCTTGCAGAGCGGATGGACCTGCCTGATTCATTGTCTGAAATCATTGTGCAGATCTGTCTTGCCAAGCTCCAGTCTTCTACGACCCAATCAGAGAAGAGAGGTGGAAACTGAAGACATGACGACAGCAGGAAGTGACTGCCCATATATTGTGTATAATATATTTGTGTGTATAATATATGATATTATATATATGTGAGTGCCATTACTTTTTGTCAGTATTATAATTGTATTAGGGGCCTCTCTGGGCCCCTGTCAATCATGGGCCCCTAGAGTCCTTCTCCTTATTCTCCCCTTTTCGTTGCCTCTGGGTTTGTTTATGCTAAATCAACCAGCAATTCCAAGACCGGTGTTTTGCTCACCATAAACACTGGTCCGATCACCACTACAGCATTTTTACAAGAACTGAATGCTCAATACAACTTCTAAAACTAGAAGAAATACTTTTATAAATAACCAAACCACATCAAACTATTCTTCAAAAATGTTTACCAAAGTGTCAACAAACAGCAACAAAACAAAATCTGAATATGTCACAAAACTTAAAAATACACAAATCTTTACACAATTCTGTTATAAAGTGCAATTGAATATGCATGATAAGCCTAGATTTAATTTTTCTTTAGTAAATGAAAAATGTTTTGCGTGAATGTGTAGGGTACAAGTCCACAACACTATGAACTAAAAATCCAGTATAAAAGTATCTGACTTGAAAATTAATGTAAAAACGTGTTGATTTTAATTGGAGGACAGTAAGGATTGGAAATTAACAGTCAGAATGTAATTAGAAACTGGATCTGTTCAAGTGAACATCTAAGTCAAAGTCATCACTTCTTTCTTTTTAAATCAATAAATCTATAATAGAACATCAAACTCAAAGTAATAATAGCCTGCATAAATGAATTTATGAATCTGGACAATAATATCTCACTAGGGAAATCTAGAAAAGTGGGATATTTTTGTCATAAATGATAGGATGAGGATGTCAGACTTTCTGTCAGTCTGTATCATCAGACGGAGGAGAGGCTGTTTGCAGCAGCAGTGAAAAACTCTGGACAATTCACAGATTCACTGCAAACCAAGATGAACAGCTGTGCTACATCCCGACCAAACCATGTTTGGAAGTTGGTTTGGTAGCTGGAGAGGTGCCAGCGGACTTCCTGGGCACTGTCGAAGTGCCCTTGAGCAAGGCACTGAAGCCCAAAACTGCTCGGAAGCACTTCTTCAGGAGCAGCAAGCCATCACTCTGACATCTCTCCATTAGTGCATGATCATAGGACCTGTTTGTGCATGTGCATGTGTATTTCAGCCTGTGTGTATAGCATGTCTCAACAACAGGCTGTAAAGAGTTTGAATTTCCTGTGAGGGATTAATAAAGTATGTCTTCTTCTATATACAGTTTGAGCTTAAATACCATGATGTGTTTATTTAAAACATGCCAGCAAACTTCGGACAAAGAAGTTGAGATGTTGCTTTTCATGTTTTGAGTGTGTTTGTTGAACAAGTGGAGTGATAAAATCGGAGGTGTGGCGTGAGAACGTGTGAAGTCAATCAAATGCTTGAGTCTCACAGCCAATGCGTGAGAGTTGGCAGCCCTGTATACAACACGTAAGCCACTTAGCAAAAAAAACTATCCCCATAGAATGTCAGAAGTGGAGCAAATATACATTTATATTGAGAAATGTTTTCAGCATTGTTTGATTTTCATTTAATAAGGAAATTCAGTCAAGATCTGACAAAACTGCTACTGAAGTTGTTAGCATCTATGCTAATCAGTCTATGAGCAGTCACCTCCTGCTCGTCTCCTCATAGCTCCCACCGCTTCCTGCCCCTCAGGACACTGATTTGGCAGGGCCGCTTTGGGCTGCTCACAAGGGTTGCAGATCAGAGCCTGGCAAGATGAATTTGCCCAAATACACATTTAGTCAGGCACATCCAGCTTCTGAGCAAGGTTACTAGCTACCAAGCCAGCTTCCAAACATGGTTCAGTTGGGACTTGAACTGGCCACCCTCTGGTCTCGAACCTCAGTCCTTTAGGATGGAACTACTGCAGCCCATCTGAGCTACTACCACCATTCTCACTGTGCTTACAGAAAAACATTTAGACAGACAATTTGATTTTTCTTTTGTTTTCACAGATATTGGTTTTGTAAGTAACCTAAACTGGCTGTCTGGGTTTCTTTTTTGTTGTTCTCTTTTTGTAATATGTCTAAGTAACATCAAGGTCACCACAGACCAGCTCTGTTGTGTATCTAACAAACAAAAAAAAATACAGAACAAACTCATTTATTTTCCTTACATAAACCAGCAATGGTTCCTAATTAAGTTCTAACAGATGCTTGCCCAAATATTCTTCATCTTGACAACTACATCAAGATGTAGTTTCAAAGAGTTTTAAAATTAAAGTAAAGACCAAAACAGAAAGCATGGTTTTCCATCCCTCAGACTTCAGTGTCCTGTTGTGTCACTTAACCTCAAGGCCAGTTGTTCTTACTGAATGTTCAGAAATAGCCCACAAATGCATTTGTTCTTATTTTCAAGCAATGTTTTTAAAGTTGGTACACAGCATGGACATGCTGTCACAAAAGAGCCCACTTTACATTTCAGAAAAAGTTATTTGTAAATGTGTTTCAGGCAACTCTTTTCAAATATAGAAAATGTAGCAACGCCTCCTGTGAAACCCATCTTTATAGTGCATTATAAACACATTATGGGCATGTTTTTAAGATGTTATTATGCTATTATAAAACTGTATATTTATAGTTATAAGCACTTGTGTTAATCTATATTGCTTTACAATAGCAATAATAAGTCACTATACTGCTGTTGTAGACATACTTCAAGTGAGTTATTGTACATATATCTGCCCATCCATTATCTATATCTCTTATCCCTTTCAGGGTTGTGGGGGCTTGAGCCTATCCCAGCTGACATTGGGCAAGAGGCGAGGTACACCCTGGACCGGTCACCAGCCAATCACAGGGGTACATATAGAGAAAGACAATCATTCACACTCACAAACACACCTCAGGGCAATGTAGAGTCACCAGTTAACCTAATGAGCATGTTTTTGGTCTGTGGGAGGAAGCCAGAGTGCCCAGAAAGAACCCATGTAAGCACGGGGAGAACATGTAAACTCTACATAGAAAGGCCCTGACCAAAACAGGGATTGAACTAGCAACCTTCTTACTGTAAGGCATTATGTGCTGCGCAATCATGTTGTCCTATTGTATACATAGCTACATAAAAATTGTAAATATTCATAATTTTTTGTAATAATAAATTTAAGACACGATAAAATGTTTCATAATGCTCTTCATTGCCATTGCTTACTGTTGGTGTTCAAACTTTAATTAAACTTTGATTTTCTTCTTGAACTGATATATATTTATTTATTTTCAACAAGATTTATTTCAGTATTTTTACTCTTTATTATCACTTTTTATCCAGGCTTTGCAATATTTTTTTTAACTGTGTCAATTGTATCTGTTAAATTTTAAAAGATTAAAGTAGCCCATTTTTATGGAGATCCCTTTATAAGTTTTTAATTTTCACTGAAAATATCAGCTAGAATTTGAGCCTCTGAGGCTTTGATATGTTGATTAAAAAAACATAAAGTTAAAATCAAATCTAAAAAGTTAAGTTTACAACTTTTTCTTTGCGTTTCTTGCATTTAGTGAACCATATCTTGTCACTTTACTTGTAACCAAGGCCGCCTATAAGGGGGGATAAAGGGTTAAGCTTTCTGGGGCCCAGAGTCATGGAGGGGCCCACAAAAAGTATGTGAAGAGGTGGGCCATTCTAAATTCAAGCAAAGAAATACTTAACATAACTTATTGAAGCAAGACATGTATACACTGATTTTATTGTTGCTTGTTTAAAAATGTGGCCCTCCTCTTTTAAGAATAGTTTGAGCCTTTGTTTTTGTAATATTGATGTTGTTGGGCACCTAGGGAACCAGCTTCAGATAATGTCCTCATGTTCTAGGGCAAGCAAACCATGTCTACATTAGGTTGAAAATAAAGGACAGGGGGGCAGTTTGTCAGAAACAACAAATAAATAAATTTCACTAAAAAAGATGCTTACTTGTACCAGCACCCTTTTGTGGCCCTCTTTGGTAATGAAAACTACGAAAAACCTGGTATGTATAACTAGGAACATAACTTTTGTCAGTAATGTGTGCAAACATGCCAGAACCAATCTGGGGCCCATTTATGGGGCTTTTCAGGGGGCACAGCCAGGCCTGTGGGCAGCCCTGCTTACAGCATACAATGAGTATTTTAAGTGACATAAGCAGTTTGTTTAAAAAAACAAAAAAACTTATACAGCAGTTTTATTACTTCACCTAGAGCATTTAATAACCACTTACAGTGATTTAAAATCTTTTTATAATGAATAATGATAGTGTTTGTAATGTGTCAAAAATCAATTGTTTCCCAATTTAAAAGTGTCAATTATTTATTTATTTAGTTTTATTTTTGTTAATACAGTCAATGACCTGCATATAAGTTGAATTAACACCTAAATCCTCATTTATGTTTATGGTATGCTTGACAGTGTGTCAGATTCATTTTTATGAAACATTATGAACACTATAATTTCTGTTAGCTACCGGCAAAATATAACGCACTTGAAGTATTTTTAGAACTCATCACAAACACTGATATTAGAATGGCTACTATTATAAAGCATCATAAATGATCACAAGTGCTTCTAGCTATGATTATAAAGCATTATGAGCACCACATAACATGTTATATCTTGTAAACATGTTTATAATGTGTTTATAATACAAGAGGGGAGTCAGAGAAAGCGTTACCAAAGCTTTTCCTGTTGTTTGTGTTCAGATCTATCCTGTGGATCTTCACAGATACCTGTAAAGGTAATGGAGGCATACAAACCCCCTTATTGTTTGAACGTAATTCAAGTGTTAGATTTACATTTCCATCTGATAGTTTGGGAAGCAGCAACACCTATTATTTAAAAACGAGGCACAAACACAACTCTGCCCCTGGTTTGAACTGCTCTGTGAATGTGGGTAAACAACACTAACACAAAACACACACACATGTGCGATATGATGGTCTGCGGTCTGTTTGTCTTTCCTTTTGTAACAGTATTCAAGGCTGGTGTATAAATACAAGGTCAGTCTGCTTACAACAAACAAAGCAGCAGATTTGCAAGCTTTTAGCCCCAGCACAAATGATTTTGCTTTTACAGGCTGCTGCTGGGTTGTGTCCTTCCATGTTGAGATAAAATGTGTTGTGTTTTGTTTAATGGAAATGTTTTGTGTTACTGTGAATGTCACTGCTTTTGTTTTTAAGCCTGCAGTGAAGAAATCTGAACGAAAAAAAAAAAAAAAACTGTGGGACCAGTCCTTATGCAGAATGAGCAGAGGTCTGGAAGCAGAAGCCCGAGCTCTGGTAGTTTTGGGGAAGGAGAGAACAAAGGGTAATGTTCAGGACTGAAACACCAGGCTACTACAGGCAACACCTAACACTGAGGTGATGTCCACACGGAGATGACTTTAGGCTTATCCCCAACGTTTTTTACTGTATGGGCATTTCGTCCATATGGATCCTGCGTTTTGGGAGCAGTGTTAATTGAAAAGTGTAAGGCATTTTTAATGTTTCCTTGAATTTCTGAAGTCATGTTTTACACTTGGATCCCGCCACCACGAAGCTAAGACAGTTGTGATTGGATGTCCCTCTTAACTCATCCAACCTTTACACACAACCAAAGTAGCTGTGATTGGATATATTCTTAACTTGTTTCTACTTTCTATGTGACAAAATTAGGTCTGATTGGTCTCCGTCAAACATTTTCGTCTAGTTTTTATTTGTTGATGAAAATGTCAGTTTATTTAGTTTTAGTTTTTGTCAATGTACACTTTCTTTTAGTCATAGTCTAGTTTTCGTCAGGGGAAAAAAGGTTGTTGATGAAAACTATGACAAAAATAATTAGTCGACAAATTTAACACTGTTTGGGAGCCTGAAAAGACAAATTTTGAAAAGAGGTCCCAGAGGGAATAAATCTAGAAAAACCACCCTGGCGTTTTTGTGTGTACAACAAATACAAACATTTTCAGAAACTATGATCTCATAGCCCTACCTCTCAAACCGCATTCGCAAACTATATAAACAATGGTGGAATACAGTGTCGTGTTCATGCTGCAGAAGCCATTGAGTTCGTTTTGACTTTTACAGCAAAATCTTCTGCTCCTTTAGGACCACTGTGAGGACAAATGGACATGGAGAAGAGCAGACACCAAACGTCATTCTGATTACATCGAACATATTTAATGAGCATGCTCCATGTCTGCTTCTCTGGTGTTGGTGTATGTATATAGCAGCTTTACAGCACCACTTACAGGCCTGGCATACATACTACAGTGTTATCAGTGATTTGTGTGGATGGACACATTTCTTAAAATGATGCCATGTTTACAGTAAATTTTTAAAAATTGAAAAACGTTCATCTCCGTGCGGGCATGGCCTTAGATGTTTTTTGGGAGTAGGCACTGTCTTTGGGTCCCCATGATGCAGCGCAGGTCTCAAGGTGCCTTTCATTTGATCTTGGAAGTCATATTGTCAGAGTTGCAAATTAGACATGTTACTAAGAACAACCCATTTGGTTGGAATTTTCCACTGGGAAGTAAGTTATATTCCAGATACGAACATCACCCTTAACCGAGTGAGAATAATAAAGCAAAATCTTAATTGTGAATGTGTTCTAACCCTGGCCCTACGACAGCGAGTGCCTCACAGGTACAAAACACAAGTGAAGACACGGCTTCACAGCGGTACTGACAGCAGAGAATGATCTCCTGAGCAAAGGCAGTCCAGCTTCCTAAACCCCGCACGTCTCCCCAATTGGCCAGGGCTCCTGCTCCTCACCAATCAGCTGTTTTCTCTCGCGGCTGGGCACACCTATAGGGGACACACCAATCACTCAGCTGCCCATACCTCACACTCACAATTGGTTAATTTACACACACAGGGGCGGGATATGGCCACAGCCGTAACATTGCCAGACTGCAACATCTGTAAACCAATGAGTTTCATTTTCTCTGTGTCCATTAATCAGCCTTTACTATCAGAAAAATCAGTGTGACTGCCATGAATCATAATTCAGCAAGTGGTTTGCTGGTATTCACATTTGGTTACTGTGTTCACTTTGTCTTAAAGGGATAGTACAGTTTTTTTTAAGTGGGGTTGTATGAGCTCCATATAGCTACTAAGTACATTAGATTCAGTAGACAGGTTGCTAGCTTGTTATGTTTACAACAGCTGAGAGGGAGGCGGAGTGATTCAGCGGCTCGAGGCAGCGCTGCGCGGAGGAATATGAGACAAGAGATGGTTAGTTCCAGATAAACTTTATATTTCCGAAAAGTTAATGCACTTAAAAACATTTCTAGGTAGCGTGCTATTAAACTGTGGTATTATTTTTTTGATGGTAGTTCTTGTAGGCGGAGAAAATACCTTACAGACTGTGGCTTACTGAGGGAGAGGAGAGAACATTCTGCTGCATCGAATGTACTTAGTGGCCATATGGAGCTCATACAACCCCACTTCGAAAAAACTGAACTATCCCTTTAACCACCATGTTAGCTGGCCACATGTTGCAGCACATGTAAAGCTGTGTCCACACCAAACAAATTTCAGTTTGCCATGCCGTGAAAATAAAATGAAAGTGAATGGGATGACGGGAAATTCGTGACATTCGTGTGACCGAATTCGCAGTGAAATTGTCGCATCCAACAACTCAGATTTTCGCCAGAGCAACACAAATTTTGCATCTTTCACCCAAGTTGAAAATATACAACTTCAGTGACAAATTTGCCTTGGTCATGGCGCAACAGCCAATCAGCACCTAAAGTGAACAGTGAAGAGGAAGACATCAAAGACAGAGGAGGAAGTAAACATCGCTGCACATCAGCACTCGTCTACCCGTTTATTTAAACCACAAAGAAGAGACACGGAGAGAAAGTCGCTGGTGAGTTTTGAGTATCTGGTAAGGCCAGCTAACATTTATCACTTTTCAAGTCAGCTAGCATAACTGCCAGCTGGCTTCTGGTGTGTTTTTCTGGCTTAGAAATGGTGATTTAATGTGTGTTTTACCTGATAAAATATGCTGAAGCTCTTGGAAAGAGTACCAGAGCACCCACAAGAGAAAGAATAGACTGGGGAGAAAGGAGGAGTGGGTCTCTGGTCATACTGGGGTAAAATTAAAGTTAAGTGGAGGGGGCCATCACCTGGACATGGGAGTGAAACTCTCAATGTGTGGCTTTAAAGGATGTTATGGATCAACTTTTCTTAGGTTTTACTTTTCAAAAACAGAAAGAAGACAGTGTTTGAAGAAACATCCAGCATGGTTAATCATGGATTGAGAAGGTGGTAACACACATTGTTGTGGCTAGGAGGCAGGCCCGCCCCTTCTCTTGATGCTTCAGGCATGAAGGGCGAAAACTTGCCTAAAGAATATGAACTATTTGAACTCATGTCAATTCAACTCTGACATAAATGTCTTATTTCTGAAACCTCTAGCAGCTACCATTTGTTGGCCACAAAACACAGCCTAAAAATAAGGGCAATGTCCCCGAGACCAACATTTTCTACCCATGAATTACATTCAATTAAAATAAAGTATACATGATGCTGAAAAGAATAAACTGGCTAAAGCTGGAGATTTGTTTGTGTAGATGTAGTGTGTTGGTGATATCTCAATACTTAGTAAAAAATAGGATTAATGGACCACACTGACATGTCTCTGGGACACGATGCCCCTCAAACTGCAGCTTCAGGATACTATCAAGCCTGAACATGGGAGTCTTGAGTTCACGCAGGCCATTTGGCAAGCGGCAACCAATAAAAAACACCTGTGTGCTGATGCTGCATTTCTCAAGATAACAGGGACATATTTATTTTTTATGTGCAAGGTGCTGTGTCACATAAATCAAAAGAAAACTCCAGCTCAAAATAAGCTTCCTTAAATCAATAGTTATCACAGATACTTGAATCAGGTTCTATATTTAGCTGTTTAGCTTCATATAATATGGTAACCACTGTCTGAGTCTGAATGAGGAATCTGTTGTACCATGTAGTATGTCATTGGTTTCAAGTACTGTTAAGCTTTTCTTGTATTGCTCTGTTGGTTCTTGTTTGATCATTTATTTATAATTTTGTAAAGAAGTAAGTATTTGCTGCTGCGGCCTCTTGAGTGGTTGTCAGTCAGCTCTTCATTTTGAGGAACTCTACATTTTAAAGGTCTCAACCGCTCCTGATGAGTAAGGGGTCAACAGTCAATTTGTTCGTCAATGAAAGTGTTTGTGAACATGCAGAAGTCTTTACTTCATGTGTGCTTATAGGAGATTTAAGATTTACGAATTCAGATATTAAGAGAAATTATAAGGCACTCAGAGGTCAGTGAAACATTTTTAGTCATCTGTGGTTAAATGTGGTGAATAAAAACACTTTAATACACATATGAATACAAATAGGTGGGTTGTATGACGGAAGATCTTAGTATGCTTAGTTTTGTGATTTTTTTCTTACACTAAATCCTAAAGTATAAACCATGCATACCTAAAGTGTGTGATATTTGCCTTTATAGATGGGTTTGTATAACTTGTGAACTCTGTACACTTGCAGTTTTGTGATTTCTTTCATTTGTTTGTACCTTTGGCAATCACTTATACAGGTAGTTTTAAGATCAATGTCTCTGTACAAAGCGGCAGCCTAATACTTTTCACCTAAAACTCTTTAAACTACATGGAGATGGTGGCTGGTGATGGGCAATACCAGACTTTTTCAAATCGATACCATCGCGATACCTTCTGTTGTCATTTTTTCGATACCGATACCAATCATCTCCTACAATGCATACATTAAGTTAATGAATTTGATGTTTTTCATTGGCCAAAAGCACTGGAAGCAAATATGTAGTCTAGACTTAAACCAGCAAATCCTGAAGCGGGTTTATTTTAGGTCTTAGCCCTGGTTTGTCCACTGATGTTTCTTTTTGTTCATGTACTTCAGTGTTTCTTTCTGTGGCTGAGTCAGTGGGGCTGGGTTTTTAAGGTCTTCTTACCTGGCTGCATTTCCCTGAGGGGACAATAAAGTTGACGTTAATTTTTCCATAAATATAAATACAAATGAAACATCTGCATAAAATATGTAGGCCTATGTTTCACTGATTTGTAAATCTGTTTAAATTAAACATAATTAATTTTAAGTTTTTAAAAAGTGACCTTAAAATATTTTTTTGAATAGTAGCAATGCATAAAATTGTGTTTTCTGTCTGTCATTTTAACTTTAGTTTATTACAAAACAATGTTATGTTAGTGTAAGTGTAGGGTGTTTGCATGCTGTATTTATTTTCTTGACAATAAGCTTCTACAACCAAACAACTTTGTTTTGTCACTATTTTGGCACAGCCAACTTCTCCTTTTGCCAGCAGTGTCGACCAGCTACAAACTGCAGGCTTCACAAGAAGAAACAAATGCTACCAAAGTCCTAAATTTGTGACTTTTGTACCAAATAAGACAGCTATGTACTTCTGGTACTTGGGGATACTTGTATGCACAGGAAAAACTTCTGCAGATGGAGAGTCAACTGGTCTGAATGAACAATGGAGGACGCTAATATGGGAACTGGAGAACCAGAGAAACTCACGTTACCTGTTGATTCAGGTGTGTAAGTCTGGAGCTCATGTGGTCAAACTGGATGAAATAAGAGTGTGACTACGAGAGACAATTCAGTATGTTTTAGAATCAGAGGATACCAGTGGCTGGTATATGTGCCTCTGTAGTCTGCAGCACTCATCATACAGAGCCTCCCTGCTGTGATCCACTAACATACTTGTACAGTCAGGTTGACAGTTTTACAAAGTATTAGGACCAGATGGGCAGAATGAAGGTTTATCTTCAGATTAAGTATTCATTTTATACTGATTGTTTAATTTGTAAAGGTTTTATTTATAAAGTCGGATTTTAAATTAATAATATTCATTGTAAACTCATGGTTTTGATAATGAGTTTACTTCTTGAAAACAGCCTGCATGTTCATTGTCTAGGAGGTAAACTGAGTCAGAATAACAGCCTTCATCAAATTTACTGTGCTTGTTCAGCAGGATAATCTTTAAACATACAGTCAATATTCATTTGGGATGTAGTTATATAAGTGTTAATGGAAAAATGAAAGCAAGATCAACTATGCTGGCTATTTCTGTACATGCAGAGCTGATCTTTGACACCATTGCTTATGGTCAATCAATCAGTCAATCAATCAGTCGTTATTTGTATAGTGCCAGTTCATGACATGTGTTATCTCAAGGCACTTAATAATAGAGCAGGCTGAAGAACTCCGCATTTTCTAGACACACATTTATGCATATATACAAATACATGTTGTAAGTGTATTTGTATTAAACATACATACATCTAGGGATGTATCCATCCAGGCAGAGACAAAGGGACTAAAAATAAGAATTTATGATGGTGACAAACCCATGGACGTCCAGATCATAAATCTGTCCTCATCACATTCATCTCTGCTGAATATAGATTAAGTCAATCAATCTTTATTTGTATAGAACCATATTTGTCTTTGTTGAATATAAATGCATTAAAGGTAAGCCCCTTGAGATTTGGCATCTCACTTTCAAGAGGGTCCTCATGTCTATGTGGTTGTAAAGATAGTTACTATGGATGTATAATCAATACAGGCTAATGCTATGTGCCTCATACAATCCCATTTAAAAATCCTGAACTATCCATGAGTGACAAACTTGGCATTATAGTAGTAATGTGCTATATTCTTTAACTTATGAGTAGGAGTAGCCACTCAATGCATGTAGATCTGTGATATTTTACTGATATACAAACTGAAGATAGTCGCTTTGTAAATCATATCAGAGAAAGCACAAAGTAGGTGCATGCTGAGATTAAGATGACTCATTACTAATGTATGAAGTCCATATAAACAGAATTTAACTGAACAAAAACAGAGCAGAAGGTAGTGCAGAGGCGGGACACTGCAGTTGTAATGTCCTTGTTGTGGTTAAATTGTGTGTTGAACATATGCCGCTGGGACGTGGGCTAATTAGCCAAGGTTGAGTGGGACCCTAGGGGCTTGGGGGGGGTTAACATGTAAGAGGAGGGGAGGTAGAAGAGGGAGAGGCTGCCAAGGTCAAACCCATGAGTGTGCACGAGCCGCTGAATTCATACAGCACAACGGTCCCCTGATGCCAATCTGATGGGGCACTTCATTCACTTTCGTCACGACTTAAGACCATCCTCACTCTGACAATGCACACCTTTATTGCAATTATCTCACCCTGCCCGTCTCACTCCAGTAAGTCAGAAAGGATTTACTCGACAGTCGCTCTGGTTAAAAAAAAAAAAAACATATAAGTGCGATTAAAATGCAGATTCTCTCACCTGACTCCTTTATGCATATCATTTACCTGTCTCCATCCCTCCTGTGCCCTTTCTTCTACCTTCACCTGTCCTTGGTGATCTGTTTATCTTATCCAAATATATGTCACCCTGTAATATAAGGCTCCTTTTTCCATATGTATAACCTTAACAGGAAACACATACAAGCCATACATGCATTTATGAGTGCGTGATGTCATGTGTGGAGAGGCTACTACTTGAAATGTGAAATATTGAAGCACTGGGGGGATAATTTATGTCCCTCCTATCTCATTCTTTATTGGTCTCACAGTGACTACAGTATGAATATTTTTCCTTACAGCATATCGAGGACAGGGTCATGTTTGCATAAGGAGGTAAATTATGACACTAATAACAATGTCGGCATGCCAGGGAGAGAGGAGGTGAGGGTGAGGGGGCAAGAGGGAGGCGGGGTAGAGCTGGGAAAAGACAGAAGTGGAGGGAAATATATAAGTGAGAGTGAAACCACATTCACACTTGAAAAACAAACCCTGAAATTGTCTGGTTATTATCCAGGCATACTGAGCAAACACAAACAGCTGAGTTTTTCATTCAGACTTTGCAGAGATAATTTCCTCGTGCTTCACCCCCCCCAGTATTTTAGCCACGTAAAGTCTGAGCAGGCTGATGTCTGAACGCTGCAGTGAATTATCAGGGTGATTCACTGAGGCAAGTGGGGAGGGCTGATGATATCATCCTGTGCGACCAGCGTGATCCAGGAAAACAGAGACTTGACAGGATGGACAACTGCTGTAGAGAGAGAAGTTTGTCTGATTTTAAGAGATTCAAAGATGCGTCTGGACATCAGAAGTGTTGTTTCCACTAAACATCATCAAAGTTCTGTAGATCATCTGCTCCAAAACCATCACCACCGGGTCTCTCAGGCATCCAAAGAGCTGCTGTTGGATACCGAGATTAAACTCTGCAGCTTTCTTTCTCAGCTGTAATCATTGTGCACGTAGTGAGGCTGCTTCATATTATTATTAGTCGAATAATAAGTGTTCATCTGCTCTCATATTATGAACACTGACTTCCACCGCGTATATTTGACATTGTAAACTGCTTATAGGCACCACTGGTGCAAGCCAGAGCCCTTACAGACTGTTGTACACATCAGTTAAGTTTTGAAGATGTATGTAAGTAAAATGTTCTAATATCATTTATTAATGAATTATAATAATTACTGAGAAAATCATGAAAGTAAAGGGTAAACATACAGCTCATATGTAGCCTATTGTGCAAAGTAATACACATTTTAAGGTAAACTATTCAAAAATGTACACTGTTTAGAAACATTATATCAAATACGTAGCCCTCCATAATACTCCTCACCTTTTTGGTAGCCCTCTGGCTCAGAAAGGTTGGTGACCTCTGAGTTAAGACATCTTTAAAGGTTCATTATGTGGATATTGTTGCCATGAGATGTCTAAATTATTTAAAACACATTTGTTTTGTATTATAGTAACAAGTAATTACCTAAATATTACTATTACCAATCAAAAAATGTTTATGCTGGAAATACCAAACACAAGATATTTATTGTTGTTGAGAGACCACCAGAGGCTACGTTAATATTTTAGTATTTTTTAAAGATGGGTTGTATGAGGTACTTGACAACAATCAGTAACGCGACTGAAAGGGCTCCTTTGAGAAGAATGAGCTGAGATGACCAGTAAGGTACACTGCTGTTTACAGATAGTTATTTCATGTCATCTTTTGAGTTTTACATAAAAACAAGCCCAGATACTATGTTGGGTTGAATGAAAAACTGGGTGAAATGTGTGTTCTTATGTGTTATTTTGCCTTGGACATTACAAAGTTCTGTGAATCTGTGTTCACACCACAAGCACCTTTCAGTCTGTGGTGTGATGAAAATACGTTAAAAGTGATCAGGATTATGCAAAAGTCCCACTGTTCACATGAAAATTTGTGGCAAAATTGTAGCAAGACAACACAAAATGTTGCACTAACTGTGCAGATTTTTGCCCCTTCACCAAAGATTTAAAAAAATTTCAACTACTGTGACAAATTTGCCTGAAGCTGTGGCATGATGGCCAATTGGCATCAAGAGTCAATGGAGATGAGGAAGACATTAAGGGCTCTAATTCCGTAGACCAGGCGCAGGCGTCGCGCAGGGCAGGTGCGCCCTGCCTGCGCCGCGCCAACAGGGTGTGTCCAGGGCATTTTGCAAGTTTCGTGCACGGCGCAGTCTGGCGCAGGCAGGCGCACCCACGCCTCCGTCTCTCCTACCGGCGCACGTAGCAGAGAGGGAGGAGATAAGACTTGAGTGGGTTTAACACAGCCGAGTGTGATCTTCACCAATCAAATGAATGCCTCTCCTCGACTTTAAATGCGCCACGGGTGAGGCGCAGTGACAATTTCACCTCGGTGGTGAAGAAGGTCAGAGATGCTGTCACTTTTACAGCAACTGGGAGAGCGCAGAGGCCACCGGGCAGCGCATCGGAGCCACGATGCGCGTCACCATATGGACCACCTCGTGGGACAGATGTTATCTGTTCCTGTGTCATAATAGGAGTACAAAATTAAGTGATAATTACATTTAAACACAGCAGCAGGCTAATCCATTCATCATGCTTGTGATCCACCTGCATTGGTGAAATTATATCTCCTCCTCATCCTCCTTGCAATAATATACTCCATCTTTTTAGATCATGTTACGAAAAAAGATTAAAACAGAGAAATATGGGCAATCGCAGGTAAATCCTTAAGACACCGAGTGACTTACATTTATTCAGCGAGCGTCTCTCTCTTTTCCTTTTTATGAATTTCATGAGATGAGAGAAGCCGGATACCCCGTATCGGATGATGTGGCTGTTTGTGGATGGCTGAGAGATATGAACTCGTTAGTTATGACAAACGTCTCTGATCTGACATCAGATGTGACAGGACAATTAATATAGATACAAATGTATATGCTGGTTCAGACGGTTACATTAAATAGTGGTTGCTGTGATTGTTTATTGCATTGAAATGTGCCTGACACTGTGGACACCTGCCTGTGAGGTTTTGGTGACGTGTGCGCACTGTGTGCCTGTCAGCCAAATTACCACTGCACGGGGTGCGCCTTGTCTGCGCCGAGAATAGACCAGGTTGGAGCTGGCGGGCTTTCAGCGCACCTTCCGCGCGTTTTTTTGTCACCAAATTGTCACTGCGCCAAGCTGAATCTTTCTCCTGAGAGGAGAAACATAGAGGAGGTCACTAGAGAGTTTTGAGTATCCAGTAAGTTCAGCTCATATTTAGCACTTTCCATTAGCTGTACGAAGTCAGCTAGCACAGTGGCAGAGAGCACAATTGCCAGCTGCCCACTGGTGTGTTTTTCTGGCTTACTAGCGGTGATTTAATGTGTTTTTTTTACCAAAGAAAATGTGCTGTGAACCTCGCGAAAGAACCACCGGAGCACCCAAGAGAGAGAATAGACCAAGGGAGAAAGGAGGAATGGGTCTCCGGCCATACAGCGGGGCAGGTTCAGCAACAGGGAGGTCATGACCCTGACATCATGGTAAAACTCTCCATGTGTGGCTCTGAAGGATGTTATGAATCATCAAAAGGATGTGTTTCTGTTTTAGACTTTTCTGGGACATTAAGATCCTTGTTTTCAAGAACAGGAAGAAGAAAGAAATTGTAGAAACATCCACCATAGTTGATCATGGATCGAAAAGGCAGAAACTCACATTGTTGTGGCTAGAACACAAGCCCACCCCCTTCTCTGGGTCTGGGTCTGAGGGGCTAAAATTCGCCCTTCAGACCCAATCCATCTGAAAATGTGAAAACATGCATGAAATTCTGTCTCATAAAGATGCAATACAAATTCTTTTTTCACCTTAGATGTGAATCCAATGTTTAAAGATTGATATATGATCCTCAAGAATTCTAACTGTAAGAAAACTACACTTAACTTAGATTTTAATGAAACCAGTCTCATTTATTAGGACTAAGGAAAAATAGCCTCTTCAAGGTCATGTTAGAAATTGTTTAACCGCTAATGTGCCTGAATATAAGGTCTTCTTGAGTTTGTCATTGTTGCCAGAGAAGCTTTTCATTTAAAATCTGAACAATAAAAAAAAAAATGACATAGAGACTGAGAAAGGTGCCCTTTAGTAGGATTTAAAATTTGATTATACTCACCCATTGTAGAAGCAGAGAGGGCACAGAAACCATAGTAAAAGGTAATCAGTGGAAAAGACGTTTTCAGAGGTGGGCTGGCTGCAAAACCAGTTGTTTACATGTTGCCCTTCCTATATATGTATATAGCTGTTATCACACAAAGTTATAATTCTCCCGTGATTATGTTTCTGTGGCGCCCCAAGTCTCTTTGCAGCGCTGTGCTTCCACTGCTAGTGGGTGAGGTCGAGCAACGTTCGTCGGCAAAGCCTCTGCACGTATACGAGTATGTGGAATCTTGTGTGAACAACTATAGCAGGGAATTTTCTGGGCAGGCTACCTGGACATTATCCTGACAATATCACATTTGCATGTGAGAAAATGGGTAATGTGAGATCCTGTTTTTCTGTATTTATTTTTATTAGCACAGGATATCAGCTCCATACAAAGTGTTTGGGAATGGGAAGAACTTTTCAAAGACACATCCAGCAGATGATTGGACGATCATTCCATTCATCAAACTCAGTCCAATCAGATAATGTAGTAGGCTGGCTCTGCTGCCACGGTGTAAAGGACAGCACGTGAGCCACTTTGTAAAATGAACTCTCACCAAAACATGGTGAAAGTGAAGCAAAAATATATAAAGAAGTTTGTAGGGCTATTTGTTTTTATTTGATAATGAAATGTGTTAACCTGACATGCCAGACGGACAGTTCCATATATACGCCATGGAAATATTTCACTGGTAAATCTGGGAAAGAGCCATTCGAAAATGTTTTCATAGGTTCAAAAACAACAGCAGCTGGTGATAAGATGATCGTTCTGCTCTTCACACTCATCACAGACCAATCTACATCAAGCCACAGTATGACGTAGCATCTCGACCCTGTTGTTAGCCGTTAGCTTAAACAACGTTTCAGTCTTCAACTATTGACTTACATTAAATTATACAACACAGATGTATCATTTACTTTTTATATGTGACATGAACCTCGCCAAAGACAATGTCCACCACGTTCCCCCGGTAAACTTCTGAGTAGAGCATATTTCGCCAAGTACCACTGAGTAACCATGGCTACCATAGACTAACCTGCATCGTCTGTGGAGGATTTCCACGTTCTCTCCCCGTTTCCCAGAAGTGATCCCCGGTTGGTTGAAGAGCAAAAACATGATTTTCCGTAAGAAAAGCTTTAAGTGATGTTATTTGCTCCTCTTTTAAAGAAAAAATTGAGTCCACTTCTGATTTAAACCTCAAAAATTGTCGCATTCACAGAGACCGCTTCAGAAGCCGCCATTGTTTTCAAACATGCAGTCACTTCCTGTTGTCGTCACTTCCTGTTGTCGTCACTTCCGCAGCTCCTGCCTCTCTTCCCTGATTGGGCCGTCAAGCATTTAGCCGGTGAAGTCGTTAAACAGTGGAAGTTGGCAGACATGCAAGATTTCAGACAATGAATCAGGCAGGTCCGTCTGCTCTGCAAGGCTAGTAATGAGTCCAGATTTTAGACTGAAGCTGTTAGCATCTATACTAATCTCTGTACGAGCAGTCACTTCCTGCTGTCACCTCATGCATAGCTCCCACCTCTTCCTTTTTAAAGGACGGTGATTGGGCCGTGCTGCTTTGGGCTGCTCATAATCGTAGATTTGAGTATGGCAAGATGGATCTGCCTGATTACAGACATTGAATAAGGCAGATCCATCTGCACTGCAAGGTCAGTCATTTCTAAGAAAGAAAATTTAGTATATAAAGTTAAATATGACGGCAGAATTGTGATAAATAAAATCCATTTAAATCCTGAAAAGTTTTAATCATTAAGTTGATCTTCATTTTAGTCTAGAGCACCTTGAGGAACAGGTTTTGTCCAACTTCTCTAAGTTATTTACCAGCAGGCAGTGAGTCACAGTCTGCTTTGCTTCCATGATACTTCAGTGGTTAAATATCTGTATGTCCTTGAAAATGCAATGTTTTCTTTTTTGCCAAGCTGAGGATACTGAAATGTTTCTTTCATTTTGTGAAGTGCTTTGAAATTACTCATCAACCCCTGCAAACCTGACTTCCAGACAATTATCTTTGTGTGACTTTCTGCAGCACTTTTACTACACGAAATGTCAGAGGCTAATCTGCCTCCAAGACTGAAAACGTCTGAATGTCTGACCCTGCCTTCTCTTCTCTGTTTTGTTGTAAATGCCTCTTTTTGAGGCAGAACCTTCATGTGAGGAAGTTTTATCTGTTTGTCCCTCTTAGTTCAGTCAGATATGATGTCCAGTGCAGTATATGTTTCTGATTAAGTTCACTGACCTTGAGGTTTTCATTAAAGTATAGAGAGCTTGAATAAAAAGAATCAAAGTCACAGATGAGGTATTAAAAACAAATCAAGATTTCTTATGTTTTAAGTTTTGTTCACTTCAGCTAAAAACATCTGATCTTCTAAACAGAAGGATGTTCAGTTTCGCTCTGATCTTTAAACTCCCATAAGAAAAGTTTATCCATTTAATGAGAAGGTGAGAAAATCTTTCTTGCACTTTGTATTATGTATTTGATCTGCATGTTGATTTGCACATATATCATCTTCCATAAGCGATGATTATCCTCATTTGTTAGGACTGATTTGACTTTCTGTGCGATTCAAGGGCTGAAAAACATCTGAGACAAGAGGAGGGTCGTTACTTACCATTTATGTGACTTACAGCAATGATAATGTTGCCAAGTTGATTCCTGTCTCGCACGCTGAAGTCATCCAACACAAATCACTCAGAAGGTCAGAACTGATTCCAAAATGAATCTATAAAACAACACCATCAACTTTCTGTCAACATTAAAGGCAACAAAAAGAAAAATCCACAGTCACATTCAGTCTGTGTGATATACCGGCCTATGAACATAAAGTGAGTATCTAAAAAGAATAAAAAATGTTTTTTTTTATCCAAATCAGAAATATAACCTTAAAGTTTGAAAACCATGCCAAAACTAAGGAGGATTAATTCAGCTCAGATATTCACACAATAATCTAGACTAAGACTAGACATTCAGTCAAATGAAAAGGAAACTTCTAAGCAACAGCATTGTTAACTCCATCTTAAGGAAGGATGATAGTAAAAACTATGGGGGCTGGGAAGTGCAAAACTATACTACAAAGCCAAAGCAACACAACGGATGAAATCTGATGACAGATTTGCCAGAGAAGAAAAAGATGTTAGACCTCCATAATTAGCTTCCACTACTGTCTGGCCCTGCTGGAATTAAGCTTTTGGTTTGTGCTTTTGGATTTAAATTTTTTGGTCTGGTGATTTTGTCTTCATGCTTTCAATGTGAATTTTGGTTCTGTGTTTTTGGTTTCTTGCTTTTGTTTTTGAGTTTTTCACTTTGTGCATTTGGTTTGGTGCTTTTGGTTTTGAAATTTTGGTTTTATGCTTTTGGTTTTGAGTTTTTAGCTTTCTGATTTGGTTTTCATGTTTTTGGTTTTGAAATTTGGTTTTAAATTTTTGGTTTCCTGCTTTTGGTTTTGCATTTTTGGTTTCATTTTTTGTTTTTTGTGCTTTTGGGCTTTTTGTTTTGTGCTTTTGGTTTCTTGCTTTTGTGTACTTTAGTTTGGATTGGTGCTTTTGGTTTCTTGTTTTGGTTTTGAATTTTTGATATCCTACTTTTGGTTTCATGCTTGTTGGTTTTGGGTCTTTGGCTCTGTGCTTACTGTTTTGCGTTTTTGGTTTCATGCTTTTGGTTTTGTTTCTTTTGGGTTCAGATCTTGGGTTTGGTGCTTTTGGTTTTGTATTTTTTGGTTTTTGATTTTTGGTTCTGTTCTTTTGGTTTTGAATTTTTTTTTGATATCCTGCTTTTGTTTTCATGCTTTTTGGTTTTGAGTCTTTGATTTCATGTTTTAGGTTTCATGCTTTTGGTTTTTTTCTTTTGGATTCAAATGTTTGGTTTGGTGCTTTTGGTTTTGTATTTTTTTGGTTTGGAATTTTTGGTTTGATGATTTTGTTTTCTGTCTTTTGGATTTGTGTCTTCTCACTTCTGTCTGTGGTGTGGTGCTTTTGGTTTTGGGGTTTTTGGTTTCTTGCTTTTGGATTTGAATTTTTGGTTTTAAGTCTTTGGTTTCGTGACTTTGGTTTTTGTATTTGAATTTTTGGTTTTAAAGCAACACTTAAGAACTTTCAGTTTTCGTTGATTATGGCGGCGCCGGTGGACAAAGGAGGTAGTGTTTTGCCTGAAGGAAGACCACATTTCCCATGAGGCCCAGCACGTAGCGCTGTAAAATCCTGATCTCCCGGTCGCCTGCAGTTGGACTGAACTACATTTCTGTCTCCAGCGGCTGTGTGAAGGATGAATAGCGACGAGGTAATGAATCTAATTGTGGCTAAACAATATCATATGACGATGTTGAAAATAAACGTGTAACTTTGTTTTGTACCGTATCCCCCCACCGCCCCCCCCTTACCTGACTCGTCAGTCGCTGACGAGTTTTAGAGCCTTGAAACCGATAAATAAAATGCTATATTGGCTAATTTCACAGTAAACACACGTACAGATCCCAGCAGGAGGAAGCTACTTACTAGTCCAGCAGGAACAGAGCCAAGGCAGCGTCGGTCGGAAATCCCTCCTCGTCTTTGAGCTCACGCCAGCGAGTGAAAGCTGGGCCAATGTTAATCCTTGACTGTCCTTTTATCCGGGTAGCCTCCCTCTTTCTTTTTTTTGTCTCCTCAGACAAAACTTTTCGTTTCTTCGTTTGTTTTGCAGTTTCTGCCATGATAGCACTAGTTGCGGATAGGCGTCCGACTCGACTTCCGTCTTTGTAGCGAATGGGGAAAGGGGGAAGTGACGTATGCGGTAAAGCAGTCAGCACATTTGTAGTCTATTTGTGTGGCAGGTTTCTGCCACCCTCCTCAAAGTTGCTTAGTGCCAGTGAAAGCGATACAGACCCCCCCAGGCCATGACAGAGGTGTCATTTAACTAGTTGTAAGTCGATGTTTCATCACAAAAGTTATGAAAATATTTTATGAAGGCTGAAAAGTTACTTAGTGTTGGTTTAAGTCTTTGGTTTTGTGACTTTGGTTTTTGTATTTGAATGTTTGGTTTTGTGCTTTTGCTTTTGTTCTTTTGGTCTGAGGTTTTGGTTTTCATGCTTTTGTTTCATGCTTTGATTTTTATTTCGTAAGTACAAATACAAATAAGCTATTCTAATGTAGGCTTTTGTTGCACTGATTTATATTTTTTTAAACCCAAATGAATCTACTCTACATTATTTAAAATGTGACTTTAAGGTATTTTTGTGACAATCCCAAAAACCGGGTTTTCTTTCTGTCATTCCTACATTAATTTAGCAAAAAAAAAAAAAAACCCTATTATGTTTCTGTTTGTATGCTAGTTGATGCAGCTGAGTACTGTTTGAAACATGTGATTGGTCTCCACAGTCACATGACACAGACAGTGGCGTTGTCTTGGAACAAAGACAGGGAGGAAGACTGAAAACAGTCCATAAAACTGCACAGATAAACATTTTGTTGAAGTACTCATTTGGTATTGATACTTTAGGGGTAACCAATACCATAAGAGTAGTTATGAAAGTATTGATACTTAAATACTCAATATCAATACTCCCATCCCTTGTAGAGTTGCCCATCCCTGTTTTAACATGTTCCAAAACCCACCAAATTCAAGTTATCATTGTGAAGGACTGTAATTTGAATTTCAGATGAATTCAGATTCATGCATGTTGCAGAAAAGGGAGCATTACCTGCTGATTAGTTCTGTCTTTGAACCACTAAAGCAGAAACACGTCCAGCTCAGAAGAATAAACATGTGAGTGCATAAAAATCTGTTTTTCCAGCCACTTGTCAACCGCAGTCACGTGGGCCCCACGCACGGTGATATATAGTCATGCATTACCACATTATGTTCCCCAGCTCTTTGAGAGCCAGATCCTGCTGCCCCGCTGTCTCTCAAGGTCTCCCTCTGTCTGCTCCGGCTTAGCCAAGGTCACCCGCGCCGCTGCAGGCTCCCTGCAACCTTGAGTGGCTAACTGACCGGGAAATGTGTGTTCTCCCGTTCTACCACCTACGTGTCCCAGTGTCAATCAGCCCGATACAGAGCAGGGCTGTCATTAAATGTTCCAGGATGCTGCCGCTCGGACATTAGGTCACCCTGGTAGATGTAATCTGGATAAAAACAGCACATTAGCCTAAGGTCAATGTGGAATTTATGGGGGAAAGGCTCATTTTCTGCCAAACATTGATTCAAATGATAAACCAGTTGCAGACTGTCATTACAGTGCCTTTCACTTTTGTATCTTTGAGGGTTTTCACATTGCATTTACCACCTATACATTGAAATAATTTATGAGTTAAGTAGACAAACTCGGACTGTGCATGTGCTTGTGTGCTCATGATTGAGCATGTGTATCTATGTCTAACCCTGTAAAGAGCTCAAAGCATCTCGCCTGTCAGTAGGCCTTGAAAAACTGCAATAAAGGTCTTTTAAATCACGCAGGCTGAAAAAATATAAGTAAACAGTACACGACTGTTCCAATTAACAAGGTTCATTCTAAAAGCTTTTTAAATAAAGGCGAGCCGCAGAGTGCTACAGAGGATTAAAGCCACAATGGTGAGAGTGTATGTGGGACCTTGGCTTTGATATGAAATCTTGTGGCCTTGCCTTTACCGCCCTCCATGTTAAAAGCTCTTTGTGACAAGGAAATTACTTTATGAACTGTTGAAAGACACTCCAACACTTCAACCTCCCAGTTAGTTTCATGGACAGACCATGAGAGCAGTGTTTTCTCCTCTTTTTCTTCTTTTTTTTTTTACATTTTTAAATCACTTTTATCAGTCTGTGTCCCTGCTCTTATTTCAGAGCTTATCCTTCATTCCTTAGTTTCACTTTTCTGAAGAGAAAAACAACTTCAAATCACAGAAAATTTTAAAACTCTGCAGCCTTCTATGAGGAAAGTGTGAGCACCCAGATAACTCAGATTCAAAGGGGTACCTCTGGTCAAGGGAAGTTAAATCATTTGCATAACTCACTCAATTTATGATTGTGAGGGTATGTGAATAAATATTAAATGCATAGTATGTACATCCTGCCACCAGGGCTTCTCCATCAAAACAGTATGATCACCCATCTCCACTGCTTACTTTTAGTTTTGAATTGGGAACTCTTCTCCATAAAATATACACTTCATCACTTCATGCAACTATTCTCAAAAAAAATATTGAACTGTGTGGTACAACGTCTACAGTTTAGCACATACATGTGAACACAGTATTTTCAGTCTTAAGTACAAAGAGCTTTTGTTTATTTTTGCCCTTTTCTCTCTGTATTTATTTGCCTATTTGTGCCTGCAAGTCAGCGCAAAAGGGAGAGAAGACTCCTGCCACAAGAAGTGAGGCAGCAATATGCACCCACACTCACAATATGAGGGACCTTCGTGCATCTAATCTGTGGTTGGAGCATGGGTGAAGATAGTCTAGCATTTGTCAAACCTGGAAATCAATCATGTCTGATAAATATCAGATGTTAGCGAGGGGTAAAAAGCATCAAAGTGTTTTTTTTTTTTTATCTTAAATCATAAACTACATCAAGTGTGTTTTGGAGTTTTTATTTTTATTGGGGAGTGGGTGGGTGGGGGGTGGGGGGGGGGGGGTGTTTAAAAATTAAAGATATTGTAGCAGAAGACCAGTCTATCTTGTGTACTGTTTCCAACAATGCAAATTCCAATGGACAGCCTCAGCGTATATCCAAAGCAACAAGCTTAGCATTGTTAGCATTAGCGTTTATTGTGTGACATTTACAGGACAGCAAAGTGAATAAAATCTCTGCAAATATACATTTTTAGAGTTGTCACATAAATGTTACAACTCTAACAGTAAGTCAGCTGTTTGGAGGTGCAGTTTGTGGCGTGGTCCTGCTGCAGAACCTATGTTAACAGATGAACCTCATTTATTTATATTTGTAAAACAGTTTTTGTATTTTAGAAATAATAACTTGGGTACACACTTTAAGACAGCTGGTGGCAGTAATTCACCTTAAACAACATGTGCCGCCTGACAGAAAACAAGAAGAAACAAAGAAGCATTAGCTTGCGTGTGTCTAACATACTGCAAAATAACAGCTGTTTGGCAGTCACACTTTATGCTATCACCAAATACAGTATGATGTATTCTGTATTTGTTAGTGGTGTGTAGGGTCTTAAAAACAGGCAAAGATTTTAAAAAAAAAAGCTGTTCTAAGAGGAGCGGAGATGTAGGTTTTGTTGCAGCATTCATTTAGTATCAATATTATATGGAAGTACTCAGTACTAAATGAGTACTGATAAAAGTATCAATACTTTCATACCGCAGTGTCACATTTGTTGGTTGCACATCCATAATGAAATGCTTCTGTGCTACCCACCACTTTGCAAAGGTGTTCTATAGGACTGAGATCTGGGGACTGTGGACGCCACTGGAGTACATTGAACTTATTTTCATGTTTGAGAAACCAGTTTGAGATGATCTGAGCTTTTGACATGGGGCATTAACCTGCAGCCTTTAGAAGATGAGTACACTGTGATCATACAGGGATTAGATATGGTCAGCAACAATACTCAGGTAGAATGTGGTGTTAAAACTATGCTCATTTGGTTTATTGGTGGGGGGCTACACTCCCTGGATGGTATTTTTTGTAACTCATACATTTCTGTTTTATAGAGAAGTCAATTTATGGTATATGGGAGGCATGACAGATACGACGACAAGCTGTCACAGTGTTGCAGTTTCCAGTGTTTAGGTTAAACAAATGTTAGATTGAGATTGCGTTTTCAACATGGAAGCTACAACAGATCATACTATAGACTTTAAAAGACTTGGACGAAGCCATGTCACAGCTATCACAGGAGCCTTAGGATGCCTGGAAATGGACGCAGCCATACTGTACATGGCATCTCAACCAAACTTTAGCTCACCTACTCTAGCTAGCTATACCTGTTGACTCTCAGTGTTTGAGCTAAGCTAACTACTGTAGGGCAAGCTCTTCTTTGTTACTAGACGCACAGCTGAAAGAATGGTGTCTGGTGAGGCAAGACACGAAAAGCTAAAAGAAGTTGGCGTATCGCTTTAAAGGCAGGGCTGGTAATCTGATTTAGATACACTTTTTGTTATACTAGTTAAAATGATAATTATGTCCCGATGGCAATCAATGCATGATTCATTCTCAAAAAAGAATGAAAAATAGCTGCTGTCTACAGCAGGAGTAAAGCAGGGAAAACACCAACCAATCAAGCGACTCGCACCAAATTTATTAAACCATCAAATACTAAAAATAAATACTGCCGTCTGCCCACCTTCTGCTCGTACATTTTGCCGGCGTGCACAGACCCTGATTCAAGATGGAGGCAGAGGAAACAGTTGTGAGTACTAACTAACTTGCCATGTTTGTTTGTTTTTTAACTTACTGCTGAGTGAGACATGACTTTGCGTAGTGCAAAACAAAAGCAATGTGCAGAGGACCGGTTTTGAGTATAATCTGTCATATGGTTGCGAATCAGCGGCACTCGTGCATGTGAGCGGGGCGTTGTTTTGGAGGAGCTTCAGGGATGGGGGAGGAGAGGCTAGGCGGAGTCCTGAGGAGATGCTACATTCAAATTCATGCTAGTTTTCTGTGATTACCAACCCTGCCTTTAAATTTGTGACTTGTGCAACTATTAAAAAACATTAAGAAAGCCTCAGAGAAAACTGTTGGAAATTCTTGAGGTAATGAAAGTTATCCAGGTAAGTCAGTTCATTTTTTACATTCTTTCATTTTACAGTAAAAAATACTCTACATATTATTCCTTTAAGAGATTGCAGCACAGCTTCACCTTGAGCCTTTAAACAATTCTCAACCTGTGCGGGAACAAGAGGTCTGTTTTTTATTTTCTCAAGGTCTGTGGAAATCAGTTTGTTTGAATATGACATTGGCTGAATTGTATTTATGTGTGCCTGTGTGTTTTTGTTTAGGTCTGTGAGGATTCAGTTCCTTAACATGTACCTGGAATGTTGAATCCGCATAGAGGCAGAAACACCAAACATGTGTCTTGGCGGCCTTGAGACTTCACAGGGCTCCGACTGCGGCGCTCAGCTTAGTAAACAGCGCTTTCCTCCCGTGGCTCTGTGTTTGGACAGGAAACAAGGAAGCTGATCAAACGCGGGCTCAGAAGGCCACGGCTGCACTGAGCTGGAAAAGGAGTCGCAGGGTCTTTCACAGTGCTTTGAATGGGGGAAATGTGAAAAATAACAAGTCACTTCTGTGTGCAAATCCATCAGTGTGAGCCTCTCTTTCATGGTAGAGCTATAATCCCCAGAAATAAATCATTCAGTGAAGTCAACTTAACTCTAACTTGTTTTCTGTTTACAGATGAAGGGAAGCAGAGTCACAAACAGTCACTGTTGAAGCTCTGCGGCCTACATGCAGTTGATTTATAGCCCCATCCTGGTGGCATTATAGATTAGCAGCAGCAGGGTGCAGGTGATAGGACGCGTTCTGTGGGTGGATAGATGTTCGGTGAGTGAGGGGGGAGGGAAACAGTGATGGGAAATGAGTAAGGGGTTTTGTGTGGAAGTCACTGGGGTTCATAGGTGAGGAGTAAATGCTTCCCCCTTGTGACTGTTTGTTAGACTGCAGAATTCATATTACATCATTATGATTTCTGTTTTGACACCAAGAAGCCATAAAAAAAACATATTTGATAGATACAGTCCGATAAACAAACCACTCAGGACAATGCTGAGAGGCTGCCGGGGGCCCATTTAGCAAACAAAACACATTAAAAATTAAGTTTTAAATGCCTTATCCAACCAAAGCACAGACGTAGGAAGAGGACTGTTAAACATTTGTATGTCTGTAATCATTACTCAGACATTGATATTTGATTTTTAATTTTTATATTTCATAGTATATGTTACTTTGCTATCCATCCCTTATGCTAATGAAGTTTTTTATTTTAACTCTGTTGACAGTTTAGACCAAAAATGAGTCATACTCTACAAAGTTAAAGGCTTGGTTAAGGTGTGGGGTTCTTAGAGGCCCATGGCACTAGTAAATATAATTGCCAGTACAAGAATTTGCAACCTTTGTCGCAGGAGGAGATATCCATGGGCAGAGGTTAGCCAGTACATAGCAGTACGTGGTGCCACTGAAAACCTTGTGATTAACCCACTTATAGTTAAAACTACTCAAAAAACTACGTTGCCCCAACAATACAATACATTGAGGTTCTTTACAGCGTTTAACTTTCCTTGACAAAGCCCCTGTGTTTAGAACTCTTTTGAGATGCAACAAATGGTTTTGTATCCTTTCAACAGCAACTCTGTTCATCAGATGGCAGCAGTGTTAGGCAGCTGTCACTGGTGCACAAACTGATATAAATCGCTAAATTTAGCTTGTTGTTTTAAAGGGATTCACCGACAGTTTTTTTGTTTTCATGTCTTACCTCACTCTCCTGACACTCACCATTCTTTCGACTGTGTGTGCAGTAACAAGGAAGAGATGGACAGAGCTTGCCCACTGCTAATTAGCTTAGCTCAAACACTAGGAGTCAATGGGTAGCATTAGCCTGCCTCTGCCTACGGTCATCAGATAACTCTTCAGCAACTCTAACCGGTCCTGTGTGCTTGTTGTGACTCGTTTTTTTTACCACGTTATGTTACGTTATCTATTTTTTGACTAAGATTAGCACTTTATGTAATTTTTGAAAGAAACACAGATGATGAAACCAAAACCAGGGTGCATGCACCAACGACCATCGATGTGCTTGTAAAACAAAGCATGTCCATGGTGGTTTGCAGTGTTTGAGCTAAGCTAACTCGTGGTGGGCAAGCTTTACCTGTCTCTTCCTTGTTACTGCATGCACAGTCAAAAGAATGGTGTCTATCTGCTTGTCATGGACTTGGGAGTGAGGCAAAACACTAAAACAACAAAATGTTGGCATATCCCTTTAAATGTGGACATCAGGACAAAGGGTTGTGTTTGTAGTGCCTATTTTATCGATCAGGACTACAGCAGCCGTTTGAAGGGTCCTTTGCACTCTGTTGTTGAGATATGCTCCACAAAAACAGGCTGAAAATCACATGAACAAATGAAAAGATGTTGAAGATATTGTTTGCTGCTCTGAAAGAAGCACTACCAAGCAGTTTCGGGGCTCAGTACCTTGCTCAGGGGCACTTCAACAGTGCCCAGGAAGTCAACTTGCACCTCTATAGTGACCAAACCAGCTTCCAAACATGGTTCTGTCAGGACTTGGACCGGCAACCCTCTGGTCCCCATCACAAGTCCTTCTGGACTAAGCTACTGCCGACTGGTTTGATTTAGGATGTGTACATTTCACTCTGACCTACAGCAGATTTTTGAACTCTGATTTGATATCATAGAAGTCACTGAAGTATGGTTGGTTAATCATAACTCAAGGCTGAATAACCTTCTCTTTAATTAAAGGGATCATCTTTCCATGGACGCTGTTTGAAGAAAGGCACCAAAAAATATCATTGAACCTTTGAACTGTCTCCAAAAAATGAGTGTAACTAAAGTCTCACCTGTGAAGACTAAAAGGAACTTTTAAAGGCCTCTTTGATTTATACAGTCTCTGAATTTCCTTGAAATCTTAATACTGCTTTTATATTTTTCTTGCTTTTCACTGAAGAATATTTCCTTTAACTGTTCTGTTTTTGTTTTTGAGCTGTGTGTTTGCCAAACAGGGCTGATGTCAATGAAATCTCATCTCCTCTTAATTTGTTTTTTGTTACAGAGCTCTGTTTTTCAACTGCAGACACTGGATCTTTATTATTTTAAGAACTGACATTACATTGAACTGTAGGTAACTACTGGTATTTCTGTAAGTGGAATGATGTATGTGGTGTGGTTGTTAAATAATGAGACTGGCCTTATAAAGAGAAAACCACGTGGTTCATGGTCACAATTAATGTTAAATCTTAAAGGTTGAGGTTTTAGGCACCACTGCTGTAAATTTACAGCAGTGGTGTAAATTTACAGCAGTGGTGGTGATTATCTGAATCACCACCAAAATTTTATCATTTCTAAGTTGGGCCATTGCCAACATCTCCTGAAAATTTCAGTAAAATCCGTCCAGTAGTTTTTGTGTTATCTTGCCAACAATACGTTTTTAGGGCACATCATACAAACGCTAGACTTGCAAAAATATATCCCTCTGTTAGCGACTCCTGTGGCAGATGTAATTCTTCTCCTGCTAATCATGTGCATATGTCCTGGGCTTGTATTAAACTGAAGCCTTTTTGGCTATCTGTTTTTGACACATTATCTAGGGTGTATGGCTACGCTGTTGCCCCAAACAGTCTATCTGCAATTTTTGGCATTGCCCCTTCTACAGGTGTCCCTAAACATTTGAAGCAGGCCGTGGCATTTTCTACCCTTTTGATACGTTGGCTGATTCTCCTGAGGTGGTTTATAATTTAAAGCTTGAGAAGCTTAGGTTCACATTGAAATGCTCTGTGAAATCATTTTATGCCACCTGGGATCCCTTTTTGAACTTTGTACATTCTCTTGATATCTCCTTTGAACTGGAGGATTGGCATTTGTGTTATTTAATCATTCTTGAGTGTCTATGTTTCATAATTGTATTGCTATTATTATTATTTTTTTTTCAAAAGGTTTGGCCTAATAAGGGATGGGGTGGGGGTGGGGGGGTTGACTTAAGATGTGACGTTCAATTTTATGTTCATGTACATTATGTATTATGTCACACTGTCTGTCTTTCTTGTTTAAAATGTTTAAAATGTTATATAAATAAAGTTGGGAAAAAAAAAAAAAAAAAACTATATGCCGGCAAAAACATAACCTCCTTGGCGGAAGTAATGATCAGCGACTCAGTATAAGGCTCATAGCAGAAACAGTCAATGGATAAGAAGACTGTTGGCAGATTTTGCATGGGAATTTGGACATGACAGAAGTTTTCACCATAGAGTCAAAATTTCTGTGTCCTGATCAAAAGAAAAAAAATTCAAATATTTGGAGACATTTTGGAACAAACTGAAGGAAATGCGTTTTTTAGGAGTGATTACTTGTGATGAACTTTGGATCTTCCAAAACAATCCTTTAACAAAATGGCAGTCAATACATTAGAAAACACCATCATCATCACCAAGGATGAAGAAAGCACGACAAAGTCCAAATTTAAGGTCATATCAATTGTTTTCTTTGATATTAAGGGATAATTTTGGAGGAGTGGGTTCCAGAAGAGTCAACGGTTAATCAACACTGTGACAAACAGGCTCTAGAAAGACTGAAAGAAGTCAGGAGAAAGAGACCACAGTTGTGTAAAAAATGGTTTAGTTCTTCATCAAGACAAGGTCAGTAAAGCAGTTTCTAGCCCCAATACAAATCACAATGCTTGATCATCTTCCCTTTTCTCCTGATCCAGCACCGTGTGACTTTTTCCTTTTTCCAAAGATCAAATCTGTGCCCAGAGGAACAAGTTTGAGTCTGTGTCAGAAGTTAAGAAAAGAACAACAGAAGTTCTGAGACAACTGTGAGAAGGAGACTTGCTGCACTGCTCTGATCAGTGCAGCTGAGTGTTTATGAAGAGGGTGAGGAGACTAAAGGAGAAAGACACAGAAAATGTTTATGTTCAATAAAATTTTACGACAGCATTCGATCACTGAAAGAGAAAATTTTGTTCACAGTTTTCTGTTATCCTTGTCGGGTTTGACAGTGACTGCTTTTAGGGAACTTCCTCAATGTATCCACACTTATTTTGACTGCGTGACCATTAAAAATCTAAATTTGTCTTTGTGGAAGGAAATGTTTCACATCAGACCTCATTTTTAAGCTTTAGACTATTTTGTTATTGTACCGTGGATTTAAATCAAATAAGAATCGATTTAGTGAATCCATGGTTCATGCAATCTTCTTAAAAAATAAACTTTTAAAAAAGGTCAAAAATGAAGTCTGCACATATGCTTTCTTTTTTCTAAAACTGAATAGCTGAAATGCCAATGCCCTTTATCATCTTTTCATAAGATTCTTCATTGAGGGAATCTTTTGCCATAGCTCATCGGAAGTTTAGAAGGTCTACACATTATTCTATGAAACTTTAGAAGAAAATTCTAAAACCAAAGTGAAACATATAACTTTCTTTGAGCCTGAACTTATTTGAGAGAAAGCAACAGATGAGTCCCAATAGACTGTACTATGTCATCAAATGATGACATTAAATAGATAAGAGCATACAAAATATTTAAATATTAAGTAAGCAGGCTGCAACATGCAGAATCTTCAAGGTATATCAACTTCCTTATGAAGGAAAAGTAAATAAAATAAGTAATGAGAGGCTATGAACAAGTTAGTGTTAATGGTATAAATTCCTTGGCCTTGTTTATAGTCTCACTTTACTTATTTTATTTATTTTTCTCTCATAAAGAAGTTGATATAGCTTAAAGATTCTGTCTGTTTAATGTCTTTATTTGATATTCCTACTGCTATACTATGTATAAGAGCAACTGAAACAACTGAATCTCCCCTTGGGAATTAATAAAGTAATTCTGATTCTGATTCTAAAATCTCGAGTAACTACAGGCAGGGGAAACAAACAGGATCATCAGCTATGTGACATAGCATGGCATAGCATTAGCATGGCATAGCATTAGCATGGCTCCATATTGGTCCATGAAGAATAGACTTTATGAGGGTTTTTTCTTCACGACCTTGTAGAACAATGCTGCATAGAAAGGATGAGATGAATAGAAATATGACATAAATATACTGAGCTGATGCATTAGTATCAGTGACAAAGAGCTGCGGATGTGATAATATCATCTTGGGAGGGTCATTAAAATAATAATGATGAGGAAAGTAAAATAATTATATCAAAATATTTGACAAATAGCTTTTTATCAAACAAAATTGTTAAATGATATTATGAAATACAGCCAAAAAGGTAATTCTGTCTTTATTATTAATGCCCCTCCATTAAAAAGCAAACCTTGCAGTGCAGATGGATCTGGATAGATTCAATACCTGTAATCACACAGATCCATCGTGCCAAATCTACAACAACTGTGAGCAAACCAAAGCAGGACGGCCCAGTCAGAGTCCTTTAGAGCAGGAGGGAGAGGGTAACAGGGGAAGTGGGAACACAGAGCTAAGAACAACAAACAGATCAAGCTTTTTATACAGACACATTTCTGGGGTTTTCTGCCCGTATTTTATAAGACAGATTAGGACAGGGAATTGTGCCGAGAATTAGGGAATTACATGGCAAAGGACTTCACAGGCTGTACTTGACTCAGACAAAGTCCTCTGCAGACATCAATGCCAGACCATCATATCTGGACTTCATTTTCTCTGTTGATGACCCCAACTCCCCTGTAAGACCATGACAGGAAGTACTTCATACTTAAGAACCTCCATCTATTTTCATTTCTTTGGCTGGATGACCATGAAAACTCTTGTGATGTGCTTCTGGAAGAAAAGTTTCTGCAGTACATTGTATTATTCAGGAAGAAAATAAGTTTATTGTGAAATTATATCAGTCTGATCCATAATTTGTCTATCAAGTCAAGTTCACGATATTTTCTTTGTAAAAAGAAAATGTCACTTTTGAAAAGGTTCAAAATGAAGTAAAGCATGTTTTCCCCTCTATTTCAGAACCTGAAAAGCTGGAATGTCTGGTACATTCTGACACAATTTTTAGGATTCTTGGTCAAATTAATCTTTAACAAACCACTTATTCACTAACTCGTCCCTCTTTGAGACTTTCAAATTATTGTCTAAAGGTTTGAATGCTGGACACCAGATTATTTTTTAGCATTTTTTGTTATTGTGAGTTTTTAAACATAAGATTTGGGCAGAGACTATTGCAAGTTCACAAATTTCCTGCCTGTATGTTTGCTACAGGGAAAGATGAATGTAACAAAAAAAAAAAAAAAAAATCAGTATTCAATAACACTGAAAGCAGTAGTGAAGGAGGAATGTTATGTTGTTGCTGTTACATGAAGTGACCCCTAAATAAATGAAAATTCAATATGTTTTAAAGGGTCTGATTCATCTGCCAATCTAATACAAGTCTTTATAAGGAAAGGTAGATCATCAGTTCTACCTATATGACAAATTATGAGCCATAACCTATGGGCTATTATTTTCTTTGTATAAAGGCTGAGTAATATAATCTTAACCTTGCAGTGCAGCTGGATCTACCCAATTCATTGTCTGTAATCAGATAGACTCATTTTGCCAAGCTCCAATCTAAACCAATTATGATCAGTCCAATCAGTGTCCTTCAGAGCAGGAAGAGGTGGGAGCTACAAGTGAGAGGATGGCAGGAAGTGACTGCTAATACAGAGATTAGCATAGATGCTAACAGCTTCAGTAGCAGTTTTATCAGATTTGGACCATATTTCTTTATTAAATGAACAACAAACACTAAAACATTTCGCAATAGCAAAGGTATTCCCACTCCTTCTAACATGTTTTGGCGATAATCTGTTCCATGAAGTTGCTCATGCTTTACACTTCCTGCTGTGACACTAGCGCCCACCTACTACGTTATGTGATTGATCTGTGATGAATTTGACTGATGGAGCCATCGTCCAATCACCTGCTGGATCTGCTCATGAAAGGTTCTGCCCCTTCCAAACACTTTCTATGGGCTGTTGCCTAAGGACTCAAGGAACATATTATACAGTCCATCTGGTGTGTCAGGTAACAAGCTAAATATAATTACTCTTTTTCTTGATTCCAAGGTAATAGTATGATACCTAATTGCATTTTTAGACTGCATTTCCCATTAATCAAGCCTCTAATGTGAAGTCTTGTCTCAGTTTCGTCAGACAGGACTGCTTCTGCTTTTTTTGCTGCTCTGGCTCCTCATACAAAAAGTATGTTCATCAAAACTGGTGCCAGCAGTTTTACCGCACACTCAATCATTTCCTGATTTTTAACAAAAAAAAGATACAAACCAGCCGATAAAAGAGGTTAATCCAGGCTTTAAAAAAATGGTTAAAAAAAAAAGGAATTTCTTTGTTTGGCTGTCTCAAATCGTGTGTTCGGTATGTACAAAACAAGACTTATTGGAGCATCACTACTGCAGTGTTCATTTTAACAGAACTTATTAATTTAGCTTTAGTTTTAGGCTTTTGCCTAAAATATATTTTAGTTTTAGTCATAATTTAGTCATCAAAATTGTTTTCATTTTAGAATAGTTTTAGTCGATAAAATTTCACAACAATTTAGTCAACGAAATCTACATTAAATTCAGTCGACTAAAATATGAAGTGTAAAGTGTAAGGCATTTTTTATGTTTCCTTGAATTTCTAAAGTCATGTTTTACACTTAAATCCTGCCACCACGAAGCTAAGGCAGTTGTAACTGGATGTCCCTCTTAACTCTTCCAACCTTTCCACACAACCAGAGTATCTGTGACTGGATATATTCCTAACTTGTCGCTACTTTCTACATGACAAAATTAGGTTTGATTGGATTTAGTCTCTGTCAAACATTTTAGTCTAGTTTTTATTTGTTGATGAAAATGTTGGTTAATTTAGTTTTAGCTTTGTCCATGTACACTTTTTTCCAGTCTAGCTTTCATCAGGGGAAAAAAGGTTGTTGATGAAAACTTTGATGAACATAATTAATCAACAAAATTAACACTGCACTACTGGTGATGGCATTAACACCAGTTTACCACTCAGCACTTGATGTTGATGTTTATTGATGTTTAAGTCTTTATTTCATTCTGTAAGTATATAAAACATTAAATACAAACAAAGAAAAATCTCAAACATGAATGAAAAGGAGCAGAATGAAGAAAAATCTTATAGAGTCTGCCCCTTTCTCACAAGATATTAATTAACTAAACACATAATAAAAATAAATACAAACATTACACTAAAGTCAATGTATATTTGCATATTAGTTAGAATCTGACTAACTCAGTTTTCATCAAACTACTTTGCATGAGAACAGACCGACCACATTAAAAACTAAATCATTTGACTCTTTTTGTTTTGTCTGAGCTGTTTTCAAGTGTTAAAGTGTATTTCTTCCTAATTTAAGGTAGATTCAAGCAAAATCTATCTAATCAAATCCGACAATAGGCAAGGCAAGGCAAGTTTATTTGTAGAGCACAATTCGTACACAAGGTAATTCAAAGTGCTTTACAGAACAAGAAAAATGCATTAAAATCACAATACAAAATAAAAACAAAAATAATCATTATAAAATGAACTTTAAAAGAGAAGAGTGCAGATAAGATCCTTTCAGTCATATGCATGAGCTGTTTTGAGCCTAGATTTGAACATTGTCAGAGCAGAGGCCTGTCTCACATCCTCAGAAAGACTGTTCCAGATTTTAGCTGCATAAGACTGGAAATCTGATTCCCCATGTTTAGTCCTGACTCTGGGCACCAGCAGGAGGCCGGTCCCTGAGGTCCTCAGAGTCCGAGATGGTTCATATGGCACTAACATGTCAGAGATGTACTTTGGTGCTAGGCCGTGGAGAGACTTGTCCACAAGCAGAGCTGCTTTAAAGTCTATTCTCTGAGCCACAGGAAGCCAGTGTAGGGACTTGAGCACAGGACTAATGTGCTCGTACTTCCTGGTTCTGGTAAGGACTCGAGCAGCAGCATTCTGGATGTACTGCAGCTGTCTTACAGCTCGTTTGGAGAGGCCAGTGTGCAGGCCGTTACAGTAGTCTAACCTACTAGAGACAAATGCATGGATAAGTCTCTCCAGGTCAGGTTTAGACACTATACCTCTGATTTTGGCAATGTTTTTTAGATGGTAAAAGGCTGCTGATGTTATTGATTTGATGTGGCTGTTAAAGTTCAAGCCTGAGTCCAATATTACCCTGAGATTTCTAACCTGATTTGTAGGTTTTAGAGAGAGAGACTGGAGGTGACTGCTGACACTTTCGCTTTGTTTCTGTGGACCAATTACGATGACTTCAGTCTTGTCTGAATTTAGCTGGAGAAAATTGTTTTGCATCCACACACTGACCTGTTGGATGCAGTGACAGAATAGAAGTCCTAAGTCAAGAGCTTCCCATTTTTAACAGTTTTAATAATTTACAGAGTAACAGACCAGCTTTATTTCACTTCCTGCTGCTATTATTCTTCAAATAAAGCAACCATAGCTGTCTTTGTGCACAAACACTGCTTTATAATCATGTTACCTCAGCAGAGTACATTTCTGTCAGAGTTTGTTCTCAGCATCGTCCTTTACAGCTTATAAAATATCAATTAAAAGAAATGTATCAGTCAGTTCTACCTTATTCAACAGTAATGAAACTAAATTAGGAGGCAGAATGAGAGTGCCTTGACACCAGGGTTACTCCTCTTCATTCTCCTCCAGGCACTCCCCAGACGCCTCATTTGAAATCTGTAGAAAGGGAGTGCTAATCTCACTTGACTGCATGTCACCCGCCACCCGCAGCAGGCAGCTCAGGACCATGTCCTTCGCCAGACCGGCCTCCAGGTTTCCTTCCCGGCTCAGCTGCAGTGTAATCTGATCCAGGCTTGTTAGGACCAGCTCTGAGCCCAGCAGGGGACAAACAGGGCCTGAACCTGGAGGCTTCTCTCGGGCCATGTTCTCCATCATGTACTGCTGGTACAAATCCAGGATCTTCTGCTCCAAGTAGCGGTTTAGGAGAGAGTTGGAAAATGGACCCTCGCGGCCCTGGAACAAAAAGCTGCGGTCCCGTGTGCTCCCCTGCCTCCAGCGGTTTGAACCTCCTCTGAGCGGGTGCAGAAGTCCAGTTAGTGGAGCCCGATCAGGGGAAGATTCCTCGACAGCTGGAAGGACATCACAGGATTGGAGAAAAGGGCCCGCAGCCTGGGCGTCAGTGCCAACACGGGGCTCACCTTCATTAGCCAAAAGAGGAAGAACCTGGTCCCCTCCGATGTGAAGGTCACTGTAGTTCTGGCAGAAGCTCTGACAGAAAGAGGGAACCAGAAAGGGGGAGTCAGCGCCTGAGTAAGCCTGAGCTGGGATCTCGATCCCTGGGGAGATCTGCCGGCCAGACCAAGCGCTGTGGAGGTCCAAGGACTGCGGTGGGGAAATGAACAGCTCCTCTGATGGAGGACCTGTCAGCTCAGGGGAGTCGTGACGAGCAAGTGGAGTGTGTCTGGTGGAGCCTGGTATGAGTGTAGCAGCTGCTCTCAGGGACCCGTAAGTACCCTGGAGGGTCTGTGGAGGACGGAGGGGATCCAGCTCCAACTCCCCGTAGGTCATGCTCAACAGTCGGCCCTCACAGAGCATGGCTGCAACACAAAGAAAATAAACAGGTGAGTTAAGAGACAAGCTACAGATGATTATTTTAGGTAAAGGGCTGCTATTGTTTTCATATACAGAGCTTAACACATTGATCAGACCACCACCCAACGTGAGCTTTATGCCACTGCTGCCCTAAATTAACAGCATTGCAGCGTTAATTTTAAAAGCACTTTTAAATTTCACAACATTTTAGTCGACAAAAATATGAAGTGTAAAGTTTAAGGCATTTTTTATGTTTCCTTGAATTTCTGAAGTCATGTTTTGCACTTGGATAAAATGAAACATCTAATAATCCTTTACTGAATGCTAGTAAAGTTTGAATGTATAAATTAACAGAAATAAATTAACTTTTGAGTGAAATGCAGTCACCTTTATTTCGGCTACCTGGCAGAGCATCTCAGTTACAATACCAGAATTGACAACAAACAGTGAACCTGCTCTACATGAATATATCAATTCATAAAGAGAGTAGCTCTGATTGGATCGCTCCCCAACTTATCCCACCACCATGAAGCTAAGGCAGCTGTGATTGGATGTCCCTTTCAACTCATCCAACCTTTCCACACAACCAAAGTAGCTGTGACTGGATATATTCCTAACTTGTCTCTACTTTCTACATGATCAAATTAGGTCTGATTGGATTAAGTCTCTGTCAAACATTTTTGTCTAGTTTTAATCTGCTGACGAAAATGTCAGTTAGTTTAATTGCTGTTTTTTTCCATGCACTTGTTTTTATTAGTTACTGTCTAGTTTTTATCAGGGGAGAAAAGGTTGTCAACAAAAAGTATGATGAAAAAAATTAATCAACAAAATTAACATTGCAGCACTGGTCAATAACAAAATCATTTTTATTTTTCTGTAATGGTTAATACACCAGTTTGTAGAAGCTCTTTAACAGAAATGATGTCCTAATCAGTCTTAATTTTGTTGACTAATTATTTTCATCAAAGTTTCTTCAACAACCTTATTTCCCCTGACGAAAACTAGAGAGTAACTAATAAAAACAAGTTCACCTGGACAAAAATTAAAATTAAATTAACTGACATTTTCATCAACAAATAAAAACTAGACTAAAATGTTTGACTGAGACTTAATCCAATTGGACTTAATTTCATCATGTCGAAAGTAAGGACAAGTTAGGAATATATCCAATCACAGCTGCTTTGGTTGTGTGGAAAGGTTGGATGAGTTAAGAGGGACATCCAATCACAACTGCCTTAGCTTCATGGTGGTGGGATAAGTTGGGGAGCGATCCAATCAGAGCTACTCTCTTTATGAATTGACATATTCATGTAGAGCAGGTTCACTGTTTGTTGTCAATTCTGGTATTGTAACTGAGATGCTCTGCCAGGTAGCCTAAATAAAGGTGCTCAACAGTCTTTCAACAATTTTAACTTTTTTATACAAAAGTTAAATTTGTTTCTGTTAATTTATCAAATCAAACTGTACTAGCATTCAGTAAAGGGTTATTAGATGTTTCATTTTATTCAAGTGTAAAACATGACTTCAGAAATTGAAGGAAACATAAAAAATGCCTTTTTTTTACTTGACTAAATTTACAGTAGATTTCGTCAACTAAAATGTTGTGAAATTTCATCAACTAAAACTGGACTTAAATTAAAACAATTTAGAGGACTAAATTATGACTAAACCTAAAAGATATAACTAAAACTAAATTGAAAAGTGCTGTCAAATTACCACTGGTCTTAATGCTTAAAATAAAAAAAAACATTTAATTTCACCTAAAATTTAAAGCACATAATTTTTCAAATTGTAGATATTTAGTTCCATTCTAGAAAAGAAAAATTAATTTCAGTGGTTTAATGTTATGATTGATTAATTTCTGGCTTCTCCAGTGAAGCCCACTAAGTGGCTCACATTTGTGTTTGAAAAGGTGAATTCAGTATGAAATTCCTCATTCCTGTTCAAAATGTTTGTCCAATAACAAAACATTTCAGTTTTAAACCAAAATTTTTGAAAGATTTATAATGTATGTATGTTAACTTGTTGTTAATCACTGTATTGAAATAATAATTTAATGGATTTATCCTTAACTATCCAGGCACCGATATGAAATCCTAGTGATGCACAGATTGTAAGAATCAGGGCCAATATTAGTGTCATAAATAATGCATTTGGCCATCAACAATGATTATGTTTTTCTACATATTTCTTCTGGTTTAATTTAGCCACAGCAACATTTTTTAATGTTTAATAATGACAATAGATCACAGTGTGTCCACCAGATTATTTTTTCTTCCCAGTTAAAAAAAAAATCACCAACTGACCCTAACAGAAGTGTGCCCGAAACTGATGTGACAAAACAGATGATCATCTGCAAATTATACTTTTTCATCCCAAATTTATTTGTAGATGACTAATGATTGTCAAGAGGGCCATTACCAAGGTTAAACATGTGCATCTGTGCATCCCTATAAAATTCCCTCAAAACTTTATAAAATCTTTGATATAAAAATACTCAAAATAATGTTGGCACTTGCACTCCAAAGTTTATTTATTTATCAATTTCAATAGATGCCCCTAAAAAATGTGTCCGTTTGTCCAAAAAGTGGACATCAGAAAAAAGGCCAACATCTATTATGAATGTTCAGTGTTTAAAACATTTATTAGACCACCTGCCATAAAAACGAGAAGACATAAATATTTTAGAAACCTTTTAAAACTTTTTTAAAACTGAAAATGTGATTGTTATTGGGCATTTTGAGCAGGACTTAAATTTCAAACTAAATTTACCTTTTTACACCAAAATTTGATCCGCTCACTGAGACGTCAGAAATTAATCAAGCATAACATTCAACCACTATGACTGTTTGTATTTATTTATTTATTTTTGTTCAGGAATGGAAGTAAATAACTATAATTTGACATTTTAATCAAAAAAAATAATAATTTGCTTTACTATTTTTTCTGTTTTTTTGTTTGTTTGTTTTGGTAAAACAGTAAATTTGAAATTTCGTGGATAACAATAATAATAACATTTTAGCATTAAAAATATCATTTGTGTTAAATAGCTTATACATACTAGTGTATTAACCACTCCAGAAACATAAAATTTATTTTGGTAATTACTAGGGCTGAACAATATATCGTTATCGTATCGATATCGAGATATGAACATTCAAGATATTGATATCGAAAAGCAACGATATAAACAATATAGATTTCCCCCGCGCTAAAACTGCACTTTCCACATTCTTTTGTATTATGATGTTTTTATTTTTCTGAAAAATGCTTGGTTTTCACCGAAACCATAGTTGTATCGTATCGTATCGTATCGATATCGAGATATCTGGCATGAATATCGAGATATGAAATTTTAACCAATGCTGTTAATTTAGGGCAGCTGTGGGATAAACCTTACATTGGGTAGTGATCTTATAAATTTGTCACGCTCTGTTCATAAATTTTCTATAAAAGTGACAAACCCATTTCATATCTTACATACTTAACCCTTTCCGCTGCACTTTGAATTCACAAAGCCCACCGAATCCTGGCCAGTAGATAAAGAAAAATGAATTATTTCCTTAAAAAAAGGACCACAGGGGATATCTTCCAGGATTTCAAAGTCTAGAACATGTCATTGATTCACAATAATATTGATTTGACTGCATTTTTATTTTGTTCAGGGTCAGATTTTGACTTAATTGTGACTCATGAGACCCAGGGTCCAAAAGTGGACACCCCTGAATGACAAGTCAAAAGAACTACACAATATTATCAAATGTCAATCAAACATGTTTTAATATTTTGATTAATTTCAGTCCCGTCTGAAAATATGACATTGATTATTCTTTGACTTTTAGCCCTCTCAGTACCACTCTGAATACACGATGCTCAATAAATTTGACATAGAAATAGAGAATTAATAAATCATTTCCTAAAATAAAAGAGCTTGTCAGGTTTTTTTTCTGTAGTTCTTGGTCTTGGACATGCCTTTGATTTAAATGTATTTTATCTTTTCAAATGTACTCTGGGTGTTTTTTGGTCCAATAACTATGCATTCAAAAATCAGGGTTACAATGTATTTTAATAGATCCAAAAAAGTGGACACCAGCATCACAAAAGCTGCTGTTCTTTAGTTTGACAGAGCATTTTCAACCTTGCATAACTGATGTCATTCAAATTCAGAAAACTAATTCAAAATACACAGCTGTGTGAAAAGGCAATGCCATGGCATTAAAAATTACTAAAATATTTTCAAAATAAGTTTAGAAGAGTTCAGAAAGTGGACATGGGCATCTTAAGGTTAATCTCTAAACATTTAAAGAATAGTTAAAATGGGAGAATTGGGACTTCAGGAGGCCTCTCGTGTCTCAGTGTTGTAGAAATTTAAGTGAGTTTTCACACATCGGAATTGTTTTGACCTTTTATTTCGCGGTCTTCTATATGCTTATTTATGTCCCTTTAATTTTTGTTTATGATTTAGTTTATGTTCAGTAATCTACATCTGTAGTTGTTTGATTTAAGTGGAACAGAAGAAATCTATATCCTTCTGAGAAATGTTACTGGAGTAGTTTCATGGGAAGTAGACCTTGAGCAAAGCACCGGTAGTTAAAACTGTGCAGTACCTGATTCATCTTCATCACTGAAGGGAACAGATTTCTACATAGTGCTGATCAACGCCCAATACAACATTCAAATACTTTGTTGTCCTTCAACACTCAAAAGAGATAAAGGACAGAAAAGGTGAAGTTTAAAAAAAATTAAATGAAACTCAAAAATGGACGCTCATTCATGATTATATAAAGGTATCTCTTTAAATGTGGTTCTCTCTGAATCCTAAATAATTCTGCTCATTACCTAATTCTATTCTGTGAGTAAGGAGGTCACCGTATTGATCCCCACATAGAAAACCTTACTTTATCAGACAGTCATAAATAAATCATTTCCCTCTGATACAAACATCCACCCACCTCAGGCTGGAATCACAGTCTCTCAGTCAGCCTTCACCCCAGGGTGCCAAGTGTCCTTCCTCCTTCCTGATCTCAGTAGGAGCAGAAAATCTTCTTAGAAATGTTGCATTTTCATGGAGACAGACAGCCGAATGTCTGCACTGCCTCTGTCCCAGGATCTGCATGAACAAGAGTGCGTTCATTTGTCAAAGCTGTCTTATAGAGCGCTAAGAGGAAGTGAAACTGGCAGGCATTTTTGTTTTTACTCATTTCTGCAAACTTTACGTTGCAGCTGTGCTAAAGGTCAATTAATTCAAGTTATTAAATCTCTGTTTTATTACAGGACCAACTCTATGGAAGAGTATAAGTGAAAGGAAAGACAGAAACATGGAGAGGAGGAATTCTTCACAACATTTAAGAAAGGGGAAGAGGATGTAATAAAGACAAAAGTAGGGACGTCCTGATCACCTTTTTTGACCCGGATCCAGGTCTGATTTTTTAAATATGATTATTTGTCAACACCAGATGCTGATCCAATATTAACAATCAACAAGGCAACACAGCTACACACACTCATTTTTGTGTTAATGTTGTCCTGACTCCCATGCCTATCCCTGCAGGTGGTAAGACTGCAGGTAGGGTTGAGAATAGAAAACCAGTTCCGGTTGAGAATTGGTAACAGATCCTTCAGGGAATTGTTATCATTAGTATATATACAGCAATACGGACTGAGTTACCTGGTAATTTACAAATGATGTTCAAAACCAGAAGGGGGGCTGTAGTTTAAGGGGTGGTCATAATTTCATTTGTCCCATCGTCCATACAACTCTTAAAAGTATGTGTATTTCTGTTTGTGGTGTCAAACTCTGGAACAGCCTGGATGTCACCTTAAAAATGTAAAAAATAAAAATAAAAATGTAAATTTAAATAAAATATTTAAATTACACTACAGACAGAGATCATTAGATTCATACAAGTAATTTGACAAAAATGTGGTTTTTATACCAAAACAATTGACTGCATATAAGTGTGGGTATACTTTTTTATAAGATAAACGTTTATAAAAACAGACGTGTACATTTACAGAAATATGTTTATGTAGATACTGTACGTATAATATATAGAGATATATAAATGTATATAACATATAAAATCACATTTTCTGAAGTGCTTACATATTGTTAGTGTGTCTTGTTTGTTCTCTTGGAGGTTTATATGAAGAATGGGGTTGTGCTTGCAGAAAGGTATTTTTTTTTTACATGAAGATGTACTATAGTTGTAAAATGAGGCTATTACCCATGTATATATATTATTACATTAATAATGACAGCAAATAATGAATTAAAATGTTAATTTATTATTTGATCTGAACTGTAAGGAGGGGCAGGACCAGATAAGCTCGATGCTTCATTCTGTTCATTCTCAAATGGGTTGTGGTGTTGACATACATATGTATGTACTCACATGTGTAAATATATTTGATGGACATGTACAGTTGTTTGGTGTACATATGTATTATTTTGCCTTAGTTGTTTTTGTTTGTTTGTTTTTTAACTTTGAGATAATTAAAAAAAGAAAGACAGAAAGAAAGTATTTTTGCTTAACAACTCCCCATAGTGCACTTTAACACTATGGCACTTTAATTAGCACTCCAGCACTTTATAATTCATTGCGTATAATTCTCATCGTCTTCAAACTCGCAGCTGGTTATATTTGGACTGAATGTCATTTAAGTTGTCTACGTTTATGTATGTTGTTTGTCTTTTAATATGCTCTGTGAGTTTTATTCCTATTATTGATAATTTGATATTTTTCATGTGTTGACACAAACCTATCTATTGGACTGGGGATGGAAAGTAGCCGCTTGGCTATAATTCCATATATTTACATGTAATTGTCCATTAATGCATACTGTCCCATTTAAAAAAAAATAATTGATTAATCTCAAATCTCAAATCAATTCCTTCCCCTTGGGTCTGCATGCCTTGCAAATCAAGGATGTCATGCTCTCATCAGAGGCAGTCTTCAGAAATGATTTTAACAAAGTCAGAATGCAATCATAGCAGGTACGGGGCAGAAGTTGTTAAAACCGTGGCTTAATTTTTGACCAAATGGCGCTTACAGCATGTTTAGTGGAAGGAGTCACCCAGCAGTTCATCTATGCAGCCCAGCATGGAATATCTAAGCAGCCTGTTTAACATGATGTCACTGAGAATCTGTGTAGGACGACTTTTGCACACACAGAACAACCACAGGTATCAATGAGGGAATCATCAAAGAAACACATCGAAAAAGCAGAATCGATAAAGGAATTGGGAGCAATAAACTTTTATTAATTCCCACCCCTAACCACAGGAGAGGGAGCTTAGCCAGCAATCGTCTATGACCAAATATGAATGACCAAAGTAAGAAATGAAAGTAAAATTGTTATGGTATCATTCTCTTAAATCAGGTCTTATGTTTCTGTGGGGGGGGATTTTGAGATTTAGGACTGAATCTGGGTTTGCACCTTGCAGTGCAGCTGGATCCACCTGATTCATTGTCTGTAATCAGGATCCATCTTGCCAAGATCCAATCTACAATTGTGCAGTGGCACTGCCCAATCAGAGTCCTTTACAGCAGAAAGAAGAGGAGCTATGATCAAGACGACTGTTCGTACAGAGATTTTTTTACTTACACTTCCAGTTTTTCACATCTTTTTTGTTCTGTTCAACAGCTTTAAGTAAAACAAACATTTGTCAACCTAATAATTTCCTCTTCCTGAATCAAGAGAAATGTCAGCTTCTATGTTTCTCATGAATTATACACAATAATCCATAAAACCAAATCAGAGGCTTGCTTTCCTTGTTACCAAAACTACAGTCTAGCAAGGGACTGATTAAAAGCAGAACAGAAAGTTAGATTTCATAATCAAAATATCAGGAAAGCGAGAGTTTGCCCGATGGTGCTTCCTGTTTTCGTTTTCTCGTTTTCAAGACTCACAGCTGTTCTTAGCCTCTGTTTGAAACTCCTCACCTGGTTATTTCTCACAAAGCAGAAGCATGCTTTCACTCGCCACAAATCATCACTTCCTCCTTGAAACACTGCTTTATCAAACTTATCTATCTGTAACTTTTCCTCAAACCTTGAAATCCCATTTGTTTTTTGTCATGATTTGTTACTTGCTTAATGCTTTGAGCTCCTCTTTGGTAAAAACGTTGGTATTAATCTTTCAGCCTGGCAAACCAAGGTGAGGTCTAAATCAGAAACCTGGTGAGAGTGATGGAAACTTTCAGACTTTATTTATGGCTCCTCTTCTGCATGTTTGAGTTGCTTCTGTTGAGCCTCTTGTACTCAGACTTCCTCCTCTTGCAGCAGGGAAGCCCAACAATAGAAACCACTGAAACACGAGAGAACATGTTGTATAATTAATAAGAAGAGGAAACCAAGACGTACAAAAGTGCGTCAACATCACAGAACCGCATCAGGTTTGTTACATAAAGCATGTAGAAATGAGCTAATAGCTGAGATATGATGTGTACTTTCACAGTCAGCATCAGAATCAGAATTGTACTTGCTGCCAAGTACATTTGCACATACAAGGAATTTGACTTGGTATATATACTTGGTAAAATTGGAATATACTTGGAATATAAATTCATATATTAAAAGAGTCAGGAGGTATAAAATAAAGTATAAAAACAGGTAGAAAATATAGCAAAGTTGACATAATTATATATTAAAAATTTAATTAAAAATACATATTAAAAAATATACAATAGGCACAAAAAAGAACAAAACACAACCCTACAATATACACAAAAGGTGTGGTTAAGGAGGTCTGACAATTAATATCAAATTTAACTGCTTATATTACATAATTAATACATTGAGACCTCAAATTAGGACAAAGGATTTTACATATACTCTTTGGTATTGTATTTTATTTCACTGGAAAGCCTGATTAGTCACCTTTACAACTTGACTGAGCATTCAGGAATGACCAACCCAGCTACACGTGCAGCTAGTTCCCCCCAAAATGTGCCAAAATCCTCTGCACCTAGAAGCTGGAGGTCCTACACAGAGAGTGGCAGCATTGTTTGGTGTCAGTCCTGGTACCATTTCCAAACTTAGGACTATGTTCTGTGAGACTGGGGAAGTCAAAGACAGGTCGTAAAGTGGGCGTCCCAGGAAGACAACACCCCAAGAAGACCAGCTCCTCACCCTTGCTTCACTCAGGATCTCTAGGCTTTCTTCCAGGGGGAAGAGGGGATTTTAGCACTTTTTGGGGGGCTACCCACATATAGATAAGAAGGATATAAATGACATCAAGTCCAGTATTAACAATTTTACGTTCCACTCACCCCTGACTGACACGACTGAAGCCGCTTAGAGGTAGATTCTGTTGTCGTTATTTCTGTTGTGATGAGGGTCACATGCCTCTACTCTGACTTGGGATGTCTGTCTCTGTCTCCGTTGCAGTTTATTATTACCTGACTGATTTGCCTGTCAATATCTCATCTCTCTTTTTTGTAATTGTCTATTTCTGTCCTAGTCTTGTATTTTTTAAATGGTCTAATTATTTCTATTGAGGCTGTTTAAGTTTTATACAAGTTGTTCGGGTATGCAGCAATACTTCAGTGACCACTTTGGTTTTCTGTTATTTTCCTAAAAAGAAAAACTGTATACTTAACTTTTTGTAAATGTTTTAATACAACTGTATACTCCTGCAAAACACACTAAAAAAAGTTTGGAAAAAAACGACATATTTCAGTGCAAATATGACATAAACTGTTAGTTGTCTACAGAGATGACCTGGCAGTCAAATGCACTGAACAGTTAATTTCAAATATGTTTGTATTTTTGTATTTTATAACATTTGCAAATATGTCTATTAATGCTTACAATCATAGTTTTCATTATGATTATTTTATTTCTCCTTTGTTGGCCCTTCTTTCATTGTTTGTATTCCCCTTTAATATTTACATTATTGTCTGTTTCAGATGTTTGTTGCTTTTATTAAAAGTTTGAAATGTAAAAGAAAAGGTACATTATAAAATCGAAATTGCCTGCACAGTATGCGCCTTAAAGACAAAACAAATCTTAAATATAGGGATGCAAATCAGCATAACTTTAACATCTGTATCTTCCATTTTACAAACTTTGACCATCAGCCAATTGTGTGTGGTGAACACATATCAGTTTTCAGATTTTAATTTGTTGTGTCATGCCAGTTCAGTGCTGACATATGGCATTATTATCAATGATTTAGAGAAGATTCTTTATTTAGGGCAGTAAAAGTGACCTGTTGGACAAATTGTGATGTGATTTTTTTATGATCAGACTTGAGGAAAAAAATAGCAATGTGGGAAAATTACCCTTAAAGAAATCATTAGAAAAACATCAGTATTGGATAAAATCCTTATCTCAAACATTGGTATTTGCATCAGCCCTGATTCTCACAATGGGTGCATCAGTAAATATATTAAATGTATCATGGTGCATGACCTTGTACATCAGAAACTCACAGCAATTTAGTTTTTTGACAGCTTTATAGCCTAATGATGAAAATTTGCATAATTTTGTGAAATATTCCTCACCACTGACTATTGACTCAACTACTGGTTCAAAATTTGCCTTGCCTATGTATTTGATAGTACACCGATGAGTGCATTTCTTTAATTCCTATATTGTGCTATCACAGCAAATATTTGAAAATGTTTTATGTCATTAGTAATAAAGGTCCTTTTTTTGTCTCACAGTCTCATTCATGTACAAGTCACCATAAAATTGTCTTCAACATGTAGCTTAAAATTAAATTTCAAATTTGAGAATTCATCCTTCCTCTGTTTGAGATCTCCGGTCTATTTGAATGTATAATTTTATTTGAAAGAGTTACATCAAACCCAAAATAAGTAAAAAGGAAGCTAAATAAAGCTAAGAGTTTAAAGGAGTGGTTGCTTCAGTTTTATTGTCAGAGATTTTGGGCCCCATGAAAAAATATCAGAAGAAGCCCTAACCCAGAAACAGCTCTTCACAGTTTCTAAAACCAAGCATCTGTAAAGCATTGATAAATAAATAAGATAATAAATAGTTTCTAATGGACCACTTATCATTATTTCATTATTCTGTTTAAAGGCACAAATAAGCTTCAAGCAGTGGATAAAAAAAAAAATCTTTAACAAAAACTATGTAGTAAATGGTGAATTGAACCATGTACTATACAGAACTTATTGCCATTTGGACCATGTGAAGCACTTTAAAATGTTTATAATGTTAGTAATATCAGTCCCCATGAATCTCTGCTGTTTCAAACTGTAGAGGATTCAAAATATGTGCATATTATACATTTGTCCAGCTCTATTACCTGTTATTTCTTATTAACCCAAATTTGAACATGCTATTTGGTACAGCAAAATTCATTAAAAAAAAACCTAATATCCTCTAATAAATGTTCAAATGGGCCTCTTTTTTAATATAAATGTTATTTCATGGGAGCTAACCAATTTAAAACATACCTGAATATTACTTATTTAATCATGAAAAACAAGAAAAGCCTGGTTTTATTAATTATTGCAGTGGTACCATGTGAAGAGAAGAGTGGCGAAAAAAAAGTTAAATTGATTTGTGAAAAAATACTGATAGTATGATAATGTTATGGGCTTTGGTGAGTCACGGGCCCTTAAATCCTCCTAACTTTTCCCCCCTTAATGCCCCTCTGGCCATGACTCAGGATATCTGATACAGGACTCCTGCTTTCTCGTAGGCCCATGGTAACACCAGGTGTAACGTTACCTGCCCGTTGCCATAGCCATGCCACTAGGCAACAAATGAAAACACTGAAGTCATGCTGAGCTCAAGATAGGTAAACTCGGACCTGCTGCTGCTTTTTATGGCACAATGGAGTGGCTGTTTGGCGTTTTCAGAACCCTGGACAGCGACAGGACACTTTAACAAACTCTGGTTGGCTCCATTTTGTTTTTTGGCGAGAACAGTGTCCGACTTTATGAACAAATATGGACGTTTGTCTCCCAAAACAGAACAATTTATGGGTAATTTTGTTACCTTGAAAACTTCGAGGAATGTTCAGGAAGATTAATAATGTATTTCGTCCCAACCATCCCGGACACAGAGGCCGGGAAGGCGCAGGAGGTGGAGGAGGAAGGGGTCGCACCGAGCACGACTACCACAGCGCGTGCACCGTCCGCCTGGTCCGCAGCACGTCCATGCTCGTGGTGGGAGAGAAAACCCAGACCGCCGCGGGCTCGACCCTGAAGAGGAGCAAGAGCACCGTGAGCATCGAGTCGACCCTGTACTACTACCAGAGGCAGGAGGACCGGATATGGCTCTACTCTCAGAACCAGAACTGCCTGGAGTACCTGGAGGCGCTCGTGGCTCTGAGGCGGCAGTACACAAAGAGCGTGAGCGACTTCAAAAGCGCCGACAACAAGGCCACGCTCTCCTCCAAGAAGAAGCACGCGCCTCCTCCACCTAAAAAAGAAGAGCAGGTAAGAGTGAGTCAGCTGCTGGAGTGCACCTGTTGTTGATGTAAAAGGCAAATGTTCTCCATTTGTCCTCAAACCCAGGAGACGAGAGCCAAACCCTCAGCCCCTCAAGTCCCAAACGAGGAAGATACCCTGCAGTTTTTTGACGCGGTGATAGCCAGCTGTGACACTGAACCTCTACGGAAGCCTTACAGGGACAATGGACATGCAGACGTGGACTTCATAGGTGAGACTGGGCACTGTTGTACGCATTTTACGCGCATTTCTGTCTTCATCTTTTGATTATTTTGTCTGTGTTCATGCATGTGGTATGACTTTAGCGAGTAAGTTAAGTTTGTTTGATATGGCACCTTTCACAGAGCAAAGTCACAAAGTGTTTTACAAAATATTCTTATGTAGTAACAGACGAAGAGATGAGCACAAGACGAAAACAGTACAATGCAATAAGAAATAACATAAAACTAGAAAACAACAGAGCACAAACCTCCGCCAAGGCAGCTCACATATCGCTGTTATATCTATAAGCAATAGTTCCATGATGAAGATACCATCATTATATGATTCCTTGACCCTGAAAACTTATTAATTAGACCATGGGTGGGCAACTGGTGGCTCCTGATCCCACACTGTGCTGTGGGAGCAGCCTTTTTTTCCCTCCTCCTCCATTCTGTTTCTCCCTTTTCTCATCTAAGAAAACGGGGCGCTGCTCTGCTCGACCCAACAGTCTTCCTGCTCCTGTCCCCATGTATGTGACTGTCTTTGCATGTTCTTGGACAGGTTGAACTGAAATGAAATTTCGTTGCTCTGTACTTGTGGCATGTGCAGTGGCAATAAAGTTTGATTGATTGACTGATTGATTGATTGACATGCTGCCTTCCTGCTCTCTCAATATGGCCCACCAGTCAATTTGAAATATCAAAAAATGCATTTTAGTGAAGGAAACATGACCAAATCTACCATAGAACATAAAAATAGCAATAGTTCCAGGAAAATAGAGCTGTAATTATCTCTTTTAAATTCTCCTCTGTGCATTACTAAATGTTTCATAAAATGAAAACTAAACTGTTAGTAGTTTTTTATGTTTATTTTACTAAGTAATCTGAAAGACACAAGTTTATTGTTCCAATTTCTACAATGCGGCCCCATCACTAAGAATAAAACTAACATGACCCTCTTGGTTACCAAAGTTGCCCACCCCTGAGTTAGACAGTTATTGAGCAAAAACAATTGTTCACAAATGACAGTTATCTGGATCACCACCAAAATCAAATCATTGTTAAGTTGGGCCATTACCAACATCTGAAAATTTCAGCAAAATCTGTCCGGTAGTTTTTGTGTAATCTTGCCAATGAACAAACAAACATCACAGCAATAAGGTCACCAGTTTAATCAGGGCCTCTCTGTGTGGAGCTTGCATGTTCTCCCTGTGCATACGTGGGTTCTCTCCGGGCACTCCTGGTTCTTCCCACGGACCAAAAACATGCTCATTAGGTTGACTGGTGACTCCAAAAATTGCCCTGAGGTGTGACTGGCTGTCTGTCTCTCTGAGATAGGCTCCAGCTCCCTGCGACCCCGAAAGGGATAAATGGAATAGATTATGTATGGATGTATGGATAAAATAATGTAACAACAGGGTGGAGCAGCAGGAATAAGGTTGCTGGTTCAATCCCTTGGTCTACCAGGGCCTTCCTGTGTGGAGTTTGCATGTACTACCTGTGTATGCCTGGGTTCTCTTTGGGCACTCTGGCCTCCTCCCACAAACCTAAAAACATACTTGGTAATGGTTGTCTGTCTCTCTATGTGGCCCTGTAATTGGCAGGCGACCAGTTCAGGGTGTACCCTGCCTCTCGCCCAATGTCAGCTGGGATGGGCTCCAGCCCACTGCAACCCCAAAAGGGATAAGCAGTATAGATAACAGATGAAAACAATAATATTAAACAGTTCCACAAAATAATAGCATAATAATCATGGGCACGCTGTTATAAAGAAAGTGTGGCCAATTTGATGGATGTGTCTGAAGCTTCTTTGTAAAAGATGTGCATCGTATGTGCTTAGGGAACTCCAAAGTGTTAGTCACACATTCAAAGGCATGATCACCTCTGTTGGGCTCAGGAGACAAGTAGGACCTAATCAGAAGACCTGAGGGGACGGCTGAGGGTGCCGAAACAAAGGTCAGCGATCTGACATTGGATTCTGGAATTCACTGAAAGCCAGTACATCATGGGGTTGTAATGAGCGAACCTGGTAGACCTTGTTAATAATCTTGATTTAGGCAATATTGTGTAATTTTATTTGATTTTGTTATTTCCAGCTCTGCTTCTGGAGTCAGTCTAAAATACACTGTGGACTATCAAGTGTTACACTCATACTATTAAGTACAAAAATGTGCCATTGAAACCCAGTCAAACAGCAATTTTTGATTTCACCTCCAAAAAAGCATAATACATGCATTTTACTATATCTTGGTGTCAATCTGGATATTTGCCTTAGGGCTTATCATTTTTGCTGCTTCCCACAAGATGACCTCATTTTAGCCATATCAAAATGAGTGAGTATTTGACACTGGACAAAAAAATAATAATGCATAAAAATCAGGGCTGCTCCTTTTTCCATGGTCAGCCACCAAATGGGTGTCGCTCAAACAGTGTATGCTAACGTCAGGTCACACCTTGCTAACTCCATTATACAGGGTAAACACACACTTAAAGGATTGTCATGTATGAAGACCCCTATGGTGTGAAGTTTTCTCTCCCAAAGGAAACGTGATCTTTCCCAGGATGACTTCAGGGGCAGGGCGTGGCTGTTTCATCTGAAGAATTTTGGTTGCATTTACAACTAAGCAGACTCACAATGATAAACAGTTTAGATCACAGTACAAACCAATCTAGATTTCTGTATTAATAAGTAAAAGCAGCTGGACTTTTAAGAGCGGCATTCACGCTCCCCCAGTCTTAATTTTGTTGACTAATTATTTTCATCATAGTTTTCGTCAACAAACTTTTTTCCCCTGACGAAAACTAGACTATAACTAAAAAATAAACAAGTGCACATTGACAAAAACTAAAACTAAATTAACTGACATTTTCGTCAACAGATAAAAACTAAATAAAAAAATGTTTGACAGAGACTTAATCCAATCAGACCTAATTTGCTCATGTAGAAAGTAGAGACAAGTTAGGAATATATCCAATCACAGGTGCTTTGGTTGTGTGGAAAGGTTGGATGAGATAAGAGGGACATCCAATCACAATTGCCTTAGCTTCATGGTGGTGGGTTAAGTTTGGGAGCGGTCCAATCAGAGCTACTCTCTTTAAGAATTGATATATTCATGTAGAGCAGGTTCACTGTTTGTTGTCAATTCTGGTATTGTAACTGAGATGCTCTGCCAGGTAGCCGAAATAAAGGTGACTGCATTTCACACAAAAGTTAATTTTGTTTCTGTTAATTTATACATTCAAATTGTACTAGCATTCAATAAAGGGTTATTAGATTTTTCATTTTATCCAAGTGTAAAACATGACTTCAGAAATTCACGGAAACATAAAAATGCCTTAAACTTTACACTTCATGTTTTAGTCGACTACATTTACAGTAGATTTCGACAACTGAAATGTTGTGAAATTTCATCAACTAAAACTAGACCAAAATTAAAACAATTTAGATGACTAAATTATGACAAGAAATAAAAGATATTATAACTAAAACCAAATTTAAAAGTGCTGTCAAAATTACCACTGGTCTTAATGCTAAAATATAATTATTATTGTCAAATGTACTGTTTTACAAAAAAAAATGTAAAGCACGTCATTATTTCTTGATAAGAGCTCAAATTGTAGATGTTTAGTTGCATTTCTGAAAAGAAAAATTAGTTTCAGTGGTTTATGCACCACTCTATTATTAACTCTGGCAAACGCCCTGGGCCCAGTCTACCCGGCTTGTAGACTCCAAAAAAGAAAAAAAAGGTTTTCCTTTCATAGTGAGTTCTCCAAATATTTATGTATTTAAAGAAGTGTGATCTCTTTTTCTGAGTTTTATATGCCCTTTAAATGTGTTTAACTTAAATGCTGTGTGGTAGTGTACTTCTATGCCCGACAACAACAATGTTATGATTGATTAATTTCTGACTTCTCCAGTGAAGCCCACTAAGTGGCTCACATTAAAAAGTGAATTCATTATGAAATTCCTCATTCCTGTTCAAAATGTTGGTCCAAAAACAAAACATTTCAGTTAAAAAAAAAAAAGTTTTGAAAGATTTCTAATTTTAATTTTTAATTTTCAAAAGTTAATTTTTTTTCTGTGATTTTATACATTCCAACTTTACTAGCACTCAATAAAGGGTTATTAGATGTTATATTTTATCCAAGTGTAAAACATGACTTAGAAATTCAAGGAAACAAAGAATGCCTTACACTTTACACTTCATATTTTAGTTGACTGAATTTATAATAGATTTTGTCAACTAAAATGTTGTGAAATTTCATCAACTAAAACTAGACTAAATTAAAATAAGTAAATAAATAAAAAGTGCTGTCAAAATTAACACTGTGCTCCCCTCATGCTCTTCTCTCTCTTTCAGTGGCCTCCAGCTCAGCAGAACATGACCTCCACTCAAACTGGGTGTTGCGTGTTCCTCGGGTTGCTGAGGACTCAAAGCAGAAAGAGTTTCAGGACAGTGCCAATGACAGAACCACAAAGAAGAAAAACCAGAGCGGGTCGACGAGCAGCAGACTGCGGCTGCAGAGGAACCCGATCCACCTGCCCAAAGTGGTGGAGAGCGCCTTCCAGACATTGCGTCTCAAACCCAAATTAAAAAAGCAGTGAAGCTTGATGGACACTTGAAACCAGCAGCATGTAGAGCTCAACCTAGTTTGTGTGGACAGACAGACATGGATGCCATCCAGACTATTTATACATGCTTACCAAACCCCAAGTTTAAGAAAGGGAACGACCAACAAGTCCCAAACAGGTGTTTATCTCTGCAGATGCTTTGACCTGTCACAAGAAGTAAACACGTGACTTTCTACCAGTCTGCATGAGTAACTGATTGAAAGTATGCTGCTGCTTACAGTCACATCAGAGCACACTTTTTATTTCCACCAATGAGGTTGTTTTCGCCAGCATTGTTAGTTTGTTTCAGGTCATATGAGGTTTGGGAGGTTAGCTTCGCCATTCATCGTTTCTGATGGCTCCAGCAACTTCATTCTGAGGTGTTTACATGTGATGAAGTCTAAAGGCCTAAGGGTGCAAATCCCATGCCCCAAGGCTCCTGAGGTGAGGGACACCAGCCCCTTTCAGCTGTGTAACCAACTGCTGCTGTTTGTTTGTTAGTTTAACAGCATAACTCTAAAATGTATGATTGGAATTTGATAACATTCATGGCACAAGAAAGAAGTGATTCTCTTAGATCCAAATATGGATGCAGATCCAGGAATTGTTTAAAGCAGGGGTGTCCAAACTATGCACAGGGGCCAAATGCAGCCCGCTGCCCATTTTAAATTGGTCCCCTGAAACAGTTGAATGAATAAATACATTTTGATTACAGCAGCAAGTACCATCAATCATGCACATTTTCTGCCATATTTACTTAGTCACAAGGTCTCATTTACAAAGTATACTGCAATATTCATCTTCAAGCACCAACATTCTTGCAGTTTGCTCTTGTTTTGTGTCTGACAGTGAAGATAAGCCGACAGCGTCTCCCATCTCTGCTGCTTAGAAGGTTATTCTCACCCTGACTAGGTGTGAATCCAGTGATAGGGGTTACAAGGGCCCCTTGACAGGTGATAACCAACCCCTAAACCCTAAAACTTTAATTTAAATACTCTGAAAGTGAGGTGCATCAAGTGGCTCAGTCGTCCATGTATTCCTCTTTATGTGGCCCTCGTTGTAGGAAGTTTGGACACCCCTGGTTTAAAGGATTTGTTAAAATTGAATGATTGAAAGATACAGTTTTCCATATTCTCGCTAATAACTCATCAAGTTATCAACACATGGTGATGACATTTTCAGGGAGTGTTGGTCATGGCACAAAGGAGAAGCGATTTGATTTTGGTGGTGATACAAATCAGCATGCGAACCCAGGAATGCTTTCAAGGATTTGAAGGGCAGTTTTCCACATTATTGACAATAACTCAGCCGACAATGCTTGAAAATGCCAACGGAGGTCTGTGTTTTTGGTTGGCGCGATCTTAGTCTACATTTCTCAGACTGGAAATACTGCAAGTGTGATTAGTTTTTTTTGCAGCCATCATGACTATTGCTACGAATAACACATTGTTCTGTAAGTCAAGTCATCAATTATTGTTTTTGTTTTTTTCATTAGAGATACTAAAAAAGTTGGCGTATCCCTTTAAAGTAGCCAAAAGTAAACCTGAAAGAGTTTCAGTTGGAGTGCTATCAAAATTTTAAGACCCTCTTCAAGCAAAAAATATATATTTTTAAGACTTTATTTATGGCATTATGCTCAAAATATCTAATTTCAGCCTTTTGTTTTTACGGGTCTGCTTGAGCCCCGCCTCTGCCTCATGTCTCACGGTAAGACTGCTTGTTGAGCCTGACATCCATAATTGGGCCAAACAATCTGGCAATGGGCTGCAACAAAGCACTGAGGTCATCTGGCAGAATTTGTGAAGCCTGTTTAGGCCTTAGATGGAATTCATTTTTCATATCTGTCATTGACCACACCGTTTTTACTCCTATCGTGACATGTCAAAACATCCACTTTGAAAAATGCATTTCTTGTAAAACATTCTCCAGCATGCAGCTCATGTTTCATTAATGTTCCTCCTTTTATGTCATATTTTGAGATATAAGTAAAATAAAATTAACATTTCTATATCTGAGATTTTAATGTGTTCATGTAGTTTCTATTAGGTGTCATATCAAAATAAAACACTGAAATGTTTGATATCAAGAGGCATCAAATGTCTTCAGGATGAAGCTTCAGGTTTTTGCATTCCTCGATGTGTCAAAGCCAACAATGAGATGTAAAAGTGTCCTTCACGGTTATAAGACTCAGAGGTAAACATCGTCCAGAGAGCTGCATGAATGCCTGCATTTAATTTATATGTTAGGTTCAGATGATAATAAAAGCTCTGAGCCAGCTGTGTGCTACAAAAGCAGTTTGGGTCTTTTGTTTTTTGTTAAAGCCGTGAAAATGATCTTAAACACGTGGGATCCATTTATTTAACAAACGCAGTGTACATGACCTGTTTAGACTTGGAGGTGATTTGAGGATAAGTACTTTTAGGCTGTTTTTCAAATTTCTTGTTCAATAAGGTGTACAACACATTATGACAATATAAGGAGTATTTTAACATTTTATGGTGCTTTCATCACTTTAAGCATTCTTCTACAGTGAAAATAACTAAATAAAGCTGTTTTTCTTTATATATCAAAAGCTCTTTTCACACTGCTCTTTCAAGGCACATGCTGGCCTCCTCTGGTTTTATCATTAAAATTATTTTATTATTTAGTATAGTAGAAAGAGTTGCTTTTTCAAGGTAAAATTGTTCCTTTTATCACAACTGAAAAATATAAAATAGCCTGATTAGGGATATAATATACTGTTTTATGATACTAGGGGTTCAAACTGCAGCTCTTGTGGGTGTTCCCGGTCTGCAGGGGTCAGTTGTCCTTCTAAAATGGTTCAAGGAAGGAACAGTGAACCAGCAACAGAATCATGGGCAGCCCAGGCTTACCGATGCACATGGGGAACCAAGGCTGGCTCTGATCCAACAGACGAGCTGCTGGTGCTCAAAATGCTGAAGAAGTTGATGCTAACAGAGTTCATTGCAGTTTGTTACAAATGGGACTGTAAAGCTACAGACCAGTCAGAGTGGCAGGTGGTCAAAAGGGTATCTGAGATAGGGATGCATGATAGAGGATTTTTGCTCATTTTTGATATGCTGATATTTCTGAAGTCATTACTGTCAATATAGACAGCAATACCGATATTTTACTTAGCGCGTAGTGGCCACCTGACAAATACTGACCTGTTCAAAGGATTCAGAGGAGTTTTATTTGTCATTCCAGTCTGCATTCACATGAGAAAAGAACAAAACTAGTTACTCAGGTCCTGGTATCAGCCATATAGAAATAAAATAATATAAAAATAATATTTACAACATTACCATAATCTACAGCTAATAAAATCTAAATAAAAATAAGGATAACGTTCCTAACACTTTAACAGTCTTGTGTTACAAATAGATGTGAAAGAAACATATTACATCCTCTAAAATTTATACTGCTGATTTTTAACTGTGGAATTTAAATGTAAATAGAATTGAAGCTCTATTCATGAGATCTGCCAATACTTTAGCTGATATAAGGGACATGTATGGCCAATGCATCCATTGTAAATATTGGCAGAAAGTTTCATACCTGCTGATACTGCTATTCAACATTTGAAGTTGCTGCTACTGATATCGTACCGTTAAGCACCCCTCACCTGAGATGTTTTGTTTGAACATCTGTCAAGGCCACCCTCTCAAGGTGGGCCCAGTCTGCTCTATTGTAATTGGTCAGCTCACTGCAGTTCAACGCTGCATTTTTCCTAAAGCCTATGCACTGTACTGGGCATCCCACCTTGAACCAATGGGCTTGAACTACTGAACACTGTAAGGATGTCCCAGTGGTAGGTCTATTTTGGGGCCAGGGGAATCATCTGTTTCAGGCAGCTACTGGCACTGTTTAAAAGAGGCGAGGGAGAGGTCCTGATGTCTCAATCTTTGTTGTTGTCTTTGGCATAGGAGTACACTACCACACAGCATTTAAGTTAAATACATTAAGGGGCATATAAAACTCAGAAAAAGAGATCACACTTCTCTAAATGCGTCGGTGGTGCAGCTGGATAGTGCACTTGGTCAGTGATCGGGAGGTTGCAGGTTCAAGCCCAGCTCCGGGCGACACATGGCGATGTGTCCTTGGGCAAGACACTTAACCCCAAGTTGCTCCCACTGCTGCGTCAGTGGCGTGTAAATGGGCATGAAAGGGCGTGAATGTGTTAGCTGATACTGATGGATAACTAACAGAAACTCTGAACCATCAGTGAGTGAATGTGAGAGCGAATGGGTGTGAATGGGTAAGTGTGACCTGCGGTGTAAAGCAGCTTTGAGTAGTCAAAAGACTAGAAAGGCGCTATATAAGCTCAAGTCCATTTACCATTTACCATTTAAATACATAAATATCTGGAAAATTCACTATGAAAGGAAAACCTCTTTTTTTTTTTTGGAGTCTACAAGCCGGGTAGACTGGGCCCAGGGCGTTTGCCAGTGTCAATAATAGAGTGGTGCATGAGTCCTAAAACGCAAAAACAGCATGCATGCTAATAATCTAAGCAACGTATACAATGCATTTCAATTAAATCATGAATCCTGTATGTGATGGCCTTTTTCCACGCCTCTGGCAGAGGGCCTAACAAGGACTCCAAAGGACTGGGCCGAGCACGTGACAAGGCACCACTGGACTGTGGGTGACAAATGGTCCCCTGGATTTGTCATAGTGAGCCAGTTGCTTTGCACACAGCGGAGCCCAAAGTGCTTCCACATGGCACTTCTTAGACATTTGTGATAATGTCCGCTCTGAGAGGCTTCATTGGCCCTCTATTTCCTACAGGTGTCTTCTTTTTCTGTTGTTGTCCAGTGGACTAGATGCAGCTGTTGTTGAGGTCAAGAGAGCATTGGCTGATCGGGTTGTGCTGGGACCGCCCTCTGCTGGATCAGGTAGTTAGTTCACTGCTCCGGTTGCCCTAATGTGCTGTTGAACTGATTATTTTAAATTTGAATGTTTATTTACAGTTCAAATACAATTTTTTTTACCTCTATGCTGGAACGAATATCCAAATACTGAGTATAAGGTGACAGCCCTAGTTAGCATTTTAGCGTTTATGATTTTCATGTCCCAAAGTTTGAGATTTTAGAACAGCTGTTCAGATAAATACTTCAAATATGCTCCATGATGAACACATGCATACAATATTTCAACATTTCATTTTGCAACATAAAATTAATCTGATATTGCCCCAATTTTAAATTTTAAAGCATTATTGTGTTTAGTGTTTAGTGTGTAGGGTAGTTGCTGACAAACTGCTATCAAGGACTACAAAAATGACAGAGGGACACTACTGAAACAATTCCTGATCATTTTTTTAATAAACAATAACGCATACAAAACAGCTACAGTCATGTTCACCAACTTGATCTAGTTATCATACAAGATGTAACGACATGGCGTTATACGTTGAAAGTGTAGTAGCTGCTTCTAGGTCAAAACACCATGTTGTAGTCCCATAGTAACTTTTCACTCTCAGTTCTATTTATGCTTAAATATTCATGAACACTAGGTTAGTTTGTGAAGATCATCTAACAAACAAAACATTAAACTTTCATGAACAATTGTTCACCACAGACCTTATTATCAGCAATCACTGAAGAACTTGTTGAAAAGCCCGAAAGGCTTTTAGCCAATGGAACGAGCGTAAGGCTAACTTCTGGGTTGGTATTAAAAAAAATGCGTCCTCCCTGCACCTCTCTACAATGCATAGATAGCAGACCAAACAACTGTGCAGTCTCACATTTACCCCTACAGGCAATATGGAGTCACGAATCAACCTAAGAAGGATGATTTGGACTGTGGGAGGAAGCCAGAGTGCACAGAGAACCACGGCATGAACAGGATGGTTTACTTAAGAGTGCAGCCATGATACAACTTATTAAACAAACTTTCATGTAGTAAGCACAGGGCTAGATAACTTTCTATTCGTCCATCCTCTTATTTCTGCTGAACACTGTATGTTTTCTTTTCTTTATCACTAACATGTCTTCTACAAACAGAAGCCATACAACATTCATTTCTTGGCCTTGGGGCTGAAGAAGGACGACATGGGCTTCATGCCAGTCTTGTCCACCTTGGCCAGAGATTTCTGAGCTGCAGTCATCTTCTTTGGAGGCTGTAATGAGTAAAGAAAAATCAATATAAAAACTGGTTGACTTTGCTCCAAGACAGCAGAGCATTCATAACATATCAACTCAATTCAAACTGTGGAAAAAAAAAAAACATTTGTACAAGGTAAGCCCCTTTGACCCATGTGTATACTTAGACAGACAAAGCTGAGAGAAAGCAGTCAGCAAACAAGAGCTGGACTAACAATTGCTCAAGGTCTTTGAAAAAGAAAAACGATTCTCAGATGAAAGCAAAGAAATGATCACCCGGCTGTAATGATAGAAAAAAAATCAAGGAAAATCAAGATCAAAGCCTCAGATTTGTGCAATAGCTGTTTGGTCTATTCAGGCGGTGCTGCTGTATACACTCACTTTCCTCGCAAAGTCTGCACTGTTGAATTTGGTGTAGTCCTCTCCGGCCTCCACTGGATTGTCTGAAAGTTTCCGCTTCTGCCAAATGGGGAAGTAAGAAAAGCTTTTCATGATAAAGTGTACCAAACTTTTCACCACACAATGAGCTTTAATGAAGTCACTATAAAACCTACAAACAAAATGGAAACCATAAAAATGCAGAAGAAACAATAAGAGAACTAGTTGTAGGAAAAGAAATGGGATTTGAACGAGTAAAAGAGAGAAGGATAAGCCAATATGAAGTATTAAAAAAATGTCATAATGTAACCCACCTTTGAAGGAGGCTCTGTCTCTTTTGGGCTTGTGAGCTCAGGTAACCTGTGGAGTTAAAAAACAGGTGATTAATCTGCTATAACCCCTCTACTTCGGGACAAATAAGTTAATTAAAGCATGCAGAAGTGAAAAGAGTGCAAAAATAATTCCTTTGTGTAAAAATACTAACTTTCATTTTCATTGTTTTGTACTTGTGACCCTCACAACACAGATGTTTCATAATAATAAAAATATATTTAATACATGTACACTCTTTGTCAGAAGTCACTTACTGCAGATGTTGCAGGAGGGCTTTGCTCAGGTCCTCAGTGATGTAATCTGATATCAGGCCGTGGGCGTATCGGAGGTAGTCCTCTGAATCATTGAGTAAGAAAAGACATTGAAGCATGCACATCTAAAACTTATGTGCTGAGTTCTAGACCAAAAAAAGCAAAAAGAGAACAAGTTCTCCACACCAGAAGCTGCTCCACGTGTTCAGATCATACTGCAGTCCCTCAGCTGCTGGGCCTTTGTATATATATATATATATGTACTTTGTGTTTATATGTTGAGTATATGTTCAGTAATATGGAGTTTTACTTAAGTCTTTCACACTATTCTGAGTTCTTCTGTGTGGTACTGACTGAGGGCCCTCGTCTGTATGGTAATGACTGAGGGCCCTCGTCTGTGTGGTAATGACCGAGGGCCCTCGTCTGTGTGGTATTGACCGAGGGCCCTCGTCTGTGTGGTATTGACCGAGGGCCCTCGTCTGCATGGTAATGACAGAGGGCCCTTGTCTGTGTTTTAATGACTGAGGGCCCTCCTCTGTGTTGTAATGACTGGGGGCCCTCCTCTGTGTTGTAATGACTTGGTTTTTCAACAGGACATTGCTGGGTTTTTTGGGTTTTTTTTAGCTAAGTCTTAAACCTTTGATCAACTGATGAACAGCCTATTTTATTTTAATTGTTTTCAATAAATTGCTTAAGTTTGTGAATCTAGCTTGTTTTTGTCTCGTTCCCATTTCTTCTTGTTGCATTTTATGGCTCTACTTAGAACCCTCTTAAGATCCAACAGTGCCAAATGCAAATTCTTGCAATTATTCAACTGGTCTTACAATTTTGATCAGGAGAGTATACTAAGCCAACTGGGTCATAACCTTTCTGAAAACATTGCCGCACTCTATATATCTGCCTTTGCAGTCAGTTTGTCTAAGTTTTTAAAAGTTCCTCTGCTCTCTGCTTCCACAGCAGATGAATTAAAAGAACTACAAGAGTGCAGAAAAACATCATATAACCTGTAGCACAGGTGTTTAAAACAGCAGAGCAAGAAGGCTGATATTCAAGGACACTTAGAGCAGCAGGAAAAAGTTCTCTCTCTGTCTCTCTGAGGAGAGGCTGCTGCTACAGCCGCTCTGCTCACAGACACATGCAGACAAACGCAGCTGGGAGGAGACATAAACTGCAGGCGTTTTTTTTTTTAAAATTATTATTCATTTATCGCCTCACGGCGTCCTTTGCGATAGACTCATCATGCATTTTCATATTAAAATGACGATGAAAATGCGGTTCATCATTCAGGCCGAATTCTCCGGTGCCTCCACCTTGTATGTACAGACATGCGTCTCCTCACTTGTTCATGTGTGGTGAAGGTTTATGACCAGAATGTGGTAATAATCCTCATTACACTGGCCTTGGTGCAGTTTCTGATGTGAAGACCTTGTTCTCTTTAATCAGAACTAAAAACATTCTTTTTTTATTCAAGTTGGGTAAATGTATTTTTTATCAGAACAAATTAAGACAAACTATGAAGTATGACTGCCATCTATTGGTCTACATTCAATCTGAGGTGAAGAAAAAGAAAGGCTGTAGAAGATGAACTAAAGCATTCTAATACTGTCCTTGCACAGAAGGAAGAGAACAGAATTTCACATAAATGCCTCCACAAGAAGACTGAGGATACTTACCTTCATTATAGTCTGACTCTTTCTTCACCCTGACATAAGTTGAAGATTTGACTCCCTCTCCGACTGAGACCTGTCTCTTTTTGAGTGTGCTGACTGTCCTCTCCACCTGCATCACCAGGTAAAAACAAGAAATTCACTTCTTTTGAGTGACCAATAATTTATTTCCACAGAAACACAAGAGGTGTGATAACTAAGGCAGAATTTTGAGTTTTTGCTGCAGATATCCAACATGCAGTTATTTCAGAATATACTTGTATCTGTTTATTAAGGAAAATCAAAATCCCAATTATTTTAATAGATATTTGAGAGAACAGGCAATACATAGAGATATACATGTAAAAATAAAAATACCTCAAAATAATGCTAATGATGTGAATGGAAAAGAAAAAAAAGTTCAACATGTCGTGTGGTACAGTAATCTTTAAATCTCTATTACTCAATGTATATTATTGTGGAAGGCAGTAATTGTAAACTTAATTAAAATTCAATTCATTTCCTTACCCTACTATACACTTCATATTGGTATCAATATCAATACTGACAGGTAGGCAAAATATCTATCCATACCGATATGAAGCCTTCAAAACAAACATCTGCCCTTACTGATACCATACCCATAGTACCATCCATCCTTGGTGATAACCAATCAATATAGTTGGAAACTGTTTTTCTACTCATTAACAGTCTATCATTCTCTGAAGTCATAAAATGAAATAAAAACATCTAAAAGACTTAAGCATAAAAATGAAGATATTACTCTGTTGTGTTTCCTAAGTTTTTATTAATGTAACTGTCTGAATTCAATGGGCATGTGGACAATAATGAAGTATATAAATATACCATCAAACTCGACATATTAGTGTAGAAGTTGGTTGCATTGGCCACCTCACTGCTTAAAGTACAGGGCCAGTTCCACCATTCTAAGCTGGAAAAAAACACCTTCATCAGATAAATTAACCTCTCAAACAGCACTGCGCTCGTCAGTGTCTCTAATCTCTTACTGACCAACCAAATCCTGAAGGAGTACGACGTATGATTTCCGCTTTATCAACCCTGATGGCGGAAAAGAAGTTGATACGACTAGTCTTTGAAGGGAACAACTTCCTGTTCTTCTGCTGCTTTTAGCGGCCGCACGATTCCTTTTCTCTATTTCTGTTTTGACCAGGTGACATTTCTGGTCAGAAGCAAAATATATTTAAAAGCTACTAAGTTAATCTGAAAGACTTTACAGAAACTACAGGGAGAAGATGCTGATAAGTACAGTCACTTGGAAACATTGACGAGATAGTTTTGGACTGTTGAATGGGGCTGTTTGAGGTGTATAGCATTAGCCTTAACATTAGCCACAGTGACAGAAATTATTTCTGGATCTGTATGGTAAGAGTCTGCAGGGAAGCTAGAGCTATATTGCTGCGCATGGGACCATCGATTTGTATTTTAAAGAATTTAAGGTGAAAACAAGCCACATACTGACATCTTAATTTTCCACTACCAGGCTTCTTTGTTTGAGAACCACGTCAGAACATGGCACAGCCAACACCCTGAAGTGATTTTTCGTAGTGACACAATTATTTCATCCAGTTTGATGACATGAGTTCACAATTTACACATCTGTACCTACAGGTAACGTGAGTTTTTCCAGTCATCCAGTTCTCATAGCAGTTTCATCCATTTATTTTATTCAGACCTGTTGACATTCATTTAAACGTTTTTTCCTGCGTGAACTCCGGAGCCCACAAGTATCCCAGCGTGTCCAAAGAATACGGCTGTCACACTGTCAGCAAAAATCGTCCATCTATCTGGTTTAGGTGCAGTTGTTTCCCCTTGTGAAGCCTTCAGACTGTAGCTGGTCGTCGCTGCTGGCAGGACATGCAGGCTGTGCCGTGTACCGAAGCAGTGCCAAAACAAAGCAGCACAGCAGTGTTGTAAATGTGTTGAAGAAAGCACGTTGCTTGTTTTTATGTAAAACTCTTTATAGCCAGTTGCCCCTTGCTATGTACAGCCCTAGCTCTGTGCCAGTTCTTCCTGAACAGATGCAGAGCTGATCTCTGACACTGTGGCTGATGTTTAGACTAGTGCCATGTACCTCATACAGGCCCACTTCAAACATCCCGAACTACCCCTTTAATAAGTCCTGGGGAGAAACACTCTGAAGATGAGACTGAGAGCGCTGTCAGAGCAAAAAACTATTGCTGTGGATGCAAACCCTGAAGCTTGTTTCCTCAGAGAGACCTAAAAGCAGACTCTTTCTTAAATCCTAATATGACTTCAATTTCAGGAAACTCCATCTAAATCTTATTGTTGTATCAGGAAAACATGTTTGGCCGTCCATAGAATCCATAAAACATAAATTATTGATGATACCTCTAAATAATAACACTCTAAACAAAAAAGGCGTTTCCATCTTCATCGGAGTACCATTTTACAGCAAAAATGCCAAAAGGAAATGTCTGATTCAGAACATTAATAAACTCATGAAGATGTCTACCTTTTTCTTTAACCAATTCATCGTCTTCTCTTGACTGTACCGATGGAACTTCCGGCTGCCCACCTCTAAAAGAATTAAAAACAATATTCAACAACACAATCAGCATAACTTTACCCTTGACTAATATCTATCAAAAAAAGTGAAGTTTCACCTTTTTCCTCTGCAATGTGGTGCATGGAGGCCAGAGAACGTGTGCAGCTCAGCAGCCTTGAACAAGCTGGGAATTCTTCGTCCATAACAACTTGATCCACAGGCTGAAACTTCCCCTGAGCAGAAAATCAAATATTTAAAGAGATAAAGCAGAAAGTTTGACTTTCTCTGAGGGCAGAGTTAGAAAAATGATGAGATGTAATTCAAGTTCTATTTCACATAAAATCTGTTATATTGAAGTGACAATAATGCAAAGATGGTCAGCATTACAGCATTTTAACTTTAATAATGTCTCACTGAAATATTCTGGCACTACGACTTTATTCATTTGACATTTTGATAAACACTATTCAGACTGTAAATCCCACATTTGTCAAACTTGAAGGCTCTTATTTTGTTCTTATAGCTTCATATGCTTCAATGATTTTTACCTTTCATCAGAAAGCCATTTAATGAACTTATTCTGACCATCTGCTAATGCCAGTGTGTGGAAAAAATTAAATTCCAAACAAGGATATGATTTTTAAAGGTGCATACTGCCACCTAGTGTTTTGGAGTTTAAATTGACTGGCAGGACCTCTGACTGTTCCTAGATGTGCATCACATAAGCATAATACACTGAACACAATTTACTTGTAATATGGACAGAATTGTGATATGGTGTTATATCACAGGTAAATCCATTACAGAGAATGTAATATCTAATTCAGATGGCTTTACATGTTGATAAAAATTGAATAATATTGGGACCATTCGGGAAAGCTGAATATTCCTGCAATGAGGCCTTTTATATACTATCTTGTGTTTTCAGAAGAGCTAAAGTACACTTTATTATGAGCACAGCTTGTTCTTTGGCTTTCAGATAAATCCAACCAGAGTTATAGATACAACATAAAACCACCATCCTTACATAAGCTACTTTCCCACCTCCAGGTATTGGTACCTAGCCAAAAATGAGCCGGTGCATGTGCCCACTAATAGTGGAGGTGTTGATATAGATTTATTGATCTGTTTTCACCCTGGATGGCACACAAGTGATATATCTCACAACTCATATATTCTGTGAGAAATCTATTTATTTTTAAGATACAGGTGGATTGGGGTGAGAGGTTCTCACGTGCAGAGAGAATGGATGTAAAATGTACAGTGAACATGAACATCCATCTTCAGTACAGTCAAACTGATGTATTCTGTGCCTGAACACAAGCAGCTGAACGTGGGATATTTACACCTGTTACATCTGCCATCAGAGACAGTGACAGAATAAAAGATGCACTTCCATATGTGGTATCAACTCAGCTTAGCTCAACACCACTGTCCGGATTCCCTCTCTTCTCTAGAAATTTGTTTTCCCCGAAACAATTCCTCTCTTTAACTTAAAATAAAAACAAGATAATAATAAAACAATAATTCATTTTATTTATAAATCTTAACATTTTAAACTAACCTCAAAGTGCTACAGTTAAAAAGCAGAGCATAATTAAAAATATATAACCCTGCAATAGAAATAATAAAAATAAAAAACTAAAGATCAATTTCAAATCAAGCCAATAATAATAAAACAGCAAGTAAAAAATCAATATGCATTACTAAGTCAATTTATGCAGTGTAATAGGGATGGGCCCTTTGGAAAAGGGAAGCTTTAAGATTTCTTTTAAAAGTTTCCACAGGCTGAGGGGCCCTCAGGTGAGATGGGAGGCCATCCCACAGATGGGGGGGAGCAGTGGACTGGAAGGAACAACCCTCCATTTTGCAAAGCTGGTCTGGGAACAACAGAGACAGTTTGTGTTTGGGTATTTGTTGGAGGGTTGGGGTGCACCCTCATCAGGATCCTGCATTGTAGCTTTTGAATGCTCTGGGCAGGTATCCCAATGAGGAGAGCATTACAGTGATCCAGCCGAATTACGTGGCTCAAACATCATCATTCAATAATGACCCAATTGTCAAAGCTAAAAACATACATGCAATATAACATAAATCATAAAAGTATAACTTATTAAAGTTTCACCCTCCTTGGTCTAATTTTGATTAATTCATATTATGGTTTATAAGAGGCATTAATTATATTAATTAATTACTTCTAACTGTGGCTTAAAGAGGTATGTGAAGTTCAAACCAGTGAGGACTTGACTGTGAATGAATTTCAGTTGGGAGTCAATCCTATTTCTCTGATGAAGTGAAGAGAACCAATTAAAAAAAACTCTGAGCAGAAAGACGTCACTGACACAACAGTAACAATGAGAACTTCAGTTTCTTACCTCTCTGCCTGATTTAATCAAATATGGTAAAATGAGGTAGAGTGGATCCATCGGTGTTATGAAGAGAAGTCTCCCATCTGTTAAAAAATGTGAAGCAGTAACAAGCAACTGTTAAACATCCTGTCATCACAAAAAGTTAAATACAAGATTAAAAGTTTCAAGACATAGAGTTTAATGACAATTAAGTAGTCAGTATTATAAACATTGTAGCTGAGCAGGATATTTTGGTATACCATCACAAATTCAGCACTGTTCCCCTTTCCCCTGTTAATTGTTTTCTTGGTTTGTATTCTCATAAGATACAGAAACAATTAAAGGGGTACGCCAGCATTTTTTGAGTGCCTTGCCTCTATCCAGAGTCCATGACAAGCAAGTAGAAACCATTCCTTTGACTGTGCGTGCAGTAACAAGGTAGAAACAGGCAGTTCACCCACCGCTAACTAGCTTAGCTCAAACACTGGGAGTCAATGGGAAGTGTTAGCTTGCCTCTGCCTACAGTCATGAGATAAACTCTTCAGCAACTCTAAACGGTCCTGTGTGCTTGTTGTGACTCTTTTTTACCGCATTATGTTACGTTATCTATTTTTAGACTGAGATTAGCACTTTATGTAAACACATACGAAACTAAACCTCAGGGCGCAAACCACCACAGAAGTGCTTGTAAGGAGGTCTCCAAGTGTTTGAGCTAAGCTAATTAGCGGTGGGTGAGTTTTGCCTGTCTCTTTCTTTTTTACTGCACGCACAGTCGAAAGAATGGAGTCTATCTGTTTGTCATGGACTCGGGAGTGAGGCAAGACACGTAAAAAAGAAAAAAACAGTTGGCATATCCCTTTAATGCATGACTCTTTTACAGTTTAGTATTACTGGGGATGCACCATATTAGATTTTTGATGATATCCAGTATTTTTAACTAATTATTGCTGATAACTACATCAATACTTTTTGGTTGAAAGTATGCAGTCTCAAAGTGTGACAGTTCAATGTGTTAGAAACAGACCTGGAAAAAGAAAACAACATTTTGCTGTCTAAAAATGATTTTTTGACATTGACTTTAAGTGATGATTAGGTGAAGCGTTATGCTACATTCATACACTCTTGAAGAGACTCTCTGTATACTGAGTGTGTAACAGAAGCGTTGATATGGGTAAAACTTCAGGATAACCCCCAAATTCCACATAACGCGAAAGTGCCGCGCCACGCTCTTCAATCGTACTGCAGAGCACTTAGAACCCACTCTAGTCTATCAGAGCAATTCCACTGTCCCAGAGGCAACACGACACCATGGACAAAGAAAAGTGAATCGTAGAGGTACAGAAATATATAACATTGTATATATGACACCAAACATCCTTTCTACAAGGATATAGGCAGACAGAAGTGAAATAAATCACAAAGCTGTATGGTTGGGACCAGCAAAGGGACCTTAGAGAAGTGAGGTGAGGTGTTGTTTACTTCTTATCTCAGTCTATAACTTGTTTTATTGACGTGTGACATCGCTATTCGCACAAGAGCTTGTGACTCTCTGGGGATCAGGCCCCCTCCCTACAGGGCTGTGCGGCGTGGCAAGCAGCGCCGTGGCGCATTGTCTGCTGATATAGACATTGTACTGATAATACTGTGCATCCCTAAATATTACTGATAATTGGATCAGGCAACTCTGATGAGTTGTTTGGATTATTTAAAAGTTTTCTAAGTAATTAAAAATAACACACACCTCTCTGCACAGTCTGGCCAACAAGCCAGGAGTGAAAGTCTTCTTCAAATGCTTTGACCTCAAACAGTTGTGTGTCACCACTCCCCAGCATGTAGAGTGAAGCTTCATCTGTGGGGAAAGAGAAGAGGAGCAGGGTTACTTTCACTCCCACAAAAATGTACCTGCAAGAATACAGAATTAAACGACTGTGAAAATCAAATAATGCCAGCACTTCTATGTTAATGTGGCTGTGTTTGGTCAAATATGGCCATAATCAGCATTATGTTATCAGTTTAAGGCTCACTTTTTAGGTTACTTAGATAAAAATGAAAGCCAAGACTGTTACTGAACAGTTTTGTGTTTGCCCTTGATGTCTAACAAAAATTTGGGATGTGCTTTATTTGTCATTAAACGCTCGCAAAGATCATTTTTTAAATGCAGCATTGCAAACCCTGTTTTATGACACAATTCTGCCCATATAGGGATGTCACAGCCACAGGTATTACTGTTAATCTTACTGTATGTATGTGGGGGCATTTATATGACTGTCAATCACACAAACAAAACAGGATCCTTAAATTAGGAAAATTAATCAACAGCCAGTTATTTATACTTCACAATATGTCTTTGAAAGTACAATTTGTTTTTTAACCCATTTTTTGGACATACATGTGCTTTTACCTTTAAGGCTTTAAGGCTAGACTCTCCTCAGGTTGTGTAGAGAAGGATGTTGATAATTTTGACTTGATTGATTTTTATTTAACAAATGTTTCTCAGTTTTGGGGCAAATGTAGTGGTTCAAAGATAAGTTGATTGTTTAACCTCTGAAACACTTTTTTTCTGCGAAAGATACTTAGTTTTTCAGAAAACACTTTAAAGGGTGTTTCTTTAGATACCAATAGATTGAAACAGAAAAGTCATGCAATGCCAACAGCTTTAAACATGAACTTAGCATATCAGCTGCCTAAATATCAACATCTGGTTCAACAAAACAAATCATTTAATATTAAATATTAAATGATACTACCCAAGCTTTAAAACAAAAATGCCCACTGACCTGTGGAGGGATTCCTTAATCTCACAAAAGTTGGGTCATTATCATGTTTCTGTGTGTCAATGGCAGATTCTGTAAACACAAAAAGAAGTTATTAATAAAGGTTTAATGAATGAAAACTCCTCAATGATAGCTCAGCATCATGTTTATCTTTGAAGAAAACGCAGAGAAAAACTTTGCAAAGCACCATTGCTTTAAGGTGGTTTGTGCTGGAAAAAAATTTGCAATGAGCCTGAAAGGTCAGAGGTGACATGCTGAAGCAGGCATATGCTAAGATGAGCATTTTTTCCACCAGATTAAGATAGACCCAAAACCATGAAAATCCAGTTTGGGGCACTGACTGCACAGAAAAACAGGATGTAGCATTACTAACAAAAACATTTTCTAAAAATGTGACATTTTTAAGCCACCGATTTGTCATTTCCTCTTCAATTATATTCTCTTTTAAGACCAAGTGATGGCATTGCAATATCTCCACCCTGGATAAATGGTCACCATAAAATTTTGCCTAACGTTATCAACTTTATAACCTAAATAAATTAGTGATGCATCATATAAAACAATAGCTTTGTAAATACTGTTGCCAATACTGCTGTTTATCCTGTTATGTCTTTAGACATAAATATCCCACTCTGCCAATATTTTCTTACATGTTTGACCACAAAAATAAGTAATTTTCTAAATAAAAAAATTATTATTCTCTGAAACAGCACTTGGGTGTGTCAGTGGAAGCAGATAAAACAGATCAAAATCTTAAACTGACATCTGTTCACCCCAAATTGATTTGCCAATGGCTAATGCTTGTAAAAAGAGACAATATTGGCTTACATTAAAACCAAAATTAATGTGCTTCCCTAAATATCCCAGGCACTGGATAGTAGAAAAAAGTAAGGATGCACAGCAAGATCAGAACAATATTTATATGAATGTAGAAGCGTCTCCTCACTTGCCCATGTCTGATAAAGGGGTTAGACCTGAAACATCACATCTGTGGTGATTTTTATAATTACACTGACCGTAGAGCAACTTGTATGCAGACGATTATTTCCTTTTATTTCTTTTTTTCATTTTAATTCAACCCAAAAAAGGAGAATTTCTATGAACACTATGAATGAAAAAATAATGAATACATGAATTAATAACTGATTCAATATAAGAATGTTTTATAACTGTAAACACGTATTTATAAAACATTTCAACAACACAGTGTATGTTATTCAGTAACTTAATAAAACACAATCTTGATTTAATTACAGCCCAAGATTCATTTGCCCATGTGGAAGCTTCCAAGAAGGAAAACAAAAAACAGCAATAGAAACGGGTTGCATATGAACTAACCCAAACACAGCTGCCCATATAGTCAATAAACGTAAATAAAACACACGAAAAAAAATAGCATCTTGCAAAAAGCTTCCCAAAATCTCTCGAACTCTTCTCACCAGCCAGTTTAGTGAGAGCTAGTACAGCTGTCACAGCGATAAAATATTAACAGAATAAACCAAAGGCAGCTGCACAAGGCTAACTTAGCGCAAACTTAACGTTTCCTTCAAGTGTTTAAACTTACCCGAGGCAATAACAACCCAGCTGTCTGTGCTTGCACGGTGTGTCCGCTTCTTTTTGGTTGCCATAATGTGTTACTAACTTTTACTGGTGTAATAAGTTTGATATGATTTGCTACTGATAAAAATTAAATCTTGTTTGAAGGCTAGTTTTGCCTTGACAACATGAGATCAGAAAAGGCGCCTTGCTCTCCTTCACTTCCTGCGCTCGTCACACAGGATAAACCAATGTGTTTATTATTAATCTGTCTCCTTATTTTAATCATTTTACATAAAAAAAACAACACTTAGCCTATAAAAGAAGCTCAATCAATTGTCTGCCGTTGAAAAGTTCTTATAAACTCGCTAAAAGACGCCAAAATGTACTCTGAATTCCACGTACGCACTCCATGTATGCCTGCAGTGGAATATTCCACAATGACGACACAATATGTGTCTACGCAGGCGCCATTTTGAAGAGGGGTGGCTTTTTTTGTTTTGTTTTTAATTTCATTAAAAAAAACAGCATATTAATACAATAAATATATTAAAGAAAACAAAACAATCAAGGCACAAAAGAATACAAAACACGATGGCTTAAAAGAAAAATGAACAGTGAATAACTTGTGAATAGATCAGAATATAAAAGTTCTTCGAGTCAAAAAGATTTTGTAAATGTCCACAGTCCTGATGGCTATCTTTTATGTCAGTCACTCCAGTGGTAAAAGGGGTGGTCATAGCTCAAAAAGGAGTCTGTGACAGTGGGTGACTGTCCACAATAATAAAAGTAAAAACTCACAAAACTGACCATTAGTTGCCAAGCACTTTGTTTTGCTAGATATGTATCACTTAAATTAAAGATAAAACATGACCTAATTAAGACTCCTTTCTTCTCAAAACTTTTCTCATACATTCTTAATTATACTGTCATGAAGTTAAAGGAACACTATCATCTTCTATGTGTCCTCATGTTTAAACTAGCCATTGCACTAACCTTTTGACCTTCATAGAGCTAATATTACTTATGGCTCAATACAGACTCACTATAATCTTTTTTGGCTTTTTTTTAATAATGATAACGTAAAGACTTGTCTTGACTTGACTTAACTTGTGGAAAAAATTGCCTCTACAAATCAGGGAAGCAAACACTTTGCACTCATTCAAATTTCAGCTTAAAACCTACCTTTTTCTTTGGCCTTTGAAATTAGTTGAGGTATCTTTACATTATGCTTTAAATTCACTTGTTATATCATCTGAAGATGAAATGTATTGGAAGATGTTTTTTATTTTTGTTATTGTTTTTTTCTTATACTGTATGTTTTTGCTATGTACTTTCTTTGAACCACTTTGGTCAGCTAAGGCTGTTTTAAATGTGCTATACAAATTAACTTAACTTTTCATTACTTACGTCATTCACAGTTTGAAATACACACCAAAGGTTTGTAAAATATAGGCTACTAAAAGTTTGAAAGTTCAAATCATGCTCCTGTGACCTGTTAATATATTTTATAGTGCTTGTATAGTATCGCATTGTCTGGACAACCCCTCTCTAAAATGGCGCCCAAACACCAACAGTTACTTACTGTACAGTCAGTATCACAAAATGACCGCTAGAGGTAGCTCAAGGGCTTTGCAGGATTTTTTTTTTGTCTTTAACCTTTTTACATTTGGGTTTGTGTTACTCTGTTTACTCCCCTGCCAGTTAGCTAATATTTCTAAAATAAGGTAAAATACAAAAATGGTTTGTTCCTCACAGAAGGACATTTACCCTTTGGTGCAGGACGTTTGGTGTCTTTTGGCACACTGGCACTTGACAGATTGGGGTATCCATCTGTCCTTCAGTAAGAGGAGGGCATCTCTCACTCGCTCTCCCAGGATAAGACAGTGTGTGTCCCAGTTGGTTTTCCAATGACTCACTTGTTGTTATTTTTCCTTCTCCACTGTTTATGTGCGAGCTGGAGCCAGCATGTGTGTGTTTGAGTCGACAATAGCTGTGTCATCAATTTGTTCAGGGGTCCCTCTGATATGTTTACACAGCTTTATGGAGCTGTTGACTTCCCTCTCTTTTTAAGACACCCACAGCACAGCTCATTAGGAGGTTTTTAATTAGCCTGTTTTGCTAATGAGGAAGGGAGGGATTTGTGCGGTGGGTGACTGAGCTTTTAAACGTCCCCATACAGTGTCCCTATGGAGAGAGGCATGATGTAAAGGAAAAGCAGAGGCTACACAGGATGACTTATGCATTTCTTTGACTTACTGAGAGGGTGGTGCTGTAATGAGTCCTAAAACGTGGCAGTGCTTTTTCATACCATTGGGGCAAATTGCTCCTATGGTTATATTTTACCATTTGGTTCTAATGTCATACTAAACACACTGTAAATCACACATAGTAATAGTAGTAATGTAGCTGCGGAATCAGACAAGACAGAGGACAAGTGATTCTTTTGAATTTAGTTTTATTTTAATTTTTGCTTTACCGGCCACTGAGAGAGACGAGAGACATTAACCAATATGTTTTCTAGAGATTTTCCACATCTGATGTCAAATTGACCTGTTCCTCTCACAGCAACAGCCTGTGTCCACAGTAGGGATGGAAACTGAAAATAAAGTCCTGTGGAGAAGCAATGACAAGAAGCTCAAGGAATCAATATCATTTATCTTTATGCTTAACAATTCTCTTATCAGTTCCTTGCACTTTGTTCTGCATGCCCTGCAAATCAAGGAGGCCATGCTCCCATCAGAGGTAATCAGCAGAAACAATAACAAGGAAGTCAAAGATGTCATATGGCAGACATGAAAAAGAAGTGATCAAAACTGTAGCTTAATTTTACACAATATTATACTAGCTGCAAAACACTCAGTGTCTGTGTGATTTCAAGCAAGGGTGGAAACACCAGGAGCTTGCAGAAGTATGCAACATTACACTCAATATCTAGAGTGCCATGTTTTTGACATTGTTGACACTGAATTACTGTAGTTCTACTTTTTTAAACAGATAATCCACAAGAATTGCTAAAGGAATCAATAAAGAATTGGATTATCAGCAGTATGGACAATAGTATTGGTATAATTTTTTTTTTTTTTTTTTTCATTACCAATGTAGTCCAATGTTCTCACCGCTCCACACCCTGGGTGGAGAAAAGATCTCAGCTCTGTTGATTTTTATCACTACGCTCCCAGCACTCTCAGTTGAAAGGAGTTCAAATTCTGAGAGAGCACCATGCTCGTCAATGTTGTTTTCTCTTCAACTAAAATCAAGAAGGGATGGGACTTCTGAAGTCCGCTATGTAAACAACCATGGTGGAGGAGAAAATGAGCTGTCTGGTCTTCACAAGGACACCATTTTCTGGTCTTCACATGCTATCATAAAAGTATAATAGTAAGCAAGAAACTATTAAGTAAGTAAAGGTCATATAAATTAAATTAATCTAATCTAATCTAATCTAATCTAATCTAATATAATGTAATATAATATAATATAATATAATATAATATAATATAATATAATAAAATATAATATAATATAATATAATATAATATAATATAATATAATATAAGATAACATATTGTGGTAGGACTTGGTTTCTTTACTATTGTAAATGTTTTCTGTGTAATATTTCAGAAAATAAATGCACTTGGAGCAATTCTTTTTTGGAGGTGCAGCACAGGCAACATGCACAGACTTCTGCGTCTCTTCGCGGCTATGTGGACCTATCGCAGGGGCTACAACAAACCTTTCACAAAATCATTTTTTGAGGCTTTAGACAAGAATGGGATCAGCAGGAATTGAAGCACCATGTGTGCATCTCTGTGTATATGTGGAGCTCCCACTTCCCATGTTTTCTTGCCTCTCTGCAATACCAAAAGAATGCTAATGTCCGCTCTTGCTGTCAAATCAGCATGAACATTTTAAGGCGTAATGATTGCAGGATTTGTTTTTCAGCACAGAGCTAATTTTCAGCAATATTCAAATAATCTATGAAATAAAAAAATCTGATTGTCCTTGGAACCTGTGAAATGCTAACTTACAGGTTGGCCTATATCACCCCTTTAAATCTATCTTGTTATGAACAATTTCTCTTCATCTTTTAGGTATCAAAATGATGTTGCCTCGCAGGCCCATTTGCCCAAAATTTGAGCAACACATGCTCTAAACTCTTTGAACATTGTCTCAACTCCTCCTTAAAATCAGTAAGATTTATGTTGTGGCAAAGAGAGCGTGGGTGAGATATTGTCTGTGAATTACTTGTTTTATGGCTCCCGGGAGTATCATACACAACAGTCTGTGCAGCTAAACAGAATATTCCATGAAAGCGTTCTTTCTTTTTGGGGTTGCTTGAGGGAACGTCTGTGTTTCTGACTGCCAGGGAGAACAACAGCAGCCTTTCTGATACACTGGACCGCAGACAACCCCAGAGAGCCCTAGTCCTCTGTCACCAGCAATGCAGAGGAGAACAAAGCATGGCTAAATTTAGGCCTCAATATAGCTTCCTACACCCAAAGTCCTGGACCCCTCTGCGCTCTCCAAAACCGAAATCCTCATCTGACTTCCAACAAAGAGAATTTCAACACAAGCAAAGCCACGTCTGTTCTCTCAGTCTCCCCTTTCCCTCCTTCCCTATTCACTTTTTAGCTTCTTAAAAAAGATGATTCCAATAAAGAAGTTCTCTGTGGAGGTAGGAGTTTATTGCAGCCAGCAGGCAGTAGACGCCCGGTTACACTCTGCTGAGCACATTGAACAGCCCATGGTCCTATCTATCTCTGTGGCCTCATTTGTGGAGGTCCAATGCAGGCTGACTGGTGGTTACAGCTTACATATTGACTCAGCCTCAAGCTGTCATGTCACCGCCATGTGCTGAGCATTAACAAGAGACTATTTTTACCCACTTCATCGTCTGTCTTCAGGATTTATAGGGTGGGAAAAAGTGATCTGAGGAGAGAACACATCCACTCGCCAAATGCGGGTGTTCTTCTCTAGTGCTGAATGAATATGCTCAACCTGCCTCCCACAATGGCAAGTAAATAACCTAGAAGAGCTACTGGTTTCATGAGATTCTGTGTCTGTCATTGAGATGATCCAACTTGTAAAGCTTTAAGTTGACACATTTGGTCCTTTTCAGAGAATGAGCGAACAATCAGTATCCTTGTGAGGAAAGAGGCTATAGCTAGGGGTGTGGTTTGTCATAATGAGACAATAACAGCCCATGTAGAGATAAGCATGGATGCTAATATAGCTTGACAACGCTTGATGTCAAAGAAGGGCAAAGAATGACACTGAGAACATTTCTGAGAGGAAATTTTTTTTTCTTCTTCTCACAACCAGTTTTGGCCTAAGCTGGACTTACCAACCAGCTCACATTGTGTTGCTGAGTCTCAAGGAGAATCGTCTGCCATCTTCCTAGTGTCTTTTAACTGACTGACTCATAATGAATGAGATGTACCAAACATTTGTCTAGTTATCTACCAAGAGTTTTTTTAAAGCTCTGTAATTCACAAACACCAAATAAAGTTGTGTTCCCTAGAGACTTGGGAAATACACTGTATAATCCATGGTTAGCTGAAACACTCTATCTGGCATGTCAGGTTAACAAGTACAAAAAAATTACACGACAGTAGAAATAAAAATTTGATACTACCTTTTATCTTTTTATCTTTGCTTTTGTCTTACCAAACATAGAGTGCTTTAACAGTCATGAAACAGCAGCTCTGTCAGCAGAAACAGCATCAGTCACTGTGGACCAGAAGGATGACAGAAAGTGATAAGTTGTAAGCATGTTACCAAGATATAAATTGAGTCCCTGTCCTCTTTTGGCGCCCTTTCTAATCAGTCAAGTCTTTTGATAGCATTAATGGTGCCTTCACAGATGTGCAAGTTACCCATGGCATGGGCAACTTGTATCACAGATGCTGGTTTTTTAATTTTGTGCTGATAACAGTCTGGATGGTTGTTTTCCTCTTTAGTCCAGAGGACATGACATCCATTGTTTCCAAAAACAATTTGAAATGTGGACTCTTCAGAGCACAGCACACTGTTGCATCAGTCTATCTCAGATGAGATCAATTCAGGCCCAGAGAAGATGGTGGCATTTCTGGGTGCTGGCGACTGACTTTTACGTTGCATGGTAGAATTTTAACCTGCATTGTTGATGTGGCAAAGCACTGTGTTAACTGAAAATGGTTTTCTGAAAACTTCCTGAGTCCATCTGTAAATATCCTTTGCAGGATGATGTCAGTTTTTAAATCAGTGCTGCCTAAGGGATCAAAGGTCACAGAAAATCAGTGTTGGTTTCCAGCCTTGCTGTTTAAGTGCAGAGATTTCTCTGAATGTTTTGATGAGATTATGGATTGTAGATGATGAAATCCTTATATTCCTCCTAATTGTACATTGAAAAATGTTCTTAAACTGCTTTATTGTTGTTCCTTTCAAATGTGCGATTAGCGTCTTGTGTTACACAAAGATATTTAAATCAGTAACAATGGTTTAATTTTGACCTGCAACAAAAACAGTGGGTGAGAAAATCTGTATACCCCATTGTGAAAAGCATGCCACATTTTCTAATGTTTAAGTGAAATCATGGGATTTTAAGCCACGGTATAACATGGATCATCACTGCTGTTAGCTTAGATGCAGCTTGCTGTTTTGTTGTTGCATGTACATAAATGATCCTATCATCTGCATACATTTGACTGTCTGCTTTCATACATATATTTGAAATATAGGTTAAACAAGAGATACTCTTAGATGGATCCACCAAAAATACAGTTGAGAACTGATGATAACTGCTAATACTGACCCTCTGATACCTTCTGGATCCTTTGTCGAAAACTTCAACATTGAAAACTGTGTAAGCAGGGGATTGTCTCGAAGGCTTTCTTAAGATCTAAAAGTATGGCACCAACAACTCTCCTCTTAAGTGGCAAAACTTAACTTCTTCGATACAACACATTTGTAAACACCAGCAAGAGTTGACTTCCACTAACCTTCACTGCCCTCAGTTAAAGCTTGTCCATCTCAATCTGCTCCAGCTGCTTCCTCCTTAGGCCTGACCTCCTGTTGTACGATTTTAGGCACCCTTTTGGGGGTGATGAAAATACTGAGACCAGCTGAAATGGCATATGCGCATATCGTTTTGTGGCATCTTTTTTAGTGACCTTGCAATACAGTACATATGTACAATGTTCAGCAGTGGCAAGCTCCGTAAGACCAAAGTTCCCCTAAGTTGAAATTTTCCGTCCACTTCCAACATGTGTTGACGAGTTTGTTTTACAAAGTGGATCACATCTTGTACTTTACGCTGCTCTGGATTGAGATATAAGGTACTTATGGCACATACAAGTGGGTACAAATTTTCCTTTGTGCCACGTGCAATCAATGCAATCAAGTTGCATAATTCTTGAATTGCCAATTATTTTAATTGACGACAGTTTTAACCCACTTCTTCACTTCTTTTATACTCTTTTATACTCTTTTGATACCTCTATTTTTACTTTGTTGGGGTGGTTCTTGTCAAGTTTGGTTGTGCTGTACACTGCAATGTTGTTTTGTGTCAGTGTTTATTTGTTTGTAGTTGTTGGATGGGCTGTCACTGCAGACCACATTACCCCTGGAGAATCGAAAAGTTCTGAACTGAACTGAACTAAACTTATTAGTGCTCACCTTCTACATTATCTGATTTGCTCGTAATGAATGTGATTGACGGAACAATCCTCCAGTCATCTTCCAGATTTTATGTTGAAAGATTCTGCCCATTCCCAAACACTGTGTATGGGCTGTTGCCTGGATGGACTAGTGAGATATATTGAACTGTCCATCTGGTGTGTCAGGCAAAATACTTTGACTCATGTTGAACACAGCAAAATTGCCCCCAGGAATGTACTGTCTCTGAAATTTCGACAATTTCTCGACCGACATTGGTCAATGTCAGCTAATATTCGTTTGTGTGTGAATGGACCTTTATGTTATTTAGACTCTATGTTCTCTAAGAGGAAATAGTTAGCAATTTCTGTTCACATTTAGACTTAATGCCAAATTGCATGGTTTGCAGTCTGAAGGAGCTGTTGTCAAGACGATTGATAACTTAAAACACAACAAGCCGGAAAACATGTTTGTTTGACAATCAATGGCAAATCCAGGCTTTTGTTGGGTGGCTCAGCCCTGACTTATACAAGGATCACATGCATTTTTGATAATAAATGTCTAACTTTAGAAATTAGATGTACTGAATTTAATGGTTTAAACATTAAACTGTAAGGAAGCTCTAGATGTACTAAAGTTGAGCAGAATTGATGCGTCTAATGGACAGGGTCACCACCCCTAAAAGAACAACCTTGGAGAAGCACAGCTGCGTATAGACCCTTGTACTTTAATATGAATAAATACAAGAACAGCACAAACTTTGATTATCACGTTATACATCATAAAACAATGCTGCTAATTAAAGTAAAAGTATCTGGAGAAAAAGAGAAAAACTGGAAGATTTTAAACTGGATCATTTTCACGTTCACCACACACTAGAGCATTTTTAACAGCCATGGCTGCCAAGAGAAGAGAATATAAATAGAAAGACAACATCGCTGGTAGTGCCACTTTTTCCCTATAGATGCAGACATAGGCTGTTATTTTATGCGGCCACATTTTCCCTCCAGATGCAAACTCCATCTTTAGCTCTAAGAGGTAACGTACACATTGACACACTTTAATAACAGACACAGAAAACAGATGTGGAGAGCTTTCCCCTTGGCAGCAGCAGCCCCTGAGTCATCATCTGGGATTCCCTTCCTCTCACTTCCAAATATGGGTGGGATTGCGAGCGAGAGCGGGAGGCAGAAAGTGGAAGGCAGAGTGGAACCCCCTCATGATGTCACAGCGCTGGAACGGCGAGCCTCATGCTGACTGGAAATCTGCAGGAAAGAATGTCGGGAATGCCAGAATCACCGAAACACTATTCCCAGCATGCGTGTTTTTAAATCAGAGTTTTAGTACACATGCTTAATGTCCACTCCTACACGCTCACACACACATGTATTGTTGTTCGTCGGTCACTGGGGAGATATTCTTTCCCGTAAAGACTTAACCCCCCCTCCCAACCCACCCACCCCACAGGATGGTGACTCCTTATTCCCAGCATCCGTTGCTCTGTGGGAGGCCTCCGCCTGAATGTTGAATGTCCCGTCCTTCTCGAGGCAAAGAATAACCAACAGTTTGAGTGTTATATGAAGTGTTTGTTTGAGTCGGCCTTTGAGTTTCGCTACCAAGGATGCAGAGTATCGGATTTCTGTCCATCTTTAAGGCCAATATTTCCACAATCGTTCTAACCAGTAGCCTACTGATGTTAAAATATGCACAGTTTTTGTATGAAGAACATCTTGTTCCAAGAACTAATCTGTTACATATTTTGTCTATCCATTTTAGAAACAGACACACAATAAGATAATAATGAATGGTTGTATATTTTTTCTTCAAATATTTCCATTCAGTTTAGAAAAAAACTTGAGTAACATCTTTGTATCACATGTACTTAACACTCATAGGCCAGGTTGGATCTAACCTTGCTCAGCAGCTGGATCCGCCTGATTTAATGTCTGTAATCAGACAGATCCATCTTGTCAAGCTCCAATCCACAACGATTGCATGTGGCCCAAAGTGGGATGATCAGCGTCCTTTAAGCTGGAAGAGGAACGAGCTAAGAGTTAAGGCCCAAATATACTTGGGTGGAACGTCCGCGGAGTGGACTCCGCGGACGTCCGTAAGACCCGTGCGTGCAAAGCTCAAATTTTATGACCGCGCGGACTCCACTCTGCATACTGGTGTCACACAAAACACTGCTCAGCATGTATTTTCACATCAATCCGCATTAAATGTGACACCCTGTCACAACAGCTGTCTCCTGTGCAGCGTTGACGGGTGAGCGGTGAGTCCCAGAGTGCAGAAGGAAGGGGACTAGGCACCCAGCTAGATCACTGAACTTTTCACTTGACATTTGGAAGTATTGTAAATGTTTTTTATCGTCAATATGACGCATGTCCTTCATGGCATACTCCCCGCCCCCCGTCTCTTGCGGCATTTAATGGCCATATACACCACCGTCTCTTAATTTTAGTACTTTGCTAAGTCAGCAGACAGAACAGCTCCTCTCCCTCGCCCTCAGTGTACGGCGTCATGACAGAGAAATGTAGAACAATGCACAAGGATTTTGGTAATTGTAAGGTTTCATGGTAATTTCACAAGAAACTACTACGCGGCAGTGCGTTCGACTATGAAAGCTCTGACATCTGTGGAGTCCGCTCCGCTCACAGTACGCCCGAGTCTGTGAGCACCTTTAGATGACAGCAGGAAGTGACTGCAACTCCAACAGAGATTAGCATAGATGCCATAGCTAGAAGTTTTATCAGATCTCGACCGCATTTCTTTATTAAATGAAAAACAAATAGCACTACAAACTTCTCTAGAGTAAGGATATTTTCATTCCACTTCTGAAATTTTTGTTTTATGAAGTTGCTCATGTTCTGTAGCGCAGCAGCACCCGCCTAAAACGTTATCTGATTGGCCCGTAATAAATGTTGATTGATGGAAAAATAGTCCAATCACCTGCAGAATATGCTTCTGAAAGGTTCTGCCCTCCCCAAGCACTTTCCATAGGTTCTTTCCCAGACGGAACTGGTGAAATATATTGAATGTGTCAGGTTAGGTTAGATCCCCTTTGGCTTTCAAACTGCCTTAATTTTTCATGCAATTGATTCAACAGGTGATGAAAACATTCCTCATATATTTTGGACCACACTTTGACAGATTTTTCAGCTGCACATCCATAATGTAAACCTGCCATTCCTCCACATCCTAAAGGTGCTTTTGGATTGAGATCTGGTGACTTGGAGGCCATTGGAGTACAGCAAACTCAGCGTCATGTTCAAGAAACCAGTTTTAGGTGTTCTGAGCTTTGTGACATAGTCCATTATTCTGCTACAATTAGCGTTCAGAAAATGAATAGAGTGTGTTTGCAAAGGGATAGACAAGGTGTGGCAATAGGGATGGGAACTGATAACACTTTATTGATACCAATGCTATTATTGGTTCTGCTTATCGTTACTGTTCCTTAATAATTCCCTTGCGGATTCCTGCGAATTTTCTGCATGGACAAAGGTTGGCCTACATACAGTGGCAATAATGTCAAACACTTGACACGTGTCACCTTATATTCAATCCAGTGCTGCTTCTGCAAGTAACTTGTGTTTCAACCACTAAACATTGTGTGTGTACTACTTTATCATTTCTGTTGACTGCATCTGATAACAGCGTGACACACTTGATTTACAGAACAAAGTGAAAGAAATTGATAAGGGAACAGTTAAGTAAAAACACTAATAAATATTGATTCCTTGAGGAGTTTGTTGCCGATTCCCAAGTTGAATTGGTTCGATTTCCACCATTATTTAGCAACAATACTCAAGTAGTCCAATGGAGGGTAATGGTAAATGGACTTGAGCTTATAAAGCACTTTTCTAGTCTTCAGGCAACTTAAAGTAGCTTCACACCACAGGTCACATCCACCCATTTACACCCATTCACTCTCACATTCACTTACTGATGGTTTTAGAGTCTATGTAAGTTATCAATCAGTAGTTAACACGTTTGCGCCCTTTTAAACTAATTTACATGTCACTGACGCAGCAACGAAAACAACTTCTGATTGTCTTGTCCAAGGACCTATCAACATGTAAGAGGTAGAGTGGGCTTAGAACCTGCAGCCTTACATAAACAGTGCACTACCAGACTGAGCCGAAGACATCTAGATGTGCCAAGAACAATATCCCTAACACCTTTACACCATCACCTCCAGCCTCAACAGTTGATACAAGGCAGTCTGATCCATGCATTTATGTTATTTATGCCAAATTTTAACCCCAGGGTAGCTGGGGGGAATCCAGGGTCCGAGGATTGAGAGTGAATCCGTGGGGAGTGAGGGCTGAGGTGAAGGAGAAGTCCAGAGAGTGAGGCAGTGATTACAGAGGTTGGGCGTGTGACGTGGAGGGGCTCGTGGAGGCACTGTGCAAAAAGAAGAAGAACACAGAGGTAAGTCACAGGAGCAATAAACAAAAGCACAACCTTTATGAGAAGCGAGTAAACACTGAAGAGCTCGAGAGTTGGCCAACAATACCAAAAGGAGATGCAGGAATCATCTGGCCCTGGAGATAAGTTAAAGCAGAGGTGAAACAGTGCCGGTGATCGCTGTGATGAGGATCAGGTGTGATAGTGCAGGGAGCCCCAGCGTGGTGAAGACACACCCTCTCTCTGAAAGACGGAGAGCAGAAACACACAAAGCAGGAGCACAAGACTCCAAAACTCCACAAAAAGTCACTGAATGAGTGAGGTCGTCACAGTCCTGACAACATTAGCGGCAAGTCATGAGTCTTGCGGCTGAGTGAAATCTTTCATATTATCTTCACTCAGTCTTCAGTGCAGACCACATCAGTGCCTGAAAATATGGAAACGTGCCTCTGTTGTTCCTGTTGCCAAATTTAATAATCCAAAAACACTAACCAATTTTCAACCAGTGGCTTTCACCTCACTGATGAAAAATTTTGAGAAACGTTTGCTTGCAGGACAGGCAGAGGAGTTGAAGATGCAACACCAACTATGTTAAATTTCATAGGTCAGGAGGCCTCTAAAACTCATGCCAGGCTCCTGTTCATTGATTTCTCTTCATCTTTCAATACTATCCAGCCATACTTACATGCAGAGAAACTCCTTTTAACCTGAATTTGAACCCCACTAGCTCGATCGCAGCTTTCTCGTCAGACAGCTCACAGTGTGTCAGCGTCAATGGTGTTTTATCCCCCAGACTGCACTCTTCCACAGGTTCCCCTCAGGGCTGTGCTGGTTCTCCATTTCTTTTAATCTTGTCCACCAATGACTGTGGGAGCATGCACAATAAACAGGCATTTTGTTAAATATGCAGACGATACAGTGATTGTGAGTCTTTTAGGTAATAACGAGTTTGAACATGGTCCTGTAATTAATGATTTGTGTCTAAAACCAAAGATATGATTTAGATTTTAGGAAGTCACAGCCAGTGTCTGTCCTACTATCCAAAAACCATAAACTGACTCCAACTCATCCACAACAGTGCAACAAGAGTGTTAACAAGAGCAAAGAAAATTTAACACATCACACCAATTCTAAAAAATCTTTACAGAATGGACTATAAAGTACTGCTCCTTGTTTTTAAATCTTTAAATTGTATGGCACCTGTGTACCTTTCTGACCTGTTCACAGGATATCATCCCATCAGATCACTCAGATCTTCAGGTATGGGCCTCTTCAATGCAACTAAAGTTAGAGGTAAATGTGGTGAATTTAGTTGATATGGTGCTGTCCTATGGAACAAGCTGCCGGCTGACCTGAGAGCTGTAGACACTTTGGGCTCTTTCAAAAGTCTAAAAACACTGCTTCTCTCTTGTGCCTTTAACTGTTTGCCCTACAGTATTTTTTGCTTTTTGGATATGTTTTCCTGAGAGAAAGGACAACATAAGCTGTATTATGTGTATTCTGTTTGTGTATTCATGTCTGTGTGTGTGTGTGTGTGGGTGGGGTTAACTATTTATTGCTTTTACTGTTTATTTTTATTATGTAAAACACATTGAGTCTACATTTGTATGAGATTTGCTATACAAATAAAGTTGAATTGAATTAAATACTGTCATTAATGATATGAATGTTGAGATCGTCCCTCAATACAAATATCTGGGAACAATTATTGATAGTTCACTTTGATTTGAACCCAACACTGATGCTGTTTGTAATGAGGTCCAGCAGAGACTTTATTTCTTAAGGAAGATGAATGCCTTCAAGGTGTGTATGGTCCTAAAGTCTCTTTTTTTTGGTGTTTTATAGAAAGTGTTCTCACATATTATGTGATTGCTTGGTTCAGTTGTCTGACTTAATCTAGCAAAAACAGATTGATCTGAGTGCAGCAATCTCAGCTGCAGGATATCTACAGCAGGTGTATCATTAGTAGATGATCTTCTTCCTTCTGGCCTACTTTATAGAATGCTTCGAACCAAGAAAAGGCAAGCCAGAACCTTTTTTTCATCCCAGTTGCCATTGGCTTGACCTGTTTTCTTGCGTGTATTTTATGCATTGGATTGGTTTTTAATTTGTAATTCTTGACTATTAGTTGATGATTTATTTATTCTATTTCATTTGCTTTACCTCGATTATTCATAATTACTATTGATCATATCTACCACACAGCACATTAATGAACTGCATACTGTGTATATTCTCTACAGTGATTCTCCTTGGCACCAGCCACAATGTTAAGTACACACATAAGGATTTTCTAAGGATTTTCTAAATCTGAAGGGATTTTTTTATCTGTTAGAGACCCCACACATGAAGATAACAAAATCAGGCTTGAAAAGATTTGATCGTACTGTGTGTGGTGTGCTCTGGTAATCTGACCACAGCACAACCCACTCATAACAATTCTGTCCCACCACCGATCAAGAATCTAGTCCTCCAAGCCAGGAATCAAGCACAAGCTAACAAAAACGAAGCAGAGGCATAGCAAAAACCGGAAAACACAACACGCAACATGGAAGACGATATATGAGAAGAGGGAATCATGGTGGGTTAGGACTATTTCTGAGGGAAAAATCCCAAATTTAAAAAAAGACTAAAAAAACTGTGGAAAAAATCCTGGAGACAGCGTGAACACGTGAGCTGGTCCTCCATTTCTGAGGAACTTTATGTTTCAGTTCGTCCATGCTTGTTTTTATTTACGCCTGTTTCCTTGTTCCTCAGTCAGCTCTCTTGTTGATTGGCCGCATTCTATTTCATGTCACAATTCACGGAGTCATGACTTGGAGTCGGTGGTTTCCCCACACACAAAGATTTTAAGTCATAAATATTGAACTAGCTTAATATATACAATTGTTGGCCTCCGACCCCTTTCAGAGCCGATTATGGGGACAACTTCACTCTTAACACACCTCAGACCACAGGATAATCTTAGAGGATAATCTTATAAGAATGGTAAATGGACTTGAGCTTATATAGCGCTTTTCTAGTCATTGACTACTCAAAGCTGCTTTACACCGCAGGTCACACTTACCCACTTATAAGACATAAGATTATCTGGTGTTTGCCATCTTTTGTTGGGAAGGGGAAAAGTTGAGACAAAATCAGCCCGATAATCTTTATGGCCCAGTTTCACATTCAGGTCTTAAATAAAACCAGGACTAAACTAATCTGGTTTCACTTAATCCACACTAATCAAATTGCTTTCTGAGATGTAATTTAACTTCAGATTAACTAGTTCCAGACTACAGAGTCTCTGACTAAGGTCATCAAGGACCAGTCAGATCATGTGTTGGAAGCCAAATCAGATTAACAATGTGCATGGTGCAAAGGTGAGGGTGCTCTGAAAACCTGGGGTGGAATATTATTAATATAAATTTTAGCTGTGTGTGTTTGTGGAACAGGAGTTTGACCCAAGCTCTATCATGGAGAAAGGAAAAGAAAGTGTTCAAAAAACTTCAGTGAAAGTTAGAGGATGCTTTTAAAGGAAATTATTCCAAAGTACCCTGCAATTGAGGACAAACATCATGATTCAACTGCAGAAATCAGAAAACGAAATGCTTGGACTGCAATTGTGAGTGAATATAACTCAAATGAAAAGGTTACCAGCAGGACCCTCTAAAAACTTCAGGTAAGATTCAATTATATTATTTATGGTATCCTTATTGTACTAATCATTCACTATGAAATGTATGTTTCTCATACAAGGCACTCACACATGTTCCTATATTGCCTTGTAAAGGTCCTGTTGAAAAACATTAAAATACAGTTGAAGAAAACAACAGCAATTGCTCGAAGGGAGCGTTTCACGACAGGTGGGAGACCCCCAGTTAGACCAGAGACAGATGACCTGGGAGACTTGTTGACTGGGGTGATTGAAACCCAACAACCCTTGGAAGGTATCCCAGATGATGATCATCTGGACAGTTCAGGTGGGGAAACACTTTAAAATTTGTTTGCTATAATGTACATATTAATTTCCTGAGTAGGTAAGCTAAATAGTACTATCTTTTGCACTCTGATAAAAAAGAATGCTCTCATGACTTCTATTATTGCAATCTTATGTCTAATATTTAAATTTTTTTCTAGACAAAGATGACCTATGTTTGAATCAGGTGTTGGAGGAGCCAAAACAGGGTCAAAAAATTTGCCCTCTGCACCTGTGGCAGCAGCAGCCAGTATCTCCATCCCAGGCAGCACAACAAGAGTGAAAAGGCTGACCATTCATGAAAAACTTGCAATAGAGTTCCATGAGCGCAAATTACAGTATTAAGAGAAGAACATGAACTCAAGATGAAAATCCTTTATGTTGAGCTGGCTATCAAAGAGATGGAGAGAGACATGAAGCAGCAGCAGCAGCAGCAAGACATCAGTGTTGTTTGTAACAATGCCCCTGTTGACCTTGTGCCTTTTCTGAATTAAGAATGTTACACTAAAACCTCAATTCAACCAAATTTATTAAGTAATGAACCATCTTCATCTGTTGTCTTCATCATCACTATTTTAAAAATATGTCACAGAATGTAGAAAACACAAAATGTAATGCATAAGGCAAAATTAAAAACAGATCACTTGTGGATCACTCAACACATTCTTCTGTTTCTTTTCTCTTCTTTTTATGAAAAGTGTTGCAAAGCAAAGCTGTTTTTGTAAGTGTGTCCAGTTTTGTCATTGACTACCTCTGCCATGGGAACATGTGGGTCATTGTAATATTCAGTTGGTGGGTCTACGCAGCCATGCTGTCTGAGGTAATTATGAAGCACTGCTGTTGCCACGATGACAGTACAGCATCTTCTTGGTTCAAAACGCAACGTATTTCTGAGACATTGGAAACGATTCTTCCAGATGCCAAACATGCACTCTACAAGCCCTCTGGTGTGGATATGGGCTTTGTTGTGGTGTTGCTGCTCAGGTCTGACTGGATGCAGATAAAGAGTAAACAAAAAGTGTGTCTGTGCATAACCACTGTCACCAAGTAGGAGTCCATTGTGTTCTCCTGTTTCAAACTGAGCACACAAAGACAAGTTTTGGAAAATCCTCGAGTCGTGGGTTGAACCACTCTAACGTGCAACAGTGTTGGAGTACTGCATAGTGGGAGTGCAGACACCTGTACATTTATTGAAAACCAGTTTTTACGATTCCTGTACATTTCAGCATCTACTGTTGAAGGACACATACTGGGAACATGACATCCATCAATACAGCCAATTACTCCAGGGAAGTTCCGTATTCATAGAACTGGATCTTGCAGGTGGTCTGATCAATGTCATCTGGGAACTTGATGTTATCCTTCCTCAGTTCACATACTGCTTTGCAGAATTTGTGCACTATTTTGCAGACAGTTGATTCACTCACTCACACAAATCCGCTGTTTCACGGTGGAAAGTTCCACATGCCAAAAACCTCAAGGTAATAAGAACTTGTAAGGAAGGAGGTATAGGAGTCATGAAAGCTTTGTCTGAAGCAAAAAAATGATTTCAGCTTGTCTTTGTACATACGAAAACAGTCACGGAAATCTGTATCAACAAATCATTAAGCGGGTTACTTCCGTCTCTAAGAAATCTTCTTTCTGGTCTTTGTGGTGGTCTTTCAGCATCATTGATGTATTCAAGGTAATCCATTTTCACCATGCACAGTGAAGCATTCAGCCTTTACTCTGAAGTTAAACCTACCTCTGGCCGGGTTTAATTTAAGTCTTCATTTAGACCTGGATTAGCTCTAGCCTACCTTCAAGACAGGAGATTATTTAACTCAACACTAGGACAAGTCTGAGACTATTTTAATCCATATCTAAGAAAACTATTTCAATAACTCCTGGATTAAAATGTGATTTAGTCTAGAACTAGGGCTTAATCCCTATACGGGAAACTGGGCCTATGTGTGTACTCCACTTTACATCAACTTTCACAAAGACCATGCTGTTAGGATTCACAGACACACAAAAGACTGGAAAACACATCCCCCTTGGTGGGGCTTCTGTGTCTGACTTCCTGTACACCATCTGCTTTGTGCTGCCTGTCACAGTGACTCCGGGCACACTCACTCCTGGGCCAGTTGCCCTTCACTGAAGCACAGCTGACCCCCATTGGCTTGCGCTCACACTGCTTTGGCCTCAACCAAACCTGAGCATGATAACATTGTCATGTCTTGGGTATGGTACAGAATGCATGGTGTGAGAGACCCCTTGGTTAAAAATACACTACATGCTATTTTTGTAAGAAATACATAACTAATTTGACTGTGACTAGATGTTACTGAAATAACCATTTCTAAATTTAGAAAACTCAAAACATTTGACCAAAAAGGTGCAAGATCAAACAAACTGCATCACCCTGCAGATATGAAAACACTGGCAGCTTCACCAAAGTATTCCTGTAAAAAACACAGAGACTCTATTTCATCTATTCATACTGCGTGTGACTCTACACTCACCACTACAAAGCCACAGTTAATGATGGGTTCCTGTTATGTTTGTTCCTCCTGCACACCACTTAGGACAGCATTCACACGTCATACATGCCTGCCAGTGGTTTCACACTATTCCTCTGATTGCGTGTCATGATGATGTTGTGCCAAGAAAGTAGCGCTGGGCAGGAGAATTGAAGGGGAGAAGGAGAGAAGGAGAAGACTACAGAGCAGGAAAAAGTTCATGATGAATAAAAAGGTTTAGCGTTTTTGTTTGATGGAAATGTTTAAAACACTTTCAAATACACTAAATGCTTTTGTAAAAACTCCATCAAAACAGACAAAACTTTATTAATGAGAAAACACAACAAGCCTCTTTCCTACTGTGTTGATTATTTTCAATGTCAATTAGGGCCTGAATGTATGGACCAATGATCAATCAATCCACCAATCTGTATTTAACAGGTGTTATCTCAAGACACTTAACAACATAGTAGACCGCAGCAATACTCTTCCTTTTATAGGTACACATACTGTATGTCCATACATACATATATACTAATACAAAATACACGTATGTACATATACATACATCCAAATCCAACATGAATCCATCACAAGTGCAGCACTGGGCCAGCCTACAGTGCATTGCATCTACAGGAGTCCATGACTCTATCATCAAGGCAAATTTAATCTGGATCCAATCCAGATTGATGTCACAAAAAAACACTGAACTTTATAATGGGAAATCCCATTGATGACATTCAATAATTCATATCAAATCCAAATATTACGTGAAGTTCCCAAAACTTGTATTCATACAGGATATTCTCCATGTATGTACTGAGTTTAGTCTGGATCCTGGCACTATTCTGGATCTGGTGATCCAAAATTTAACTTTTACAGGGGTTGTTGGAAAGCCACTACTGGAACTGAGCTGCTTGGCGGATGTCTGCGCTCTCTGAGTGCTTTTCTATTTTTCATTTTATTCTAAGTACATGTTGTTTTTGCACCAATTAAACAAGTCAAATTTCTTGTATGTCCGAATGTACTTGTCAATGAATACCAATTCTGATTCCAATTTTGGATTTTTGTAATTTAAACCATTATTGAATTGTTGGTGAAACAAAACATTTGAGGCCTTCGATAGCTTTCTTACGCTATGTGTCAGCTTAAAGACCACTTATTAGTTTAATATCCTGCAAAAATTTTGACGGTCAAACTTGAAAGGAGTCATGTCAACTTTACCCCCCAAGGGGGCCTGCGATCCCTGCCTGTCTCCTCTCCCTTTCTCTACCCTGTCCCGCCGAGTAGATGTCCCACACTACACCATCCCAGACCCTAATTATTGTTTACTGAGATCAATCGCTCCCTCCATCTCAGCGTCTCCCTCTCTCTCTCAGAGTACCAGGAACTAGAGATGATGTGGTAATTACATCTGCCGACTGCTGGTCTGCCGCAGACGGCTCCGCAAGTCTCTCTGCTCGGGGGGAAATTAGAGACTACTCAGCACATGTCCAGGGATGTAATTAGAATAAGTACTCCGAGTATGAAATGTGTTTATTTGTTTATTTATGAGACACCAGAGTTCCACCATGAGTCTTCTTTTACTCTCTAAGACTGGGTCAGGTCAGGGGACAGGACTTAAACTGAAGAGCCGCCAGAGTCTACAACTTCAGTATGCACATGTTCATTGTGAAGCATAGGCCTTGGATCTTGTGTGTCAAAGTGAATCATAACCTTGCAGTGCAGTTGGATCAGCCTGATCAGGATGGCCCAATCAGAGTCCTTTGGAGCAGGAAGAGGAAGGGGATCAGAGCAGGACAGCAGCAGGAAGTGACTGCTGGTACAGAGATTAGCATAAATGCTAACAGCTTTGGTAGCAGTTTTGTCAAATCTTGACTGCATTTCTTTATTAAATGAAAAACAAATAATAACACTGAAATCAATCCTTTATAGAAAGGATGTTTTCGCCCCACTTCTGACAAGGTTTGGCGAGAGTTTCTTGCTCACTTTCTGTCCTTTAAGCCACGGCAGAAGTGCCTGGTCATGGCACAAGGAAGAACTGATTAGATTTTGGTGGTGATCCAAATCTGAATTAAGATCCAGCAATTGTTTTAAGGATTGTTTTTTTTTTTTAACCTTTTCACTAAAGACACCACTAATAAACGGCTTGGTAGAAATTTGATCTCTTTGAGCACCTCTCCTTAAAAAATCCTATGTTGAAGGTAAAGGAGCCTCGATCGTATCAGTACTGATTAGTATTGGATGATTTTTGTCAGAAAAAAATATGATCAGTTAATTGAATTAATGCCTGTAATCACCGTTACCTACCACTGATCACCTGCAGAATAGTAAGTGGACACCATCCACTCGTCTGCTGCTCCTGATGCTTTGTCATCCTCTTAAATAAACTGTAATGGAGTCTCTGAAACTTTGCCTTCAGTCTAGTGTCTAAGTCTGTACTGAAATTCACGCTGAGCCCAACAGGATAAAAGCTAATCAACTAAGCTAATCAAGCACACATTTCTCCAAAACAAATGCACCTTTTAGTGATGCATTTGAGGTCCAGTCAGAAACATTGTCATGTGTTCAGGTTAACTCGGTAAAATGAGTATTTGACAAAGCTAATAACATGATGTGTTTAAATGTATTTTACAGAGTTGTAGATTTAGGTTTTTGGGGTTGACATGTGTTTTCTTGGCATTATGAAACGATTGTATCAGTTACATTATGATAATGAGTTAATATTTTTAAGTGTACATTTTTTATTAAACTGTTTGCACTGTTTTGCCTTTTGGATTGGATTAATAGCTTTAGTCAGCCTGTCAATAATTTTGTTTATTCACATAAAAACAAGTCATAACTGAGTCTTTTTATTGCATGATTCAGATGTTCTTACTAGGGATCGACTGATATGGATTTTTTAGGGCGGATGCCGATACCGATTTTTTTCCATCACCCTTAGCTGATGACCAATTATGGAACCCACGAGCAAATCGGCCGATGCCAATACAAGTAAAGAACGCAAATATCGGCCCGATATATCGGCCGGCCGATGAGTGAAACGCTGACGTCACCACATGCACAGTACTCTTTCACATGAAGGCTGCGCACGCATACCAGGAACAACAACAGCTTTGGCCATCTACCGATCAACATGTGTGCTGTTTGCTGTGCTTGGTTTGTTATCCAGACAGATTTGTTGTCTAGACAAGAAACTCCTGCGTCTTTGTGTCTCACCATTGTTGTTTGTGAAAAGTTTGTCTTCTTTGTACGTGTGTTGTAACATTGTTTCTCGACAAACCTACATCGCCATCTACTGGCCTGGCATGCACACTACAGTGTTTTCAGTCATTCTCATGTGGAAGTGGATCATTTTTGAAAACGCAAAGGAAAAACCTTTCTGTTTCTGTTGAAAACGTTGTTGTGTAAACAGGGCCTTAATCTACACAACCCAGGATCGTGCAGGAGCTGGTCAAATACACAAACCCCTCAGACAGGGTGGCTTCACACTCAGTTAGGGCAGCTCAGGTACACTTCCAAGTTAAATGCATGATGTAGGGAAAAGCTTGATGTTACAAGCTCACTGGCCTATAAGTTAGCCTATACTCTGTTGATGAGGGCAGTTTATCACTGTGACACTGTGTGAAGTAACAGTCAAATCAACTGAATATTTAAACAAAAGCTTACAGTGTAAACTTTGTGAGAGGCTGTTTGATTGGCTGTGGCTTCTGGAGCAATCACAGTCAACACAAAATGATGTCACACCTTAGGAAAGAAGCAAACTGGGCAAATCCACATTAACAAATTGGTGTGGTGATGTCAAGCTACCTCATGCTAACGTGGATTGAGGGGTAAAAGGGTTATTGATCCCTGTAATTGTTCCCTCTGTCCAAACGGATCCTGAGGAGATCTTTTTCTAAAGTGCTCCAAATGTAAGTGATGGCAGACAAAATCAGCAGTGCTTTTTCCGTGCTGAAATTTATTCTAAAGAGTAATTAAAGTTAATGTGAGGTTTCAGCAGTCTGAATTATCTATCTGTCTTCAGGAGATAGAGTCTTTTTAGTGGAAAATGTTTCTTCAAGGGTGGAGGGAGTGATTGTAGTGACTAATAACTGATAAATGTTTATAATGGGAGATGTGAGTATTAAAAACGGAATAAGAAATAAGATGAATTTATCTTTGAAGCTTTGACTCAACCCAATATTTCTGGACACGAAGAAATGCATCCAATCCATCCATCCCTCTGTTTTGTGTACTTTCTGTCTCATTTGGGGTTGAAACACAATGTCTTCAAATCCAAACTCAAAAGCATCAAGCATCTTACTTCATTCATTATTTATTACACCCTTATTTCCCAGATTTAGTTTCATGTTAATTAGCTAATGATATGCTTATTGTAGACAATTGGATATGTTTTGCAGACTTGATGACACTCTTTACCGGGCTGTGTGATGCAAGATTTAAGGTCAAACAAGCCAAAGAAGATCCCATATTATGTAGAATACATGTTTTAATGGTTTACATTCAGTGAAATGTAAGGATGGGAATTGAAAACATGTAATAGGCACATGTACTGAGGACCAGGGGTGGACGGGAACAAAGTAAATTTACTTGAGTATACTGTACTTAAGTCATTTTTTGAGTATGTGTACTTAACTTGAGTGTTATTTTGTTGGAAAATTATGAATTTTACTCCACTACATGTGAAGGACAGATATTGTACTTTTTAGCTCCACTACACTTTTAGAAAGGGTCTTGTTATTTGTAACGTTTTAGTATAGCTTTGAAGTCAGTGGATTAAATATTTTTTCTCATCTAAAAAGAGATCTGCTTGTGATTTGCTCAAGTGCTGAAGCCGTACCTATACCCCTCACATGCGCTACTCAGATCGGGCAGGTAAATGTTGAGCTAACATTGCTCAGATAACGGCTCATCTTGGCAGTAATGATGGCTACAGCAGGTACAGATGACGATTCCACACCAGAGCAGCCATGACCATATCTGAAGTCCGTGTTTGAGATTGTTGAAATGAAGAATGATTCATATCATTTTAAATGTTTACTGCGCACAAACTTCATCACCTATTCACCACATATTGCCAGAGCAGTGTCAGAACACTGACATGCTGTTTTGAGGGAGTGCTAAATAAAAAAATGAAAACAGCAAAGGTTGACCTTTTGTCGATTCAATCATGTTTCAATAGGCATTTCTATAGGCTTCGTAGCATATTTTACAAGCTTTTTATTCTACAGGTGCTATAAGCAGGTCAACGCATTCAGTAGGTTGTTTTAGTCATAAGATTTTTCTAAATTCATTGTGGCAACAATACAATAACGCATTGACATTAAAACGAAAATTTAGCTTTTAATACTTGAGCACTTTCAAAAGCAGGTACTCCAGTACTTCAACTTAAGTAAAATTCTGACTGAACAACTTTCACTTGTATTAGAGTAATATTTGACCAGGAGTATCTGCACTTTCACTTAAGTAATGGAGTTGAGTACTTCGTCCACCACTGGAACAACCTTTCAGACATTTATCCAAAAAATACATTTTAAAGTCTCAAAGACATAAAGATGAGGAAACCAGAGGTGCTAACATGCTAACTCACTTCCACGTTTTGGGTGGTATTATGGCACCACTCTGTTGCAGGTCCTCCTGAGGGGTCAAAGGCCCTATGTTGGGAAAACCAATATGTTTTATACAGTAAAAACCCTTCATCATTGCCATTGTAAAGGCTGGATAGGCTTGTGAAGGGGAGATGAGAGAGAAGGGGAGGACAGTCTCCAAATGGGCCTCATGCTGGATTCAAACTTAGGTGGGCAGGAGCATACATGGGACATGCCTGGTTGCTTACCACTCTACCAAACCAGTACCCCGACTTAATTATCTCACTGAACTTTATACTTCATTCAGACTTCCTTTTCAGCCCTTGAATTTAGTTTAGGAAAAATGTTCACACTCCTTAAAAATTTCTAGGTGTTTTGTGTTTTTGCTTTGTGAAAAATGATCACACACTGATCACTTTTTTCTCTTGTTAAACACTCAACAAACTAATGATAGGATCCAATGACCCTGTAATACTCTCAGTATGAACAGGTCACGTATGGGAGCATATACCGATTTAGCACTTTATTGGGCCTTTATTGCTTTGGCTTTCTGGTAACCATCATCCAGGCCCATGTCCCATCTCACCCTTTCATACCCATTTACACACCACTGTTGAGCAGTGGGTGAAACTTGGGGTTAAGTGTCTCGCCAAAGGACAACCTTCTGATTACCAACAGAACGCGCTATCAAACTGTGCCACTGACACCTTAAAACAAAGACAATATGACATTAATATGAGCAAAGAAATAAAAAAAGCAAAAGAAAGACAATAAAAAAAATAATAAAAAAGAGAAACTAAACATAAATAATAAAAATATATTCTATTAAAAGAACAGAGGAGATAAAAAGGAGAAGACAAATAAGAAGAGTCTGAACTTTTGAGAAGACTTTGGTAAATAAAAAGGTTTTAAGGCCTGTTTTAAAAGAGTTCACAGATGTAGTTTATTCTACTGCTGAGGAGCATAAAACCTAAAAGCTGCCTCACCCTGTCTTGTTCTGACCCTGGGAACAGTGAGTGAGCCTGTCCCAGAGGACCTGGGGGGGGGTCTGGATGCCTCACAGGGGACTGAGAGATCTGAAAGGGTATTTAGGCCAAAGACCATTAAGTGCTTTATAAACCAGGAGGGGGATTTTAAATCTATCCTCTGACTCACAGGAGGTCAGTGTAGTGATTTGAGGACTGGTGTGATGTGATCTTCTCTCCTAGTGTTGGTGAGGACTCGATCAACAGCGTTCTGGATGAGCTGCAGCTGTCTGATGGAATTTTTAGTCAGACCTGTTCAAACATTGTTACAGTAATCGAACCTACTAAAAATAAAAGCATGCCTTTGTGTGGATGTAGTCTAATTTATCAAGAGTATGCAACATAAGTTGAATAAAATTCCAATTAAATTTGCATACAAGGGCAGAAAAAAGACCCTGTACAGCAGCTCAAACTCAATTTACCAGTTCTTTACAAAATGAAAATGTGTTTTAAGAAAATCACAATTTGTTAAAAAGAACACGAGACAGAGAGGATGCTTACGATCTCCTATCTTCAGTAATGAAGTACATCTCACTCTAACAGGATCCAGCTTAAAACCAAGAGCTACTGAGCGGTACTTCCCTTGATCGTAGATTCATTAGCTGTGCAGTGAGACAGCCAACTATTCGAACCAGTAAGGTCGCTTTCACACCTAACCGTACTTGGTTCAGTTTGGGGGTGAAGTTGTTAAATTGTTTCATTTTCGTCTTGGTTTGGTTTCTCAGTGTACCTAGTCAGGTGCACCAAAGCCTCTCAAATGTTATGTAATCTAGCCTCCTGACGCTAGATAGGGCTGTAGCTGCAATTTTTGTTACTGCCCTCTGGCCCATTGTTGCATATTTAGCTGAAAATACACAACCGGCTCTGAGTAAAAAACTTGTGTAAAAGCAATTTGGAAGTATTCTGTGCCATAAAAAACAGATAAAGCTGCATTGAGGCAGCATTGGGTGGCACTTGTATAAGGACTGGAGTCATGTGTAAACATATTACATGCAGATTTGTAGACCTGTAAAGAGGACCGAAGGCTGGCGGGGCTAGCTATGCTAACAATAGCCATGCTCTGCATTAGCTTTTCTGTTCTGACATTTGGCCAAATCCAAGCCACAACTTTCTGCATTTTGGTTCAATTCCCTGATTTGGTCCTTGTTGGGTCCTGATTGCTTTCCAAAAAAGTGAACTGGAGTTAGGTGTGAAAGCACCCCAAGAATCTCTGAATCTTCTAGTGCATAGTGGCATAGTGAAATACACTGACTGGCCAAAAAAGAAGTCGCCACCAAAAAAAAAAGGTCACACACTAATATTTAGTTGGACCGCCTTTAGCTTTGATTATTGCACACATTCGCTGTGGCATTGTTTCAATAAGCTTCTGCAATGTCACAAGATTTATTTCCATCCAGTGTTGCATTAATTTTTCATCAAGATCTTGTATTGATGATGGGAGAGTCACAGGATGTGTCTTTCGACATGGTTGTTTAAGAAATGAGAAGCTACTCATTGCATCAGCTGAGGTTAAATAACTTGTTGCCAGCTGAAAGATAATCGCCCAAGCAGTAATTATCCAATTGGAGGCTCATACCTATTTGCTTAGTTAAATCCAGGTGGCGACTTCTTTTTTGGCCAGGCAGTGTATTTTGAAAGAAAAAGTCTTCTGATCATTCTTTCCAAATCTGAAGTTGGAGCAGACATATTGTGAAAGTGAACACTCCAGTTTATGTGTCGGGACATGTCTGTGCTTGTTTCATACACGGTTTACGACAGTTAAATCATCCAGTGCTTAGAAATTCATCCCCTTTGAAGAGCATTCTAGATTAAAAAAACCACACCACAATCTGAGACAAAGTACCAGCACAGTAAAACAGATGCTGGATAAGAGGACAGACAAAGAGGAAACATCTGAAGGTGTTTCATACGAAAGCAGGCAGAGTGACTTCACAGCAGTGACAGGTACCGGATGGCAGAGCGCCCGGCATGTGTAGCCTTTAGCTTACCTCAGAAGATGGATTGACCGAGCTGCTTCATAAAATAACAAGTCAGACTTTTAGTGAAATTGTTCCTGTGATGGATCTATGCTTTTATGTCAGAACTGTCATTTTTCCACTAAAATGAAATGAGTCTTCATGCTTTCATGTGCTCTCAAGGACTCCACATTATAGCACTCAATTAGAGAGAACCAAAAGCAAATGTTCAATAAACACATCGGCATTTTTAACACAATCATTTTTAGGTAATGCATGGAAACGGTGTATGTCAGCAAATATTTATATAGGGGCATGAATGGGTAGACGGTGCGTAAGACCCATGACTTCATTATGCGTGACCAGGAGCGCCAAAATGTTATTTATGTGACATACAGTGAGGGGTTTGGCAAACTTCCACACCATATAGGTAATGACAGGTTTACTTGCCAACACCATTATCTCAGAGAGTGTGAACACAAACTTGAATTTGACCAATTAGCTCCTTTAACTGGAAACAAAGTGTTGCCAGATCTTGTGAGAGAAACAAGCAACCAAGTCCAAAAAGAAAAAACTCAGATCTCATTGCAAAAAAGCCACATACTAGCAATCTTAACTTCCTTAATGTTAAAGGGAGAGCACACTTCAGAAATGATTAGGGCCACTGACAAAAAAAAGAGATTTAACATTACTTACTTTTTAATTCTGCGAAAATAGTCAGGATATAAACTCAGAATTCTAAGGAAAAAAACACTAAGAATAATTTGGAAAAAAGTCATTCACAGTTATGAGAAAAATGTCTAAATTCTGAGGGGAAAAAAAAATCTAAATTCTGAGTCAGAACTTTGAAATTAAAGCCATAATTTTGAGTAAAAAGGGTAAGAATAATTCTGAGGGAAAAAGTTTAAATTATGAGACTTACATCATGTCCTTGTCATGTCTGTCAGTTAAGCATCTGTCCTTTTATTTCACGTTCATTTCACGTTCATTTCACGTGCTTCCTGTTTTATTTTGAAGTCCCTCACCCATGTCTCTGTTTCAGGCTCCCCTGCATGTCTGCTCCTGATTGTGTCTTCCCACACCTGCATCTGATCACTAGCAGTCACCAAGCATATATAACCCCTTGTCTCTCACTGTCTCGTGGCCAGTTTGTTGTACCTCACTCTTTTCAAAAGCACTCTTTTCCATCGTCTTGCTCCCCGTCTTTGATCCTGCTTCATTTTATGGCCTTTTGCCTCACAATGTGGATACCTCTGCCTTGACTGACTGATATTCAGTGTACTGAACCTGACCTGTAAAATAAACTGCGTTTTTGGAAAAGTCTTGCATTTGGGTCCTTTACCTGGTTTAGTTAATGACAGTCCTAGATGAAGGCAAGCATCAGATGTTGCATTGCGTAGCATTGCAAGCTTGCTGTCCAAACTGCATTTCTTAAAAATGCAAATCCATTCCCTACGTTTTCTCTTATAAGGAGTAAATCAAGGGCTTTTACTGTACAGGTGGAGAAACAAACATGAAGTGCCTGTCATTTATGGTCTCAAATGCTCAACCATATCCGACTCTCTGCAAGCCAAACAAAGTTTCTTCCTCTCTGTTGAAAGTAAAAGTCACCGAAATAGATGAATGCTCTTCTTTTTCCCCCCATGTTTCAACAGATGAACCAGTTCTGCTAAGTGAGAAAAGCCAGAGAAATCCAAGAAAATCCCTCCAGAACCTCTTCAGAATCCTCTTCTCCTCGTCCATGTGGACCCACAAAGTGGAGGGAGAATTAGAGACAGGGCAACGAGGCAAAAACATCAAGCATTGTCAAATGCACTGTTGCTCGCAAGCAGTTAGGACACTCACGTTATTCACTGTAATTAGCCTCATTTTGTCGCAGATGCTCGAGCTTGTTGCGTTAAGTTAAGACATGGTGTAAGCCAGAATTATGAGAAAGAAAGTCAAAAAATTTCTGAGATTGAAGCCAGAATTCTGACCAAAAAAGGTGTCTGAGGAAAAAGCAGCATAAATCTGAGATAAATCCATAATTCTGACTTTTATTATTCTTAGCTCTCTCTTAAAATGTTGTCTTTAGTCTCATATTTCTGACTTTTTTTCTCAGAGAGTTTGGACAAAAGTCAAAAGCAAAATTGAAAAATATAATAGTGCATTACAGTTGATCTTGGAAGCTGGATTCTACAAGTTCCAAATTAAATATGTTGCTGGGAATTTCCACAGTGGTTGAAATTTTCTTCTGGGAAATCAGATGAATTAGATGGAAGAAAACAAAGATATTTTCTGCATCGTAAAATAGTGTCAAACAGAATTTCTGGAGGAAAAATAATGCCCTCTGAGATTTTTCTCCCAAGTATTCATTCGAGCCAACATCGTTTAGTTACTCCATTTTAGATAAAATTACACAATCATAGGAAACAGCAGTGAAGCTGAACAGATAGTCTGAGTCTTTCCCGTTACAGGTGCAACGTTACTAGGAGCCCTTTCAGCCACTTCACTGACTATTGTCCAGCCCCTTTTACAACCCAACATCAAAAATACTAAAATATCCCTTTTATAATTGTTTTTACCTGGCAATTACATTTAAGCCCAGACATTTGTGAATATAAGTTTCTTTAGTGAAGATCATAATGATGAGCAAAATGCATCAGCTCCTCTGACTTAACCAGCTCATAACTGGAGCGTGTTGAAGTGGGATGTGATGTAATATTCACTTCTGATGTCCAGTTCTGACCTAAATGGATGGCACGATGAGAGTCGACTCATTCTTGAAATTGTAATTCAGCGTTATTTTTAACATCAAAGTTTGAATTACTTGTCAATATCATATTTCTACAGTATCGTAAAAGTCTGTTTCCTTTTATCAATTTGACTTTTAATCAGTCCTGTTCCATTAAATTGTTTGTGCCATTTCTTGAACTTTATTTTCACCATTTTGCCTTAAATCTTGTCATTTTAGATTTGTTCTTTTCTCAACACTTGAACTTTTTTTTTCTGTAGGTGCATCATGTAAAAAACAATCCTCCTCCCCTCTTTTTTTCCAGGCCCAGCCCTAATACTCCTCCACTGAAATGATCTGATGAAAGCTTTAAATAGTAAGAGCAGCAACGGAAGCAGCACAGCCAAGAAGAAGAGAGGCTATGAGATCAGTGTGATAAAATAGTGGCAACACTGCTGTATGACACATTTAGTAGTTATAAAAGAAAATGTAAAATATTTTGTATTAGTTTGGCCAACAGAGAAGGCCTTGCTGGCCCTGGCAGCCCGCCATGGCTAAATGCATTTCCAAAAACTTTCATACAGAGTTAGACAAGTAAACTTTAATAAATACTGTGTTCATGGCCTTGAAGGGAGCCTTAATTGGCTCTGATTTAGTTTCTGGCTCATTAAATGAAGCTTTATTATTTGTATTTGCCATTGAAATTTTTAATATTAACTACCTGTAATAAATTTCAATGAGAAATATCTTTAGTTCTTTGGCTTAATTAGAATTATCATCAATTATTAGATTTAGAACAACCTGCAATTAACAACAACTTGGCCCTCTGGCAATGAGATAACACTGACATGGCCCTCTTGGTCAAGAAAACACAATATTTGAATTAATCTCCTCCACTCTGATAAAAAACCCAAATAAAAACAGGTGACTCACAACTGATAACATTTGGAGCAGGAAGTCAAGCCCAGGTTGCTCATAATTAGCAGACTTGGCAACAAAAGCCTAACCAGACGCTTTAATCTCAATAGTTAAACTGATAATTACTCTCCTGCCTGGACGCAGTCTGTGTTTTGTCCTTGCCTTTTCAGGGATGAGGGTCTTGGCATGATCCGGACGGGTGTAATGTAATCGAAAAAAGGCAAGACTGTGAATCTGGTGGTGTGATGTCATCACTATGAGACACTTGTGTGATATCATAATTATGAGGTAATGGTGGGGAGGGGTGCCTAAGTTTATGACTTTGGCACACGTTCAGTATACTGTCAGACGACTGTAACAGGGTACTAATGAGGATGGATGGCCTGCCTTCAGCTATACGTGTGTTTCTGTGTGTGGATAGAAGGGGTGAACATGCTATTGCAGCTTGCTTGTCGTTGGTTGGATGACGTTGTCAAGAAAAGGTTGATGCCTATAGGTAAAAGTCAGAAGAGGACACTTAAGGTAATGCAAATGTTTCTAATTTAACAAGTTTCACACGAATTTGAATCATTTTTCCGTCGACTCACACTGTGGCAGCCTACGCCTCATGATAAAGAAGTTAAAACAGACAACAGAAAACCTCAAGCAGATGAGTGTCATTGTGAACTCAGCCTGTGAGAATGACCCATGGCTGAGTCTGTCTCCAAATTTACACTTCGTGGTCTGAGCAGTCGCCACAATCTCCGTTACACATCATCAATTATCAGACACAGCTGCAGGGTTCTGCTGAAGTAAAATGTGTTTTTGATTTTCTGGTCAGGATGGTGATAAATAGTATTTAAGGCTTTTTAAGAGTTGTCTGTTATATTGTCACTAATACTGACTAAATATCCACCAAGAGCCATCTATAAGTGCTTTACTAACAAAGAAATGCTCAAAATATCATTTCTATGTAGTTCCCAATGACTGCTTGAGTTTTATTTTTTGCAAAATTTAAAAAATTGCTTAAAATGGCGAGTGTACAACAAATGTAATGTTTTTCTAAAATTCTGATTTCCTCTGTCAGAAGCATCTCACTACAGGCTGGCATATAAAGGTGTACATGACCATAGAAATGAGAATTTTCACAAATGTATAGTCAGTCAATGCAAGCTTACACATCAGCAACATTTTGCGTTTTTTTTTTTTTTTTTTGGTTTGTTTGTTTGTTTTGGATAACTGTCCATTTTGCTAAGATGTTGTGTCTAACAAGCCCACCTCTGACTAATAAAAGCTCAAGTCTTTGGCACATATGTCACAGTAAAAAGTAAATAAATAATACAACAGACTGCTGGATTGTGTTGGAATCAAAAGGCAGAGAAATTATAGCAATAATGAATTTAAAGGCAATCTATGGAGGAAGATGGCATCGGAACAACAGTGTGAAGAGTTTGAGTGTATATTGGAGCTTCCACTAAAGAGTGGTGAAGGAATGAGTCCTAAAGCTGTGTTCACACTAAATGCCAATTTCAGTTTGTCATGCACTGGAAATAAAATGACAGTAAATGGGAAGACTGAATTTCACATTGTTCAACAATTTCACCATGAATGCGTGAAGAATGCGAATTTCATGTGAGTGATGCCAAGTTCCCCTTCTTTCGTTAAGTTACAAATATCCAACTTATACAACAAATTTACCTGAAGCTGTTTTGCAACAACCAATTAACATCAAGAGTGAACGGCGATTAGGATGACATCACAGACAGAGGAGGAAGTAAACAAAGCTGCTCCATCATAAATTTCATCATGTAGTCTGAAAAACAAAAAGCAATTAAAACTGTTTTGGCTTGTGATATGTTTGGTATTTTCACATGGACCTTCATTCCCCCCTAGCATCTAATGGTTACTTGTTTGTCTGCTCTGTATTTTTTGTTTGTTTGTTTGTTCAACTGGCAGTGCACTTAAAATTTATACAACTGTTTACACTAAATACAGAACTGTACATTTCAAGTGTTAATATGATAATTGTACTGTATTTGAAAAGTGCAATAAAAATTGTTTAAAAAAAAAAAAAGTTGCACGCCGGCATTGGAGCTCCTCCTACATGGTTATTTTAGTTTTCAGAGACCAAACCACATAGCACATCTCCTCGAGTTTTGAGTATCTGATAAATTCAGCTCATGTTATTTAACACAATTCATGGGCTGTAGTGCATAATGGCGAGTTGATACTGGTGTGTTTTTCTGGCTTACTCAAGGTGATTTAACGTGTTTTTTACCAGAGAAATTATACTGAACCACACAGGTGAACTACTGGATCCACGAGAGAAAGCATAGACCAGGGAGAGAGGAGGATTGGGTCTCAGGCCGTACCTGGAAAAAAACAAGAGTAAAGCTGGACAGGTTTGCCAACAGAGGGGCCATCACCTGGACACTGCAGTGAAACTGAAGGTGTGACACAAATATTTTTTGTGTTTGGTGTGAACACAGCTTAAAACTCAGAAGCGAGTTAGCATTTTTTATGATCATTCTCTGTAAACCCAAGACATGTTTGTGCTTGAAAATCCCAGTGGATCAGCAGTTTCTGCAATACGCAGACCAACAACGGTACCCCGTTCAAAGTCACTTGAATCATCTTTCTTAACCATTCTGATATCCTTAGTGCATTTGGATCCACCTGATTTGATGTCTGTAATCAGGCAGAACCATCTTGCCAAGCTCAGATCTACAACTATAGTGTTCGGCCCAATCAGTGTCCTTTAGAGCAGAGGGGGTGGGAGCTACAAGCGAGATGACAGCAGGAAGTATGGGTATTAGAATAGATGCTAACATCTTCAGCAGAATCTTCATCAGATGTAGACCACATTTCTTTATCAAATGAAAAACAAATAACACTGAAAGCACCTCTCCGTAGAAATGATATTTTCACTCCACTTCTGAGATGTTTTGGCGAGGAATTGGATTAAGTTTTTTTTATTTTACACCTCAGCAGTAGCACCTGCCTACTATATTATCTGACTGGTGCGTAATGAATGTGACTGACGGAATGATCGTCCAGTCACCTCCCAGATATGCTTTTGAAGCTTCGGCCATTCCCAAAACACTTTCTGTGGGCTGTTGCCAAGATGGATTGGTGAATTGTATTGAACGGTCCGTCTAATATGTCAGGCTACCATTCTAAAGCTCAGCTTGAACATGTCTACATGCCCGAATGCACTGAATTGTTGCCATGTTATTCCCAGATTAAGAATTGCATTGACAAGCAGTTGAACAAGTTAATGAAAGACGGTGTCAAGTGACTGTTGTATTTCTTCTATAGCATATTTATAACAAATCAGCAGAAGTTTGTTTTCATAGGATAAATCCAGCTTTGCCTTTTTGTCCTCAGTTGGTGTATTTTCTTCTTTTTCACATATGCACTCAAGGTGACAAATTATTTTAGCACTGAACCATTTAATATGAAAATTATTGTCATTATATGAAGCTTATAGCAACAGTTGGCAGGCAAGTATAAGAATTCCTTGAACTCTCTTTTATGAGTTCACATATGGAGAATATTTTGACACACTTTAATACAATAAGTGCACAAGCAGCGGGTGAGAGGGAGAACAAAGACTCACATGGAGCATGTCATAAATTCTCACGTCTTAAAAACTGAATCAATAATTCCTCCTAAATAAAACAGATATTATTTATTGTTTGACAGTTAATGAGCTTCGACAATGAGATGACAGGGGCTGTATTTGTGCTCTTGATTAGATGATTAAATTAGTCACACGTTTTTAACACTGTTTGTCCTGACTACCTAATTGGCCGCTAAATTTGACATTGCTCAATCTGCGTCGTGACCCGCTGTTTCATTGTCAATTACACCAAGTTAGAAGTGAAAGTGTGAGCTCACCCAAACCATCGCATGTGCCAAAGTCACTCTGCAGAAATGACATCATGGGTAATGATGTCATCCCAGGAATCCAGACCCTCTCCCATTCCCGCTTAAATGCTTTTAGGCTTGGCTGCACACACACACACTCTACACAGGCCTGCGCTCACACACACGTGCACACACATAAAACCCACTCCAGGAGCCTCACCCAAGACTGAGTCGTGATATAAACAAGATGAGCACACAACAGATGCGATAAGGATGTCATTTGGCCTCAGAACAAATAAAGTGAGGCTCCAGAACGACAAATGCCAAATAATAAGCTTGTTAAATTTCAGGTTTCTGACAAAAGACAGGCCACAGCTTCTTTTGTTATGTTGTGCCGGAGGAGCAGACTACTTAAATCAGACCCTTGATGTAAGCCTACTACTAAAAACTGGATTGTGATTTTAATTTTCTTCCCAAAATCAAAATAGGACTAGAGCTACTGTCTGGCAGTTTTATGCCTCTGTGATACATACCGTGACAGCAGAGTGATAGGTCTACTGGAAATGCTGGGGTGGTGTTTGTGGGTGTGCTTGTAGAAAGGAAAGGATAGGGTGCTGGTTTAGTGGAGTGGTAAGCAACCCATACACAGTGCCCAGCATTCATGAGTACACCCCCTATTTAAAGTAATGTTTTAATCAATATCTAAATGAACAAAAGAACAATTCCCAAAGGTTTGACAAAGCTGAGTTTAACATAACATTTTTTTTTACCATAAGATGAAAATAAGAGTAATATGATAACTAAAATTTAGTCCCACTCCTTTGATTAGGGTGTACTCATTTTCGCATCCTGATCTTAAATTTAGAAAAATACTTTTTGTGTGCAACTTTAAAAAAAATCTTGTTTGCAATCAATGGCCCACATTTGGGGGAGTATGTTGTGGTATAGTATGCCATAGAAAATGTTGATTTTGAAAGGAAACTAAATATTTTCTAACAAACCTGAAGGGTTGTACTCATTTATGCTGAGCACTGTACATGCGTCTGCAGGCCTGGGCTCAAAGCCAGCCTGAGGCCAGTTTGCAGAGTGTCCCACCCTATTCTCTCTCAACCCCCTTCTCAAACCTATCCACTGTCTCTATCTCCTCAATAAAGACACAAAATGCCCCAAAAATTATCTTTAAAAAAAAAAGAGGAGGATAAACATGAGGCCAAAGGACCTTGATCATTTAAGTCCAAAATCTGAGCAGCTTATTATTGACTTAGAGCAAATGTCTCCAACCACCCAGACCAGTACTATTACACCTAACACATTTGGTCCAGACCAATTCTGGTTGGGCTAGAGAGAAAGCTCACATGAACTCTGGTGTGGGCCAAAGATCCAAACTCTGCTCCACCTTACAACAGAGGTCTCCGTTTGCTTCCAAGCTGAACAGAGTTCAGTTTGCAGGGGGGGTGAAAGCAATCCCAGTCAAACAAAGACCAAACAAGGCAGGTGAACCAAAAGGGAGAGAAGTGTGGCTTGGATTTAGCTGAACATCACAACAGAAAAGCTAACGCAGAGCATGGCTAAAGCTATCTAGCATCACCAGTGTCCCAGCCTCTTTACTGGTTAATGTCTACAAAGCCACACACAGTATGTTGATATATCACTCCAGTAAATACGCAAGTGCCATCCAAAGCTGCCCAAATGGAGATTTGTCTCTATTTTATGGCAAAGAATACAGTGGTCCCCCCTCCATTGTGGGAGTCAGGTTCCAGAGCCACCCGCGGTAAGTGAAAATCCGCAAAATAGAAATACTCTATTTAAATATACCCTAGGCATGTTTTTATAACTTTTGCAGAACATTAAAAAGAATTTTAAACACATTTTAAACTTTAAACACACTTTTAAAACAATAGAAATAAATTTAAACACTTAAAAAGATATTGAGAGAGCAACAGCAATAGAAAACACTAAAATATTGTACAAACAAACTTACGAGCGCAAGATTTAAACTCATAAATAATGCTGCAGAATGCTGAAAATGAACGCAATATCAAAATTAATAGGTCTTACAGAAAAAAAAAACGGGAAATACCAGGACCATGAAAACTGAACCGCGAAATCACGGGGGTTTACTGTACTTCTAAGCTGCTAAATATCACAACAGTAAAGCTGATGTAGTGCTGACTGGTAAAATCAAGCAGAGTGTGGCTAATGTCAGCATTGCTAGCATCGCTGGCCTCTGGTCCTCTTAGCAGTCTAACATCTACAAATAAATGCTGATTATATTTACTCCAGGCAATATGAAAGTGCCACCAGATGCAGTTTAAATCCAGCTTCATCTTTATTTTACAGCACAGAGTACTACCAAACTGCTTCGATTAAATATTGTTATATCTTAAAGCCGTCTGTGTATTTCCAGCTCATACGCAACAATGGTCCTGATGGCAGGAAGAAAGACCACAGCTACAGCCGCAACTAGTCTGACCGAACCGAGTCTGACAAATTTTTAGGTGTGAAAGTAACCTTAGAGAAATTTAAAATAATTAATTATTCAACCCTTTTTTGAATAACTGGTACCGACTAGTGTTTTATTTTGAAAGGATGACCAGATCCTTGCATATCCGCCAGTGTGGCTTGACTGTGCAGTCTTAACACACAGGATCTTCATCCCTGTCACTGCTGAGATTAAGTACTATTAGAGATAAATTAATTTGTAGCCATGTACTCTACTATCTGTGGTATGTAGTTGTGCTCTGATTGTTGTTGTAAATATATTTGACTCAGCACGATGTTGGCACACGAGAGCGCTCGGCTACCTGACGTTGAAGGATTCAATTCAAAGGTAAGAACTAATAAAATACTCATCAGTGATCAATACAAACATCAGATCAGATTGATGACATAAAGTAAACACACTGCCAGCACTGTGTGACTTGTTTTTACAGCACTTTCCTCTGTGCTCAGAAGGTGTAGCAGTTTAATTAGTAACCTTGTCAACTGGTGACTTTGAGCCTACTGGGTCCCTAAATGTCATTGTAAAGCAACTGTAAAAAACAGAGTGAGTCCTCATGAATGTCTCTTCACTGGGGTTTAGAAACAAGTCTACGGCTCCCATTGATCCGGTGTCATGGTGAATTACACTATGCATGATATGTGTGACTGTTTGTCATTGTTGTCTCAAACTCACACACCCATCGTATTACATAAAACCAGACTATGGTACAACAAGTGGAGGACCACTGAGTTAGAGTCAAGAAGTTTGTGGAAATTTTCTGGAAGTTTTATTTTTGAGATATCACTTTCACAAACAAGGGGTGAATATGAGACCCCTAGACCTTGACATATGACCTATAAAAGCAAAAAAGTTTGTCCTTGAGTCTCAGTGTCTTTGAGATAGCACAGTCACAAGCTGATGAACATGAGATTCAGCGACTTTGACCTTCAAAATCCTCAAAAAAATTGTAATGGTTATCTGTCTTATTTTTTATATAATGTCATTCAAGTTCCAAGGTCCTGTTTTATTTTGCTATCATCTGTCTCCCTCTCTTTCAGTTCTAATTTCATCTCCCTCCTGTGTGATTACCTGACCACTCCCTAATGTGTTTCACCTGTGTCTTGTTACCTGCACTCCCTGCTCCTTTAAATTCCCTGCATACCCACTCACAATTTGCCAGATCAAGTCACACCTTCGTAGTTATCCAGCACTCCTGTAGACTAGCTCCCAGTGTTTATGACCTGCCTCGCCTGCTGATTCTGCACCTCTGCTTTTTCACCTACTTCCTGGTAACAAACCTGTTTCTGAATAAAGACAAAGTTTTTTGGATCACAGCCACTGGCATGAGACTACATTACTTTGACCTTGACCTTTGTCCTTGAAAATGTAACTAGTTCATTTTCACATCGCAAATATTGCAGCTTTTTCTGGTTGCTCTTTTAAGTGGCCACCAAAGGCTAGCTTCCAACTTAGTCACTCACAATAGAAACTCCAGTTTGAGATGATTTAAGCTTTTCTGCAGGATGTAGCCATCAGAGGATGCTACACTGTGGTCATAAAGGGACGGACGTGGTCAGTAGCAATACTAAAGTAGACTGTAAAGTTAAATGATGCTATGTTGGTACTAAGGGGCCTGGAGTGTGCCAAGTAAATATCCCCAACACCATTACACCACCAACACCAGCCTGAGCTTTTGATAGAAGGCAGGATGGATCCAAGCTTTTATGTTGTTTACTCTAAATTCTGACCCTGCCCTCTGTTGGTCAGCAGAGATCAAGACTCATTAGACACACATTTTACAGTCTATTGTCAAATTATGGTGTGGTCTTGCTGCTGTACTCCACCTGCTTCAACATTCAACATGCTCAGATATGATCTTCTGCATACTTTGGTTGTGAGAGTAGTTATTTAAGTTACTAATGCCTTTCTATCATCTCAATCCACTTTGAACAAATCAATTAAATCACCAGTCTTCCACATTCTGATGCTCCAGCAGGTCGTCCTGATCATATTTACATACCAAAGTGCAATGATTTGCTACCATGAGTTCAGCTGATTAGCTATTTACATTTTCAAATGGGTGCACCTAATAAAATAACCAGTGAGAAAACTCAAAATGTCAAACTATGAAGCAGAATGAAGCTTATGTAAACGTACATGTGGATCACTATAACTTTTGTCTTGCTATACATATCTCTCTCCTTCTCTCACTCCACCCCAGCTCTCTCTCTCTCTCCCTTTTGCTCGCTCGAACCCATACACAGGCTCCCCCCGTGGGCTCCGTGCCCAGTGCCTGACCTTCGTAAATACGTGGCTAATTTGAAGCATGTGGCGGCAAATTGGAAACACTGAGCTTTTAAAACTGTGGACTTTTCTTTTGCACATGCTAATTCCTCCCAGGAGATCCCATCAGATGAAATGACCCAAAACATGTCAATGCTAGGGTGACATTTGGGCCTACAGGGTGGGGGTGGGTGTCGGGGTGTAGCAGGCGGGGTTCGAGGGGTGGACAAAGAGCGATGGAAGGGCAGAGGAGCGAGTTTTAGAGGGTGTGTATATAGAGGAAGGAAATGCATTCAAGTCATCCCTTAATAAAACACCAGTGCTGCCTTCTTTACCGTCTCCCCTTTTATCTGACACTTACTCACAAACACACACACATGCACACGCACACACATGCACACACCTCCCACACACAGGTGGAAATTCTTAGCGCTGCACCTCCTGTTCAGTGGAGAGCTGTATGGTCCATATAAGACAACAGGTGCACACAAGGCAGGGGTGCACATGCAGTTCTGCACAAGTGTGAGTGGGTGTATAGGTGTATGTGTGTGTATGTGTGTGTGTGTGTGTGTGTGTGTGTTGACGCTGACCATGACTCACTGTAGACGAGCTCTCACCCCACACCTTTCACCACTACAAAAATGAACACCTCACCTAATCTGAAATCCTGGAGTTTTTTTTTTTCATCTATAGTTCAATTAAAAGTGCAAACTAATCTTGATACTAAGGCTTGTACAGTATTTTTAAAAACTATCCTCTAGACTCAAAAGTATCCCGTCCACATAAAAACTCAAAAAATACCTAAACGCACTGTTAAAAATTGTTTTCCACCATTTAAATATGTCCATGATATTTACCTTTTTTCATTTTCTATTCAAAAGCTGTCATACCTATTCCTAAAACAATGTCCAACTGGTGATTAAGTTGAGTCTATGTTAACTGGTGATAGCAGGCGTCTTGAGTAAATATTTCTGTGTTCATATTTTAATTCAAGATATATCTGACAATCTGGATCAAATAGTAAGTTAAAGACTTACATGGGTACTCTTCTTGGTTTCAACAACTGTTACAACTGTGGCAACCACAGAGCAAGCAGAAAAGATGGCTCCATGTGAGATGTGCAAATAAGAAGGAAATATGAAAGACTATTATGAACAGAGTTCCGTTGTTTTTTAAGTAAAAAGATCACCAAATCATCCTTCCTTCACAGTTACGTTTCCAGTCTTTTATTGACAATTTTTACGCAATAATTACAAACTGAACATAAAATCAAGCTATGTCCATACGTAGGCGGATATTTTCAAAAACTGAGGTTTTTCTGTGCAGTTTCACCTTCTGTCCACACATAAATGGAGTTTAAGACAGACAGCAACCTCCAGGGCTGTAAATGGAGGCTCTTGCAGAAGTGCCAAAACCTGTAGTACCCCAAGTGTCCACTTGAGGCTGGCTGCAGTAACCTAACACCTTAATGATTGTATGGTTTTTCATACATATATATATAACCTGGTTCAAACAACGGCTTTAGTCTAAAACTATACAACATCTATGTGCTCTCACTGAGACGGGGTGAATTGTATCATTTCACAACCTACATGGAAATGCCCAACACGGCATTCTTCACCTTGGCCTGAGATTTCCAAAACATGCATTGTCAGTGACCTAAAACCACAGACTGTAAAAGAACTGGACGAAGCCATGTGACATCCACCTTTTGATTTTCAATGGAGCCTTTGGAGCATCTTTGATGCCCACTAATGGAAGCTGCCATACTGCACATGTTATCTCAACCAAACTTTAGCTCAACTGACATTGAGGCCGTGATGAGGCAGAACTTAAGGCCATCTGGCCACTAGCAACTCTGCTTTTCAAATCCTCAATAAATCCTCAATAAAAAAAAGAACGATATAATACAATTCACCCGCAAATAGCTGTATTATGGTTTTGGACTAAACCTGTTTTTTTGAACCAGGTTTGAAATATGTGTATTAAGGCCGTAAAAACAATATCTTTCCCATATACAATCCTTAAGGTGTCAGGTTACTGCAGCAAGCCTTGAGTGGACACTCGTGGCACTACAGATTTTGGAAAATCTGCATAAGCCTCAGAGGTTGCCGCCTGTCTAAAACTCCATTTATATGTGGACAGAAGGTGAAACTGCACCAAAAAAAACCTCAGTTTTAAAAAATATCTGCCTACATATGGAAATAGCTCAATCTTGATATGTTCATTTTTGTAATCATGGCAAAAAACTGTCTATACAAGACTGGAGCTCTTAAGTAGAAAGGGTGATTATGTTATCCTATTACTAAAAAAAAACAGTGTGTTCATCATAGTGTTTCATATCTTCAAGTTATTTGCACATGGAGCGCATCTTTTCTGCTCAGCATTTCTTGCTTTGGGTGGTTTTTGGTTCAAGTTTTGGCCTGATTTGTGATGTTCCAAGGATAAAATCAACACAATAAGCACAGCATGTTGTTTCAAGTTCAGTATTGGTGCAAGACTGAGAACTTTTTCACTAAATATACACACTTGTGTCCCTCCCTCTTGGTTCAACCACAAGTTTGCTCTCTCCAGTCGACTTTTCACCAGTTTTCTTGACTGAATGACAGTTTAAGAAATATAACATTCATGGTGCTGAAACTGCAACATGAGGTAGGGTTGTCACAGTACACAGTCTTTGAACCTGGGCACAACTGTAGTGAAATCAAACAACACTGATACACTTCTGCTTGTGAGCGTGGGGTATTTTTGCAGTAAATATCCTCTCTATGCCTGGCAGAAATATGAAGACCCCAGGATTTTCAACAATCTGGAGGATCTCCATGGCATTTCATGTCCAAAGATGAGCTTCCTCAGCGGACTAAATTTAGCCCCCGGTCCCCTCTGGAGGATGGAGCAGGTGGAGGTGACGGGGGCTCTGGCCTGTACTCAAGGGACAGACGGGTGAACTCCATGACCAAAGCTTCGGCCCTCACAATCTAGTTATAGAACTGATAATGATATCCCCACTTCAGCATAAACACTCCTCTGTTATTCCTTCTACATCGTGGTTGAAATCTTTGTTTTACTACGTTACAATCCCAGACTGAAAACAACAGATTTTCCCTGGCAGACTCTAAAACCACTTATCAAAACTCCTCAGCAGCACCACACGAAAAAACCTCCAACCATGCCTCAATATTTTGAGACTTGCAACATGTAATTTGAGCCCAGCTTTAGTGGCAGCACGGTCTCCAAAGCTCACTATTGTCCCTGCTTTAGAGGAGGATAAAAAAACACGCACACACACACACACACATGCACCAAAATGGTCCAACTTTACCTTTCCACTAGAATGACTCCAATATCTTCCACTACACATGATGTCTTTCCCCACCGTTTCTCATTCCAGAAACTTGCTGATCCCCATATTGCCGGCCCATTCACCACGATGACATCATTGGCTCGCACCATGCCAACTGTGCTCAATAAAGCTCAGGCGTGTTTCAGTGTGGGAGTGCCTCTGCTGCTCTGAGACTCCTGTGAAAGGCGTGAGTGAGAAGATCCTTGTACTAAATTAACCATGGAGAAGAGAAAAAAAAATCAGAATTTTTCTGCCACCAGCATTCAGTGAGTAAATGTAGATACTGAATCACTGCAACATCGTTTTTAACATAGAGTCGATTTCAAATGGTCAAAAGCTGATGCAGGAATGAAAGATTTGTGCTGAGCATTGCCTTAAATAAAGTTTGTAGGATGCTCAACTGAGCGCCTTGGAACCTCTGACCACAACCCTAACCTAACCCTATCCTAAACCCAGCCTAACAGAAATGAAAAGCATTAATCAGATATAGTCATTTAAGTCGTCAGAAGATCCCCCAAAAAATAATTAAATTGATAAGGTTCTAAAAACGCCACATGTCCATGTTTCCCTGTCCTTTGTTGTACCAGCTAAGCAGAAATTCAGGTGATGTAATTCTCGACCAACAAAGTCAAAAAAGGACATGAACAGGTTGGATGATGCAGCTATGAAAAATCATACTGTGTAATTACTGTTATTGCTTAGCCTCAGCCTTTTGTTGTAGCCACAACAAGACAGGGGAAGGCCCCAAAGATAAGCTTAGTTATTATTTAAATGAACTCATGACCTTCCCGTGACTGAACCAAGTAACTTTTAGTAGCAATCAGCCCTCGTAGCTATGAAAGAAGTATTGCAACATCATGAATAGATTAAACAAGAATTTCAGACGACAGTGTAAAAATACACAGATCAGGCGTAACATTATGACCACCTGTCTCATTTGGGTTGGTCCCCTTTTGCTCCTATGCAACAAAATGTGATGCACTGTGTATTGCTGACTGCCATCAGCATGATGGAAAAGCTGTCTCATACTATCTTTCAGTCAAACTTTCGCACACTCACACTGGCAACCCCTCTCAAGTCCGAGCATGTTTGACCTCAAGAGTCCAGTGTCTCTGACTAGTGTGACTGCTCTGTCCCATGCTCAAGCACAAACTCTTGGTCCCAGGGCAGTTAAAAGAGGGCAATTGGTGCCATGTGGACTCTCATGAGCTCATAGTTTACACACCTGCATCAACAGGTAACTTGGATTTCTCACATCCTCCTACTAAAGTTTGAACAAAAACAAAGAGGCTTGTTAGTGGGAAAGTAAGTTATAGATGTGTCAAATACAGCGTGCAATCACCCCTACCCCTATATTTTCATGTGTCCATCTATTATTAATACTGCTTATCCCTTCTGCGGTCACAAAGGGGCTGGAGCCTCTCTCAGCTGACATTGGACAAGAGGCAGGGTACACCATGAACCAGTCACCAGCTGATCACAGGGCCACATAGAGAGAGATGGACAACCATTCACGCTCATGTTCATACCTAAGGGCAATTTGGAGTCACCAGTTAATCTAATGATCATGTTTTTGGTCTGTGGGAGAACCCATGCATGCACGGGAAGAACAGGCAAACTTCACACAGAAAGGCCCTGACCGACCCAGGGATCGAACTGGCAACCTTCTTGCTGTGAGGCATGTGCACTACATGCTGCACCAGGTGAATTTTCACTCTTCAGACCCGTAAGCTACAAGAGAAGAGGGCTCCTAGTTACACAAACACGTGTTTCAGCCTTCTCAATCCATGATCAACCATGGTGGACATTTCTACAAGTGCTGTCTTCTTCCTGTTCACGATAGGTAAAAAATTGTTCAGTTGGTGGGACTTCTGTTGTTATTCCCAGTATGGCTGGAGACTCACTCCTCCTCTCTTCCCAGTCCATTCTTTGTCTTGTGGGTGCTCCAGTAGCTCTTCCTTGAGTTTTTGCATATTTTCTCTGGTAAAAAAAACATTAAACAACCACCACTATGCTTATTGCTGTTGTGCTGGCTGACTTTATTCACAAAACAGCCCAAGAAAAGTGTTAAATAAATGCAAGCTAAACTTACATGATTCTCAAACTCTCCAGTGACTTCCTCTCTGTGGTTCGGTCTCTGAACACTAAAATAACCATGTAGAGGAGCTCCGATGGCAACGTGCAGTGATGTTTACTTCCTCCTCTGGCTGTGATGTCATCCCCGTAACCATTTGCTCTTGATGCTGACACGGCTTAAGGCAAATTCGCCACTGCAATTGGATATAAAAAGGCGAAATTCACATGACAATTTCCACAAATGTGTTGCGCAAACAACACAGAGTTTGGTGTGAACACAGCTTACTGCCACGTTGTGCCACTAATTTGAGAATTTCCTATAAATCAAAAGACCTAATTTTGTTGGTGCCTATGGCCTATAGCAGTGGTGTATGTATCATACATTATGTTTCATGTTCAATAAAAAAATCGATCTGAAATAATTACACAAGATTTGCTGCTATTTTGGAGTCCTTGTCAGCAGTTTATTAACGTCCTTTTTATAACACAATTACCGTGTAAAATTCAACAGCTGAGCATGTCAGATGCATTTCATGTTACAAACTGAAAATTTGGTATGTATACTCCATGGACATTATTTCAGGTATTTGTTCAAAATTGCTTTTCTAAAATCTCATACTTTTGGACATGGGAATTATCCACCATCTAACTATTACCTGTTCTGCTTCTCCTTTTTCAGGTCGCAGGGTGCTGGAGCCTATTCCAGCTGACATTGGGCGAGAGGCGGGGTACACCCTGAACCAGCTGCCAACCAATCTCAGGGCCACATAGAGAGATAGACAATCATTCACTCTCACACTCATACCTAAGGGCAAATTTGGAGTCACCAAACAACATAATGAGAACGTCTTTGGACTGTGGGAGGAAGCCGGAGAGCCCAGAGAGAACCCATGCATTCACAGTGAGAACATGCAAACTCCACACAGAAAGGCTCTGGCCGACCCGGGGATAGGCATGTGCACTACCTGCTGCACCACCATGCCACCACATGGGATCTAGAGGTGCTAAATTGTTAACTCACTCTCGCGTTTTTGGACTCATTCCTGCAACTACTCAAAAACAGCAATATACAACCTAGCATCCATGTTGGTTCTCTCCCCACAGAGGCAGAACAAGATTGCCATCTCTGTGGCTAATGCCTTACACAACCCCCACAGAAACACACTGAACTATTTCTTTAAAGGGGAAAAGTCAACAGGGTGTAACTATAATGCCTTGATACAGTGATGTGTTCAAGCTAATAGTTTAACCCCAGACTGCGAGGTCCTCAAGCTAACAACAAACAAATGACTAAATACAAAATCCAGAGGTTCTGCAGCACCCCGTTCACCTTAGTTTTAGCCTTAATGACGGCGTATTTCCAGGATTTGTGGTGTTAAGGCAGTTTGTAGCATTGTGTATAATTAAGGTTACCCCTTTGAGCCCGTCGCCTCCCTGATCCCTCACCACACCTCCACTCCTCTTTCCCTGCCCTCACATCACACCACTGCAGCTCTAAAGACTAATTCCCCTCATCTATTGTGGAAGTGTTTCTCTCTTCCTGGCAGCTCATGTCTGTCTCCCCGCACCCTCACTCTCCTCACCCGACTCTCTTTCTCTCACTCTGCTAGCACGGCAGTTTGGCCGATGGTTTGGGTATAGCGGGTGTGTGTCAAACAGCACCTTCCCTCTGAGGAAAGAACAGGGGGAGGGCTTCGAGTGGAGGTGGAGGACTGGGGGGGTGGGGGGGTGCACAAACACACACTCACACTGCATGGTGATGTCATCTAAAATGACATCATCTCATGGAGGGGAGCCAAGGGACCTGATGGGTTAGCATCCTCCAGTGAGTTAAAGGGAGAGTCATGTAAATAAAAAGAAGTAAACATTAGAAATTGACGATAAATGGGATTTCATTTCTGTTTTTTGACACATCGTTTGCTTTTCTGGGGATATTTCTTGGAGTAATGCGCCGCTCTTTGAGGATTACATCCTTTATTTCCATTTGCAGGTTTTACTGTCCTGAGGGAAGTATGCATGCGTGCAGTGAGAGTGCAGGAGAATCAATACCACTGAGCGAACACAAACACACATAAAAACCCATCATGCTATAACCATTATATCCACCATTATCACTGTGCAGTCATATATTTTGTTTATGTGTTTGCAGAATTTTCTAATACATGCATGAAGATATATTTACTTATCACTTGCATGGGCTCCAGCATTTATTCTCTCAATGAAACTAAACATGGACTAAAAATGTCCCTGAACTCTATTTTTAATGAAATATTATATATATATTAGGAAACTAAAAGACACTTTACATTGGATTATTGATTAAAAATACATAGCAGCTTAACACAGCTATGAAATACACAACAGTAAATTAAAAAGACAAGAAACACACTATAAAAAAAGACAAAAAAAATGCACAAAATGATGTGGTATGCAATATTATCAACACAAAATCAGTACCAATGCATAATACCTGTAATTCAATAACTGGTATAAACAGATCTAAATTCCTGCTTATATGTGAAGCTGATGTATCAAACATTCATACCTACATATATATTGCATACATGCCATGAATTTAGGCTGTTTAGATGGCAGAATTTTCCATGAAAATTCAGAAAAAGCAAATAAATAAGATTGACAAGAGCTGTGAAGACATTAACAGAAAACAGTCATAAACCTTTTCAGTAAATGCACAGCCATGTATGTTGCATATATCTGTCAATTGTGTACATAAGTTATACAGTTTGAATAAATCAATCTCATTATCAGCCACATGTTTTGGACACATCTGTGTCATATACAATACTTCACATGGGCCAGACATACTGTCAATTTAAACATATCAGTCAGATTTGTTGTATATTTTAGCCAAACAAATCTATAGGTATTGCATATATCAGCAAATTGTATCAGACATATACTACATTGCAAATATCTGCCTTACATATTGTCTATATCCCCCAGCCATATATATATATATATATATATATATATATATATATATATATATATATATGTGTGTGTGTGTTTGACATATATATGGGTCATGCATATTTTGCATGACCCAGAAAACCTAAGACTTAAATGTTTGAGGCATTCCAAATCCATCATGTTTCTGTTTCTTTGGAGAGAAGTGTGTCTTTACCCTGAAGTACATGTGAGTTCTGTTACAAACATCCAGTGTTATTCTTTTAACATAATCAAAAGCAGAAAAATTTGTTGGTATCATAAAGACTTGCTCATAAAGTGTATCAATAAAGGTATAGGTATCAATAAACACAAACTTAGAATAAAAGGACAAGTAACACAGATGGTGGATCAATTAATAGTTAAAACAGGTGAGCTCTCTCACGTTTCTTATGAGCACAATGATCCAGATCACTAAAAAGAGTTGAACTTCCCATTAGTTATCAATGAAAGTGTTGAAAGTGAAAGAAAACAGTTGCATTAATGTTACGGTTTGACTAATTGAGTTAGTTAAAACAAATGGCTTGATTAAACTGAGGACAATACAAGATTGTTTGCCAGATTTTGCCCATGGTTCCCACACAGGCAAAGTCTCCACTAGTTGAGGACAGTCAGCATGGCTAGTTTGCACAAAAACCTGTAGGGGTATGAGGGGAACTGACCTGACCGGACCTGCCTGTCTTGCCTCACTCCCGAGTCCATGACAAGCAAATAGACACCATTCTTTCATCTGTGTGTGCAGTAACAAGAAAGAAACAGGCAAAGCTCGCCCACCGCTAATTAGTTTAGCTTAACCAATGGGAGTCAATGGGTAGCGTTAGCCTGCCTCTGCCCACAGTCATCAGATAAACTCTTTAACTCTAAACGGTTCCTGTGTGCTTGTTGTGACACGCTTTTTTGTTCTGTTACGTTACGTATCTATTTCTAGACTAAGATTAGCACTTTATGTAATTGTTGAAAGAAACACTTATGAAACTAAACCGCAAGATGTATGTCCATGCGCAAACAACGTGTTTGTAAGTAGGTCAACAAAACAAAGTACGTCAACGTTTACTTAGATAAACCAGCCGTACACTTTGTGGGGCTGGAGACATCTGGATCGTGGGTGTCATCTTTCACTTTCTTTAAGGTGTAATCATTCACTGAGTCACTGCACCCTCTGAGTATGTCACTGCTCTGGGGGGGTGCAGGCCGATGCATGTTGCTGTGGTCTTTAGTGTTACTGGCCCTATGGGTTGGGGGCCTTTCAGGTTTTTGGTATGTGTTGGGTGCCTGGGCCTGGGTTGTTGTGCCCACTTTTGAGATTTTATGTTTTCCTCATTTTCCTTGAAATGTTTCCCTTCCTTGAGCACCATTGGTCAGAGGGACACCAGGAGCACTGATGCTCTCTCTTCTTAGCTACTTCTTGTGCTTGAACTTATGATGCCATTTGTTTGTGTTTGTAAGGAGTCTTTGATTTAAATTGTGCTTTTTATTGGCTAGTTTCTTTTGTGCTTAAGCTCTCGAGTTTTGTCTTCTGTGTAGTTCATGTCTGTTTGCTGAAACACTTTGTAAACCTTTGTTTTAAAAGTGCAAAACAAATAAACTTATAATTAGTATTTTTATTTGTGTTAGTCCAGTGAAGCACAAAAGATCATTATCATCCCTTTCTCATTGCTCAAGTTTACAAAGTTTTTTATGATGTATTTGTCTGGAATGTTTCATTGTTCTTTTTAATGTTAATTGTATCTGGAGGACCTCATAACAAGCCCATATGGGTTTATTTGACCTCTCTTGAACATTTCTGTCATAAGCTGTAGTTTTATACTTCCATTTTATCGTGTACCACCAAGGGCGTTTTCAGGAAAAAGAAATCACATTGAACCCCAATCATAGACCCCTGCCCAACTGTAACAAAACATCAAACCTCTTTGAGACAAGTTAAAATTTTGGTGTTGGTCAAATTTTCATGCAGAGTTACTAATACACTGGGTGAAGTCTCTGGATTGGAGCCCCGGAATTTACTCTCAAGATAAAAAGAGTTGGAGTTGTAAAAAAAGAAAAAAAAAAAAAAAAAGACAAAAATAAGGTGTCAATAAGTCAAATATAGGTGTCACAGCAGCATTTTCAAATCTGAAATGGTCACTCTGAACTCTGGAATTGACACTTGTAGTTTTAATCATCCCTCCCTTCTCATTACCAAGTAAATACTACGAGGGGTTACAGGCTATCAGTGAAATTATGGCACCCAGCAGCAGATTGATCTGTTTGTTTCCACTGGAACATTCATGACCTCCACGTGTTTAAGAAAATCTGCGATATCAGTACATTAGCAGTTCTTCATGATGTGCCGTTAATACATTTTATTTTGATGAACACCTTTATGCATACTGTACAGAGGAGCAAACAGATATACTCACTGTGCTTTGCCTGACCAGCTTATTTATTAAAGACCCTCTGATAAGCAATATTCTATAAAAAGAATGACAGAGCACACATTGTTCCACATTGTTATATGTTTAAGAACATATTTTAAATGGTTGTGGTGCAAATGTTTTAAAGTGCTGTTACCAAATACAGTATCTTTTTTTTAATGTTTTATGTAAATATTAAATTATTAATAACATCTTTTTTTTTTCAAATAACATCAAATAAAACAGTAAAAATGAATTGTCTTCTCCTAATGTTGATTATACGTAATCCATTTTCCCTATATTTTAGTACATTTTTCAAGCTCAAGTCTTAGCACAAAGGTATGTCTTTCCATTTATAATTTCCAGCCACTGGGCCTTCATTGGAGGGTCAATGCACAACTGTTTGCTGGTTATACCTTTCCTACTACATGCCAAAAGTATCTTGTCTATGTGTGGAGCAGTACCAGGTAATTTACCTAAATGTAATGTGTTAAACAAGTTGTCCAACTCGGCATTAGTTATCTTGTGAATCTCTGCTTTAATCTCCCTCCAGAAAATAGTTTGTATAAGAGGTTCCACATTGTCTCCAACAAAAGCCGCGGCTCTGTGGACCTGTCTGTCATGCTGTCACCTTCAGGGGAATAAAAAATCATACAAGGTTCTTCCAACCAAACTCGCTAAGGAACCTTGAGTTTGCAGCGAATAAAATAAATATTTACACCATGCAGCGTTAATTTTGAGGTTACACTTTCATAGTTGAAAAATATTCCCTGAGAGAGTGCATTTATAGAAGTGTTGTTCATATATTACGCTTTGTTAGTGTGTTAAAGAGTTAAATTCTAACTAAACTTCATTAGTTTTAATGTGGCAACTCTCTGAAAAGAGTTAAATTAAATTTCTGTAGTGTGGACACATATAGACACTTTAGAAGTGTTCGTATTAACTGTTGATCTGACCGTGCAGAATTTGCCATGCACTTGTCTCTAAAACATTAATTGTTGCTGCTGATGTTTGAGCACATTATGTTATTGAAGACCACAAAATAGCTTGAAAAAAATGTGGAAAACATGAAACTATACCTAAGAGTTCTGCAGATTTTGGGTCTGTCTTTCGGGATGTAAAAGTTTTATTAAAAATGTTTTTAGGACATAATCTGCCATCATAACTATACGATCTTGTAAGCTTGTCAAGGAGTCAAGAGTATTTGGCATCATTTTTGTTAGATTGAACTATTTGTCTTTTAAAATACCATATAATTAATTCTACAGTCAAATGCATAGATAAGACTAATATGCTCTGAAATGCTCTAAAGGGCTTCTACTTTAATCCAAATGTGTTTGTAATCAAGCAGCACAGAGGCTGCCTGAATGATATTTTTTGCAACAGGACAATAAATCATGAAAATGACAGTTAAAACGTAATTGTAATTAAAGTAGAATTCCTAATATTTTCATTTTTAAAGGGGCTCTTGTATTCATTCCAACTTTTCCCTGCTTTCTTCATATATGAAATTTTAAAAAATAATCAATAAATAAAAGCACTCACTCGCTCACTGGAGAGGCTCGGAGCAGGGACACCTGTGCCTCTGCATGTTTCCTCTCTCGTCCACTTGGCTGTGCTGTGCTCCACACTGTGCTCACAGCACGCCCGCCATCTGAAACCAGACACCTAAGGACCACAATCCTGCAGGAGTGATACATCTCTGCTGCTCTGGAGCCACTGCTGGAGATGCTCTGGACTTTCCACATGGCATACAGTGATGTAGTCTTGTGTTTATTTTAAAAAATAAAAAAAAGGAGCATGATTCATCCACTGAGCTCTGGTCACATATTTTTCTAAAACACTTTGAAGACCCACCAATGACACTCAGAGTCTCCTCTAAAGACGGTGCATTGAAGGATGAAAGCTCGAGTTTCTAATATGCGATGATTCAATCTTCCTTATCACTTGCTGCCGTCGGTGGCAAACTGACTCAACAGTATAAATAGAGAGGCATGTAGTGTGGGACAGAGAGGAGCAGGGATGAGAGATAGGGAGGGAATGAGGGAGGGCTCGTCGTGATGTGAGGGTGTGAGTCCACACAATGGAGGAAAATTTTGGTCAGGCATGATCAAAAAACAAAAAGGAGATGAAGCTGTTAAATTCTGCAACCAAGCAAAGATATTACTCATTGCTGTGTTTTCAAACAGCAGTGTAGATATGATGCACGCACAGATGTGACAGATTTATGGCTGTAAAAGTTCAAGCGTGATCTCTTGTGTTCAGCTTAGTTAACAATAAGTTATACTTAGAACAGAGAAGAGGAAGTGCACCATTTTAGCGAGTACTTCCCCTTTAAGTCGCCTCACTTTGAGACTTTTTGTTGGATTGAGAGCTTGCATGCTATCCCATCACTGATATAATGCAATGCATGCCATGCAGACTATCTAATGACCACAATGAGTTAATTATTTACAACCACATGCATTTATACACACACTGTGCATAATGTATGAACAACACTCTGATGGCTCACACACAACATGCTGAAATATCATGTAGGGTCACGTAAACCATTCTTCTTGGTCTGGGGGCGGTCTTTGGCACAAGTTTCCATTATATTTATTTTGGTTTATCTGGTCTAAACTGGTGCAACAAAACAAAGCTGGACTGGCTGAAATGATATCTCTCTGACTGCAAGTCTTTCAGATCCTCAAGCCCAAAGTCAAGCCTTTTCCAGTCAATGCTAGTGTTTCTCAGGGCTCTGTACCAGGGCCTCCCTGATTCTTTCAGCAATTTTGCACCAGTTGTCATCGCTACGTAGATGATAGTCACCTCTACCTCTCTGCTTTCCAAGCTTTACTCCCCAATTCCACATCAAGGTGTGGCTATTAAATAATGAGACTGCACTCACGAGAATAAAACCACATGGTTCACAGTCACACTAAGTGTTATATATTAAAGGTTGGATATATTCACACACAAGTGCTGTAAGTTTACAATAACTGCAGCTTTAGTTCACCGATAGCTACTGATTTAAGTGCATGTGTATATTCTAAGGCATCAGAAAATGATTAGCTTAAAAGCTGAGCAATTAAATTTCTGGTGAAATTGAACAAAACAGCAGCTGAGGGCACATTTACATGACAACGAAAACAGCCAAAGATGGAGAGTTTTCGTTGCATTTGGGCCTTGTAGTCTGCTTTTCTTTATTAAATGAACAACAAATAACAGTGAAAGCACTTCTCGATAGAAAGGATATTTGCTTCACTCTTGACATGTTTTGGTGAGAGTTTGTTTTACGAAATGGCTCATGTTTTGGACTTTACACCCCTGCAGTAGTGCTGCCTACTACATTATCTGATTGGCACATAATAAAAATAATATAATTTATTGAACAATCGTTCAATCACTTGCTGGATTTGCAAAGGTTCTTCTAGGCACACACAGCACTGTATAATGGGCACAAATAATGGTTATATTTATGGTTACTGTTATATTTCTCTAAAGCATACCCACATTAGTCTATCAAAAATACGCACCGATCACTTCTGCACACTCCTAGAACTTCAACCTCATGCAAGCCCAGTGCAGCGTTTTGACCGTTGAATGAATGCGGAGTTGTTTACAACATGGAATAGTGAAATATATTTAACGGTCCATCTGGTGTGTCAGGTTAGAGAGGATGTCCAAGAGGAAAAACACCCTGGGTGCCCATGAGCATCAAAAACTTTTAGATTTAGCAAAATGTTAAAATGATTGATGGCTTAGCATCAGAATGCTGGTGGAAATCGTGTCTATTGATAAAGAGACAGTTCCGTAAATGCTGCATGATAATTTGAACATGACACAAGTGTGCGCCAAAGTTGTCCCCAAACTTCTGACTCCTTATCAAAACGAAAAACGCAAGCAAATTATAGGAGACATTTTTGAACAAATTAAAGGAAACACAAATTTTGTACGAGCGATTACTTGAGTGCTTGAGTGCTTACTCAACTTGTAGGCTACTCATTTTCTAACACCTTAGCAGAAACAGGTGCATTTCAGTCAATAGTTAGCAGTAAACTTAATGTTAACTTACAGCAGTTGCGTGTGAAAACGTAATTTTTGATATAAAAAAAAACTCAATGTGACTTTAAACCACATGGTTTTATCCTCATAAGCACAGTCTCATTATTTTAATGGCAATGTCTTGTAGTACATCTTTAAAGAGACTTTCCTAAAACTTTGCACAAATGTCCACCCTGACCCAAAGATATACAAGTAGGACTGAAACTGATTGGTCAAATGTCAATTTTCCAAGCCTTGTGTCCAATCCCTTCTCGTGAAAGTGCTGACTCAACAACACTCAGTTTTAGATATCAGATGTCAAAAATGTCCACTCTGACTCAAAGTCTTGTTTGAATTTGCAGGTCAAATGTCAAAGTCATGGGTTCCCATGTTCATCCCTTAATTGTAGTATAATTTAAAATGTTGAGTCTGACACAAGGATGCATTAATTTGATGTTGGAAGTCATAGGTCATGGTCATAGAGCATCATGTTCAACTCTTGTTTGTTAACCCGATGATACACTGAACATGATTGTTAACACCATGATAGATTTTCTTCATAATTTGTTCTTTGTCCACAATGATTTAGGGGAAAAAGGACTATTTTCTTAAAGTCAAAGTTCGAAGGTCAAGCTAAAGGAGCCTCATGTTCTTCAATGGCTTGTAATATAGATACTTAAAATATATCTATATTATATGTCAGTACCATCATTTGTGTGTACATAAGGGGGAGTTTTAGGAGAATCCACTCACGGTCCACTCTTCCTCAGCCTCTCTCCTCTCTCTGCTGCATTGGTATGGCAACATTGGCACTCCTACTCTCTTCCGATCTTAGTCATAGGCCTCGCTCATGAGGCACCAGCTGAAACCCTCCAACGGGAGATATGTTTGGTCACTTCCGCCTTTATCACTCCTGAACACACACACTCTTACACACTGCACGCATGCAAATATGTCCAAGCGAGACTTTAGAGAAAACAAGATCCAGTTAGAAGCCTTGTCTTCTCATCCAGATCTTCAGGTAGGTCACATCGTCATCAGCATATTTAGGTCAGCTGCTCTGTAGCATCTACTCTCGTGTTTCGCTTTTGTGTTCAAGTTTTCTGCAGAACATGTTTGGCTCAGGTCGCTCGGTAACTTGTTGATGTTTATTGTGCTGACAAACTGAGCAGAGCTTTACAGGGGAACTTGCAGTCCCTATGGACACCAGCCCATAAGCACTCTGTGAATATGGGACACCTTTTGTGCATGAAGGGTCCTCATGTGTGCGCCTTCCTCTCAGATCCCGTCAGGTTCTGCTATCTACATTACATAACCATGGAAGTGAAACTAGATAACAAGCAAACATTGATTCATTTTCAAACAGAGAAGCAATAATAAGGTTCTGAGCGGAGGTGCTGCTAGGAGTTGTGGGTCTCTTGAAAAGTGGAGGGGGGGGAAATCAAATGCAGCTTTTTTACTTTTTAAACATGAAATATTTTGTTTGTCTGTTTGACTTTCTGTTTGGATGAGAAAAATCAATTTGACATGAACAATATAGTCTCTGTTGCAGCTCTTTTCCTATCTTCTTTGGAAACACTCAGATCTGAGGGTGCAGAGAGGCAGCAGGAGGCTATCATAGTGAGCTCTGCACTGATTGGCTGCCCACATGATGTCTGATGGGGGGGTGTTCAGGACTTACAAAACAGTCATGGCATCTACCTGTGACGAGCAGAAAACATACATGTAGGCGAAGACTGTATGGCTATTACATCATAAACACCAGGAAGTAAAAAACAGAGCGTTTTGAGGGGCATTTCCTTTCAAGAGGCATAACGCATTTCTCTGTGAACTGAGGAGCCATCCACATACATTCATATTGTATTTCATCCCCACGGAAACAGTGTTTTATTTGAAAAAGGCATCCTTGCATTTCCGTGTAGACATCACATACAAATAACTTCAGAGACAATGAAGTCAGAGCCTAACCTCTTGTTTAAACTGCAGAAGCAGTTTTTCTTGAAATGACACCGTTCTTTAAGAAAATGTTTTCGGAGGGTTTAGGAAAACATGTCATGATCTTCTGCTCCCCATGCCCCTTCTAACATGATTTAAGAAAATTCATTTTGCAGGACATGGGATCTCTAGAATATGGCTGAAGAGCAAATAGGATGGATTGGTCCAAACTACAGTCAGTCACAGTCACTAAAATCAGTTCATTTGATTCCTCTCCTTTTGTTGTGCAACTAAACACGCAGAACACATACAGCATGGTATAATGGGCCCAAATTATGGTTATATTTCTCTAAAGCATACCCACAACATCAGTTGATCAAAAAAATGCACTGATCACTTCTGCAAAAGCCTAGGACTTCAACCTTTGACCGTTGAATGAATGCAGAGTTGTTGACAACATGGTCCTGAGCAGTGGTGAACTGACCAGCTACCAGAGAGTTGGCCAGAAGGGGGCCTTAAAGTGACATAGTGTCCCAGACAGACTGAGAATACAGGTGGATCAGGGGTTTTCAGTATGTGACAACTAGATTTTTTGACTTTAAGTAAATGTTAAATACTCTTGCAGTCAACAAGATTGAACATATGAATCTGAGTTAAAAAGAAATAAAGGCTCTATAAAGAGATATTTCAGTATTTTTGAAGTTGGGTTGTATGCGGTACTTAACATTAGTCAGTGAAGTGGCTAAAGGGTAAAGGAGAACAAGCCTTTAAGGTGCACAACCTCAAAAATAGTAAGGCACACTGCTATTTGCGAGTACAGCTATTCTTATTGTGCGAGTTTTATGTAAAAATGTGCCGAGAAACTACTGGCATTGATTCCATCCTCTGAAACTCTTTTTGAACAATTTCTCCTGCTGTATACTTCATTTTATAAAGGTAAGCCAGTGCATCCACAGCAGAAAAAATGTCACCGTCACTTCAGGCAAAATCACCAGTGGTTCAGTATTAGTTTCCACCTCCTGAGAAACAGCAGATCCAAAGGGCTGAAAGGGCTCCCAGTAGCATAGTACCTATAAGGAGAATGAACTGAGATGAAGGTACACTGCAGTTAACAGGTACAGTTATTTCACATAATTATGTGAGATTTACGTGAAAATAAGCATGAAACTATGTTGGGTCAAATGTCAATTAGGAAATGTTGTCGACAAATGCCTCCAAGCTGCCCTCTCACAGGTAGGATTACCTGAATATAAATGGAATAAAGGCATCTTTGTAGACAGGACGGATAGAACACCTGAACGAGAGGTAAACATAGTCAGCTGACAAGGCCAGAGAGGGTTTCAGCCTTCTAAGGAGTCAAGGCACTGACACCTTATCTTTCCTCCAGAAGGCCCTGTGTTTGGCACTATTTTATGATGGAGCAAATGGCCATGTGTTCTTCCGCCTGTGCATATTGATTCCACCCACCTGCTGTTTCACTCTATGGACTCAAAATGACACAACGTCAGAGGAAAATAATACTGAATCAAACGTGTGTGATTTTGACTCAAGGAAAGTTCCCGTTCCTTTTACTGTGGGTGCTGAGGTTATCTATATGAACCAGAGTAAACAGAAGAAGAAGAAATTCTTTGGAGCGAGATTCAGCAGAATCAGTGCACACAGGCGGAAGAACCATTTGCTGTATCATAAAACTTTGTCCAATTTCACTTTAAATCTGGCATGGTTTCATGAACCATTTTTACGTAAAACTCACACTGTTACTTAGGATAACTGTACCCGCCAACTGCAGCATACCTTGCCAGTCATCACAACTCATTCTCCTGAAAGGTGCAGCACTGCTGGGAGCACTTTCAGACACTTCAATGACCATTGTCAAGTATCTGACACACAGCGCTTGGTGCTTACAGGACTGAGTGATTGTATACTGTTGTTGTAAGATTTAAGTTTTATTCTGAAATAAAAGGGAATTAAAGCTCTCATGGAAACGTAACCATTTTAGCTGAAATTAAAAAATATATATATTGTCTCTGTAGAGGATAAGATGCAGCTCTTTTTCCCACCCCTTTGGAAACGCTTAGATCTGAGGGGGCAGGGAGGCTATGATAATGAGCTCTGGGTTGACCGGCTGCCCAAAAGATATCTGTTGGGAGGAGGGATTACAGGCCATGGAGCAGACTTTCAAAACATTCATGGCTTCTTCTGTGATGAGCAGCAAACACTTGTGTAGGTGGAGACTGTATAGCTATTATATCATAAACCCCAGGAAGTAAAAAACAGAGCATTTTAAGGAGTGTTTTCTTTTTAAGGGGCATGGCACATTTCTCAGTGAAGTAAGAGCTTGGCTAAAGGTGTCAAGTTCTTTTATTTCCCAAGCCCCTTCAACAACATTAAAAGCCCTTACAATGGACTTTGCAGAACATCGGACCTTTAAAAGTTTAAGAACGTGCAGCACTACATCATTGTTAGCAGTCAGACAAATTACTTTCATTTCTATGTGTGCTCACAAACTTGCTGTGCCCATTAAACCCACAATACTTCTTTTTTTTTGTTAACCGCTGTCTTGTTGCAGAAACACTCTTGGAGTCGGACCATCTCTGACAATCATCTGTGACAGAAACAAGACAGGCAGAGAATAGGGACCCCTTTGAACTAAGTCAGGCAATTTGTGATTAAAAGAGCCTAATTGGAGGGGTCCAGTGAAGGGCTGTACCCTCAGCCCACTCCCAACTAAATGGCCAACAGTTTATTTAAGGGGACAAATAGGTCAAACTCCCTCTAATTATCCCTCAATGTAAGGCAAGGATTTTCCCCTCCTGCTCTTTTTCTTTCCTCCTTTTCTTTTCTTTTCTGTGTGTGTGAGGGAGCCGCGTCGTTCCAACTCACCAACCAGCAGTCTCTGTTGACCTAGTTCTGCTCCGGACATGGGGACGCGGGCCTCACCCACGGTCTCCTCTGCGGGGCCCCGTACACAGACGGCCCAGGATGTAAACATGTTCACTCAGAGAGGAGCCCCACATGACAGAATCCATGTAACCCTCGGTGGCTATTTATCCATCGGGTTAATTGAGTGAACATCATTGATCTTGGATGCGTCCCCGGCTGAAAAGGATACCATTGACAGAGTGACACTGATTTTGTTTGCATGCTGGGAGTGGGTTTTCAGTCTATAACATGAATGAAAAGCATGCCGGGAAGGATGCAGTTGTCTGATTCTTTGCATGGGAGTGAGATGAAATATCAATACAGCAATGGGCTGTTGTCCTGAAACATGTAAAATGATTGTTGGATATTGATATTTTGTGGGGATGCATAATTAGATTTTTACCAATATCCACAGTGCCACTAATTCCAGACTTATCATAGTCAATACCTCTGTGTAGGTTCTCGGTCATCCAGGTCATGGTTATCAAACGCTGCTCAAAGTGGCAACTGGACTGGTTCAAATAGATATAGCACCGATATAGACATATGAGTTTTATGCCTCTGTGCCGGCAGGAAGACCATAGCCTCATATTTCAGTTAGCTGTCTCCTGTCTAGGACAGGTATGGGAAACTTTGGTGACAATGAGGACCACATTAAATTTAGTTCTTACTTTCAGAGGGCCAGCTGGTTGCATATAAATGCAGGTGCACAGTCAGACCATAAAAATGTCTAAGCCTCATATCAACATTGTTCATGATTTCTTTTCTGTAAATCAGTCCTCTGGTTCACCCTTTACATCTGTGACTGGGTTTTAAAAGTTCTGAACGAATTAAAGAAATAAAACATAATTGGGATGCTGATTTGGCAGAGTGATTAGCAACCATGCCCGTATCATATATGAAGGCTTTCAAGCCTTTTGTGACTGGCCAGGGTTAGATTCCTGCCTTAGGCCCATTTTCTGCATGTCCTCCCCTGATCTCTCTCCTCTTTCTGAGACTATCCACTGTCTTTTCACTATGGATAAAGGTTTAAAATGCCTCCAAAATACCTAAAAATATAAAAAATAAATTAAAATATTATTTTGAGGGGATTCCCAGAAAATCTGCCATTCTAGACATGTGAGGTTTCTCCCGCCAGCAAAGATATATATATATCTTTAATCAGTTTATGATGCCAACATTGATATTTTGAGCTTAAAAGCAGAATTAAGAAATTAAACATGAAATAAAAACCAAATAAGTTTTTTTCTAAATTAAATGAACAAATGGTCAAATTGTCTGTCCCTGTTTATAAATGTATTTCACATTTATTTAACAAAGACCTTTACAGAACCCATCATAGCAAATCATATCTATATGTTTTTCTAAAAATCAAAACATTTTCCAGTCATTCAAAGTTATTATAGAACTACTTCTCTTTTTCATGTAGCATTTTTTTTATTTTGCCTTTGTACATTGTATTGTAATGGAAAATGAAACTGAAGCACATATTAAATTGTCATCTTTATATTTACAATCTCAGAAATTAAAAATTGACTGGCAGGCTGCTACAGGTAAGAGGGAGGGCCGCAAGTTTCCCACCCCTGGTCCAGGACATTCTTTTGAATGCAGAAGCATTAGATCACTCTGCATTATTTTCTTTAAACTCTGCTCAAAGGATGAATTCATCTCACTTTGCAGGTCATAGGTCAAAAGTCAAGGATGAATTACTTGGATTTCTACGTTCAGAGGTCAAAGGTCAAGGTTATGGATCATTAAAAAACAACCTTTCCTGATGAATGAAAAATGTTACGGGTGCATTTAAGATTTTTTAAAAAACTTTTCACAAGTGACCACTCTGACTCAGATTGTATAAAAAGAGATTTAATTTGGTGTTTAACCAGCGAAATTCACAAATCAATCCCTGTAACGTTGGTGGGTGGATCAGTGATAGAGTTGGACACATGTCAGGGGTTCAGTTCTCAGACTGTAGATAATTGTTGAAAGGACATTTAAGCTCCCAGAACCTGTTCTTATAAATAAGCTCATCATGCTTTTAAATGTAACGGACTGTATTTATTCCCACACACCAATAACTTTTAGCGTATTTTGTGTTTGCATCTTCAAACACATTCATCATTTTTCACTCTCTCCCTCACACTAGTGTTTATTTCCACTTTGTTTCAACAGCTCATCACACTTCTACAAATGTAACAGATCAGCTCACTGAGTTTTGCATTTTGCCTTTGTACATAATACTGTAATGGCAGATCTGACAGAAACACATGTCAGTTTGTCATCTTTATGTTTACAATCTTGGAAATTTAAAATTGACCTCCAGGCTGCAGTTAGTGAGAAGGAGGGCTAAATGCGGCCCTCCAGCCACCAGTGCTAAATGCTAGCTCACTTCTAAAATATGGAAGTGAGTTAGCATTTAGTACTTCCTGATTCTCAAGCCTGAAACCAAAGAGGATTTAGAATATTGATTTCAGATAAGTGAAATAAGGTTCTTGATGAACACACAAACATAGGATTTTAAAGTTAAGTGGGAAATAATGAAATGCATTTAATACTGCCTGCTCTTGGATCTTAAACCTTTGTTGTGTTTTAAACCATGGTTGCTAATGAACTGTGAACAAGGACTACAAAAATGTCCGGGGACCCAACTGCAAACGTTTCCGTATGTTTTTAATTATCAATAATTCATAGACTACGGCCTCAGCCACTAGCATCAATTTGATAAGGCCATTTGATTAAGAGGAAACTCTTAAACAAGAGGTTACAATTAGATTTTATACACTGGAGATAGTGTAACTGCTTTTATATCGAACCACCATGTTGTAGTTTTATAGTTGCTTAATAATAGCTTTTCACTCTCGCTGATTACGTTTAAGCATAAAAAAATCGTGAAAAGTGTTTTTTTTTGTTAAGATTGTCACAAAGAGCAGAACTTGTTAGTTTCAGAATTTTTTGTGTGCTGCAGAGTTTATTATCAGCAATGATCCAAAACACAGTGAACAATCCCATAGGCTTATAGTCCAGGAGCCAGCAAGATGCTAGCTTCCACATTGGCCTTCAAAAATGTGTCATCCTGCACCACCCTATTAACCTAATGAGCATGTTTTTGGTCTGTGGGAGGAAGCCAGAGTGACCAATCATGCAAACTCCACACAAAAAGGCCCTGACTGACAGGGGGTTCAAACCAGCAACCCTCTTACTGTAAGGCATGCACACTACCTGCTGTGCCACAGAAAAACATCTGAAACAGATATCTGTTAATCACACATGAATTTGCCCATAGTGAGTCAATATTAATGATGGTTATTATCATTACTGTACCACATATTACCCAGACAAATGATGTTTAGGGGACAGTTTTGTGTTGGTGTGTGACATGTATGTGCACCAGTGTGTATCTATAAGCTTTTGCATGTTTTTGTTAATAGTTATGCACCTGGTAGTTTGATTATTAGTAATTTTCTTTAATGTAATTGTATCTTATTTTTTATTTTCCATCTGTAACTATCTAGAGCAGGGGTGTCCAAACTATGGCCCGGGGTCAAATTTGCCCATTTTGAATTGGCCCCTGAAACAGTTAATTGGATAAAAACATTTTGATTACAGCAGCAAATACCATCAATCATGCACATTTTCTGCCATATTTACTTTGTCAAAAGGTCTCATTTACAAAGTATTTTGAGATTTTCATCTTCAAGCACCAACATTCTTGCAGTTTACTCTTGTTTTGTGTCTGACAGTGAAGATAAGCAGTAAGGTCTCCCATCTCTGCTGCTCAGAAGGTCATTCTCGCCCTGACTAGGTGTGAATCCAGTGATAGCCCAGGGTTACAAGGGCCCCTTGACAGGTGATAACCCATCCCCAAACCCTAGAACTTTAACTTAAATACACTAAAAGTGAGGTGCAGCAAGTGGCTAAGTCGTCCATGTATTCCTCTTTATGCGGCCCTCAGTGTAAAAAGTTTGGACACCCCTGGTCTAGAGCATCTATATTGTCAACAGGCTATTTATGTTAGCGACAGCAAAGAGAGAGGGACAGTTCACTGCAGGGAGGGTTTTTGGGGTTTGTTTTCCCCTCTCAAGTCATGCAGTTTTTATTTTTACCTCCGCCAAGGAGGTTGTGTTTTTGCCGGCGTTCATCTGTCTGTTTGTCTGTTTGTTTGTCTGTGTTCAAAATAACTTGAAAAGTTCTGAACGGATTTGGATGAAATTTTCAGGAATTGTCGGAAATGGGATATGGAAGAACTGATTAAATTTTGGGACTGATCCGGATCACCTTGGCGGAAGTCTGCGCTCTCTGAGTGCTTTTGTAGTTTATGTTTATTTTTAAAAATCAAACAAAACACACTTTAAAAAAGAAAGCTTAACTTTCAGTTATTATGGATACATTGCAAATTCGACCACGTTGGTTCATAAAAACTCTTGAATCTTATCTCTATGTCAACTTTCCACATAACTAATAATCTTAAGCCCTCGCTGCAGCTGCAGATGAATCGTATCAGTGTGTCATGTACACATTTACACACAAACACATGCACACCACAAGCATCTGACTCTTTCATTTTGAGTCATTTAGGTCCCTCCCACTCAATTTGACCTTTCTGTTGCAGCTCATATTCTAAATATCGGGGCCAAGTTAAACAAAAGGTGTCATGTTGTTTTAAACTGCCCCGCTATTAGATAAGTGAACACTCCTCTTTTTTGCTTCTTATTTGTAATCTTATTATATAAGATTACAAAGACAAATCAGAAATATAAAAACAGCTGAAACAAGTACTGATTTATATTTTGGGTTGTGTTTGGCTTTTCTGACATGGCTGTGCACCTGAAGTATGTGACATTTCAACATAAGATACTGATACAGAAGTGTAACCACAGACAGGGCAGATGCAAACTATGTGAGGGCCTGTGGCCCCAGCAGGCCTTGGGGGATGGAACGTGGGCCTCAAGTGTTTCATAAATACAGTGTATGTTTAACAAGATATCAATACATTTTAAGTTAGGCTGTATCACTGGGTTTTTAACCCTGTAAATTCACAAAACCTCCCCTGTAATGGGGGCAGGTGGATCAGATCTCAGGGCTTCAGTTCTCAGCTCCTGTAGCCAAATGTTAATGTTTTAATATGATGACCTGTAATATTCTCCCACACCAGCAGCCCATTGAGTATTTTGTGTTTCCACTTTGCTTCAAGAGATCAACATACGAAAATTTATGTAACAGATCAGCTCACTGATTTTTGCTTTTTACATGATTCAAAGGGGCCATCCACACAGAGATGAATTCAGGCATATCCGCACAACTTTTTAGTCGTACAGTTGGTTCGTTCACACAGATACAGTGTTTCATGTGCCTGAAAACACACATTTTTGAAAACTGGTCCCAGAGTGGATAAATCTGCCAAGTATTTTTGTGTGTACTACTAATACGATAGCTTCAGAAACAATGATGTCATAGCCTTATCTCTTATTTAAACCACAGACATGAACCCTGACAACAATGGCGAACTACAGCGTTTTGTTCATGCTGCAGAAGCAACTGAGCTTTTTTTTGGCTTTTACGGCAAAATGTGCTGCTCCTCTACGACCACCGTGAGCAACAAGACAGCACAGAACAGCGTACGCCATTGTTTGTTCACATTGCTCATGCTCTATGTCTTCTTCTCTGGTTTTGGTGTATGGCTGCAGCAGTGTTTCGGTGCCACTCACAGGTGTGGCATAAGTACTACAGTGTTTTCAGTGTTTTGTTGAGGACGGACACATCACTGAAGCTATGCCGTCTTTACAGAGAACGTTTTCAATACAAAAACGTTTTCCTTTTTTGTGCGTACAGGGCCTAAGTTAGCTAATATAGCACATCTGCTCTATGGTAATAACTACTTATTTAATGTTCATAATGTGTCCAATTTGTTTGTGAGTCTTTCTGTGTACTGTCTCGTGTCCTATGCTAAGGCATGTCACACATTGTAAATTACTTTTATGTACTTGTCATTTTCCGCATTACAACAGTAGTTGAATTTATGCTATTGTCCTAAATTTACACTGCATATTGCATATTGTCAAAAGATTGATTAATGTGCACTGTTTTATATAATGGGGCAGCACAGAGGCGTAGCAGGTAGTACACATGACTTACAGCAAGACAGATGCTGGTTCGAGCCCTGCGTCAGTCAGGGCCTTTCTGTGTGGAGTCTGCATGTTCTCCGTGTGAAAGTGGGGTCTCACACAGATCAAAAACATGCTTATATTAGGTCAGTATTTAAAATAGCAGCAGGCTAGTAAAAAAAAAAAGCCCATTAATGGGATATGAGGTTTGCTCTTGACTGTTTTGACCAAAATGATTACAAAGTCTTCTTTCATTATGCTCTGAACAATGAGGGGAAATTGATAATGGCAGCACAGAAGCATGGATTGTGTTCATTTACTCTGCAAACTGCCCAATCTCAAAATCCAGTCAATAAGACACATTGCCCAATTAATGTTGAAGCACCAACAGTCCTATTTGCAATTTACTCTTGTTTTGTGTTTGAATGTAGTGCCAGTATCAACCCTCTATGCTCCAGAAAGTTAATTCTCCCATTAAACAGGGATGGACCAGTGGGTGCCAAGCCACCTGACTGGCCATCCAAAATTATTCATCCAGCTATCCATCCATTATCTATGCAACTTGTCCCTTTCAGTATCACAGGGACTGGGGCCTATTCCAGCTGTCAATGGCAAGAGGGGGGTACACCCTGAACCAGTTGCCAGTCAAACCCAGGGCCACCTAAAAAGACAGACAATCATTTCAACTTGCATTAAATAAGTCTTTATTGCAGACACAGGTCCATATTTAAAAAAAAAAACAAGACAGACATAAAACAGATATAGGATACAAAGCTGTGCATATTAGAATTCATACAACCTATTACACAAATGTCGTCTCAGCTTGGAGGTAAATCTATAGCAGCTTTTCTATGTGCTGACTAAGGCTTCTATGGGCAATTTAGAGTCACAAATTCACCTAACATGCATTATTTTTTGAGTGCCCAGGGAAAACCTCCAAAAGGGAGACCATGCAAACTCCACACAGAAAGATCCTGGTTGTCACAGGGAGTAAAACCAGCAATTTTCCTACTGTGAGGCACGTGCACCAACCTGCTGTGCCATCGTGCAATGAATGTCTGATTGCCTTGTACAACCACTAAAGTTCAGCTGTGATGTTGTCTGTTTTTACATTAGATTGGGTTCAGGAACTTAATTACCTTAAAGTTAGGGTGGTCCAGCCATCCTCATATTTTTCTTACATTGGCCCTCATAGAGAAACGTTTGGAGACACCTGCTCTACATGTTGGTTAAGAGAGACGCACTCGAACACTGATCCAGTGTTTTCAAAATTAAGTCTAGTCTACCATTCTGGTATAAACCACGGTTTGACCTAGGTTTGTCTGAATGATTCTTATTGAGGGCCAATGTTTGAAAGAATAAAAAAAATATGAGAATGGGCACCCCAACTTTAAGGTACTTTAGTTAGTCAACCCAGTCTAATGTAAAAACAGCCGACATCACAGCTGAAGTTCAGTGTTTGTACAAGGAAAATAGATGTTTCTACGCTGCCATGATCAAACTGTCCTCAGTAGTGTACACGTCCCAGAGCAAGAAGGTCACCGGTTCAACCCCTGAGTCGGTCTGGCCTTTCTGTGTGGAGTTTGCATGGTCTCCTTGTGCATGGCCTGGTTCTCTCCGGGCAATCCAGGTTTCTCCCACAGAACAAAAACTTGATTATTAAGTTGATTGGTGACTCTAAATTGCCCTCAGGTATGAGTGTGAGAATGAATGGTTGTTCGTCTCTCTTTGTGGCCCTGTGATCGGCTAGCGACTGGTTCAGGGTGTGCCCCGCCTCTCGCCCTGTGTCATCTGGGATAGGCTCCAGCCCTCCCTTGACCCTGAAAGGGATAAGCAGAATGGATAATGGATGGATTACTATTATTCTGATCAAAACGGTCAAGCACAAACCTCATATCCTGCACTTAGTCAATCAATCAATCTTTATTTGTGTAGCGTCAATTCATAACAAGTGTTGTCTTAAGATGCTTAACAATAGAGCAGGCTGAAGCCATACTCATTTTATAGATGCACATATACAGATAGATAAATACACACATACACATATATTCACATACATACATCCAGAGATGTATCCATTTAAGCAGAGACAAAGGGACTAACAATTAGTCCCATATACTGTAGCTCTGGGCCATATTACCCTTTATCTTAAGATCTAGTTGTAGGCCCCCAAAAAAATGCACCACAAGCCACAGTTGGCCCCCAGGCCATAGTTTAAACACCCCTGGTTTAACCCTTGAGAACAACTTAATTACTTAATATTTTCTTCAGTTTTTGTTTTATGCATGGATGCAAAGTTGTGCCCAATCTGAAGTGTTTGGTGATGAGATCAGAGCGAACTTCTGCAACAGGTAGTTTGGAGAACAACATTATTAGACTGTCATATTTCAGCTCCTGGTATGATCCAAAAGAAAGCCACATCAATTTACAGTAGGCCCGACTATGTGTGAATATGTGTTTGCATGTGTTCCTCCTGATTATGGAGCTTGAGGGCCTGTTGTGATAGCCTGCTCTGGGGCCTGTTTCCACTTCCTCTTGCCGCTGTACAGATAATTATTTAACATTTTTGCTGCATTGATATTGTTTGTTGTAAATGGTAAACTCCAGGAATGTGGATTTTTTCTTTACTTAAAAAAATAAGGGACAAAAAGAGCAACTCTGGGCAAAGAAATCATAAATGGAAACTGTTGTATTTCAAAAACTGGCACAGTGTGATAGACTAATGAACAATAGGTAAAACGTATATTTCTGTATTTGGTTACAAGCAGAGCATTGTTAGTGCAGCGATTTTTGTTGGCAAAAAGTGACTTAGTGTGTGTGTGTTGACAACCTTTTGTGATGAGAAAAATACTATAACAAGCAAAAAATACATATCTTGTGAATAAATTGTGATTAAATGTATGTTTCCTTTAAGTCAACCAGACAAGGCAAGGTTTAATGTAAGGGGTGAACTGTTAGAACTTCAAAATTCAGGATGGAACAATTGTTTTGAGGAGATATATTTTTGTTTTCTTCTACATTTGTATATTGGTGCTGAGTTAAGTCAGAAAATATAGTAAACCTTTTACCAAATGATGGAAGATTATTGATGATTATGCTAATAAGGCCTGCATTAATATCTATCAAAATTTACCTATAGAAAAAATACTCCTCTACAAACACAGTACTTTATACAAGTTTTGCCAGTGTTTTCATTGGTTTGTTCAAGAACTGATTGTGCATTAACATGATATACAGTTATATCCATTATGTAATTTGGCTTATTAAAGTGAAAAAAATGCTTTGACAAATATTGATGCCCACGATGTGAGGACTTTTTATTGAATGAACCAGAGCTAAAATGTTTTTGTTTTGTTCAAACTTTAAAAGGCCAAAATGACTCAAGTCTGACTCAAACCCCGTCACATTTTTGCAAAAAGATTGAGACTAAAACTAAACTCGCCGCCAAAATTAACCCTGCAGAGCACTGATCTTGTATCTCATCCATCTCTGCGCTCTCATCGCAGTCTTGTTGTTCATCGATGACCTTTAAGGCAGAACCGCAGCCCATCAGATTATTGTGCCTGTTTACTGTTTCTTCTTTGCATTCTGACTGTGCATCAGCCCACACACCGGGCGCATATTCAAATCCTGCTGCAGAACTGTGAGCGTGACACTCCCAAAAACACACACGCGTAAAGAAAGAAAAGAGAGAAAAGGAGTGTGTTTAGTGATTCTTGTGACCATTCTTCCTGCTCTGTTCGAGGGATTCTTTCACTTACGCACTAAAACCATGGAGCAGAAAAGGAAGTTTACTTTCAGGCAGGAGATTTTGAGTGATTAATAGAAAACAAACAAGCGTAAAAATATTATTATCTATGATTAGGACTTGTCATTCTGGTTTTACAGCCCTCGTCCGCGTCAGTTTCACTTTATTTCATGTGCAAGCTCCTTAGACGTTCAAAGTAAAAACGTTTGATGCTCATGTTTCATATATTTTTCTTCTATCCAAAACCTGTTATTCTCAAACGGAGATCATAAAGCCTTTTGTCCCATGTTTAAGTCAAAGTTAAGGTTTTATCAGAACAAAAGAGACACGCTTTGTGCGTAATTTTGCATCCAAAACCGGGTAAAAAATGGATTTTTGCGCAAAAAGATTCCACAACAAATATTTATATGTCTTCATGCACACTGAAGACTACTCATACCAAATCAACAAATCATACATGACAATAAAGTGGCTCTGTTATTGTCTATAAAGTATTTCAAAACGGCTTACAGTGCTTTTGTGCATGAGAAAAGTATTCAAAAATACATCAGACCTTTAAATCCTTCCTGTTATTCACATATCCGCGTGTGCATGCTTCTTTTTTTCTACATAAAGTTATATATATTTATCTTTTTTGTTTTCCTGCATGATCATTTTGCAGCACTAACAGTAAAATCACAAGTCGCCCACAGATGACCTGTGGCACACATTTGACTCACCATGGCAGCTGTGCGCGTGTTCTCCGAAGGATAAAATGTGAAACAATGAGAAATCAAATCATCTCCTGCACGTGCGAGGGATATTTTGGGATTTTCAAGGAAAAAAAACGTCCTTTTCTTGAAGTGTGCACTGTTTTAGGACATTATGTCAACAAACGTTCCACTCGTTTGGCTTCTGGTAGGAGAATAATTTTGCTTTTACGCATTTTACCTCTCGTTTCAGAACTAGGATTTTTTATTTTAACTTTGGAAATGAAAATGGCACAAAAAATTGCGGTGGTGACGTTTTTGCCAGGAAAATGGCACCTTTTAGATATTTGCACGCATCTAAAGCTTTGTTAATGTTTCTCCGAAGCTAAATCACGTATTGCGCGTCTTTTACGCACGTCGAAAACTGCTCCAAGTCTTTCCAACTCATATTTTTTACACTCTTGTTCGAACGTAAGGCTTTGACATCATTGTTTGGTTGCGGCTGCTCAATTCCAAAAAGGACCCTGTGCTTGCTTTTTTAACTTCCACCCTCAACCTCTCACAGCGCAATGTAGGATAAAAAGCGAAGAAGGCCAGAAACTCCAGGCCTGCATGCGCACGAGGAATTCCACCTTAAATTAAAACTTTTTTTATTTATCCTCATCAAGCTGCAACACTCTGTAGGGTAGCTTCCCCTTACAAAGTTATCTTTTTTAATCCAACTGCACCCTGCAGCTTTTTTATTTCACCCTCTCGCACACATTTTGTCACAGCCTCGTGCGCACTGAGGTCCACATTTTCAAGGTCATTTGGGGGTCGCTGGATGCACTTTCCCTCTGATAGAGAACTGGACGTGAGCGCTCTTTCGCTGTTGCTGCCAGTCGACGGAGTTGGACGGAGAGCAGGGCGTCTTGATGGTGACTTCACTGACACCAGCAACTTCCTGACGCAACGCTACTGTAAGAGGAGAGCAGCGCGCGGGGGAAAACCAGGGCTCAGCTCACCTTTTTATCCGATGAACCGACGGCGTGATCCTCTTTCTGCATAGTAAGCCGTCTCAACTCTCCCTTTGCGCTCGGTGCAACTGAGACGTTAGGATCAAAGAGTTTGGGGGGTTTTGGAGGAGGTTTTCATTTTACAGGGTTTGTTTTTCTACTTGTTGCGTTGATTTATGGTCCTGTATTGGCACCAGGGGGCAGGGAATTTTGTTATGTTGCAAGTTAGGACTCTCTAAATTAATTTGCATGTTTTTTTTTTATTGATAAGACGCGCTTCCGTGGAGAGGGTGCGAACTTCTGGTGCCTATAATTTGCGGGACGGAGTGAGGAAGGTGTCAGAAGAAAGGATAGCCTAGATTTTTAGGATGAAAGCGCAAGAAAAGAGAGGTTGCAGAAATTTTAGTTTAAAGGGGAGACTTGAGCGTCAAAAGTGCCGCTCTCTTTTTAGGTAAGGGGCTCCTGGGGCTGCTTTTACCGCCATGCATTGTCCGGGAGCTGTCACTTTGAATCGTTAAAGCTGCATGCGCTCACGTTTGGAGCAATCTGCCTCCATAAAGTAAAACAAACAGACGGGGCTTTAGCGCACCAAAAGGAAGAAACAACAGTGGTTTGAAATTTGGACCCAGTTTCTGCTTTGGATATCCAAGTTTGGGGGCCGCGCTGCGCAAACGCACCCGCTCCATTTTACGCGCGTACGGGGCGCTCAGACCTGTAGTATCCAGGATATAGCCTATCGCGCCCGGCCACCGCGCGCTGCCTGCCTCGCTCTCCCCGCTCGCCTGTCTCACTTTGAAGGGATGCTGCTCGTCCCAGACACGTGAGCCTTTGCGCGCTGCATGAGTTTAACACGGATTTGGAGAGGGGTGCTTCTCTATGGCACAGCGAGGGAACCGGAGCTATAGCGCGCTATGCTCTGGTGTGCGCGTACATACGCGTGTGTGTTTGTTTTTCTTCTTTCTCTCCCTCGGTCGCTCTCTCTCTCTCTCTCTCTCTCTCTCTCTCTCTCTCTCGTATGTAGCCTCGTATCCACCGCTCCGCCTCCTCCTCCCCCCTCTTTCTCTCTTTTCGCAACATTGACGCAACCGAAAAATACTGGAACAAAAGAAACAACTTCCTTGAAGCTTTTGCTGAAGCTGCACTTGGCCCGGGAGAACGAGGGGCAGCTTGTTGTCAACTTAGGGGCTGGATGAGAGGAAGGAGAAAAAAAAAAAGAAGAAGAAGCCCTGTCGAGGTGAGGAAGAGGAGGGTGTCACCACCGGCGGCCGGCGGAGCAGGGAGAGGGAGAGGATGCGAGGCGAGCACCCAGGAACGCACCCAGGGTGACCGAGTAAAGTAAGTGCCATTAAACATTAAGAGGAGTCATTTCAACTTTTGCAGTGTGACCTCGACTCTTGTTCACTGTGGATTTTGAACAACAAAGTCGATTTTACGCGGATATTTACGGTCAAATACGAAGGAGAAAGTCCTTAACAGGCAGCACTGTCGAATTAAGGAGTTAAATATAAGTTAAAGGCTCTTTTATTTTGATAGTGCGTGGATAAGGTGCATGTTGTTTTCAAGAAAATGACACTCTTTGTAATGTGACATTTAGGAGCTAAAGCTAACGAGGCGTTAAATAGAATGAAACAGCAGCAGTATCTTTATTTTATTCAATTCTGTGCCACTTTCTTTGAGGTGAATGTGAGAAACTACGCTGAAAGTGTGAAGCTAACAGTTTATTATTGTTATTCATACAGCAGCACTGAGCACTCGCCGGTTGTATGAACATCCTGCTGAATAAGTACCACTTCACGGAGGCGATAAATATACCAAACCGACGTGCTGTCACGGTTTGTAGCCGCCGCGCGTAACTTTCCTCCGGGGTTTATTTGGGCTCCGCAGCTCGGGGCGGACGAGCTCGGTGCTTTTTGTCGCGTCGGTGTTTTCGCTGCATGAACAAAGGGCTGGATGGAGTAGTCGGCACAGAGCGTCGGTGGAGAGCAAGGCGGGCTGTTTACAATAATAACACGATCGCGCTGACGTCACCTGAGCGGCAGGACGCTCGGCCAATGGCGGCGCCGCGTAGCCATCAGCAACACGCTATATTTGGAAAGTGGTTACATCATCGAGGCGCAACAGAGGACCGTAGGGGGGCGGGACTTCCGCTGGGATTTTCAATTTGTAGTCCAGAAGCAGGACAATGAATACATTAGGGGCTGTTTTTGGAGCTTAAAGTCTGGATTTTAGAGGTTAGAACCGGTTTCAAACCAGTTTTCTCTCTCAGATAGATGCAGTTAGTGTTTTTGCAACACTGCTTATGACTGTCATAACAGGTGGTGGACAGTATCAGAGCCAATATACTCAAGTCCTGCACAATGGGTTGATTTTTTTTTTTTTTTTTTTTTGCACTAGTAATTGTAGGATCAATGTAATTTAGAATATTTTATGTCCAGTTGAGTATTTTCATTTCAACAATTCACAACGCAAGATAGATAATTATCTCCACAGAGGGGAATGTTTTTGTCTGTGTTTTTTGTGTGTTTGTTTATCTGTCCGTCTCTGAGCAAGATAACTCAAAAAGTTCTGCATGGATTTTGATCAGTATTCCAGGGAATGATGGTCATGGCACATGGAAGACATAGCTGTTTTCAGTGGTGATATGAGTCTGGATGCGGAGCCAGGAACTGTTCAAAGGATTTGTTAACATTGTGAAGGTGAAACAGTTTTCCACATTCTTGAAAATAACTGTAAAACGTTTTGTCATGAACTTTTCTGGAAATATTTGTCATGGCACAGAAAAGACATGAATAGATATTTGTTGCAATCCAGATGCAGGCCAGGAAATATTATAAAGGATTTGCTATTATTGTGAGGCAGTGCAGTTTTTCGCATTTTTGTTAATAACTATGAATTATATCATGAACTGTAATGACATTTTTAGGGAATGTTGGCCATGACCAAGAGAGCAATGGATTTGAGTGAAAATCCAAATACAGATGCAGAGCCAGGAATCTTTGAAACGTTTTGTTAATATAGAGAGAGAAAGAAGTTTTAAACATTTTTGCTAATAACTGTAAAAAATTCCCAGCAATCTTTAATGAACTTTAAGGGAATGTTGGTCACATCACAAGGAAGATATGATTAGATTTTGGTGATGATCCCTAACAGGATGTGAGTCCAATAATTTTTTAAAGGATGTGTATACGTCACAAGGCAGGGCAGCATGCCACATTTTTGCCAATAACTGTTAAAGTTCTTGGATTCTGATTAAATTTTCTGGGAATGCTGGTCATGGCACAAAAGTTATTAGATTTGTGGAAATCCAAATTCGCATGCGGATCCAGGAATTTTAAAAGATGTGTTTACATTGCACGATAGGGCAGTTTTCTACATTTCCATTATAACTTTAAAAGTCCTCAGAAGATTTGGATTACATTTTCAGGAAATGTCGGTCATAGCAAAGGAAAATATTATTCCATTTTTCCAGGAATTTTTTTAACAATTTGTTAAAATGGGAAGACAGTACAGTTTCCCACATTTTTGCCAGTAAATATAAAATTTCTCTGTGTATTGTAATTAATTTTTTAGGGAATGTTGATCATGATACGATGAAGACATGATTCAATTTTGATGGTAATCTGAAATAGGATGCGTTCCAGGAATTTTTTTTTACAAGATTTGTAAACATTGCATGATAGGACAGTTTTCCTCTCAATTTGTTCTATCCACTCGATTCAACTTGACTCCACTGCAGCGGTGTCCAAAGTATTGCCCCGGAGTCAGCTGTGGCCTGTTTTTATTGGCCTGCAGCTTGTCAAAAAAAGGGGCAAATAGAGCCCAGATCAGGACTTGAAGTTTGTGCTTGTCTGTTTTGATGCTTTAGTTTCATCACCAAACTAAAAATAAGAACCTTCACCGAGGCATTTCTGACATTATTAGCCAAGTTACTCTTGAAAATGTTGAAAGCTACCCTCTCTTGCAATGTTAATGAATCCTTTAAAAGATTCCTGGATCCATATTTGGATCACCAAAATCATCTAAATCGAAGAAGCCCTGTCATCCTTACAATTTTTTGTATTTGGCCCTTGATTAAAAAAGTTTGGGCATTCCTGATCTAGAGTTTTAGTCCTTGTGTAAAAAGAACACACACTTATCAACTAAAAAATACCACACTTCTTTCATTACGTCATTGAATTACACCTTCATGCATTGACTGGATTTGTCAGGATACACAAGTAACACACACACACGACTATAACGCTGCTTTCTTAGAATAACACGTCTAACAGTGGAGTCTCAGATTAATACTGTAATGAGTTAACACCTCATGAGCATATTAAGAGTGAGTGTGTGCTTTATTTATATCTTTTATTCACACAATGATGGTGCATACACACTGTAATATGTGAAATAGCTCCTGTCTTTGGGTGTAAAACATCACACTTCTCTCTTAAAGTTTGTTTCTAAAATATTTTATCTTTACATCATCTTGATGCTGATTCTCACACAGCGTACGTGGTATCACACCTTTCATACAACGAAGAGCAACCTGGATCTTATAAATAGTCCTTTGACTTGAAAATGATGTTGTGTGCCTTGACCTCCAGCAGGTCCTCATGTGCAAAATGTAAAATAAAGAAAGCATCTTAACGGACAGTTGTTTTCTGAGTCTGTTTCAGACTGTTTAAAAACCATCAGAGAGACAAAAATTCTGCAATAAACCAACATCACAGCACCCCCATAGATCCTTGATAACTCTTAAACTGTCTTGACTTATAACATTTAAAAACTGGAGCTCATAAAGTCCCATAAAATGAGTAATTTTATGTATGAGAGGTCTTAAGTTTGATGGCACTTTAAGTGGAAATTAGCCCGTTAGCTAAACCGTGGACAAAGCATCTTTTTTCCCTTGAGAGTAATTTTGTTTTTATTGGTCTCTGTTACAAATGCCATCATGATGAATCATAAACAACAATAAACTGAGAGTACGGTGAATACTTTACAAACGTCAGGGGCGCTGCCGGAAATTTTGGGCCCCATGAAAAGATATCACATGGGGCCAGATCCCAAACCAGCTCTGCATCGTTTCTCAAAGTATGCATCTGTCAAGCAAATAAAGATATAAACACATGGAAATAAAATTAAAAATATGGACCGATTTTAAATTACTGTGGCCCAGTTTTTGTTTTGAGACACAAATAGGCATCAAACAGGATAAAACTCTCTTAAGGTAAAAATCATGCAATAAGTTGGTAATTTAACTTTGCAGTAGAAGTAACTCTCTGGCTTTTGGACCAGTGTATACACTCATCATTTTTTTATTTATCATTTGCATTTAAGGTGTAATCCATTCTGAGCAATCTCAGATCTTGTAACCTTAACAAAGAACTGCAATTTTTGTTGATTATACCTTTGTCTCACTCTATAACCTGGGATTTTCAAGACCCAAATTATTTTGATGAGCTGTTCAGATATTTAACTATTTACAAAAAGCAAAACTAATACCCTCTTGTAAGTGCTTTAAATAAGTTGTAAAGACACCCGTGTCTGATCATAACCTGACTTTTCCTTCAACCAAAAAGTTTATGTTTTTGTAACTGTTTGTCCATCCATCTGTTAATGAGTGAGATAACTCAAAAAGTTCTCATCAGGTTTTGATAACATTCTCTGTGAATGTCAGTCATGGCACACGGAAGAAGTGGTTCAATTTTGGTGGCAATCCATATATGGAAGTAGACCCAAGAAAATGTTTGTAAATGATTTGCTTACAAAGGGACAAAGGGCAGTTTTCCACATTTTCGCCAATAACTATAAAAACTCTTCAAATATTGTAATGACGTTTTCTGGAACAATACATTTTCTCAGTGTGTACAGAAATAACTCGATTTTGGTTGTGATCTGAATCCAGATTTTGATCAGTGGTTTTTGAAAGAATTTGTTAACATTTCTTTAATGGGCAGTTTAATGCATTTCCGATAATAACTTACCCAACAAGTCCAAAATGCCTTGGCAGATGTTCCTGGCGTTTTTTTGTTTGTTAGCAGAATAACTAAAAATATAAATGAAATTTGATGAAAGTTTCAGAATAGGTCAGAAATAGCCCAAGGACCAATCAGTTACATTTTTGGGGTGATCGAGATAACCGTCTGGATCCATCATCTTTTTCAAAGCATAAGCATTGCGGGATCGAGCCATGTTCAACATTTTTGCTTGTAACTCCACAAATAATGCTCAGAATGCCTGGCAAAAATATTCAGGATAACTTTATGAGAGGTGCTATCACACAACAAACATACAGATGCTTGAAATGCTTGTATTTATAGGGCTCATAGGAAACTGGCTACTGTGGCATAACCAATAAAGCTATAGAAATGCATCTAACATAAACTGATACTAGTAACTTTGTTTTAATGTTTTTGAAGGTTAAGCTGAACTAACCTGCCTTGGTGGAGGTCTGCTGCCTTAGAGTGCTTTCTAGTTTTAGTATGCCGTAGAGCTGGGCAATTAATCAAGGTCCATTTCCACTTATGATCTCTGCCTCTGTGAAAAACTGAATAATTGAGACTAAAAGATTACCCTGCCACATGACACGACGCACTTGTTTTATCTTTTTTTCATGAATAGTTATTTTTAGTTTTCTGTATTTTCACGCATATTTTCATTTATTAATTGTTCTTTCATGTTCAGATTTAAAGTGTTGAGGGCATTTTAATTCAATAACAGCTGTAAAGCCCATGAGTATGCATGTTGATCTCAACATCCGTCAAAATAATAATGATTAGGATTTTTGCCTTAATTGAGAAGCTCTTATATGCAGTTTTTAAAAAAATCTGTTATATTTCTTTACACCCATGTCTTAGTGTAGATATTTAATCCTGCAGTGAAGCGACCTCTCGCGCGGTGCATGGTTTATTTTTCAGCATAACTGACACCAGACTCAGAGACAGAAAAGGATGTAATATCTAAATCTCCAGAGTTCAGTTAGAATAAAATAACACCTTTGGCATTAATGATCCAAAATGTGTTCTTCAAGGCCCCTCTGTTATAAATGCTTAGAATTTAATCTTGTTCATGTTTAGCCTTGTCTGTAATCCCTCAGTGAAGACAGAAACATGCTGTGAAAGGTGTGATCAATTATCAAATAATCAAAATAAGAATGAGTGATGTTTAAACCTGAGGGTGTCTTCTTTTTTGTTAAGGACTCCTCAGGTTGAACCACTCTGACAGGGCATTTGTTGTAGTAATGTAATCTGTGGGAGTTTGATACATGGTAATATAAGCTGTGAGGTTTTTAAGTCAAAAATAAAAAGTTGAATGTAAACTAAACTGTGTCTTCTGACAATCTTCATAAGGGAAAGTTCAGTTTGGCAGCTTCAGCAGTCTTAGGGCTCACTCATGGAGGGCAGTCAGTTTGATGGTTTTACATGATTTACCTGTGTACAGTCTTCCAGATCCAGGTTTGGTTTTCTTTCACACTGCAGTTCGATACACCAAAGCCAGTCAAATCTTGTGTAAAATAGCCACCCACCACTAGTTGGGGCAGTACCAGTAGTCTTTGTTTTGTCATCCAGCCATGTTGCACTATGACCCACAAGTACACAAGCGGCTTGAGTAATATTGTTTAGCTCCAAGCAGAAGCAGTGCATTAAATGGATAAATAAAGACATAGTTGCATTCAGACTCCCCAGTTGGTAGAAACTCCTTGAGCCAAGAGTTTGTTAAGCCAACAGTCAGGTTTAGTTGGATGTCCAGATGTGTATGTGAAGCCATATTAAAAATTTGAGCATGGTACTTGAAAGCAGACGATCGCATCTAATGAGGATTTACACTAAACGGCTGTTTAAAAAAATACAGCCTGTTCTGAGCAGGGTTGAAACACAGGGGTTTTTAGGCAAACCATAGTTCAATATCTAAGTATGTATTTAGGCTGGATGTCTTCAGAGACATCTGGAACCAACGTAGTCCTGTTAAAAAGGAGTAAAATAGGAGTCTCAATCAAAGTTCTTTTTGTTACAAAGAATGCTGATATCAAGGTTTACTACCATCTATTGTGTGCTTGACATTAACAGACAACTCAGAAATAACTTTTAAGAATTCATATTTAAAAAGCAATAAAATGATAAGTAAGTGAAATAACTTCCATCCATCCATCATCTTCACCACTTATCCAAAGGGTCACAGGAGGCTGGAGCCTATACACCCTGAACTGGTCGCCATCCAATCACAGGGCCACATAGAGAGACAGACAACCATTCATGTTTACGCCTAAGGGCAATTGAAAGTCACCAATCAACCTAACAAGCATGTTTTTTGGTCTGTGGGAGGTGTGTCTAGAGAACCCAGGCTGGCATGGGGAGAACATGCAAACTCCACACAGAAAGGCCCTGACCTTCTTGCTGTGAGGCATGAGCACTACCTGCTGTGCTGCCACAAGTAAAATGACAGTTGAATATGATTCAGCTTTCATGTAAAAAAAAGGCGAAACACCCGGGCATGGGAGGAGTTCGGTGAGGCCATGGAGAACAACTTCCGGATGGCTTTGAAAAGATTCTGGACCACCATCCGGCGTCTCAGGAGGGGGAAGCAGTGTGCTGTCAACACCGTCTAGAGTGGGGGTGGCGCGCTGCTGACCTCGCCTCAGGACGTTGTGGATCGGACACCTAGGTGGTCAAAAAGCTCCTCGGTGGCAGGGCCCTGGGGATGGATGAGATCTGCCTAGAGTTCCTCAAGGCCCTGGATGTTGTGGGGCTGTCGTGGTTGACACGACTCTGCAACATTGCGTGGACACTGGGGGCAGTGCCCCTGGGGGTGGTGGTGGTCCCTCTTTTCAAGAAGGGGGACCGAAGGGTGTGCTCCAACTACAGGGGGATCACACTCCTCAGCCTCCCTGGTAAGGTCTATTCAGGGGTACTGAAGAGGAGGGTCTGCCGGATAGTCGAACCTCAGGTTCAGGAGGAGCAGTGCGGTTTTTGTCCTGGTCGTGGAACTGTGGACCAGCTCTACACCCTCCATAGGATCCTTAAGCGTGCATGGGAATTTGCCCAACCAGTCTACATGTGTTTTGTGAAAAGGGTGGAGTGCCCCCTCCGGGTCGGGGATAAGGTTCTGCCCCAAGTAGAGGAGTTCAAGTACCTCGGGGTCTTGTTCACGAGTGAGGGAAGGATGGAACAGGAGATCGATAGACGGATCGGTGCAGCATCGGCAGTGATGTGTACTCTGCACAGGTCCGTAGTGGTAAAGAGGGAGCTGAGCCGAATGGCAAAGCTCTCAAGTTACCGCTCAATCTTCGTTCCTACCCTCACCTATGGTCATGAGCTGTGGGTAGTGACCAAAAGAACAAGATCGCGGGTACAAGCAGCCCAAATGAGTTTCTTTTGCAGTGTGTCCGGGCTCTCCCTTAGAGATAGGGTGAGAAGCTCGGTCATCCGGGAGGGGCTTAGAGTAGAGCCGCTGCTCCTCCGCATTGAGAGGAGCCAAATGTGGTGGCTCGGGCATCTAATTAGGATGTAATCATCTAATCGCGGATAAGTGGAAGAAGATGATGATGATGATGATGTAAAAAAAAATGGTTTCATTGGCTGTTCCCTGAATCTAGTGCCTTCGTCATCTGTAGGTGACAAAGGCATGAAAGAGGTGATGGATTTAGTAACTTGCTTACTGAGAGTTGACTGGAAGTTTGGGAAAGCTGTGCATTGTGTTTAGCAGTGGGCATTGTTACTGGCTACTGGTGCGCTTCTTTTGACCTCGTTGATGGCATGTAAGATTCGTACTAAAATTGAATTTACTGACTACGTCATGTCAGGCTCCATCTTACCCTAAACATTTAGAATCTAAATGCACACACATTGGTTTTAATAGAGGGACAAGCTTGATTTTTCTTTGCTACTCCATAATGGGCTAACTTTAGTGGCGTGACTAGCTTGTACCATTATTCTTTTCTCAATTTCTTGTAAATTAATTCAGGATCATGAAGAGTGAGAATTGTGATTCTAACATGAGACAGTTTTTTTCCGGCAGCGCAATTGTCCAAACTGAAATTAGCTAGCTTCTAGCTTAAGTTGTGTCTTCAACTGTTTAGGGAAATGACCAAATTATTACCTCTTGTATCCTCAGAGTTAGCCCATTTTTCTAAACAATACTCAGTGACACATCTTTTTTTTACATAGGATTTTACATCCATAGAGGCAGACCTAAGGTTATCGTCAGAACTGTAGCTTATTGTCGTGGAACAATCTCAGCTAGTTACTATGTGACCTAAGCATGTGCTTCATTATAAGTTAGAACCTACATTTTAATACAGTTACGTCTGAACTCACTCAGCTGCTATTGAACATGCCACATCGTCATTGGTCGTCACAGTTTAAGATTAAAAAGCAACATTATTTTGTTTTCTCTCATCTTCTCGCCTTAATTTTCCACCATAAGCATGTCAACCCCCTCTTCTTCCCCTCTTGGTTGCAGATCTGCAGTTTTCCCCTTAATTCGTCCCTGTTTGTAATTTAATTTCAGACTGCTCGATGAATTATACTCTCTTAATTTGATTGCTATGTGTGAGAATGTCTGTGAGATTATACGGAGACTAAATGAAAAGAGCTTCTTGTGCTGTAATATCTCATCGGCCAAGCATGTGACAGCATTTAGCGGGACCCTCACATAAGACTCTTTTTTATTTTACACTTTTATTTGACTAAACACTTTATTTGTCATGGGATTAAGTTAAAGCAAAGTTTATTGGAGAGAAAGACAAGGAGTAATTTATCATTTCATCAGGATTTCTTGATTGAATGTTATTGCTAAATAGGATAGAGGGAGAAATTGAGTGCATGTGTGTTTTCCAACCACTCTGGCCAGGGGTGGCTAAATGACATGTGGCACTTCAGATCTCTCAATGTGGCCCTCAAGTTAGTGTTGATAAACATGAAAGGAGTAACTATGAAATAAAACATACTGAAATTTGCTATGAGGGATTTAAATAAAGTTTTCACAGTGATCGTGTCATACTCAAAGATCAAATGGATTCAATACGAAACTCCTAAATTTTCTTTTTTTTCTTGTATTTTCTTCAATGTTTTTCCGAGCCCTATCATAACATAACTTACATTTTTACTGAATTTATAAATAACATTTTCAACAAGTATTCTTATAAAGGTTTTTTTATTAAGACTTAAGGACTTTATTAAAACTCTATATTGCATGTATGTTGAGCTTTGATTTTGTGTCTAGCTTGTTAAATTGAACATTACTCTTTTAATTTTATATTCAAAATTATCAAAACTGGTATGTTGTTAAGAGAGTTTATATCCTCTCTTTTATGTTAAATTATGAACATCATAAATATCTTGTTGGCCCTCTGGCAGTAGGTATGGTATTAATGTCAACCTTTTCATAACCAGAGCTGTCAAACCCTCATAAAGGCTTTGCCACACGTTGAAAGTAAATTGACTTGAGCTTATATATCACTTTTTAGGCATTCTCACAACTGAAAGCACTTTTATACTGCAGGTCATATCTACCCATTTACACCCATTCACTCGCATGTTTATTCATTAATGGTTCTGCGTAACTGTATATGTTGTCCTTCAGTTCAGCTATCCACGCTTTCGTACTCATTTACTTGCCACTGACACAGCAGTGTTAGCAACTTGGGGTTAAAGGTCTTGCCCAAGGACACATCAACATGTGACAGCCGGAGCTAGGCTTAAACTTGCAACCCCCCAATTACTGGTAGAGTGCACTGCTAGGCTAAGCCAATGGTGCCTTACATGTAGGTGGGTATTTTTGAAAATGCAGCTTTTGAGCATTTGGGCCCTTCTGTGGTTTTAGGCCTTGAAAACGCACATTTCGGGAAATTGTCAAGGAGCAGAATTCTAAAAACTCTGTACCAGGTGTCTCCCTGCTAAAGTTTTGATACGGAGTCAGACATTTTAGGACGACTTTGTGACACACTTTTGTCATATTCAAATTTTCATGCAAAATTAGCTGAACTCTGTCTTTATCTGTGGAGACCATCTTATACTTAGTTGTGAATCATTTTGAAGAGTTTCTTGGATGTCTTCACAAGTTTTTGACCTGGACATCCATCGCCGTTGACATCCTGTCTCTCTGCCTTAACAAACTCTTTGGTTCCATTCAAACAGACGTACGTGTGATATGCAATGGAGAAAAGATTCAGCTGGGGTTTTGTTCAATTTCACTAAAAATTTCAAGTCAGTGTGTTGCTCAACTTTTAAGTTAATAATTTTTCAACACTTTAAGAAAACACATACACTTTAATCAGCAGCTTGGAGTGAACTAAAGATGTCATGCATTGTAAACTTGCAGCAGTTGTGCATGAATGTCCAATTTTAATAAATAATGCTCAGTGTGACTGTGAACCATGTAGTTTCATCCTCATGAGCATAGTCTAATTATTTAATAGCCAAAAAGATCATTCTCTGTTTAGACTGGTTATCTCAACCAGATTAGTGACCAGTTTGCATATTTCTGATAATGTCTCTTATTTTTTACTGAACATTAGGAATTTTTTTTAATCAACTTCAGAATAAAAAACATTAATTTACACTAAGATAATATAGAGTAGTGCAGGTATGAATCAAAATGCAGGAGTTAGCATTGAGCACTTCCTGGTTCCCAAATCAAAACTACATGGGCTTTTTAGTACTGGTTTGGATAAATTCCTGAAATAAGGCTCATGATTAACACAAGAACACAAGTTTTTAATGTTCAATGGGAAATAATAAAATGCTTCTGATGTTGCCTGCTTTTAAATCTTAAACCACTGTTGTGTTTTAGACAACAGTTGCTAAGAAAGACTGCAAAAATGGCCGGAGGCCCTAATCCAAGCATTTCAGATTTTTTTGATAATCAATAATTCATACACTATTGCCACAGCCATGGACACCAACTTTATAAGTTCATTCGTTAAAGAGGAGCATTAAACAAGAGGTCACAACAAGACATTAAACACTGGAAATATTGTAGTTGCTTCTACGTCAGTCAATGCCCCCATGTTGCAGTTCCATATTAGCTTACTAATAGCTTTTTTACTTTAGTAGATTACATTTAAGCTTGAATATTCGGGAAAAATGGGTTCCTTTGTTAAGACTATCAGAAAGAGCCGAACATGTAAGCTTCATGTTTTTTTGTTCTCCACGGAGCTTTTAACCAGCAATGATCAAAACACTGTGGAGTATCCCATAGGCTTTTAATAGGCTTGCAGTCAAAGGAACCAGCATGATGCTAACTTCCATGCCAGCCAATAGAAATACGTCATACCTGCACCAATCTATTGCTTATTCTGTGTGTAGTTCGAAAATAAATCAACAAATCTTAAAAACGTGGTGTACTGACCAGCCCAACTGGTCAGTACATCATCTCTTATTAAGGTGTCAGAAATGTAATTTTTTTCATCCTGTGATCAATGTTAATTTTGACAGCACTTTTTAATTTAGTTTTAGTTATAGTCTTTTGCCTAAAAAGCTCTTAGTTTTAGTCATAATTTAGTCATCTGAATTGTTTTGATTTTGGTCTAGTTTTAGTTGATGAAATTTCACAACATTTTAGTTGATGAAATGTACTGTAAATTTAGTCAACTAAACTTTGAAGTGTAAAGGGTAAGGCATTTTTTATGTTCCTTGAATTTCTGAAGTCATGTTTTACACTTGGATCCCACCACCATGAAGCTAAGGCAGTTGTGACTGGATGTCCCTCTTAACCCATCCAACCTTTCCACACAACCAAAGTAGCTGTGATTCTTAACTTGTCTCTACTTTCTACATGACGAATTTAGGTCTGACTGGATTTAGTCCCTGTCAAACATTTTAGTCTAGTTTTTATTTGTTGATGAAAATGTCAGTTAATTTAGTTAAGTTTTTTGTCAATTTATACTTGTTTTTCTTTTTAGTTATTGTCTATAATTTGTCAGGGGAAAAAGAGTTGTTGATGAAAACTATGACAAAACTAACTAGTCGACAAAATTAACACTGCCTGTGATACCAGTGAGTATCAAAAAGAATCAACCACTTTTCACACCCTTAGTGTGTGTTTGAGTGTATTTTCACTTATTAAAGGGTCCCGGGGCCGGCGTGACCACCTCGCAGCCTTTGTGCTAAAGAGAGGTCAAAGGTCTCTGTTATGTTTTCAGGGTGACCTGCTCGTGACTATTAGCCATTGATAAATGTGATGTCCCACAAGTGTGCGGGCCGGACCCTTCCAAAGGGGGAGGTGTCACAACACGCCCCGCACTAACCTCCCAGCTAACCCCACCTCGACACACACACACAAATACACACGCACACACACACACACTCACTCTACGGCCTGCTGACAGGAGCACAAGGGGGCAGCTGCTACAGATGTCTCACAGAGAGAGGGGGAGGGGAGCCGAGGAGACATCAATGGAGAGTCTCTCTCTAGTCTGGAGTTCTCAGTGGGGCTCATTGTGTTCTCTAAAGACCAAGACCAAGAGGGAATAGGCCACATTAATATAGTAAGCCTATAGTCTCTTATAGTCCGTGTGAGAGAGCTGCTCACTTTGGCTGCTCGGGTGTTTGGGTTTGTGGGACTTTCAGAGGGAAACCAAATGTCCACAAATATTTATTTAACCTTCACAAGTTTAAGACGAACATGGTTAATCTTCATATTGTCTAATATACTACAGCCCTAACATTAGTTTTAGTGATTTGATCCTTTGTGGTTTTATTTAAACACAGAATAAAATAGTTTTTTTAAAAATGAGGGCTCTTTTTAAAATGTGAGAAAAGTAAGAATTGTTTTTAGTCATTTTAAGTATATCATTTCATTTATGGCCTGAGCTGATAATAAATGCATGATCAGTCCTGTGTATGAAGCAGCTCTTTGCTTGTTTGTAAAAATTGTGGGGTTTCTAAGAGTGGGAAAAACAACCCCTCTAGACTTGCTGGACAGTGGCAAGCAAGTTGTTTTTGGCAATTGTCTCTGAGAATATAAGGAAAGATCACTTTGTTACATCAGAAACATTGACTCTCTACCACACTTCAAATCACGACTCAAAACCCTTCTTTTCTAAGTTGCATGTTCTCTCTAATTTCTCAGATCCATTTTAACTTTGTCTCATTTTTGTCTGTTGTTTTTATTTATTTTAATCGTGTTTTTAATTACTCGGTAAAATGTCCTTGAGTGCTGAGAAAGGCGATCTTAAACAAAATGTATTATTATTATTATTATTATTATTATTATTATTATTACTATGCCAGTGTTTGTTTGTCTGTTTAAGATTCCAGATTTCTTTTTTGTCATTCAAACTATCAGGCCCTCCCACACCCTCAAAATACTAGTTAATGGGCCCCCCTGTGTTGACATTAAATAATATCAATTTGTATGAAATGCGAATGTATGAAACACATCCTATGTGTATGGTGCATTCCAGTTCATCTCGGAACTGGGATAGTCCGAATTGCAATTTAGATAACGTCACTGGGAACACCCTCTTTGGTCGAAATTTCCCACTTCAAAGTCGGACATCCTTCAGCTAACCTGACTTTGCCAGCTCATAACTGGAATATGCTGGGATATGACGTAATCCCCACTCCCCTCTTCCCAGTTCTGATGTAAATGGAAAGCATCGATAGGCTGTAGTCCTAGAGGTTCCTGGCCTGGTTTAAATGTGGCCTGTGGCTCCTTTACACCATGTCATGACACACTATCTCCCCAGCTGTCTACTGTATCTATATTAACTACAGGATGACACCTGTAAAAGAATGAGTTAAAGATAATGATAGGTAAAATTCATGTTTCCTGTGTCTCTCCTGCATCTCTCATTTGTCACATCCATCCAAAATAACTCAAAAAATTTTCAATGGATTTTGATGACATTTTCAGGCAATGTTGGTCAATGCATAAGGGAGAAGTGATTCAGTTTTCTTGGTGATTCAAATCCAGATGTGGATCCAGGAATTTTCTAAAGGATTCGTTGGCATTGCGAGATGAGGCAGTTTTCCATATTTTCACTTATAAATCAGCTGATAATGTCAGAAATGCCTCTGCAATGTCTTGTTTAGTTCACAGAATTTCGAGCAGATGAATTTATCCTGCTGCTCTGTACTTTCCACATCACTGACAGACTCTCTGGACACTTCCTTACGTAGTTATAAGTTATCTGGTGTCCTCTTTGGTTCACTGTAGACCTTCTTTTTGGTGCACCGAGTTTGTTTAGATTTATACCAAATATTGGTAAATATGCTCATCTGTACAATCAATCATAATACATTTGATCTTTCTATCAAACAACTCTTTCTGTAGATAGTTTAGCCAGCTTACTTCCGTCCCATAATGCAGAACCCAAAGCGTAGTCATAGCAATGTTGGCCAGCCCTGCCATTTTGTGTGATCAAGCCCGTTCCAGGACACTGCCATGTGAAGATTAAACAAATTTGTAGCTTTTTGTTCAACTGAATCAGAACAAAACAACCAAGCTGTTGGTGAGAAAAGCACCTTAAAATTCTGATATCGTGACAACCCTACAACCCACTTGCCCATGATGAATTTTCCAGAATATTTCCCTACTTCTTTCACACATGGCTCATCCCAAATTCATGTGAGCATTTTACTCTGAAGCTGCCTGGAAATAAAAGTTCTGGGTGAATTCAGCTCCTGCAGCTTACCCCAAAACTTCAGTACCTTTTCAAGGATTACGTGTAAAAGTGAAATCACTGTTGTGTGTGTAAACTGAACCCAACTCCAGCCCTGATACTCTCGGGCCCCTGAAGTTGACATTTTAGCCCCAAGCTGTTTGTCTGGAACACTCATCTCTGACTGAATCTGGCCTCTGACCTCGATCAACCTTTTTGTTGGAGGCTTTTTAAAGCTGTCATTCAATCTTTTGTGGATATTTTTATGGCTTAAATAGAAGGATTTGCCCAAAGCCCGTGCTTTTAACCCCTCTGAGTGTGTAGTGAGCTGCTGCTTGTGCTACTGTCTGTTTGATGTGACGCAGCCATGTCTGGTGGTGGTGTGAAAGGCCATCACATGAGCGAAAAGAGAGACAGGGTGAGAGAGGGAAAGAGAGGGAGGAAAAAAAGCTGTAAAACTCCTCATTGAATGAGAAGCAGCTGAGAGTAACAGCCAAGCATGCACGCAAGTCATCTAACATGAAATCAAATTACATTGAACTAAAAGTGCCCCAGCGTGGCAACTTTTCACAGCCGGGTTTTTTTTTTTTTTTTTCGTTCCCCTCCACGTCCAAACACCACAACACACGACACTGCGGCTCTTGTTCGGCTCATCTAGCTGAAGACAAGGGAGAGCTCGACTCAGTCCCGACCCCCCTAATGAAGAGATGCATTATGATGTGATTTCATTTGGGTGCGCTGAAAAGCTGCCGTGGATAACAGAGCAGCCTGAGTAGCATGGTTCATTTGTGTAGTGACATGTGACTTGTGTTTTCGTGAGTCATAAGGATCTCCTGCCCTAATGGAAGGCAGTGTGTGCTCATGTGACGGTGACACAATGCGGGATGAACTGTATAGTATTCACCAGGGCTCAGCTTGGCTACTGTGTGGCACAGCTAATAGGGGCCCACGGGCGTCTTTTTATCCTGTTAATTTTTGTCATAGTGTAACCAAACAAACCACAGCCTCTGCTCCAGTCGCTGCAGCGTCTGAGTGATCTTTGTACAACCCCAGATGGAGAAGACTTTTTTTTAAATCTCACTAAATGTTTTTATTTTTTATCTGAAACTCTGAAATAATATGCACCACAGTCATTCCAGTCACAAGACCCCGTAGTAAAGGAGGCATTATGTTTTCAGATTTTCTGTCCATCCATAAAATTCTTGTAAACATTTCAAAAATGCTGCAAGAGATTTCCTCCAAACTTTGCAGAAATATCCAGGTTGTTTTATCATTCGACTGATTACTCTTTGAAGGTCACTGGCCAAGACTCAAGGTCATATTGGGCTGTGTTTTGACAGTGCGAAGCATCTAAAAGCATGTAGCAAACAGCAGTTTGGGACTATTTTGACAATGCAACTTCTCGGCGCAAAGCAAGTTACAGGGGCAAGGAGTATGGATTAAGTGCCTCAATTATGCATGGGTGTGTTTTGGCGTAACATAGATCAAACCAATCAGAGTGTCAGCTGTGGCTGGTGTTGTGTTGTTTACAAGGCAGGTTTAGTGGTTTGGTCTGAATTTTGGCTGGATTATTTAATTCCTCTCTTTTTATTATGCCACTACACTCAAAAACACACACATAACACTGCATGTAATCTTTTAATGCTTAGATTAAAGTGCTTTTTTTCCAACAAAGCATCAAGAGCATAAGAAAAGATCCAAAAGATGAGTCAGATACTTCTGCATGAGTGTAAAAGTGAAACCTTGTCAGTTATTAAAATCTCCAGTTAAAATCTCCAGGATCACGCTTCTATGTGTTCATGATTATATAATAATAACAATAATCTTTGTTTATGGAGCACTTTTCAAAATCAAGTTAGCCAGTGATTTTCAAGGACAGTAATGATTAAAACAAAATATACCATACAGCACAACAGGTAGGTTATAAAGTCATAGGTAAGGACAAACACTTTAAAATATAAAAATCATTTTGAAGCTTTAAGGACATAACATTATATTTAAAAACTCTAAAACGTGAAAAGCATTTGAAATAAATGAAACAAAATAAATAGAAAAACAGAGTAAACTACAATAAAATAAACACAGGTAACATTTGCAGATAAAAGTTCATCTTCAGAAGAGATTTAAAAGAGATCAAAGGCTCTGCTGACCAACCAGATCTCCTCGAACAGATCATTCCACAGTTTGGAGCTCTCATTAAAAATGCCCTGTCCCCTTTGGTTTTTATTCTGCTGACATGTTTACTGTACATTAAATACTCGTTAAATTGAAGAAATGGAACTTTGTTTTTTTCCTGCTGGAGTCATTGTACTCTGTTCTCTGTTGTGTGCATGAAACACACTGGACGGCCTGTTTTATTGTCTGAGAGCACAATTATTGGTGAAATGCATTTGTCTGTATAAAAATATTAGAAATGTAGCTCCATGATGTGTTAATAACTTCAATCATGTGTGTGAGTTTTTCTTGTTTCTGGGAGTATTGTGCACGCTGGAGCGCTCAGGGGAATAGCGCACTGAGGAGCCCTGCAAAAATAGCCAGGCTGTCTGTCAGCTCTCTGCCCAGTTATGAACATTAAACTGATTTGTTTTAACAAATATTTTGATGTTTAACAGCAGAGACGTGCTGTTTTGCATCCTATGTGAGTGAAACAAGCTCAGTAAAGTGTGGGTTTGGATTTCAGTCATGTGTGCCAATCTCCCTAATGCATCCTCAAAATAACAGTCTGCGCCACAGACCTTAGACTTTAGACCACGTATGAGGAGGTGTACAATGCAGGCAATGTCACTTTCCCCTGACCACTCCTCATTTTCAGACAAATACACACTCGGTGCAAACAAGAGCGCATGATCGTTTATTATTTAAGCAGCTTGAGCGCTGTCATTAGGTAGTCAATATCTGTTAAAGGCTGTCAAAACCTAACCAAACCAAAAACTGTGACCAGCAAATTACGTTTCAAACAAATGACTAAATCTATTGTTGCATTCCTGCTGTGCGCAATAGAGTGGTGCAGGGATGACATAGTTTTGTAGGCCAACCCTGGCATTTAGCATCATGCTTCGCCTCTCTACTAAACGTCTATGGGATTTTTCACTTTGTAGTTGGATCATTGCAGATAATAAGGTCTGTGGCAACCAAAAATGAATTAATTCATGAAACATACAGGTTTTGTATATCATGATAATCTTCACAACCTAACCTAACTTTTACAAATTTTAAGCTAAAATATAATCGGCACCAGTAAAAAAAACTAGCTATTATGGAACTACAACATGGCATTTAAAACTATAACCACACTTTCAACTTCAACTGTCAAGTCCACATTGTGACCTCTTGTTGAGTAATTTACTTTAACTGAATGACCTGATCACGTTGGTGCTCATGCATGTGGCTACAGTGTATGTATAATTTTTGTAGTTTTTATTTGCAACAATCCATTTAAAGCACAATAACACCTTGAAATTCAAAACCTAGACAATATCAGATGCTTTTATGTTACAAAATGACACATTCAGATCTTGTTTGCATGTGCTGACCATGGACCTATTTTCAGATAAATATCCGAAAAGCTATTCTGGACTTTAGGACATGGGAGCCAGATGTTCTAAAATGCTTTAGGATTCATTCCTTCACATTTGTGGGTCATAGGTCAAAGGTTTTTTTTTTCTCATGATCATCCCTTGCCCATGAAAGTGAACGAAAAGAACTCCCTAAGGGATCTCTGTCAAACTTTGCTCTAATATGACGGCTTCAAATCACAAGGTCTTGGTTTTAGTTGTATTAAGACTCCAACATAGTTTAGACTTTTAAAATAGTCAGCCCACTTATAATAATTTACCAGATACCTACAAAATCCAGTTTATGTGTCATGACCATAAGTGGAATTAAATAGTGTATGTTTTAAAACAAAAAAAATGGTAGGCATGTGTAAAGTGTGACATAAAAAGACATTAAATTGAAAAAATAAATTTGTAATTATAAGGATATAGAGATGGGAAATACTCTTTCCATCCACTTTATTAGGTTCACCTGTTCAACTGTTGTCAATACAAATATGCAGTCAGTCTGTCATAATCTGTACACTCCAACAAAACCAAAGATTTCTGCACCATCTGCATGTGTAGGTTCAAATACATAAGTATGTGTGTGTGCAGGATGTCTTTAAGCGCTGCATCATGTTCTTCCCTATGGTCACGGTGGTGTTTTTGCTGGCTCATCCCTGCCTCTCCACATGCCTGTTTAACAACACAGAGCTCCTCCTTACTGGCTTCCTGTCCAAACCAGTTTATCTGTAAACAAGTGTGTTTTTTTCCTCTCCGCCCCATTGTCCACACTACACCAGAATGCACACACAATGGGCGCCCTCTCTCTCCCAGGCTTCTCCTGTACTCCAAAGTAAAAACCATTATGAACTCATACAGTGCGAAAATGTCATTTGCTGTAAAGGTGCAAGAACAACCTTTTTTGCACAGGCTTTTTCTCATAAAATTATGGTAATGAATATGAGCACACAACTAGAGCTTCAAAATTGCTAAGTTGATAAAGCTTCCAGAATTGAGTGAGAGGGTAATGTGTCTCTATTGCCACCTTTTGGGATTCAACAGGGCAACAACCCCCAAAATGCGAGCCAAGATTTCTGTAAGTTGGAGAGTAAATGCTACTGCATTTTTTTTAACCTTTATTTAACCAGGTTTGTCCCATTGAGATCAGCAGATCTCTTTTTCAAGGGAGACCTGACCAAAAGTGGCAGCAATACACACACCAAGAATGCATGAGGCCTACAAAAAGACAGTAGGACTCATACAACTAGCACCAACAACAAATCTTCTGTTTGGATGAATGACCCAAGTGGTTGTGTTTTAGGCCATTTTCAGAAAATGTCAGGGTAACGTAACCAGAAAATTTTCAACTTGCTTGAAGACACCTCCAGGTGGAAGAATTTCAAGTAAAGTCAGGGGGCTGCTTACCCAAATTAATTCTAAAAGCAAACTGCAGCTTTTTTTCTTTTACAGCCTGGTGGAGCTCACCGCTTGTTGGTGGCTTTGTCTGGAGGTACACTTTACTGTCACTTAGAGGGTTGAAGGTTCAAGCCCAGCTCTAGCTGTCACATGTTGATGTGTCCTTGAGCAAGTCTTCTAACTTCTAGTTGCTCCACTGTTGCATCAGTGGTGTGTAAGTGAGTATGAAAGGACGAGTATGTTTTAGCTCATACTGATGGATAACTAACAATCAATCATCAGTGAGTGTGTGAGCATGAATGAAAAGATGTGACCTGCGAAGTAAAAGCACTTTGAGTCATCAAAAAGACTAGAAAAGTGCTATATAATGTCAAGTCCATTTACAATTTACCAAATAGACCTACCAGTGTGACACCCTACTATTGTTTTGTCACCAGTTTCAGTCTATTGGGTTGCTGTTGCAAGCACATTGTAGAGCAGAGACAGTAGAATGGATCCAGAGTTGTTGACAACATGGCCCTGAGTAGTGCTGAATTGGCCAATTACCACAGACTTCATGTGCCAACCAATCAGAGAGGACTGAGCCTAGATGGGGCAGGGAGCCCTAAAGGGGCAGGAGCTCTAACAGAATCTAGACCAAGAGAGAATACAGTTGGATCAGGGGTACTCTGTATATGTAAAAAAAATTTTGAACATAAGTGAATGAGGAACATACTCCAGTGGTCATCAAATATGAATGAACCAGATTCAAGGCAAAATATGGGCTCCTTAAAGGTTACATGTCCTGCAAAATCAACTTCCTTTGCTTCAAATGTTTTAAGAAGGGCCTTGGAGAGCAGAAGAATATGACACCTTTAACTAAACTCAAATGCTCTATGCCTCTTCAAAGACAACGCCCCTTAAACCACTCTGTTTCCTGGGGTTAATTATGTAATAGCTAAACAGCCCCCACCTACATGTGTTCTTTCTGCTCATCACAGGCAGAAGCCATGAGTGTTTTGAAAGTTCAATCCATGGCCTGTAACCCTCCTCCCGCCTTCCTTCAGACATCATTTAGCTAGTCAGTAAACACAGATCATTATCACAGCCTTCCATATCCTCACCAGCTCCTCATATATGAGCGTTTCCAAAGGGGAGGCCAATAGAGCTGCATCTGATCCTCTACAGAGACAAAATTTTTCTTTTCTTTTAACTTGTATTCTTATGGGTTCCCACTGATGACTGTAATTTGCAGCTCAGACATTCTGGCCGTCGATATCATATGTACTGCACCATAAGCCAACCAACAATAACTACAACCACAACACATCAACCCTGACTTATACTAGTTAAACATGATCACAACACGTTGTTTCAGTTCTGAAAGCTTTATTCTTTTATTTGTTTAAATAAATGCAGAGGAATCAGTTGTCACCCCTTTAGAAATCCACAAGCTTTAAATGTAAATGTCACATCAGTCATTTATAAAGTTCTGCAATTCCTATAAGACTTCATTATTAAACCAGGAAGTGCAAATTGGTTTCCACATACAATAGAAATAACTGAACACATTTTGTAAATGACAGTGCAAAGACACCATGTCCCATAAAGCTGCGAACATTTGAAGCACTAAGATCCAATGTAAATCCAAGATAAAGCTTAAACTATTTGACCATCAAAGTTGCTTTAGAATGTACCTTCTTTCAGGTTTCACTCTTAATCTGAGAGAAGGTTGTAGCTTTTTCCATAGCAGCCTGGTGAAGCGTATCACTGACAGCGCAGGTGAATGTTATGTATTGTTATTATGTGTGCATTGGGATGAAATGACAGATATGATAACAGCAGGGTTATTGTGGCAGAGCCCGGCCCCTTTGCACTCCAGGGCTCTTACTATCATGTAAAGATGTCTGCTATTGCAGGGGGCCATGTGATCCCAAGATTTACTGGTTGTCGTTTTAATAAAGAATCAAATACAAGGAATCTAAAAGTATTTTGACTGATTAGTATGTGTGTTAAAATGTACTTTAAACTGTCTTTATTGGTAAAACTGTCACTCCACATGAGTTTCACCAGCTTGTCCAAACATTGTCAACTTATTTGTGTGATAAAGACAAAATAAGGAGAAATTTTAAAAATGTTTTATCAATATATCAGTGCAATTTAAACAATGCTCCCAACAAACTCCCTCACTCACTCCTTGCCACTTACACGCACTTTTCTGCATATTGCCGACATGATCACTGAATATGAAAGCATCTGATTCAGATTAACATCAAGTCATTGCTGAGAAATTCAGTTACAAATGGGATTCTTGAAGCTTTGTCTGATTTACTCTCATAAGTTTGGACAAGTGTAGTCATTCAAAAAAAAAAAAATTTTTTTTAAATCCTTTTGATGTTCCTCTTAGCTATAATTTCAGCCTATTTATTTTAAGATTTAGGCAGAACTATCTTTTTATTTTGGTAAAAACATATTGCAGACAAATACAATATTTTATGTGATCAAAGCAGTACAAGGAGAATGGCTTGCATTTCTTTTCGTTTGTCTTTAAGTGATGAAATGTTCCAAAGTTATTTTGCTTTTTTTTCTAAACTTGTGCAATTCAGGCAGTTCTGTCTTCCTTTATGGAAAAATATGGCACACATATCTTACACAATGTATAAATTATACAAATAAGATGGCAATGTTTAGACGAATCAACTCCATTAACTCCACTAATTGGTTTGTTCAGTTTTAAAAGTTCTTATTCATTCTTTATTTAGAAACTCCAACCATCAGTGAGTGAATGTGAGAGCAAATGGGTGTGAATGGATAAGTGTGACCTGCGGAGTAAAGCTGCTTTGAATAGTCAAAGACTAGAAAAGTGCTATATAATCTCAAATCCATTTACCATTTAGAACATTTTATATTTTACGAACATGTAGCCTTGTGGGTAAAAACACTTACGTGGTTTCACACACTTTTCTAAATGCTGTCATCATACTTGTGCATTTAAATTGCTACACAAATAATAAAATTAACAGTAATAAAAGATCTTGCTACCTGAAATTGTCAAAATCCAGTTATTTCTAGCTTGTTTTAACATTTTGAGATATCGCAACATATTTGTGCTACTGCGACAGTGCTCTCTCTGTTTTAGTAAGAAGGGCCTCATACTGGTCTTTATCGGGGCCTTTAAATTACTAATAGTGCCCTTAACTACAGCAGCATGTGTGTGGGTCTCCATGAGGTGATGCCAGACTAATTTGAAGTGATCATGCCATGAATTTACTTACATACTTTATTTCTTTTAGAGCTTGATATTCATTTAAAAGTTGTGTACAGGAAATCTTTTTAAAATGGTGTATATGACTGTGAAGCTTCATTGAAATCACAGAAAGCAAATATGAGCCATAACCCTGCTCAAACTTCAGACAATCAACTAAGACCGAGCGGAGGAAGAATATAACTGCTGACTGAGCCACAGCTCTTTTACCTCTCTGACTCCAAGTTCAGGTTTTTATTGCTCTCTGTTCACCAGCGTCCTTCACCAGTCTGTTTGCATCTCTTCGGCCTTTGGAATAATCTTACAGATTCTTTTACTTCTTCACCTAATAAAACACATAAACTCACTCCATTGTTGGCTGCAAATGTGCATTTTATCTGGCTTTTGTTTCTGATGGGCCTGTCACTCAAAGACAGGCGCCATTGTGCTATCTGCAGATATATTCTGTAAATAAGGAGCACTTTTGAATAGACACTCTGTGTACCTCCATGAAGGATGGTATAAAAAGTTTCATGAAGGGAGTTCTTTGGCGTTCTTATACACAACATGATCAAATTTATGAAAAAACTGTCCTTGTGCTGCATAAAGTCTGCTTTAAAGGTATCTGCTACACCAGAAATGTTTTTTGTTACAACAGTTTCAAAGCCTTATATGCACTAAAGTGTTTTTGGCCATATCTTCAAGAAAGAAGAAGTGGAGGGAAGTCTCCCTGTCAGCCCTTGTGTCCCATTATGGCAATAGTTACACATTGCACATTGGGTCCCAAAAATGGACACACCAGAGGAATGCTTAAACCTATTGTTTTCTTCTGCATCTGCACGTCAAATATTTTCATGACCTTCAGTCCTGTGAAAAAAAAATGATAAAATGTTTATTTTCAGAAGTGTAACACTTCAGATGCCTGTATAAATACAGGTGACGACATTTTAATTAAAACACAGAAAATGTCTTATATGCTTTGTCTTATATTTAGGATTAGCACAGTCTGATGTAAGTCAATGATTATTTGCAAAATTACATATGGTCCATTTTTATTTCTACTATTTATTTATTTTTTGTGCTATTTCAGCTTAAAGGCAAAAAGTCATACTCAGCCTATTAAGTCCCCAAAATGGACACATTAAAAACTATTTCAAAAGTATTAGATATTGATATTATTTCTACTGTAAGTGCATCATAAGTTTTCAGAACTTCAACAATGTTCATAAATTATTATTATTATTTTATTTTTAGAATTTTAATAATTATATACCATACTGTGTATGTTATGCTGCTGCTGATTACATTAAGTAACTAAAAAGAGGAAATACTCTCCATTACAAAAATGGTTAAAGTTTTTTTCTTGAATAAACAGATTCTGGAACATGTCGGTTATCACCAACAAAACGAATTTCAAAACATATTTATTTCCCATGCTGTGTCAGCTTAGAGAAAAGGTCCTTGTATTGATTCCCCATGTGAGATGTTTTGGCCCGGGGTTACTCAAGTTAAAAAGTGAGGCCATCTGCTGAAAACTTGTAAACTATACAAATTTGATGCTTGGCCTGAAAAATGTTGTATGCTCCAGAGATTATCTGATCAAAAATCACAGGTGTGATGGGTTTAAATGTGGCCATAGTCTGCCCCTAATGTGCTAAGTGTGATCATTTTCATTACACAGAGCACGACAGGCCTGTTATAACAAAATGAAGTTCAAATATCAAAATGTATTTTATTTTTTATTTAACCAAATAAAATCCCATTGAGGTCATGTTCTCTTTTACAAGGTGGACCTGGCCAAGAGGTCGAATTAAAATACACATTTCAGACAAGCTGTCATAAAGATTATCAATGGAAAAGTAACCTTAAAAACAAAATCCATTTGCCATTATTACCCAGATTGCATTTCCCAACAATGGCAGCCCACATGTGAATTTACTTCATTTTAAATATTGAAGATGTGTCAATCTTGTGTATTTCTGTGTACAAAATAGATAATAAAATACACCAATTTTAATCTAATTACATCAATTTATTGTATATATCAAATGTTCAGAGTTCCCTTTCCCTCAGTCACTGATGTTTAGTTTGTGGTAAACTTGGCGCCCCCTGGCAACAAGTTGATCTCTGTTATATTTGCGAATTTTATTTGTAATGTTTTATAACAAAACATAAAACATCCTGCTTACTTTAACAGTTTGAATGACATTTGTGGCTTTCTGTGCACGTTATGTGTCACCTACCATCTGAAGGCAGTTTAAGGTATCAATAATAGGAAATAAGAAACAATTAGTCTTTATGCTGATGGTGTAGTTTGTTTTTAAAGCTCATTAAGAGCCATAAATAATAAATAATAAATGCAGTCTGTTTTATGTTCAATAAAAAGACTCCTATCAGGAGCTTTAAGGGAGTATATTAAATCCCTGTATATCACATCAAAGTCATTTTAGCATTAAATCATCTTTGCAGATCCTGCCTATTCCTTTTTTAAGTCATAATCTCATTTTTTTTAATTATTTATTATTAATATGACTTTGTGTCCGATACTCTTGCAGTGTGAAAGTGTTTGACCTCTTTGCCTTAAAACTTTTATGTGCGTTGCTGTGCGGCATTTTTTTTTTAGGAGAAAAGAAACAAAAAGAAGCAAGTTCATGTGTTTTTTCTTAAGAAGTCACAGGCTAAAGGTCACAAGCCTTATTTGGGAAACAAAATAAAGCCTTGTATTCATTTAATATTTTCATTGCTGCTTTGATAAGGAACTTCTCACCAGGGCTTTAAGAAGAATGCAATAACATGAACACTGAATCAAAGAATAAAAAGTAAGAAGAGGCAAAGAGAAGACTCCACTTTTTAAATGAGAGGTCACAGGCCAAATTATCACAGGGATAATTCTGTCTCAAATATATTGATTTATTAAATAAGTAACTGTAATGTAAGTCAAAGCCATGTTTTCTAACAGGATAAATGGTTAAAAAAAATAATAAAGTACAGCATTTACCAGTGATTTAATAGATAGAAATGGAGTAAAAAACAAACTCTTTAAGTACACTCCCCTCTTTAATGTCCTTAGTTGCGGTCCAGCACCTACAGAATGTTGTTTGGCTGAATAATGAGTGGATTAAAGTGCAATAACAGACTTACTTTTTAATCCAGGCCATCCAAGTCAAGAACTGTGTGTTTGAGCCTAGTGGCCAATCGCACCTCTTTCTCAGTTCAGTCAAAACTGTGTACATCACAGGCCTCATAATGTCCTTTAATGACTTTTGTTTTTACTAAGAAACAAAATTTGGCATATTGAAAGTGGTTTTATTTTGCCTGAAGTAGGGTTCATTATTTGGTTTAAATGGTCTCTAGTGTATCCTCACAATTGTTTATGTTAAAAAACCTGTGAGTACCTGATCTGGTCTTACTCTTTTGGAGCCTCTGCCCCCTTAAGTCCCTCTTCTTCACATGGGTCCAGACTGTTGTGATTGAATTACTTTAATCTATGGTAATTGGTCTGTTCAACGGAGCTAAGCACCATTTTCAACTGCTCTGCATCCTTTCTACAGTTTATGCTGTGCATTGGGCTTGCCACCCCTTAGCCAATGGGCTTCAGCTACTGACGGGTCAGTGGTAGGACATCACAGCGGTAGGACGTCACAGTGGTAGGTCTATTTGGGGTACGGAGTGGGGGAGCTACTGGCGCTGTTCATAGGATGAGAGGAAGATGTTCTAAAGTCACAGTCTTAACTGTTTTGCACGCAGAAGTACTCTTTAATACTGAAAAGATATGTAAACCACACCTCCCTCAGTCATTTTGTAATTTTTTGTCATTTTTCTTTCTAATATTTGGTTATCATTATGGCTGTGTTACAGCATATGGCATGAATATCTGCAAGAGTGTTTCTTTTTTGACATTTTTCTAATCTAATGTCAGCTACTCTTACAAGTCTATCAAACATACTAGGGCTGCAGCTATTGATTCTTTTTGTAAACAAGTACTCTATCGATTATTTTTGAGATTAATCGAGTAATCGGACAAGAGATACAGTATAAGAGATAAACTGCATTTTTTTACATTGAATCCCTTTGGTTTTATTGAAAAGCATCAGTAACATCCAAAACATAATATAAGCCAGGTCTCTTAAATAAGTAATTATAATTATTATTTTTTTAAAAAACATTTTTATTGCATAAACGTAATCCCAAAATCAAAGTACATATTTTTCTATTAGAAAAAAGTATTTCCTACATGAAATAGCTCACAAGGTTTACATAATATTTTGAGCAACCAGGTCATGAGTTTTAGACAGAGACACTGATTTTGAATTTTTCAAATGTATTTTGGTGCTTTGAGCATCACAGGACTTTTGCCATTTACGATTATACTAGAGAGAAGGCAGACATCTCTACAACTGATATATCAAAAATGTACAACTCATGCATACAGTAAAACCTACATGGATAAACAGGCCCTTTAAGTTATAATGATTACTGTCTCCGCAGTGAGCTCTAAACCGGTTAAAACAAATCCAATGATATTGATATTTACTTATGTGCAATGGTGTAAATGTTTTTGAACTTTTGAGTTTGTTTTGTTTATATTGTTCTTGCAATTTTATACTCTATCTGGGTCATAGCTTGCCTTTTTTAGTATATTTTTTTAGTTTGGTTATTTTTTTATTTTCATTATTGTTTTTATGCGTGGTTAACTCTTTTTGCTACATTTTTGCCTTTCACAGCTGTAACCACGTTAATTTCCATAATGAGGATCCAATTTATCATATTTTATTACTAGGCCCAAATAATATCATACTTAGATACTAAGATAATTCAACTAGCTAATGCACATTTATTTAATAAATGAATGGATGCCTTACACCCACTTACTCTACTCACTGTCAGTATTTTCGGTTCTATTTCTGTTCTACTCACTGCATCAAATTAAAAGGAAAGTTATTTGATGTGAAAAGTATGTGAACAAAATACCAAGTCAAGTGGCCACCGCATTGATTCACGTTCTGAACCAGCCTTTGCACAGAGCCATAATCAAAGTACGTTATTTGCTAAACTTAATCTCAATTATTGATTAAGCTGAATTCTGTTAAATGCTCCTGCTATTGTATTGTGAGCGTTATCTTGTGTCCGGTCCGCGGACTTGATGCATAGACCGGATGTTTACTGTTGAGGTGCTGCAGCATTGATGAAGTGCTATTATGCTAAGCTAATTCCGTTTTACAACAGACATGCAGCACTATGTTTTCTTTTAGTTTCAACTTGTGATCCCATACTTGGGATACTTTCTGTTTTTTCTTCTGCAGCAAGCGCATTGACAGAGATGACCATCTGTGCAAAATACAGTGTGCTGCATAGTGGTCTGGATTTAAACAAAGCCTCGAGGCACATAATTTGCCTCAAGGCTTTTTTGTAATTGAATAACTCGAAATACTCAAGGAATCGTTACAGCCCTAATACACACTGATACTTTTTGCACCCTCAGGGAACCCTAAAGCTATAAATGTACACACAAAAAACTGCTACAAAATCATCATACATCAATATATCTTCTGCTTTTTCTGTAGAGAATATATTAAACATTTATAGATATATAAAAGAACCTGGAAATCAATTCTAGAAGATTTATCAAGTATTGATTGATGTATAAACCTGTAGATGTACATTTGGTACCTTACAAAAATACAACATCTCTGCTCCACTCTATTTGAAGGATGTCGTGGCCCCCCCTGCCCCCCTTTGATTGCACCACTGGGAGGGGAGGCTTATTTCACCGCAAGACTTGAGGCTTCTGTAAGTTTGAGTGCAAAATGTTTCACTTATGAGTAATATGCACTGGAGTAAAAAAGTGCAATAACCAACCCTGGTCTCCCCCACTTTTAATTCTTACTGAAACACCAGTACTTTAACTTTAATTTTCTAAGATGGACTGACTGTCCTTTTACTATTTTTCCTCTCACCGCCCCTGTTTATTTTATCGTATGAATGCAGTGTATTTATCCAGTGCCTTTTCCTCTGACCTCATTGCACTTTTGACTTCTTTCAAACTTCTGTATTTGTGGTTTTATTGTTCATGGAGAACATCTTGTGACTCCCAAAGGCTGCCTGGTCTAATGGGTCAAATTCGTTCCTTAGAATAGTGGCATTCATTTCATATAAAAACTGGTTTGAACGAGTTTGTACGTAAAGGCTTTTTAGCTGCGGCGGTAACCGTAAAAGTCGACTGTCGAGGACGGACCTAAAGGGTTAACTTGTCTCTCTGTACAACGCTGCGTGGGCTTGCGAGATCATTCGAGAGTGCATCCTCTGCAGCCAATCAGCTGCTCGGAGTCGAGCCCGCGCTCAGCCAATCAGGAGAATGGGAGGCTCTATCGAATTTGAATGAGGAGTGTATCTTTCGGCGCCATTTTCGAGTGAGCAGCGATTGCCTCAGCAGCTGCGGGGAGAGGATGCTGCGAATGTAGAGAGAGAGAGCCGCCGCTGAGAACGGAGGAGAAACCGAGCGCTCGAAATTAAACTGCGCTTTTACAGAGGGGACTCCTTTATTTCAATGGGAGCACAGGTAATTCAAGCCTCCTGGTGTTTTTAGTCATTTTTACGGGACGTTTTGTGCGGACCTGAGGAGAGGAATACGTGGAGGAAAAAAATGAGACCGAGGCTGAGAGACGTTAGCCAGCTTTGCCAGCTTCTACTTCTCCTAGCCTGTTAGCTTAGCCTGCTAACACGTATAGAGGGACTTTGCTGCGCTGTAACGGTAGAGGAGGAAAAAAAATGCGCTCATACAGTCGGCTGGTTATGCTGGGATTTGAAAAAGGGGATTATTTTTTAAAGAAAGCACAGAGAGCAAAAATACCCAACATGGAAGAGATAAAACTTAGACGTTATAAATGAAAGTTGGAGAATTTTGGAGTGTTTTTTTCGCCCGGTTTTTTGAGCGGGAGGTGCAAAAGCAGCCAGGCTGGAGCAGAGGAGAGGCACAGTCGGCAGTGTCAACAAATGCACACGGCACCTATACTGGCTTGGGAGGGAAAAAAATCAATACGAGGGACCGTGACAGACACAGTGCCTTTTGTGGTAACTTAATTTACTAAGCGTGTTACCCCCCTTTTTTTTTAACATACGGGCTGGTGGAAGACCTATGTGTTGTTGCGAGTGTGTTTTTTTTTTTATTATTTTGGGAGTGCAGTCGCTAAGTTTGACCTTACAGTAAGTGATGTCCTTAATAGAAATGACTGGGTTTTGATGTTTATTTCTGCTTTTGTGGTGAGGAGGTGTCGCCGTCTGTTTGCAGCCCTAATGTTACCAGGTCAGCTTTTTTTTTACTCCTTCACCCTGTGCCAGATAAATACGTAGTTCTTAATGTTGCGCATTAGTAAGGTTTGGTTATGGAAGTCCTTGGAAATGCTTGAATTGTAGTTTAAGGTTTGGAAAGTGCTTGAAGGTGCTTCAGTTTGAAGTTGTTTCATTTTATGGGCTTAACTGTTAAGTTAACTCAATTTGTGTCGTCATATTTCTGCTGACTGCTTGTACGAAATGATAACGGTTGTTGACAGCATTACCTTTATTAATCTGATACGGAAGTGAAGTAGCCATTTTAAGTATGCCGGTATATTAATTTGTTAAATTAGGGGTTTGTTAACCCTTGAATGGTGCTTGAATTCGACCTTAAAAATACGAATCTCTCAATAAAGTTAAAAGAAACCCATTTCACCATGATTCAGCCATATTTGCTGTTTTATACGGTACGTTGAACGACCGTTATTAACGTCAACGGTCAAAAAAGTTGACATGACGTTAGTGGTTAAAAATGAATGGCCGTGTTAAAAGTGTTGCTCCCTCTGGTTTGTCGTTAGTTTTGGTATTTTCACTTCGTCGTAGTTTTAAGCAAGAGTTTCCCGTTTCTGTTTTCTGCCTCTTTTTGCCCTCACCATAGCTTCGCTCCACTTTGTGTGCCATGCACCCTGATTAAATTCAAGTACATTGAAGAGGGGAGGAAAAAAACCTCTGCGTGGTCTAATCGGTTTAGTAAAGAGTGACAAAACGGACCTAGTCATTAATTACTGGAGAAGTTGTTTGTGTGGTGTTTTCCTTTTGGCTTTTGCTCCCTATAATGACTAATAAAGCATAAGGAGAGGAAAAGAGAGGCTCCATATAATTGTGCGTCTGAACCCGCCCCTTCTACTTCCTTCTAAGTAGAGATCGGTTTAATGTGTTACATAATGCGAGGCCTTCCCTGTCTTTTGCAGCGTTTCATTCATTTAAACAAATAGGTGTCAAGCATTTTGTCTGGAAATCTGAAAGGATAACAGTTCTGACTCCAGATGAGTTGAGAAAGAGCGAGGCAGACTGTATGCATCTAATTTTCCCTGCAATGCCCCCCACCCCTCTTCTTGGCCCGTCACAAATGAGTGTGCTTACTAATAGCATTTTTCCAGTAATTTTATTTGCCATACATTTTTTTCTGCAGCAGTGAGGTTAATATTTGCGCTTCTTTTTAATTAAATAGCATAAAGTAAGAGAAATGTGACCAGATATGACAGCAAATGCAGACTTGAACCTTTGACATGTAAGGATTGATGTGGAACTGGGACAGCACCTTAAAAAAAATTTAAAAAAGCACACTCTCTATAGTGAGATTTTTTTAATGTCTCATGGAGGGCATGTTGTTGGAAGAAGATATGCTCATGTGGTTTGAGGGAAAACCTTATGAGCAGTTTTAAAAGCGAGAAAGAATGACTGAAACATTAGATTTGTCAGACTGAGCAAACTTTATTGTGTAGGTGTAAAAAATCAGATGAGTGGTATGATAATTTCGCAATGTGGCAGTTGTGATATTAGCAGCTTTAGAAATACTTGAATTGACATTATCGACAGTACACCACATTGTGTATGAAAAGTGGCTATGATACATTTGTGCATTGTGTTAACTGTAATGCCTCATATTGACTCCCAAGAATGATTAGAGAATACATGCTGGGGATCTGGTTCAAGAAGCTTCTGCTTTATACATTTATCCACATTGTGAGATGTGTTAAAAAGCAGTAAGGCTTAGTTTTACACCTAGTGTATCAGGAAGTAATATGTTATATCACGATGTAGGAAAGGTGTAAAAGTGTAGCATGTGAAAATAGATATTCATTGTTAAAATGTATTTATTTTTATTCACACTACTAATTTCAACTGTAGTGTAAGTGTTTGTGAATACTTTTATTTATTTTTACAAATTTCATTACACCTACCTCATTACTTTGCATCTGAGGTCCAAATTGTGTGTGAGCTTGTTAGTGAGGATGGTGTAAATTCAGAAACACAATATCTGATCATAGTTCTGAATCAAATATATATTTTTAGTACCATGAATGGATCTGACATATTTTCGTTCCAGGCTGTGAAAGTGTCCACATGATTTAAAAAAAAAAAAAAAAAAAAAAAAAAAAAAAAGAGCACAATCAGATTAAGGAATTATTGTCCAAGGTAAAAGCAGCGTGACAGCTTAACTACACATGTAAATGGTAGTACATACAAATTTCACAGATACACTAAAATTGATCCAAAAGAATGACTTCATCTCAAATCAATTTAGTTTCATTTTTCAGAATCAGTTTTAAAGTGTTGAGTGCAATGTGTGTGCATGATAGTGTAACTCGTGTTTTCTAAAATCAACAAATTTGAATTTGTGGTGTCTTGTCCAATAGATAAGAGGAAGTATCACATTGTTAAGGAGAAATTTTGCCAGCATGAATCTTCGTTATATTTAAACTTCTATAGTTTGGATTATTTAATTAATCCTATAACTTAAAAATTCAGGTGAAGGAGGTGTAGCTAACTTGTTGAAACACTCTCAATAGTGATCAAAATGCATTTATAAAAAGTACTTGAGATATTTTTGACATTTTTTTTTTAGTTGTGCCTCAAGTTAATCTCCTCTGAGTGCTACAGGTCTGTGTCTCCCCTCCGTTCTCTGGTATTTGCCTTTGCACTCTCTTTGCAGAGCACCGTTGTGCTGTTTCAGACTGTTAGCATGACATTGTGTGACTCATCATTCTGTCTTCTCAGACCCCTCCGGCAAAATGGGCTCCCACCCCCATTTCCTGGTGAAACTGTGCCTCTCTTCTTGTACTTGCTCACATGTGTTGTAGCCAGGCTGCAGAGAACCCCCACCCTTCTCCTTCCTTCTTTCTGCACCACTCAGCACAAACTTTATAGTATTCAAATTTGCTGTGATGGGAACAGGTTTTTGCGGGTCTGGTTGGTTATTTTCCAGATGCTGGCAAAGGTTTTTAGTTATTTGCCTCAGCAGCATTAAATAGAAGCTGCCGAATTGTTTTATGTGCATCAGTGAGTCCCCTGGAAAGTGAAATTGAAGTTGTGGTGTAGTTAAAAAGTGGACAGTCAGATATACTGTGAGTTTGAATGTGACAATGAGCTCCCTTGTGTTTGCATGATGATGTACTTGTGCATTAAATTACAGCTGATAAAACAAGTGGCAATGGAGGTAGATATGAGGATGGCAGGTCTTTGTATGCTTCTTACAAGCGTGTGTTTTGCATTGCCATTTGGAGGTGACACATCACTGTGGAGTACTGTATTTACACCTGTTGTCTGAGATAACAAGAGTGTATTTATTGAAAAAAGTTCAATAAGCTGGTATTATATTATTTAGAATATTTTTCAGTTAATTTACTTTAGTCCTGTCGTGGTGTGTACACACTTCACTTTCACTACATCACTTTCAGTCAAAAAAATTGAAAAGGAGGGATGGATTTTGTGCCCTGCTAAAATTAGACCATCACTTGTGAGCACAGGTGGGTTAAGGTGATCAGTATTTAACTTTTAGTTAAATAAAGTTAAAGTTGTTGTTTTTTTTTTGTTAAATGTAACCAGTCAAACAATACCTTCTGACCCATTTCACGTGTCCCTCTTATTCTTTTGTTATTGTTTTGTTTGGGGGCGTGAGTATGGACTTGGACAACACATTCAGAAAGAGGACGTCAGCTGTGTAAGTGCTGCTGAATTCTCTGCCTGATAATTAGATTTCAGGTAGTAATATGATAACCTGCAACAGCACAGGGAGTAAGATCTGACATAGCAAGAGTGATCCTCCCCTGACTACACACACATGGTGTTTTCATTTCTGCTGCACCAGCCTTTTTTCCCCTGAGGGTGCTAGATAAGCTCACAGTATTAACATGTAAGCAGTTAGATTGGAAATATTTTTTAATAAATTTAAAACATCAGTGACTGGTGGTTCGTGTTGTTCTGTGTCAGATGTCCTGACCTAGTAAGCAGGCAGCACCTCATGCACTTCCTCTAGTCAGGCTTTATTGGACTGAAATAAAGTCCCCTGTCAGGCTTGGTGCTTTGGTGCACAGTGGTTGGATAGTTTGTGTTAGTGTGGTAAAAAGAGTGATGTCTGGAAAGTTAGAAAATAATGTCCTAATTGACCAATTTTGTGAATTTTTGGCTCCAATATTTTAGGAAAGATTTTTGATATTTTTTTCTTGTAACTCGTGTTGATGTTCAGGTGAGTATTTGTGCTGTAAAGCACAGACCTAACCCAGCTTAATAAATCTTTATTTTTCTGTATCAGGTAGCATTAGATTTTCAATTCACACTGCAAACTTTCACCATCAACTTTGTTTGCAAACCTGAAGTCGCACATCAATGTGCAATTTGACTTCAATCCCTCATCCTTGGAGAGCATCTGGTTCTTCAGATCATGTTTATATGTTTTACCCCTCTTCTGCACGTCTTGTATTTTCTCCTTTTTCTGCCTTTGGACCTGGACAAAAATAAAATTTCCATTCAGGCTTGGTGCACATTGGTTGGATAGTTTTTTCATTGTGTGAAGAAGAGCTTCATGTCTGGAATGTTGGAATAATGTTTTTAATGTCTGATTGTTGTGTCTGTTTTTTACTAAAAGATCCTTGGTAAGATTTTTAATTTTCACACTTGTGACTGGAGTTGTTCTTCAGGTGTGCATTTTGTATCAAAGCATAGAGGCATAGACTGCCTTTACTTACCTTGAAATATGTTTGCAAATGACCTGGACAGTAGCTTCTTAATTTGCAATTTCACTCCACTTTTTTAAAATTTAAATGGACGAAAAATCTATTTACTTTAAGTCCTGGGCCTAAGTGGTTGGATAGTTCGTCATCGTGTGACAGAGCATCATATGTTTGGAAAGTTTAAAAAAAATCTTTTAAATGTCTGAATATTGTATCTGTTTTTCTTACTAAAAATTCTATGATAGAATTTTTGATTTTCACTCTTGTGACTTGAGTTGGTCTTCAGGTGTGCTTTTGTGTCAAAGCATGGAGGCATCCCCTTCTCACAATTTTTAGACTGCCTGTACTTCCCATGCAAAATGTTCATATATGATCAACAGTGGCATCTTGATTTTTAATTTGACCTCCGTCCCTCATCCTCTAAAAAGCACTTGATTTTTGATGTTGTGTAAATGTGTATGTCCTGTGCAGGATGCTCTAATTTTCTTACACTGGGCTTCCTCTCTTAGTTTCCTCTCGGGTCAATGCTTGGTGCACGATGGTTGGATAGCTTGTCATAGTGTGACAAAGAGTTTCACGTCTAGAAAGTTTTAGAAAATATTTAAATGTCCGATTTTTTATTTTTTTATTTTTTTGTATTTTCTCTCGTTGCTTGTGTTGGTCTTCATGTGTGCATCTGTGCTAAAGCATAGAGGCATCCCTTGCTCTCATTTTTCAGACTGCCTAATGATTTTGCAATTTGACTTCCATCCCTTGTTCCTGAAAAGCACCTGATCCTTCAAATCATATTAAATGTATTGGTCCTGTGCAGGAAGCTCTAATTTTTCACCTTTTTTCAAAAATTGGACAAGTTTGAGTTCCCCCTCAGGCTGGGTGTCTTGGTACATTGTGGCCAGAAATTTTGTCACTGTGTCACTAAGTATGTCAGACTAGTTTAGTGATAAAATGTTGTGATTTATGAATATTTTTGTGTATTTTTAGCAGTTGTATTTTTGGTATGATTTTAAATTTTCTCAAGTTGATCTATGTGTGTGTTTGTGTCAAAGCATAGAGTAATCCTTGCTGAATAAGACATTTCATACAACATCAGTGTCAAGTTTTCACTTTAAACTGCATATTTTCACTATGGACTTTGTTTGCAAACCTGGACAGTCACACACTGAGTTTCATTATGACCGTAGTTCCCATTTTCAAGAGCCCCTGATTCTTCAAGTCCTATCTTTATGGTCTGACCCTGTGCAGTGGTAACCATTTTTTAAAAACATTTTTTAATTGGGAAAAATTAGGTTTCCCATCTGGCTGGGGTCTTCGGTGCACAGTGGCCAGATATCTTGACATTAAGTGGCAAAAACTGTCAACTTTGTGGAGGTTTGTCTTGTGTGTATTATTTGGAATTTTTAGTAGTAATATCTTAGTCAGGATTTGGATTTCCTCATTTGATCCTCTGGTGTGTATTAGGGCTGGGCAATACAATGATTAAATTGGATAATTGGAAGTATTTTCTGTAGAAGATTAAAAAAAAAAAAAAAAGATTTTTTTCTCAACTTACTTTTGCTTCAGTCATATGTTGTTGCAAAGTTTGAAAATATAAATACTGAAAATGTACAGTTTTCATGGTGGTAGACCTTTTCAGGATTTGCACAAGCACATATTCCGGCTTGTATTTGTTCTTTAAATGAGATTAAGTTTTGATCAGAGAACTCCATGATAACAGACTGAAAATAGCTCAGCCTTCAGTGTTCATGTAGACAAGGCTGCCTAAGTTCAAACTACATATTCAACATTTTACGATGAAATTAAAGCATGCATTAACTGTAAGAGAAAAAGTCTGTTTGGTTTGGAACATGTTTTTGATAACATAAAGGCAAAACTCAATTCGTATCATTTTTGTGTCGCTTGGAGGGTGTTATTTTCTTTAAAGGGAATATATCAATTAAAATCGTAAATCTAGTTTAAAAATTGGGGATTTTATTTTTTGGTTGTATCGCCCAGCCCTAGTGTGTATTCTTGTTGAAAAGCTGAGAGGCATCTGTGCTACTTAAATAATATTTATGCTGTATCAGAGAGCCTATGTTTAATTTAAACTGCCTATTTTTTCCATGAACTGTCTTTGGTTAGTCACGATGTATTTGCTGATTGACCTCTGTCCCCCTGTCCTTCATCAGCACCTGGTTCTTTAAATCATGTTTACACATGTTATCAATGTGCAGCACTACCCTCCAACATCATGGTGTACAAATTTATTTGTATTTCTTTTTAATTGGAAAAAAACGAGTATTCCCTTTTAATAATCTGGATGTTTGGTGAAGAGTGGCCATATTTTTATTCACTGAGTGATGAAATGTGTCATCTCTGTAAAGTAACAACAATTTGTCCTGTATGTATAATTTTGTGCACACATAGGAGTAGTTTGAGGTACAATTTTGGATTTCCTGTCATGTTTGGAATTAATCACTAGGTGTGTACCTGTGTTAAAAAGCAGTGACGCACCCCTGTTGCATTAAGGATTTTATGCTGTATCACAGAGCCACCGATTTTCAATTTAGACTGCATTTTCTTTCCTATGAACTTGTTTTCAAACCTGGACAGCCATGTCTGTATTTGCAGTGTCACCTCCATTCCCCACCCTTGAAGTGCACCATCTTATGTGGAATGGCTCTGTGCAGCATTACTTTTTTTTTTGTGTGTGTTTTCACAAATTTTCAATTCCCTTTCAGGCTGCATAGTGGCAGTAGCCATATATTTTGTCACTTTGTGAGGACAACTGTCTCATTTTATAGTTATTACACTTTGCCATAAATTCATAATTTTGTGTACATTAAGGAGTAACGTTTTAAGTCAGGTTTTGGATTTCTCTCCTGACCCAAGCTAAAGTTGAGGTGTGTCTTTTGTAGAAAAGCACAGGCACATATGCATGTTGCATACAGAAAATAATACTGTATTGTTAATGAACTGGTCATTCAAATCATGTTTGTATGTTGTGACCAGGTGCAGAATCGCTTGAATTATTTACAACCTTTTTTTACTTAATTGGGTAAAATTAGGATCTTTCTCAAGCTAAGTATTGTGGGGCACAGTTTTCAGTGATTTAGTCATCTTGAGACAAAAAGTGTCATATTTGAAAGGACTTGGAGATTGTTTTCCTTACATGTCCAGTTGGTGTATTTTCTGGAGTAACATTTTAGGTAAGATGATATATTTTCTCCCATGACTAGAGCTGATCCTCAGGTGTGGTTTTGTTTTGAAGCATAGAGCCACCCTTGCTATATTAAATATTTTAATGTATCAGAGGGCCTTGGATTCTTAATCTAGACTGCATTAACTCAAAAAAAAATTCAGACCTGTACAGTTATGTATGTATTTGCAGTTTAGCTCTCACCCTCTCGGAACACCTGAATCCCCAAATGTTGTCCTGTAACTCTGTGTGGCTCTCAATCTAATATTTCTACTTTCTTAATTTTACTGTTTTATTATTTCTATTCTTGTTTTCATGTTTAATAGGACAATCTTAAATTTCCTTTTACACTTGGTGCTTTGGTGCACAGTCACCAGTTTTTGCCCTGGTGTGAGAAAAAGTGTCACATTAGGACCTGTGCAAGATTTTGCCTTTTGCATCTTCCTCTGTGTATTTTTTGCAGTAGTTTTCTGGTATAATATTTTATTTTCTGTTGTGGCTGGCTGTAATTCTCAGTGGTGTATTTATGTCTTTCCCAACAGTGTGAATATTTCTTGTCTTATAAAGAATGTTGTAAAACCATTAGAGGTCTAAAAGCCCTTTATTTAATCTAACTTAAAAATGTCAGGAGCCCTCCTTATACTTAAGCCCTTTTACAGTGTTCAGTATTTCTAACTTAACACTGTGTTGACACGTGTGAATAGTCAGTAATGACCAAACAAAGGCAACAGTCCTCAGGAAGCCTTTTGTCTGTTTAAAAAAATGCTTGTTACTTTTAAGTGAAGTAACAACAGAATCTGAATTGAACCAAGGCATTTGAGTTGGAATATGCACAGAAAAGAAGCCAAAATGAAGTCTGTGTTACAAGTGTGCAATGTTCAAGTGTGTCATTCAGTTTTAACACTCTCTCAGCTTCTTCTTTTCCCTCTTGATTTTGTGTGCAATTACATTAAATCATGTATTCTAGGAATGCACAATTTTAGTGGAACAATATCAGTATCTAAAAAGTTGATTACCTGTATCAACAGATATATTTTTTGCAGATATTGGCAGCCGATGTTCTGGAAGTATATGTGGACTCGTGTGAACGATATGTTGAGTCAGCATGGCAATGCCTGCACATGTGCAATAGCCATATCGCAAGACCTGCAGTGTCAGTCATTTGACCAGAATTATGGCATGCTGCCTTTTTTGTGATGTTACATAGAAACCTAACCACAACTTTTTGTTTGTTTGTCTGTTTTTTTTTAAGTAAAAGTTTGTATGATGTCACCATTTCACCGAGCAGAGCACAGTGTGTGCAGTGTCTCTGTGTTTACCTGAAGTAAACTGTCAGAACTACAGTTGATGCTTGTCACAGATACAGTCGTGTTACAGCTCAGAGATAGACTGTGTCAGAGACATTTTTAATCATCGTGTTATTCTAATTATAAAAAAAAACATTTATTAAACATGTTATAGTGATGGCCTAAAAAAGATACATGCATGAAGACACTATCAAAGATAGTCCTAACAGTGATATCCACAGGCGCAAAGCTGTGCTACCAATGGAAAATAAGCTTTAAAGATTGTCTGAAGTGGTTAATAACATAAGCCACAATTTACACCTCTGCAAGCCCGAAGTCTGTATTGAAAACATGATGTTGGCTCATTCTTCCTGTTTTAGTGTGTTGTGTGTACATTGGAGTCACTATCAGAAGGCTTGATGTGTAATGGAAGACAAAGTGGGTTTAAAACATGTTAAAGATCAAGTTTAATTTGTTGTACAGTTCCCCTAAAAATTGCAATGTATATCGCAACAAGAAAAATATTACAAAATAATTTTCTCTCAGTATTGTTCAGGCCCACTTTTGGATCCCATATAATGACTTTAATATTGTCAGAGTGTACCAAAGTACCATAATGGTTTACCTCATTATCACTACCACTGTCATACATCAAAAGTACACTTTATTTAAAAAATGAAAAATGCTTCTTATCTGATTCTGTCACATATAGACTGACACAATGAAATGACTGGGACTTTGAGCTGTTGTAAAAAAAAAATGCTCTCTGCTATAATGAGTTGAAAAAAGTATCAGCATACCTGATATCAGCAGTCATCCTAAATTGTGCACCCTGATGTATACAATAAAAAAAAATTCTGATTTCAGTTATAATAGTGCTTCACTTAAAAGTCACAGCAGCCAGAGAAAACTGGAGGGGGTCATGTGGAGGACTTGTGCTGCCAGGTTTTAATTTTTTGCTTTTGTTGACCTCAGTCAAGGCTTCTGAAAAAATAAATCTAGTTTCATGTTTTTGGTCAAATGTCCTCAGGTCGGAGTTTTGAGTTGCATCACAGTGCGCTGCTTTGTCTGCATCCTGTTTCTTTCTTCTCTGTGTTTTGTGTCAGTTCAAATAGAGTAGTATACAAATGAGATCAGAAGTTAGTTTGTTTGGAGTTGTGTAATGTCAAGTTTAAGTGTTTATACAGCAGAGGCAGGTACAGCAATTGTGTTGCGATTAAATATTACACCAGATACTTTGTGGACACTCTGGTGTGTTTAGATGACAGACGAGGCTTTGTCATGGGCAAAGCTTGTTGTGATGTGGTCCGTACTTTTGATTAAAAGTGGTTCAAAATGTCTCTGCTTGTTATCTGACATTTGCATTAATGAATAGTCATGCTGTGAGAACTGCAATGACTCATCTACAAAGCAAGATGTGTTTTAATAACTTACTTTACATCTTGAATGGTTGATGTGGTCTCACCAAACTAATTTCAGGTCTTAGTCACATCATATTTTTAATTTGTGAATACAAAAGTGACTTTTCAGTTGTTATCGGCAAACAAAGTTCAGGCTAAACTGAAGATTTGAGGCAGTCTGAGGCAGTAAATCAGATGGTCCTGTAAGAGACTCAGTCTGGTTAAACAACAAGGAGCCACCTTTGTTAGATAAATTATTTTCATACAGTATTAAAGTGTGTTTGATTTCCATCTAGACTGCCTTTTCGCGATAAACTTTTCACCAATTACACGAGTAGTCACTCCTTTTTTCTCCAGTTTGACCTCCATCCTTCTGGATTCTTCATATCAATGTTGCATGTTTTGACCCTGTGCCGCACTCACCCTTATTTTCTCCAAATATTTTTATTTTTGGACCAAACTGAATTTCCCTTTCAGCATTTGAGATTCTTTTGATTCATAAATCTGGTCATTGTGGAGGAGACAGCCTGTCACACTCACACCTGGCTGTTAACTAAGGGGGCGTTGTTTACCTGTGGAGAGTGACTCAGAGGTCACTGCTCGTGTTGTCCTGTGAAACACGTTTATTCACTTGTCAGTCCCTTGGATGTGTTTTTACATGTTTCTAGACCTTTCTGTGACAAATTTGACAGGATGCGGCTCGGGCTCCAGTCTGTCTGTATTGTGCAAGATATGTTTTCTTGGTGTGTAAAATGAGGCTGGGCTATGTATCGATTTTTTTGTTAAAGATAAATTTATTTTTCTTAAATCAGACATACATTAAGACTAAGGCTGGAGGATAACTGGAAAATATAATATTGTAACTTTTATTTTTAAGGAACTTTTTACATCAATAATGTGTTTTTTATGTGACATTTAAAATTGGATCTTAAACTGATATTTTAGTAAACCCGGAAAATCTTCTATGGCACACTGTAGTCATTACCTGGGACTGTGATAAACACACATCAGCATACAGAAGGAGTGTAGCAACACATTCCTTCATAAACTTTAAAATAGAATGCGTTCTTTCAACTTAAGTTGTCTAAAAAGATGCTCTGATACTTTTTCAATACGATATTTAAAGGGAAAAAAATACTTAAATTTTTCCAGACAAAACAGATCTAGAATCAGATTTTTTTTACCCAAGGCTGTTCATTATCATAAAGTTTTAATTTTTGACTTTATTTAGACACAGAACGTGGTTAAAACAACTGTCCTGAGTTTACGCTTTGAACAACATTGTGGGGGAAAAAATGTACACAGTTCTGACAAGCATTTTTGACACATAATAGATACGATAATACTAATAATAATGAAAAGGGAAAACCTTTAAAAATGTTCTCAATGTGTTGTCATATTTTAAATTACTTAAACCTGCATGTCTTGCTCTGCAGGTTGTCGCTGAAAGAAATAAAGAAAAATCTTTTTTCAAGGATTTTTTTCCTCCGGTTTACCTCTTTGCCATGGTATCAAAACAGATATTGAAAATCAAATTTCTTTACTGAAATTGTGTGGCAGTTTACAATCCTGGTATCATGACAACCCTGCTGTCAAAACCATCACTCATGTTATTAAACATTTCTGACAATGCACCCTGACACTGACAGTCATCTCTGTAAGAGCAATCTCATTTTTTAAAACTGAAAACAGCTCACTGTGCGGGCAGCATAGCAGTTCAGACTGTTTTAGAGGATGGAAGATGTCCTCATGTCTCTGCTTTTGGGTTTAGTGTAACACACACCTTGTGCTTTTGTTCATTCTTACTTAAAGGTTGTTTTCTCTATAAGCCGCAAACATGAATGTGTGTGGACTATAGGACCATCTGAAAAGTCTGAAGCTCATTTGAGAAACATTTTTTTCACAAATACATTTCTTTTCACAAGTAGGTAGTGTAGCTGTTTGTCATTTTCCATGCATATGTTGATGTGGAGAAGATTGTAGGGGTGTCAGAATGTATTGATACACCAACATGTTTGGAAATATTGTGGCAGAATAATGTGTCGATATTTTAAGTACATTATGTTCATCTATGATCCTATAATTCAATAATGCACTTAATTATTACAATAATTCCTGTCACTGAGCTATGCAGTAAAGCTGCAGGGACCATGCTTTATTCAAGTTACACTGATTTGAAACTGCTATTTTTTTATGGATTCTCAGTGCTATTAAAAAAAAAAAAAAGGTATTTCCCTGTTTATAGCATTGCAATATAGTGTGACCGGGACCTTGAAATCCTTTGTCTTACATTAGACATTTCACATTTTGTTTGGTTCCTTGACCAAGACCATCTTCATCAGACATACCGAGTCTTGTTTGTGTGATATACTTTTTATATTTTTTGTGTATTTGTTTGTTCATGTGACAACTCGTGCTTTTTTAACAGTGTGTTATGGGTTGAATGGGCATTAGATTTTCTTTGACTTGTTCTGTAAAGTCTTAAATTTTATATTGTGTGTGTGTGAAAGAGTGGGCCATATCTCCCTGCCCTGGTGCACATACAGTCCCTAGAAATAACCCATCCCATTAAAAACTGTTTTTATGGTGCTGAGCAGGTTGTTATAAGTATCATTCCTGGTCTACAATGAACAGTTAAACCATTCACCTCCTCCTGTGCAGGTGTAGGTGTTCTGACTCTCTCACTCTCACAGTTCTGTTGGTGCACATTTACACAATTGATCTATAAATTATTGCTTTGTAATTATTGTTGTATGGCTTTTATATTTGCTTTTATTACTGTAGAGATCCCATGCTGTGTACATGCTGCCCCAGCAGCTGATGAAACATTTTATCACACCTTATAAACTTGTGCCTCAGTGAGTATGGCTTATTTGGACTGCATTTGTTGTTCTGCCAAACAGGAGACAACGATGATTGGCCGAGCTGATTACCTGCTTTGAATTCAGCTTGGAAATTTTGAGAGGTGGATTTGTTATTGGTTCCAAAATAAGTAGAAAAGAAAAACTGCTCTTGCTCTGACCTTCTTTGTATTCCTGGATTAGTGTTCATTTTGCCAACAAAAAAAATGGCTAACAATACTATAAAAAAATAGCTAACTGGGCTGCTTTTATTCCGTGACAAAAAGAGATGATAACTAGCTAAAAATAAATCAGTGACGATAAAACTCTGAGGAAATGTTTCTTTACTCTTTTGTTTTTTTAGCAAAAAAGACACGGCTAGAATGCAAGGAGTGGGATGTTCAATTTTAAAATTCTATGATATTGCATTTGTTTTGATAGGAATATGTTCTTTTCGGTGTGCACAATAGGTTGAATAGTTCTGTTTGAAAAATAGTGCTGTATTAGCACTGGGCAATATGGCCTTTAAATAGAATCCCCAACTTTTCTCACAAAATTTGATTTCCAGTTTAAGTTGATTTGGACGTAGGCAGGCTTGTCTACATGACGCTGCATGCTGCCTTATTTTTACAGTATATTTATCACTTTTAAATGTCAAGCCTAAACATGAATTTATGCAAAATATGGCAGGTAAACACAGTGAAAGTTTTCAGTTTGTATTCTTCAAACTTCCACTACTTACAAATTATTTTGTGGCACTGATGAACGGAACTCCAGCAGTCCAGGGTCGGCAATATAAGTGACAGAGTAAGTCGAGGAAAAGTATCTTGATTTTATTTTCTAAAATCTCATCCAGCAAAACAAAAATCAAAATAATTGATTAAACCGATAAATCACCAAGCCCTACAGTGTACCTCCTCACTAAATAATAGTATTGTTGCAGTATTGTTGAAGAGTTGTTTATAAAAGTGCAGATGAGTATGAAAGAAAACATTGACACCCCAATATATCGTGATGTTTTGTGAAACAATACTGTATTGATATTTTTAGCGCAATATTATGATTTTCAATAATTCATCAGAAATTTTGATGTTTTTTTTTTTTTTGCATTTAAGTGCCAGCACTGGCCACTAGTTGGCAGCAGACATGACATCTTCTAACTCCACCTCGCTCTCTGAGACATTGCTTACGTATCGGTCATGGGACAAACAGTAAAATTAAAACATTGAAACCATATTTTTACATAGAATATTCTAGCTTATTGATGCTATTCAAAACAAAAATAAAAAAATATATATTTTCGTTAAAAAAAAAAAAAAAGGCTTTTTTATAGTATTGCAATATATCATGATATACTATTTTGCCACTCATTGCTAGATTCTTGCCAGTTCACACCCCTACCAGTAAGGATGATTATATGAATCAAATCAGGCCTCCCTCCTCTGCATGTCACAGCTTTATGTTTGTCAGTATTTTCATTAATTTATGTCAGGTAGATTAAAGCAACAATAAGTCACTTCTCCACCTTACAGTAATACTATCAAACTTGAAGGGTGCATTTCCATCTGACAGGGGGAATGACCCCAGTCACCTGCTGGGGCAGTTGCAAGAAATCTGAAGGCATAATGGCACTAGATCACAGATCGACCAACAGTTAAGAAGAAACCCGTTAGCCTAACTCAGCAGTGTGGGATAAAATGGCTGGCTATATAAGATGAAAGAGGACAATGGCAGATGAAGCTCAGAAGTGAAAAAGAGTAGGAGAACTAAAAAAAAAAAGCTGGAAAAATGGAGAGATGGATATCTACCTACCGACAGATATTGTATTGTAGACACGCCATGAACCCTCAGGGTGAAAAAGCTACTTATTGTTGCTTTAAAGTGAGTGAAAACCAACTTGAATCATTTAGCAAACTGGTGTGTTGAGGGTAAAAGAAAAACCTTTTGACTAATGGTAAAAATTAAAATAAAATAACTTTTAATGAACTAAAACTGGACTTAAATATTGTGTGGTTATTTTAGTTTTTGATGGCAGAACAAGACCAATACTATCCAGGATAAAAGCTTCTTGAATTTGATATTAGAGTGAATTTACATCCTAATACTAGAAAAACCTGCCAAATTATCGCTGTCCAGGGTCAAACAAACTTTTCCACCTCACGATTGATTTTATTCCTGTTATGTTGACACAATTGAAGCCTAAATTTGCGTGGGTCTTTTCATGTGTATAGATGTCATTGGCACTCGGTCCTCCTCCCTCTACACAGCTGATGGCATTGTAGATCTCTTTTTAGTCCATGCTCACACTGACAGCAGAAGACTGCGTTACACAACAGAGGCCGGCCCAGACCACTTAAGAGGAGGTGAGGAGTTGTCATGTCCACATCCCCCGTATACCCGGTGGGGTGAATGAGGTTACTTGACCTTCAACCCCGGGGTCAGGTGACTGTTTGAGGCCATTGTAAGTAGAGCAGAAGTCGTAGGAAGGGTTAAAAAGGCTGAGCAGTGAAGGTGACATGTCTGGGCATGCTTCCCTAAAGAAGAAGGAGAAAAATAGGGAGAGGTTAGAGTCATTGATGTGAACAATTCCACATGGATTTGTAAAGAAATTATCAGCTTAGAGGGGAAATACACAGCTTACCTGGTTAGTGCCTTTTTGTTGAGTAATTTATAAATATAGACATAGTGAGAATTGTTTTGTCATGGCTGCTGTTTCAGTGTGTTCATTCAATACCGCCTGTGTCTGTGCATAGATGAGCATGTACACTTAGAGGGAGATAAGGAAATGATTCAGCTGAAATTCTGTTTCTAGATTCAAGTAAGTGTACGCTTTGTGTACCATGTTTCCTTTTTACGTATCTTGAGGAAACACCATATACCTTAGATATAAAATGACGATCTTTTTTTTGTTCTTTCTGTGGTCTGAGTTCACCTTTCAGTTAAGGTCACAAGAGGCAAATTATCTCACTTTATTCCTCCTTCTTCGACTTGTAAAATTAATTTATTTGTAAGTTATTTAAGCATAAGTTGATCTTGTTTGTTGTAATCTTAATTCTAAAACAGTAAATCCAATAAGGAAAATTATCAGACTTAGTAAAGAGGGACATTTTCACATTTAAAAAGCATAGAAGGGCTGAGTGACAGATTGTTGTAACATCTCAACTGCAATATGTGCAATGGTCACATGACTGGACGTGTCTCAAAGCATGTTTTTATACCATTTGTGTTGATTGATGCAAACCAACACTTCCTCTATTCTTATGTTCTTGACTATCTCCAGTAAAAGTCCAATAAATACCGTCACTAACCATAAAATATGCATATACAGACGACATATCACAGATACAGGAGTTTTACTTCAACGTTCTCTTTAGAGAAAGAAATTGTGTATAACTACTGTAAAAAATGTAAGTCTGTGAGTCTGAGAATTTCTGTCACAATAGTACCTGCCCTCATATTTCCTGCATGACTGATTATTAATGATGTACTCATTTAAGCTATATTCAAAAGTATCTACCATTTTTAAAATTTGCTGTAGTTTTACCTTGAGGGACCTGAATGAGTCACTCTCTTCAGCTGTTTGTATCATTACAGTTGAGCACACCCTATATAAGGCTTCTAACTCACATTCATCCCTGACAATTTCTAGAAAACTTTAGGGTAACAAACCCCGAAAAATGCCTGTCTTGTTTGTTCACGCTTGTCTCGCTTTGTCGGAAGTTTTCCTGCAGTCTGCCTGTCAGGTGATGAAAGGAAAAATATTTGGGGGGTGGTGAGGTAAAATCAGTTTTACACTTACTTCAAAGAGTGACTGTGTTAAATGGAGACTTTTTTTATCCTCCTCTTAATCATGAAAAAAATCCTCACTTTATGTCTTCAGTGAATATCTAAATGAATATGTATTTATTAGGACACTTTCAACTGCAACGTCCACAGATGCCCATTAGTGCAACACAGCGAGCTTTAAGAGGTTAAATCACAAGTCTCCTCGAGGAGAGTTCACTTTAAACATCATCAGAATTAGTAACTGACTTCTTCTACAATTTACACAATTGTAAGCCATAAGCTAATTTGTAGTCCTATCAGGAAGAATAAGTTATACTCTCCCTCCTCTTTGTGTTAAAGATCTAGCTTAAATTTCTTCACATGAAGAGAGCATTTATCTGCAAAGTTCCCTTTAAAATATATATTTATATACGTATATCACATCAGGAAAAATATTGCAACATCATTTTTTCCCAATACTGTTCGGCCCTGAGGCATAAGCAAGCAAACGTGTCATTTGTGTGCAACAACTGGTAATTGTTTTCTACTGGATGGCTGCTTAATTTTTTGTTGCCTCTATAATTGTGTTTGGCCATAAATCTTCATGGTGTGCTCTTGGTTTGGTGGGGGTGTGCACTCTGACAGGGGGTGTGGACCATATTAGACTAGAAACGATACTCAGAGACATTTCATGCCCCACAGATCTGAGAATTATTTACCCCTGATGTGAAGTTGTAAATTAAGCTCAGTTTAATTGTGGGGTCTGATATTAAACTCCAGATTAGAGGCAGAAAACATGCTAAACTTGGTGAGCTGATGGATGAAGATATTGTCTGATGTCAAAGCATGTAGATCATGGCGAGTGTTTGAATAAATCCAGGCTGTGACATGTTTGGGAAAAAAAAAATTAATAAGTATGTCGCTCTAATGGTCCTCACTGTGTTCCCACCCCTATGCCACTGTCAGGTGTGTGTGACTCTTGGCATTAGTGCTGGACCTATGTCCCCTCATTCCTGTGATAAATAATTATGTTGAATACATTAAATGTTGTCATAAATATCCATCTTTAAGTTAGTTATGTTGCCTTGGAAGAGAAAGAGATAATAATAAGACTAGTGTAACTTGAAAAAAAATCTGATACCTCTTCAATACCATGATAAAACAAATACAATAAAATGGTTAATAGTCTTAAAAAAAAAAGATAAATTCTGTCAAGTTTTTTTCTGTGACAACCTGCAGCGCAAAAAACTGCAGGTCCAGGACACTAAGTGAACACATAACAACACATTAGCAGTAAAATTTTGAAGGTTGCCTTGTTTTGTAAACTAGCAAATTCTTCGTCATAACTGCGTGTCCAAAATGTCTCTTTTTTTTTTTCCTCTAAATATTGTTGAATAGTACATTCAAGATAGTTGTAACAACCATTTTTGTGTTCAAATAGGGCTTAAATTACAAGAACATGATAATAATCTTAAATAAAATAAAAAATACTAGTAATAATTATTTCCTGTTTGCAGCCCCAGGCCGAAAATCTGATGCCAAGTCTGTTTTGCAAGCTTTCAGTATTTTCAAAAAATATATAAAAAATAGATGTATTGGGTTTTTCTTACAGTAGTTACCTACCATTTCCCCCTTCTTCCTTCATTTTGTGCTGATAGATTTATTCTTAAAAAAGTTACTCCTTTCATACACAACTCTCAACATTTTCAAGAATATTTCAGGGCATCACACCCGGAAAACTCGTGTTCACACTCCTCTGTGTGAAAAAATCCATCTGTTTGGGTTCACACAGGTAGCTAACCCAGAGTATTTCATAACATTTTTCTTAATTGTGTGTATGTTCAAAGACGGTTGTTATACACACACTTTAAGATAAAAAAAAATACGTTGCACATGGTGGTCCTTGATACTCCTTCCTCCCTCCTGCCACTGACAGCTTTATGTGACTCATCATCACTGCCAGACTTTTTTTTCTCACCTGCACATAACTGATGATGTGAAGTGTGTTTCTGCCTGTAGTCATAAAAGTCTGTTATCTGTCATGCAGTTATTTAGCCTTGAGTGAGAACTGCTAAGGATTTCTGTAACAGGCCTTTATTTTCCTTTTTTAATAATACTCTGCTGTTGTATTAATCAAATCTCCGAGGCCCTTTTTCCTCATGAAACCCTGACTTTTTATTTTGTCAGTTTGTTTTTAGAACACACAGGATAGCCTACCCGAAAATCTCCTGATTTGCTTACTTATCCCTCACAGAGGGGAGCTTCTGATCTGCCTGTCAGTCAATAGAGGGATGGAAGGAGAAATGTTATATATTGCGGGGCAAGAGGGGAAAATCAGGGTTAAGTCAGGATAGTTTGTTTCACCCAGGCAGCTCTCCTAAGTAAATCCAGAAAACGGATGTGTGATGGGGCTTAAAATTATATCATTTTAACATCACAGATAAAATGTGTGCTGATAGTCACTTTGCAGGTGGTGGTGTGTCGGTCATGTGACTCAAAGCATGTTATGTTACTATTTGTATGTTTGACAAAGTGGAACTTTCTTATTTTTAACTACGTACAGTAGTGCATGCAGAGTCATCGTGCTACCAGCATCTAAAAGGCAGAAACCATAGACGGTGATTATTACAGATACAGCAGTGTTTCACCTCAAACAATGACTGTGTCAAAAAGAGACTTTAAAATTTTTTTCTATCATAATGTGAAATTGCTTATAAAAGTGTGTGTTAAGCAAACATCTAAGCAAAAAACATTTTTTGTACCCTGATATACAACAAAACCTTTAAAACATTGAGATATTGTCTGTAAATAAGTCACAAAAACTGTTGTAGGTGGAAAAGAAATTTGCAATATTTTTTTGCACAACATCCTCAGCCTCATCTGTGCATAGGGATGTATATACATTTTGAAAAAGTAAGTGACCCTTCTACCACTGTCAGGTGTGTGTCACTGTGGATAACAGTGCTGGACCTCTGCTCCTTACCTGCAAATAGATATTTTTGATTTATCAGAAGTCAGTGTCCATAAAGTCAATTATTTTGCTTTTAGAGAAAGAAAAGTCGGATTGTGCATAACAAGTGTAAAGAAATTAAGTAAATAATAAGTCTGTGAATCTGAGAATTTCTGTCGCACCAGTACCTGACCTCGTTCTCTGCATATAACTGATAAGTAATGATATACTTATTTAATCTATATTCAGAAATATCTTTTTTTGAATTTGCTGTATTTTCACCTTGAGAGACCTGAATGAGTCACTCTCTTGTGCTGTTCGTATCATTAAAATAGGAGCACACCCTCTATAGGCTTCTTATGCACATTCAAACCTGACATTTTATCATAAACTTTAGGGTAACATACCCTGAAAAATCCCTGGCTTGCTTGTTCACACTTGTCCCTCTTTGTAGGAAGTTTTCCTGCAGTCTGCCTGTCAGGAGATGGAAGGAGAATATTTGGGGGGTTGTGAGGAAAATCAGATGAAAGTCTGTGTCTTTCTGCGTTCACACATGCAGCTCACACAGGTAAATTAAGAAAATTCAGTGTTTTTGCATGTGTGAATGAGTTTCCACACATAAAAAATGTAGGGGACACTTTACTGAGTGGTCCTTGCTGGGGTCCCACTCCTGTGCCTCTGTCAGGTGTGTGGACTGTAGCTCTAAAATGTCCCTCACCTACACATGAGTCAGGAGTCATAAATATCAATCCTTCAGATTTACAGCTGTTGGAGAAAGAGATGAGTCAGCATGAGTACGGTTGGGTTTGAGCAGACTCTCTGATACTGTTCTTTTTTTAACTCATCTAACCTCTTGTTAATTAATATATTATTTAGTATGGAGCACATTTCCCATAGTCCTTTTCACACATGCAGCCCTGACATTTTCTATAGAATTCAGTAGTAAATCTACTCAGAGGATTCCCAGACTTATTCATACCTTTCCCTCACATTACTAAAGTTAACAGTCACTTCAGTAACTCAGAAAACTACAATCGTGTGCATGTATGACCACACTATGCACATTTTTAAACAATATAGAGGACTTTGCTTTAAGTCGTTGTGTTTCCACCTTCCCGCCTCTGTCAGTGTATGAACTGTGGATTACAGCACAAGCCTTTTTTCCTCACCTGCACATCATTAAGTGATTTACAACATGTTTTATCTGAACTCATAAATGTCCATCATTCAGAGCTGTAGCTATTTTGCCTTAAGAGAGAGAGAGAGAGACTTAAAGCACTCAGATTATGTATCATGACTAGCACTGGCAAAAAAAAAAAACATTATGAATCAGAGTTTCTGCAATGAATTTTATTTCTCTACTTTATAATCACCTTTGTTCTAGTTGTTTGTTTTTTTTAATACTTCATTTTCAGCGGCACTTTTCACTCATACAATCCTGGCTTTTTTGTTTTTATTTGTTTGTAACTTAACTGAAAATTTCCCGACTTGCTTGCTCACACATTTCCTTCATAGCTGGAAGCTTTCAGTTTGCATGTCAGTCAGTGGAGGGCTGGGGGATACTCGGGGTCAAGCAAAGAGAAGTCAGGGTTAAGATGAGGTGAGAGACCCAAAAGTTTGCATTCATCCAGCTGCTCACCCAGTTAAATTCAGGAAACTGGATTTTTCTGCACGTGTTAAAATGAGGTTGTACATTTATTAAAAAAAATATTGAGCACCTTGACTAAGTGGTCCTGCTCTGTGTTCCCACCCTCCGTGTCTGTTTGTGTGAATATGGACAACATTGTCAGACCTATGTCCTTTATCTGCACATGATAAATAATTTACTTTATTTGAAGTCATAAATGTCCATAATTAAAAGTTTAGATACTTTGTCTTTAGAGAAGTCAGAATGTGTATGACAATTGTTGGAATAAAAGATTGTACATCAGAGAATTTTTGCCACAGATCTATATTTCTTTTTTTCTTTTTTTTTGTGTGGTGCTAATCTTTGTATTCAAAATAGAAGCACATCCTATTTTATCCCTTTCACACATGCAACAAAGGCTGAACAATACATTGCATCAAAAATTGCAACTGCAGCGTACACATATGCAAAAGTCGGTCGCGAGTCAAACTCTGTCATGCTGCAGTTTTTATGATGGTAAATGGAGATCAACAGCAAAATTTTCTAATTTCTTCAACCATCTGTAGTTAAAGTCTGTCTAATATCCCCATCAATAGGCTTACTTAGAGAACAGACCACAGTTCGTTAAGAGTTTGAGTGGGTCCTGCCCAGAAAATGTCAAAGAACAAAGTGTGACTGTTAACTTTCTGCCTTTTTTTTCCCTCTTCTCCTTTTTTAATCAAAATTCTAAAAATATTCAGTCATGTGTCTTTGATAAACACCTTAACATGGAGACATTCATCAGGACACTTCCTGTCCTTTAAAGAAGCCTGAACCACAGACGCTCAGCTGAAAACATGGTGAGATTTTAGATTTTAAAACATAGAATGCTCATGGAGAACTAATTTAACAGATCACTTCAATGCTTGTTAACGAAGTACAAATGCAAGCCATGAGTTTAGAGTGTATTAAATATGAAGTTCTGTAGCTACACTGTCCCTTTTGTTTATATTGTTTGCATCACGGTTGTTATCAGAAAGCTGCATTTGGCAACACTGGGTGTATATTACAATCATCCAGTTTAAATTGTTGCACATGATAAGACAGTTTTATCTGGAAAAATATTGAAATATTTCAAAGGAAAAAAGTTTTAGTGCAATTTCTTTTCCCAATATTGTTGGGCTGTACGTGCAACTCTTACAATTTTGAGTAAATTTCAGGGTAATCCTCCTCGAGATCCCTGACCAGCTTGCTCACACTTTTCCTCCCAGGAAGTGAACAGTTTCTCTCAGGCAATGGAGCGGGGGGAGAGGGAGAGATAAAGGGGGCTGGCAGAAAACATGAAGGTAAAATTAGGAGTGAAAAACCTGCTGTTTTTGCTCAAATGTGCAGCCGAGTATATTTTTAATGCACACATCTTAAAAAATCCTGAGCACATGGCACTCAATGGTCCCCACTGTGAGCCCACCCCCCGACACAGTTAGGATGTGTCACTGAGGATCACAGCACTGATCCACTTTTCTTATGTGCACATAATCGATAAAGTGTCACATATGTTCTCTGGAGTTATAAATGTCCATCATAGAAGTTAAAGCCCCCAGAGATAGAGATCATGTATGACAAGTGTAGGAAAAAAAAGATTGTGCACCTGAGAATCAGTGTTAGATCGTATTTCTTTCTACTTTATCAGGCTTGTGCTCACTGAATTATTTGAAATAAAAATATGTATTCTGTGACGATGGTTCCAAATGATGATGTGTCTTCAGAAAAGTTAGGTGTGCAGTGGAAAATTGTACAACCATCAGTCAGTACAACTTCTTTACAATTACTAATAAAATACTTGTACTGATATAAAAAATAATATATATACTGGTATATTAATTTCTGTTATTTTTAAAAATACTGATTAAACATGCGGGGAGCACTGTCCTCTGCTTTATCAGAATCAGTAGTTGAAGTGAAAGAGCATTTTTACATCTCCATCATTTACTGATCATTTTTTCATTTTTGACCAGTAAAGTTTAGATGTATGTTGATAAATATGTGAATTTAAACAAGTTTCAGTTGAAGCCTTTGATAACTTTGTTTTTATGACCGTTATCTGTGATGTTTTTTTCAGTCATTATCAGCATAGGATGCTGTAAGAGGCTAGAGAGACGCACAATGTTAGATTTTGCCAATTTTAACAAAGCTGTTATCATCAGTATTGATATTAATACCAATACTGTTGTCACAAGCACAGAATCTCCAATCAGCTTAAGTTAATTTCTTTCATGGTAACAGTCTGTGATGGAAACTGATGTGAAGCAAGAAAAATATTTCATTCTTTCATAAATGTTACTTTGACTTGTGGAAAGTTAGCGTTCAGTGATGATGAAGTTATGGCACATTTGTACATTCTGCCAATAAGAGCAAAGATTTGGCCAATTTATATGGCAAAAATTTCATATATTTCATTTCTGTTAATCATCTTTAAAGCATTTTTCTGCTGATACCAATACTGTTTCAATAACATTGCTAACTGCATGAGCATATTTTGCATAAAGCCCATTCACACTTCCAGAAAAATCCTGAAATGATCCTGACTTTACTGCATATGTGAACAGAGCAGGTTTTTTCACCATGACTATAGCCTGTAATTCACTTGCTGCCCCCTCAGTACTCTCCCCCCCTCCACACCCTCAATTGACTGAGGGAAACTTCTGCTGTGAGGACCAAGTCTGATCAAGAAGTTCAGGGATTTTTCTGGATAGGTTACTCGGGTGATTTCTCAGAAAGATCAGGGTTGCCTGTGGGACCTGCGCTATAGATGTGAATGTGGTGCACTTAGAGATTTTGGTTTGATCCTCGGTGAGCCTGAGGGCAGAAATGAAGTTGAAAAAACATTGCTCCATCACAAATCTGATGTCAGAATGTAGAACAGTTACAGCTCTGAGTGAGAAAATAAGATGGACAACTGCTTATTTCTGTTGCTCAGTTTATGTAACTCCTTCTCATTATTTTTCCCGAGCTGCTCAAGATTTAAGTTTGACTTATGACCTCCAGTCAGCGGGTGTCTGAGATGTGCAGTCTATCAGTGTGTTGTTTCATAAGATTGATTGATAATGTCATTAAAAGGGAAACATTTTTAAACTACAGTGTGATGTTTAAAGTCGATAAGCTTTGAGTTACTCTATTTTTAACAAATTTAAGAATCAACTTGGAATCATATCCACTTAATCTGTTTACCTCCGAGGAATCATTCTCTGAAAAAATGTGAGCAGTAAGCCTGTGTGGGTGACCCTTTAAGTCAGGGAAGTGGTCCACATGCATACAGCTCTCACTTAAAGAGGGCAAAACTGTTAAAAGTTGTAGTTATCCTTCAACAAGACCTTTTAAAATAGTTCCTGACCTAAAAAGAAATATAACATATATAAAGCTTTCTAAATCATGTTTATAGGCTACTACTAACTAATGATGTTTTTCTTTGTTAAAACTACTTTTGTGTGCAATGAACACCTTGTTTGCTAGTTTTTAAACGTAATTTAGTGACATTTTCTAGTTTTTTAGAGACATTTTATAAATCCTTCCAAAATAGGAACAACTTTAGGTGATTATAAGCATAAATTTATTGCAAAAAAAACCCAGTACAACAATTTGAAGAATATTATTATTTAGAGAAATTGTAGAGGGAACTAGAAATGTTTTTGAAAAATTCAGTTTGTGGTGTTTGTATAGCTTGGTCTTTGTGCATGATATGGTTTTTGAAGCAGCTGTGTCATTCCACATTACAAGTTTACTTTTAAGGTATAATTGAGAATGACTTGGGTAATTGAGATATTTTTTTTACATACAGATGCTTATTTTTCCAAAGACAGTCACATCAGTAAGACAGTAAAATAGTTTAATAATTATGTCTTCAGGTAAGATTTTCATCTTTTATTTTGTATTATTTTCAGCTGTCAGCTCTTGGTGCTGTTTTGTCAGCATGAGCTTGTTTGTGCATGTTTGGTGGGGATTATATGAAAGAGGAAGTGTGTTTGAGGCATTATCAGGGTCAGACTATCAGGTCCATTTCGTGGCAGGGTCATCATTTCAGGTCCATTGAGACCTCTAGTGGCAACACTATCATTTGGCCCACCCCCTCAGGATCATTATCAGTCCAAACTTTGCTGTAACAACTCAGTGTGCTTCTACTTCAGTAACAGGTTTATCAACGTTTCTTTGCTTAAAGGTATGTTATTTTCACAGATTGTGACAAGGTGGTCTCGAGCGTCCTGCCAGAGAAGGTGACACGGTCTTCTAGCGATGGACCAGAGCGTTTTTTTTTTTTATTGATTCAGTTTATGGATTAACTCTGTCAACCAGATGTTTTGTACCGGTACAGGGGGAGCTGTTTAAGTCCTCTGATGCTAGTGAGGTTTCTCTTGAGCAAACAGAACACCTCATGTCATCTGTTCAAACTTAGGAGTCACGTTCATATAAACAACTTTCATCACAGGCTTCTGAAACGCTGCAGGTGTGTTGTTTTGAACATTAAAAAGCCTCGATCCTGCACCGCAGATTGCCCCTCTATATGTTTGACTTTAATTTGTGTCATATTTCTGCAGGTGTCTTTTGTTGGTGACGTTCTGCTGAGAACAAAGAGCTGAGATAGTCTTTGTAACCTAAGAACAGCTGAATGAGATAAGGAGCTCGCTCTCTCTGACATCACACCGTCTCTGCAGCTCTGACAAAATCCTCACTTCACCCTGAAGTGCATATGGATCGCCTGACATGATGTTTGCTACGAGGCATATGAATGAGGGACAGAGTGACTCAGTGGTATTCAAGGAGTCACACAGTAAACTAATGTTATCCCTCTCTTTTCACCTTGTTTACACACACAAGTATTTTCATAGAGTTGAATCTCTTTTTGACCCAAAAGCTAAACTGCATGTCCAGCTGAGTCGACCCGACATTTTTTAAGCTGTGTTACTTTTATAACTTGTAAACCTACTATATTTTTATTAATTGTTACTTTCTGCTGTCTTAAAAAGTACTCTGCTTAAGTCTTGGAAGTCTTTAAAGTCTATTTGACAAACTGAGTGCTGGGGTAAGACCGGAGTGTCATGGTTGTGGTTTTGGAAAGAGCATTTGAGGGTTCACGTGCATATTAACGCTACACTGAGCATGTAGAAAAGCTGTTTATTGGCCTGCAGACATCTAAGTAGGGATGCACCCATTACAAAGTTTGGGTCTTGTATAGATACTGATGTTCAGAGTAACAAGCTAACTGCCAATACAAGTGAAGCCGTTGTTACTGTAATTATTAGGGATACAAATGATGAGGGATGATATTGGATTTTTGCTGAAATCTGATATGCAAAAAATCTTATTGTGCCCAATACTGATATCAGTACCAATATATGGAAATAACTGAATGTAGGTTTTCTTTTAACAGTAAAATCCTGCTTCATGCCCTTTAGAGAACTACACAAACTGACTTACTGATCTGTTGATGTAAAATTCTCCTTTTTTAAATTTAAAATTAACATGAAAAATGATCCAAATAATACATACGTCCTAAATATTGGCAGGAATTTCCATACCTGCTGATACAAATATTAAGCTTTTGAAGCAATTTTCTGCCGCTCCCAATACCATACTGATGATATAGTGCATCCCTAGTTGTTGTTGTCATTATTGGTTTTATTTTTCTGCAGTATCAACATTTTCCAATGTTTATCTATGTTAGTTTGTGGTACAGGTAACTTCTCTACTCCATAAAGAATGTTTTATCTGAATCAGTAGTTGGGGCTGCTATATGCTAGGGCTGGGAAATTTACCAAGTTGAAATTTTATCTACAGTTATGGCTTTGTACAGTCATCAAAACAAGACAATCAAGGCTGAATGACCGTTGAGAAACATGGTGCATTTTTTCTTCATCACTTTTATACATCATTATTTTTACTGGGGATGCACCACAATATCAATTTCAGCAGGTAATTGTCTAAAATGTGTTTATCAGTCTCAGTAGTTATGAAATGTTTCCTTGCTTCAAAGCCATTTCTAGCTCAAATCGACCTGTCACCATGGAAGCAACAGGTCAATTATATTAAGTGGAGGCTTTCTGCTCTTGAAAAAAATATCTGCATGGATATTTTGTCAATGAAAATGAGTTTTAAAAAAATATCAGCATATTGGATGTCAGCAAAAATCCAATATTGTGCATCCCTAGTTTATACCTATTCACATAACTGTCAGTGGTTCTTCATCAACATTTGTTGATCAAACGTAATAAATGCACAAATATGTAAATCAGTGGATAATTAAGTTTAAGACTTGGGATTCAAAATAATCGCAAGTCAGATTTTTGCCACTATAGAGCAGCCCTACTGTCTGTTAACATTAAACCGATGCAACAAAACAAAACATCATCCACAGACTTTGTTTCATGACACAGTATTTGCAGATGTCCATCATTGGGGCTGATATCAGTGAACTTCAGTGTTAAATGGATGCATTTGTGCACCCCTGGCTTAAATAAGTACAAATCCCCTCAGCTGAGTAAAGCTCAAAGGCAGCACAGTCGAACTGAGATGCTGAACAAACGAGTGAATGTAAAGTTTTCACTGTCCACACACTTTTGGCCATGCAGAGCACTTCCTCCCCTGACGCTGCACTTCCCACTCGCTGACCTCAGTGACACTAAAGCTGTTTTTTGTTTTTCTGTGTGTTTCAGGTGGAGAGCCTCCGCGCCTGCATGTGGAGCTCGAAGAAGCTGCTGACCATCTGGACGCGCTAGGTATATAAATGTTAGGTGATAATTCTGTGCCTGTGTGGTTGGACCAGGAGTCTGCAGGACGAGGAGAGGAGCAGTGAGAAGAGGAGAGGAGCAGGGAGCAGGACAAGGACTGCAGCAGATCTGGTGATGCTGTAGCAGCACGGAATGGTTTGTGGGTTACTCTGAGATGCAGGCCATACTGTGCTGCCGCAGGAGAGCCTGAACACACGACCTCTGCTTCAACCTGTTGGCTTTGACTCTGCTTGTTCACTTTCACTTTTGCAACTCTAGCTTTTTGTCTAAAGCTGTGACCCCAAACTTCAAGCCTGCGGTTAAAGTGTGGCATTCAACTGCTTCATAAGAACATCACAGAACACAGCTGCCTTATTAATTTACATACAAATTTATTGTGAGAGAATCTGAAAGCAAATTTAGTAATTTCAACACATAGGCTCCTACAATACAGACATCAGTGTAAATTTACATCCAGATCTTTTTAACATCTTTAATTTCAGCACAAATCTCACCAAACGATCGTGCTTTTATATTAAAATCAATAATGCACAAAATAAACCTTCAAATTTTTCAATTAATGGGATTTTTTATAGGCATCTTGCATATCCCTGTACATGACCCTCACTTTGGGAACAGGTGACCTAATTTTCTGTCTCTTGGATTTTTTTCTTCTGATGATTAAAATAAAAGTTTCTTGTTTTTTGTCCTCCCTCATTTTCTCTCATCTGGTCGCCTTACTGTAGCAGCACGTAAATATTGGAGTTAAGACTCAAGCTGAAGCCTCCAGTATTGATCGTGCTGCTGAAGCAAAGCTGACCACTCTCAATCCACTCCACAGGTGAATTGTTTTCTCTGATTTAGGAAACACAACACAAACCTGTTTTTAAAATAAAGTACGACCCTGTTCACATGTCTGCCAAATCTGAATAAAGAAATTCAACTGGTTTTTGCCTCTGTGTTTTTGCTCTAATAGGCTGCACCAAACAGAATACTGTCCACAGTGTTTTTAATGAATTAAATTACAATTAAAGCATCAGTCTGCCTCTGTGATCGTGTTTTTAAATAACACCGTGTCCCTGTGGGGAGTCACGCACATCACGGCCTGCGTGGCCTTCGTGCTGCGTCCACGCTTCACCCGGAGCCGCGATGATGAGACTGTCAGCGGATTAAAATTTCAGCTCATTGTGCAGAAGACAAAGTACTGTCCTCTTTTTGAATTATAACTAATAATTTTAGGTGTTAATTTTTTTTTTTTTGTCTTTTTGTAGTTTTGTTTGATTTAGACGTGCAGTTCGTCAGTGCGCGAGCCCGTCACACCTGCCAGTCTTTTTCCTCTTAAGGCCTTTTTACGCACACCTGTCATTACTTTGATATCCACAGATATAAACCCGCCTGATGTGAAGATTAAAATATATTTTTTAACACTGCTAAAAACTTCCATTTTAATTTGAGCCGTGTGGTCCTGCGGTCTGCATCTGTCTGTGACAGGACGTCTGGTGACGATAATCCCAGAGCAGATTTGACTAAAAAAAGACGACTTCATTGTTTCAGTGCCGGCCTCTGGGCCATCGCGACACACTTATTTTACTCTTTACTTCCACTATTATGTTTTATGTGAATTTATTCGATAAGAGAGAAAATTCTAAAAAGAAGGAAAAGACCGAAATTTCAGTCACACCGATGTCACGGTTTTGGAGCCGGTCCTCGCAGCTCTCCCTAAGACCACTGATTTAGAATGGCCGTCATATTTTGTTTTATAAACTTCCTTGCTGATTTTTCGGATCACAATCTGAGGCCTTACGTATTTTTCAGCCCAGAGAACGGAAGCAAACTGCGGCTGACTTTTCTGCTCGGCCTTTAAGGCCTCTGAAATAAGAATTATGAAATCTTCGGTTTATTTGTGCACCATAATTATTAATGAGTGGTCATTCAGATATTTGGCACAGGTTACATTTATTCAAAGTGATATTGCAGTTAAATCAGCCGAGGTCATTTCAGCATTATTTTTCCCCTGCGCATTGTGGCTTCCATTTTAGATTTTTTTTTCAATAGAAAAACGTTAAAAATAGTTTTCTAACAGCCTCGGCTACTGACGTGGTTAAATAAAGAAGATTTTATTAATATTTTCGTAATTTTATTTACCTGATAGATGTGGGTACAAGATAGACATGGTGTGTGTGTGTGTGTGTGTGAGTGTGTGTGTGTGACTAAATAAAGCTACACCAATAAAAATGTTAAAATTAATATGAAAAATTTAACATTCTTGACATATTGATAATTACAGTTTTTTAATTTTTCTGTTTTATTTTCTAAGTCAATTTTACTTTTTTTTTTTTTTTTTCCAAAAGCAGCCGGTTATTTAGCATTGAAGCATCACGGTGTAAATGACACCTTCATTTTTCCCCCCTCTTTCTACATTCTGTTTTATTAGATTTTTAATTTACCTCGGCTCTTTTCTTTCTCATATATTTGCCTTTTTTATGGCTGGAGTGTTTTTCACCTCTTGTGTGAGTGTACGAAAATACACTCATTTGTGCTTGGTTTGCAAAAGTGTGTGAAAATTAAGATTTGGGTTTTTTTTTCTTTTAATATCATTTTAAAAAAGAGTAAAATAAATTAAAAATACAGGGGGATTTAACACACCTCCACTTTAATCCCAACACACACTCTGACGCAGTGCGCAAAGGAGTGTATTGGAGTGGTACATCTCAACTGATGGAAAAACACATTTTATACACTAGATACTCATTTAAATTAATATCTGTGTATTTCTTCTATTTGATTTATTTTTAATTTAGTGAATAAGACTTGATTTTATTGCATTTCACACAGGCCTTCTGCTCGTGCAGTCACCGCCTGTGCGTAATGTCTTCATGAAAATGTGTCCAAAAACCCTCTTTGTTCACTCATTCACGCTTGTTTATTCATAAATTTGAGTTAGTTGGCGTCTTTTGGGCTGTATTTAAATTTGCGTGCCGTGGCAATTAAAATATTAATGGTGAGTGCTATATTTATTCTCATCTTATATTTGCCTGGTAACAGAAGGCTATATATATGAACGAGCGTGCCATGACGCACATCCTGAATTATGGTCAGTGCTGACATCACGGAATCACTTTTCGGTTTGATCTTTGGATTTTCTTTTCACAAAATTAATTTCATTCAGAGAGTAAATAATAAAATAAATGACAGATCTCCTGGAGTGACATTTTGCTCTGAGCTGTTTAAATAACACCAGGATGTTTGGGGATGAGCCAGAGCATCACAGCTGTGAATTCTCAGATTTTTAATTGACTGATGTTTTGACTTGCTGATTGCAAGTTTGTGCAGATTCAGATGCATGGCAGAAAATAGACTCACACTGTACTACCACCTCTAACAGCCTGCAGATGTGAGATTTTATAGACTGGACGAGTCATGCAACGAGTGAGTCACGTCCATAAATAAATCGAGTGTAGAAATAAAGTGAGTGCCCACCATGCGTAAAACCGAGTGCCCTCATTTTTATCAGCACTGATAAATTAAATAAAACATCACTTTTAAAGGTTAATAGAAGAGAAATAAGAATGAAAGAGGAGTGGGCTTCTCTGCTTTAGATTACTGCTGCAGCCTGGTGAATATTTCACACAGGCCCTGTTATGTAACGAGTGTAACCTTGAAGAGGTTGCAGCATCACTGTGGTGCGGATGCGCTCTGTGGGGAAGAGGCCCGGGATTACTCTGTTTCTTTTATCACTAACCTGCTCCGGATGACACTCGCTTAAATTCAAAAACATTTCTGTGGCAGTACAAAGAAATGAACAGAGAAACATGGCTGAGAGTTGATTTTCGGTTTTATTTATCAAAATCATGAGGACAGGTATAAAGATGGCAGCGTTGTTTTGGAGAGTGCACATTCATTTGAGGTAAAAGGAATTTCCATGTGATGAAAAAAGTGCGAAACCTTAGTGTAATAATTAGTGATTTTAAGACTATAAAGTTAAGCCAGTGTTGGAAAAAATGCAAAACATAGGACAAATTTGAGTGTTTCTTACAAAAGAATTTCCACATATTCGATTGACAATCTGCCGCTTGTTAAATGCAGCACACTGATCATTACATAACAATCTGTAGCTGTGGAGTGCCTGGCACAGACGCCACAGGCCTGTCATTAATACAAATTACAGCTGCCAATAAAACTGACAGTGTAATCAATAAAGTTCGCGAGACATTCCTGACCTGCACCCATTAACCGTGCGTACATGTCAGTCATTTCCCGCAGGTACACCCCGGTGTGAGCGACGTGCGAGGAGGCTGCAGAGAGAAACGGTTCGATCTGCAGAGACACGGAGGGAGCAGGGATGTGCGGCTGCAGCAGCAGTAGGACTGTTGGAAGTAACGCACTCAGAAATACCATGATCCATCTGCGCACGGACATCCGTGAGCCCCCCACTCTGTAGGAGCCGCTCTCATGGGGGACTGAGATCTTGTCTACTTCTCTGAGCCTCAGCGAGTCCCACTTTCTAACATCGAAATTACGCACCAAGGGGACCTGCGTCCGCGTCTTTGCGTGATGGCAGAGGAGTCTCCTTTAGGATGTCTAACTTCTCTCGAAACTCCTGCATCTGCTGCAGGAAGCACAGAGGATCAGAGACGCTCCTGAACGACTCCGCGATGCTGAGCGCTCGTCTGTGCTCCTCCATCGCTGCGCTCAGCTTGGTGATCTCCGGGTCGTATGACTGCAGCACCACCAGCTTTAGTGTTTCAAAATCGGAGAGGATCTCATTCTTTTTACATTCAAGGGCACTGATGAGTTTGTCGAAATACTCTGTTACCTTCTCTGCGTCTTTGCTCACAGACTGGAGCGCTCTTTTCTTACTGGCTTGCAGTGTCTCCAGGCAGGACAGGATGTCTGCGCTCTGCCAGCTCTCCACCCCGTGCAGCAGCTCTTCAAACGCCCCCTTCTCCCGCTCATATGCCTCCTCCAGGGAGCTGAATTTATGCCCTTTGTGGTCATCTGTTGTGGCGCAAATCCCGCAAATTAGCCTCAAGTCCGTGGCGCAGAAAATGTTGAGCGGCTGTCCGCAGTGTTGTTTACAAACAGACATCTTCGGTATGACTCGAATCTTGCTGTATTTCTCCACGATTCCGCGCAGGGAGTAGTTGATCTGCAGGCTGTTTGCGCCATTGTGAGGGCTCTCTTTGCGGCATGTGGGGCATTTTAACGGTGTCCTGAAAGCTGGACCTCTGTTTCCCTCCAGAAGCCCCTCCAAGCATTTCTTGCAGAAGCTGTGAGAGCACAGAAGCACCCTCGGGTCCTCGTAGAGACTGCAGCAGATTGGACACGTAAGTTCCTCTTCGAGCTGCTCCATGGTGTCCTGCGAACACATTATCTGTGCGTCAAATGGATGCTCACAAATCAGGCAAAAGACTCAGCTCTTCATAAATAAGCTACATAATACGCACCAACACTCATAGGGATTTTCACTCATTAGGCAGCACAGGTATTAAAATGACACACGAAAATGTCGCAAAGGATACAGATTTGTGTAGTCATGTTCCAGCTGTTTCTGAAGTATTCCCATCCTGAAAGTGAAACTGATTGTCATCGCTGTGCCCGCGTAAAAGGAGGTTGGCACGAGCTCTGCCAAATGCTCCATATGCCCATCTAACGTTAAATAACATCCTGATCTTTGAAGTCTCCCTGAAAAAAACCAGCTGGCGATGACAGCACCTTAACCCGCGCTGCAAAACCAGATCAAAACCCGCGAATAACTTTACAGACGCAGACTAAAAGAGCCAACTAATGACTCCTAGCTCTGCATTACATAAAGCAGTTGAGTGCTTAGCTGTCAGAAGCCCTAAATTCCCGCCGTCTAACCAATCCAATGCGACAAATTATCGACAAAAAAGGCGCGCGTTTGTGTTGCTCCTGTTGGCAAGGTACTGAAGTAGAGCTGTGACAGATTTTGCAAGCGCATAGTAACATGCAACTACTGGACCAAAAGAATCACTCACCAGCTGCTGAGACGCACAGTGCAACGCAATCATGGCGCTTGTTGCTGTGCAGACTTCGCCCTTTTCCGGGTATAGACTTAACCCTTTCAGTGGCGCGTAAAAACTTAAAAATGCAATGATTTATTACATCTTTCACACATTAAAAACACATTATGACATGCATAGTAAGATCCAACACCATTTCTGCTATTTTGACTTATTTGGCAGACTTATTTTGATTATTTGGGTTGTTTTTCGTTTTGCCTCAGATGGGTAACTTGCAGAAGATCCCTGCCAGTGAGATGGGGGAGGGGCTGTTGCTATGCAAAACATTACAGCGTGAAAAACTGTCAACTAGGTTTTAGTCCCAGCTTGGCACCGCAGGTTTTTCTACTGCCCCACTTCAGTCGACTCGCTCGTGAGGGTACTTGTCAACATCTGTAAACGGTTAATGTGAATGAGGGCGCACAGCTGTACCCACTGATATAACAAAGTACAACTCAATACTGCTGTTGGTACCTGTACACCTTCGAAATAAAGATGCTCTAAACGCACCAAGCACATAAGTTGCACCATAACCAAACACAGACCCCAAGAAGCACACTGAATAGTGACTTTATGAGTGTGCTGGCCCACGTAAGATGTTCTTCACTCCTGACTGGATACCAGTAAATACGCATTCCACTCAAACCATTTGACACAATTTCGCAAACTAACTTTCTTCACACTCGTGGTTACATAACATCGATTCCCCAATAGTTACTAAGTCACGTGTAGAATTTTGACCTTGATTTTCTTCCCTTGTTTCCATGCCATCAGGAGCAACTGCCTATCTTAGCCACTGTGATTGGATACAGTCGGGTACCAGGGGCTTATGCAGTAGCGGGCTCTGCCGCCGAGTGTCGCTGTTTCGTCAGAGCGTCCTGACGTCTGAGCTCTCTTTGGTTCGGTGGCGTTTGTTTCCGGATGTTTAGCTAACGTTTGACCAAGAATGGCTGCGATGTTTACGTGTTGTCTAGGCTGCTGTGGAGATGGCGGAACGGGGCATATTCCCCTCAAAGAAATGCCAACTGTTCAGTTAGATACTCACCACATGGGTACGTAAGTGTTATACCAACATTTTAACTAAAAACAGCGAGTTAGCTTCGCGTTTGACGTGATGGGCTGCTACTTCCGTCGTTAGCATCAACGAGCTAATAGATAGCTTCGTGTAGAGTTTGCTCTTGAGAGGTGAACGGTGTTTCGACGTAGCTTAGTTTGTTTGAAGGAATTTATTTCGATATCCTCCCTACAAGACAGTAATTTGCTAACGTACAAGGCGCCTTAACACACAAACAAGCTGCTTTACCGTCATGAAGAAGGATTTACGTGTCACTATTCTGCTCGCTGAACTTTGAGATTTCCTCCTCACGTCTTAGCAACCAGCTTATTAATGCGGTCATAATTTCAGTTCATTGTAACGCATTTTGTTATTGTTTTTTATCTGCGAAATGTGCTAGAGAAATATATAAATATGTATTTTTCTTATAAACCAGTAATTAATCCACCAGAAGTGTAAATAAATATCGACACACCACAGTATCTATCACAATATTCTGTGATGCTGTACTGTATCAACATTTTTAGTTCAATATTGTATTTTATTACAATCAATCGAACGTTATTTATATTGCACTTTTCATACAAAAATGTAGCACAAAGTGCTTTACAAGGGCTAAAGCAACAACAAAAACATGTAAGACAGACATAAATAAAGCCAACCAGAACAAACAAACCCATACTGAACAAATGCAAGGAATAATAATTATATTAAAGACCTTAATGACACAGAACTGTGGGACTCATCAACAGAGGAAACTCCATAAGAGTTCATAATGAGATTACACCATAGATGATGTTAAAACACCAACACTAGAGATGAAATAAGAGTTATAGCCCAAAAAAATAGAAATAATAAATACATAAATAAGGAACTACAGTAAAAGATTAATGGACAATATAAACTAAACTACATGTATAAACCAAGTAACAAATAAAAGCACAAGTGGGATTATGAGAAATCTGACACTAAAAATGATGTTTCACAACATAAATAGATTGGTATATATAAAATATGTTTAGAATAATAAAACAAGCAGCTAAAATATATTATTCAGTAAAAACCAAAATGAATAAATAAGCAAAAGTAAATCTCAGTCAAAAGCGAGACTAAAATCTTGAGTTTGCTTTTAAAAATATTGATACTCTGCTCTTCCCTCAGATCTGGAGGTCAGCTGTTTCCCCAGAAATAGACCATAATAACCAAAAGCTGCCTTACCATGGGTCTTTGTTTGGATTCTTGTCATGACTAAAAAAACCACCACCTGAAGACCTGAGGGCTCTCGCAGGCTCAGATGATAAAAGCAAATCAGTTAAATAGGCTGGACCAAGACCATTTAGAGACTTAAAAACTAATTAAAGAACCTTAAAATCAATTCTGAAAGATACTGAAAGCCAATGCAGAGACTTTAAAATTTGTCTAATCAGCTGTCTTTCTGGTCTTCATCAGCACGCTTGCAGCTAAGTTTTGCAGCAGCTGAAGCCGTGAAATATTCTTGTAAGGGAGACCAGAAAAGAGAGCATTACTATAATCAATCTGCAGGTGATAGAAGTACGATTGAGAGTATCTGCATTGGCATGAGAGAGAAACCGTCACACTCTGAAAAAAGTTTTTTTAATGATAAGATGATTTTTTTTGAGAATTTCCCTTATATGAAGTTCAAATCTAAGATTGTAGTAAAAAGTGACGCCAAGACACCTACAGTTAGAGTGGTGCATATAAATGTCCTTCTTCTAAAACAAATAGATCAAAACACCAGATCATCACATGACTGTTCTCAAGCAACTAAAACATCTTTCACACGGGCCCTTTCAGAAAGCAGCTCTGCAGCATTGGCTTACCAAATCTCTGCTGTCTTTAGGGAATCAAAAACTAATTCCAGTTGAGAATCGCTACCAGCTCCCTCAAGGAGTTGATATCATTGGTCTTTTTGCTTATCAATTCTTATCAGTTTCTTCCACTTACAGGCATCAGAAGTGGTCAAAATTGTGGCTTGATTTTTTTTAATTTAAGGCGCTTACTTGCTGCACAACTCTCAGTAAGTAGAAACTTCAACAACCTACATAAGCATTTATCTGTGCAGCAGGGGTGTTGTGTTTGACATTGTTGGCACTGAAAATGCCCCTACATGTATGTAGGTGCATTTTTTTCACACAGAAAATCAGCAGGAATCAATAAGGGAACCATTAAATAATCAGGTTGTTGAACAGAATCATTTAATGGCATTTGTTTTAATAAAATTGTATCAATTCCCATCCCTCTCAGCCCTTAAAGGGATATGCCAACATTTTCTTTCTTTTTGTGTCTTGTCTCAGTCCCAAGTCCGTGACAAGCAGATAGACACCATTCTTTCGACTGCCCACCGTTAGTTAGCTTAGCTCAAACACTGGGAGTCAGTGGGAAGTGTTAGCCTGCCTCTGCCTACAGTCATCAGATAAACACTTCAGCAACTCTGAATTGTCCTGTGTGCTTGTTGTGGCTTATTTTTTACCACATTATGTTACGTTATCTTCTACTGTCATTGTATTATCCTCTACTCCTAAACAGAGATTTTGTTTTGTTGACCTACTTCTGCGGTGGTCTGTGCTAGAGATGAGATATTCGCGAGAGAGTCGAGTCTTTGGAACAGCTCTTTTAAGTGAACAATGAGAACCGATTGGCAGTTGTGAGTGAGCCGTTCATTTGTGAGGTATTATTAAATGCAAATTGCCTGCAATTTTAAAAATGGCTCCCAAACGAACATTTCACTCACATCTGCAAAAATCGCTCTTTAACATCTCATGGCTGTCTCTTCCTTGTTACTGCACACACTGTCGAAAAAATGATGTCTATCTGCTAGACATGGACTCGGGACTGAGGCAAGACATGAAGAGAAAAAAAAGTTGGTATATCCCTTTAAGTCTTTCCACTTACGCTGCATCTGCAAGCAAAATAACAAACAGTGTTTGTATTCACACTTCATCAGAGTGTCAGGAAATACCGAGAGAAGCTAATGGTCACACAGCTGGACCTTCATGCACATTTAAAGCACTGCTCCACCCTGTTTGTCTTAACATTGCACATAAGCAGCTAATCCTCTTTGTGGAATTTCTGCTCGAGTATTACCAGTATGACTGAAATATTTGGAATATTTTTGAGATACTTAGACTTAAAGACAGTGGAGACCATCTAAGACTGTCCTCTGACGTATCAAGAAAAGAAATGATCAGTCAACAACACTGTTTGGGCGTCTTCATTGGTAACGCTCACAGTGTCTCCCATGTTTCCTGAACTTGTGTCCTTGCCTTTGTTATTGCAGGCACAGACGTCGTCATTGTGAAGAGCGGCAGGAGGATATGTGGCACTGGAGGCTGTCTGGCCAACGCCCCCCTTCACCAAAACAAAAGTTATTTTGAGTTCAAGATCCAGTCCACTGGTAAGATCTTGGCGTACAATTTTGTTTTCTCCAGACTTTTTGCGAGTTTCTGGTGCGTTCCCAGTGAGAGTGATGATGCGTCCACTCTGCAGTTCTCAGTAGCTTCCACATCTTGTGACTTCATGCTCGCCGGTGATATTTTTTTTTTCTCCTTGCTAACAAAGACTTGATTTGAAAGCAGGAGGAATTTGCTTTCTTAGAAACATACCCTTGAGCAGAGTTAACCTCAAGCAGCCTCTTATTGTCCACAGATTATTTTCCTAGAACTCAGTAATAAATGTGAGTGATGACTTGTTTACTTTGCTTTGATAGCGGATGGCCTCAGTCAGTGAGATATATTCACAGAAGTCTTTGTGTTGGCCAGTGTTTTACTCAATGCTGTCCGTGTGTTTAGGTGTGTGGGGGATTGGTGTGGCCACGCAGAAAGTGAATCTTAACCAAGTGCCTTTGGGGAGAGACACAAACAGCCTCGTCCTGAGGCACGATGGGTCTGTGTACCACAATAATGAGGAGAAGAATCGACTCCCTGCAAATAGCCTTCCTCAGGAGGGGGACATTGTGGTGAGTGAACCATTTAAATCACTCTGTCCTGAAGTTCGTTTTTAAAGCTTTGAATGATTAAAGTGTCACCAGCACCTTCACTTAGACATTTTGAAAAAACATACACAATAATGATAAACAAACAGAAAAATGAAATAATAACTTTATTTATGTAGCACTTTTAAAAACAGAAGTTTACAAAGTGATTAAAAGAGAAAACTAAGACACAAACCCAGAGAACAATAAACAACTAGAACGCACTTGGAGAGCACAAACCTCCACCAAGGTAGCTCACATATTGCTGTTGCATCTATAAGAAATAGTTCCATGATAAAGTTGCCATCATAATATGATTCCTTGATCCTGAAAACCCACACCTAGCACTCAGAATCATGTTGATATCATTATTAGTTAGCTATGTAGCAAAAACGATTGCTCGCTTTCTGGATCACTAACATAATCTAATCATTTAGAAGTTGGGCCATTGCCAAAATCTCCTGAAAATTTTAGCAAAATCTGTCCAGTAGTATTTGCGTAATCTTGCCAACAAACAAGCAGACAGAGAAACAAGCCTACACCGGCAAAAACATCACCTCCTTGGCAGAGGTAACTAAATGCTGACATCAAACTGCTGATTCAGAGAAGATTTTCTTACTGGGCAGAAGAAATACATGTGCGGGACCAACTCTGATCTATTTTCATGATAAGATGATAATAATGAAAATATTGGCACTGTGGGAAAATTATGCTAAAAGAAGTATAATTATGAATAAGAAGAAGTAAACATCAGCATTGATATTGTAAGTTGACACACCAGGTGGACCGTTCAATTTATTCCACTAGTCCATCTGAGAAAGAGCCCATAGAAAGTGTTTGGGAAAAGACAGAACCTTTCAAAGTATATCCAGCAGGTGATTGGGCGATCATTCTGTCAGTCACACTCATTAAAGGCCAATCAGGTAATGTAGAAGGCGGGTGCTAATGCTGCGGTCTGAAGGACGTAACATGTGCCACTTTGTAAATTAAACTCCTGGCAAAACATGTTGGAAGTGGTGTGTAAATATCTTTTCTCTAGAGAAGTTTGTAGTGGTATTTGTTTTTCATTCAATAAAGGAAAGCAGTCCTGATCCAATCAAAGTTATTTATGCTACTCTCTGTACGAACAGTCACTTCCTGCTGCCGACTCACTTATTAGGCCATGATACTTTGGGCCACTAACGATCTTTGTAGACTGAAGCTTGGCAAGATGGATCTGCCTGATTACAGACAATGAATCAGGGTGATACAGCTGCACTGCAAGGTTTTGATATTGGCCCACATTTTCGCAGTCAGTGCATCACTACATTTTAATGGTTTTAATACTATTTTATTTGAAATGATGTGATAACTTATTTAAGAATAGATTCTATGAACAAGTACCAACATTTTTATGAAGCGGAGATCTTCAGTTATATTTTACCAACAGCTGCAAGCAAATGAGAGGACAAAGTCTGAATCATAAAAATACATAGACAAAGTTATGCTTGTGAAATTAGGATCATTTTCAGGAGTTTTCCTGCTTTTTTACAATTCGAGTCAAGAAAAAATGTTTTTGCACATGAGGAGCTACATGAAAATAACGCCTCAAATAAAACTCTGGGAGACCTCCATCACTTCTTTGGATACATACTAAAGATTAACCAAAGTTTATAATCTTGATTAAAATGCACTGGACAAACTTAACAAATACCATAATTTCTCGATTATAACACGCATTTTTTTCCTTTAAATGAGCTCTAATTATTCGGGGGCGTATTATACACAAGTACAAGCAAAATACTTACCATATTTCATCACGCCAACATCGCAATTGAAAAACATCTGATACAAAAAGCCGAAATATTCTCCTTCTCTGCGAAAACACAGGCAAGCACAGAGCACTGCCATCTTGTGAGCAAGGGTACGCAAAATAGCTGCACTGTGATTGGTCAAAGACATCGGTTCTGATTGGTGGGTACACTACGACTGAGCACGCTCCGGCAGAAATCGAGTAATTTGCGCATGCGTGAAGCAAAAGGTGTTTCCACATCCGTTTGAGAGAGAAAATCGTGTACAGTATTTGTTGTGAAATTTCATTGATTAAAACTTTGAATAAAGGTAATTTTTGAGTTGTCTGAGAGAGTAAGGTTTGGGCAAAATTTGGGTGTGTGTCATATGCCAGTACAGTGTTTTTCCAGCCAAAAATCGTGAAAATATCTCACTCATATCTCAGGGCAATTCAGAGTCACCAGTCGACCTAATAATCATGTTTTTGATCTGCGGGAGGAAGCCATAGTGGCCAGAGAGAACCCACACATGCATAGGGAGAACATGCAAACTCCACACAGAAAGGCCCAGACTAACCCGGGGATTGAACTAGCAGCCTTCTATCTGTGAGGCACATGTACTACCTGCTGCCCCTGTGTCAAAGTATACCCAAAATCCTGTCAGTTACTGGGGGGATGTGAAGAAAATGCAGACTGTACACATAAAGTCTTTACATGCACAAAATAAATTTAAAAACCTTGTAGTTAAAGGTCTGGAACGAACTATCATCAAGGTCTAAAAATGGTTATGTTTCGACTCAGAAAATAATAGCATTAAAGTAAATAACTAGAAATAAAAATGAAACGTCTAAATGGGGAAAAAGTATTTAGATACAGAATATAAAGAAACAGAAAAGTAACTTATAAAAGAAAAGTTGTGTGACAAAAAGATCAAAAACAAAATGACATATATATTGAAACGAAAATGCCAGAAGTCTGCTTTGTAAAATGCTAAAATATAAATACAATATAGGACAGAAATGAAACATAGTAACAAATAAAATATGAAAGTCTATATTTATCTTTGTTTTTATTTTGTCTGAAGCTGTGTTTGTACAGGAATGTGACTGATACATATGAATGAGTATCAGCCAATTCATGCTGGTATCAAGTTTGACCAGTAAAGTAAATAAAAATCTGTTATCATGACAACCCTTGGGCAGATTTTGTGAATTTCAGAGTAATGATCTGCTGGAAGCCTGTTGCCCAAATCCTGAGACCCACAGAAGGTTTTCATTTACCTCCATGGCAGCCAGCGTCAGAAGGCACATCATGTCAGTTGGTCTAATAAAGCCTTTTGTTGGTGCAAATGTGCAGCGAATGTGCACCAATTTGAGTTTAAATTGATATTTTTTTCGAAGACAGCATTCATTTGGACTTTTAACTCTTTTAACTGAATAAGAAATACTTTACTCCTCGTCATGGTGGGATCAGGGCTGTAGCATGGTAGCATGGTGGCACAGTCTGATAGTCGGTAATTGGAAGGTTGCAGGTTCGAAGCCCAGCCTCAGCTGTCACATGGCGATGTAAATGTGTAAGCTGATACTGATGGAAAACTGACATCAAAACTCCAATTATTAGGGAGTGACTGTGAGAGTGAATGGGTGTGAATGTGTAGATGTGATCTGTGGTGTAAAGCTGCTTTGAGTAGTCAAAAGACTAGAAAAGCTTTATATAAGCTCAAGTCCGTTCACTAATACAGAAACTGATCTCTCTCTGTTCGTGTTCCTCAGGGCATCACATACGACCACGTGGAGCTGAACCTGTATCTGAATGGAAAGAACATGCATTGTCCTGCCTCAGGGATCAGAGGCACTGTTTACCCCGTTGTTTATGGTGAGTTTTCCCTCCTTATGTTCTTCACTCAGGACTTTAAAACGTCTGTTTGTCTTGTAAATCATTCCCTCCAAACATCTAAAACCATCCTAAAAGACTAAAGGTTATCGACAGAGTGCAGGTCCAACTTTATGCCGCTAGAGGGCAGTACCGGTACATTTTTGCCTTGCCCTGTTTTGTTGTGCCTAAAATGTTTGTATAAAGTTATTATTTGCATGTTTTTACCACAGATTCAAAAGAACCCATTAAGGCCAAAATTTGACAGCTATCTAAAACATTATCCAGAAAAACATTTTTTTTATTCATCTTTTTTAATGTTTTCGTGGTATTTTAAAAGCCTTTACATTCCAGTCTAACACAAAAAATGTTGTAAATTCATTTTTAAAATCATCGTGTAGAGTTTCTGAATGGAAAGAACACTAATGTCTGTTTATGGTCAAGTTGCCCTCATCCGTCTAAATAGTTTCAGGCTCTGTTAGTCATGGACAGCATTGTTTAAATAACTCATTAATCTGATGAATCTTTATCAAAATTTTAGATTATTTGGTACTTTTTCAATAGAATGTACGTTGTAGGATAAAATATCCCTTATTCACGATGAACAGATTAAACACATTTATTTCACATTAATTTAATACTGACATTAAGCCCAGAAAACTGCTGGTTAAGAGAATATTTTTAATGGGCAGAGGAAATTTACTTCTTTGATAAACTCTGATCTGTTCAACGACCAATCATGGAATAAAATATTGATTTTAAAGGTGAATTAAGCTAAAATAAGAACTATGAAACATCATCAGCATCAATATTGGCTTAATTCTCCTTTTAAAATTGGTGTTGGCATTGGCCCCTAAGTTTTGAAATCAGTGTATCACTACTAGATGCTTTTCATTCCAGTCCAGCAAGTCCAATGCGGAAACTTAAATGAATTAGTTTGGTTTTAATAGCAGTGTTTCTAAATGCAAGTAAAAGCACAGTGCTTAACAAATTTATTAGACAACCAACCAATGTATGGTTTATGTCACAGCTGCCCTAATGAAGCAGCATTGATAATTATCAAAATCATTTTTATGTTTCTGTAATAATTAATACACGAGTATTTAGAGCTCTTTAGCTGAAACGATGTTTTTAAAGCTAAAATATAATTAATATTGTTGTCCAGGAATTTTCAAATTTGCTGTTTTACAAAAAATAGTAAAGCACATTATTATTTCTTGGTTAAGATATCAAATTATAGTTATTTACTTGCGTCCCTGAACAGGAAAATTAATTTTAGTAGTTTAATGTTGTGTGAGTGGCTCAAATTTGTGTATAAAAAGGTGAATTCAGTTTGAAATTCCTTGTTCTTGTTCAAAATGTATGATCCATGACAATAACATTTTTAGTTTTTAAACAAGTTTTTAATATCATTTTTAAAATATCTGTCTTCTTGTTTTCATGAGAGGTGGTCTAATAAATTTGTTAAGTACTGTACTTTAATGTAAAATCCAAAATTTTGATACTTTGGCACTTTTTCAGTACCACATGCCTTGCAGGTTACAATAACCCTCATTCCCTGTACTCAATGATACCAAAAGTACCAAAGTTATGAGAGAAAAGAAACCAAAAAGAACTGTTTTACCTTAACCCAAAACTACAGCTGCACAGCACACACTACTCTGTCCCACTTGTTGCACATGTGTCTGCCCTGGGCTGCTTCAAAACCTACAGTATACTTCAGCCAATTGTTTTACTCAGCAGATCAGTGTTTTCCGCCTTTAACAGCTCAGTAAGATGCACACATCAGTGAAGAGAGAAACAGAGCTGTATGCTGGTCTCTTCATTCTTTCTTCTCAGTTCCAACCTGCAGAGTGTCGACAGCTTTTCAGCAATACACAAACTGAACACCTACAGATGGATCAGAAATAAGGATATTAAAATACAATCACTTGGTTAGACTGTGCATGAATAGGGTTTCTCCATATTTTGGTAATGACAGGCTTTTAGCCTTAATAATAAGTTTTATCATATTAGAGGCAAAGGCTACAATAATATTGTCAGAGCAGTGTTATCTCTAATTTGAAAATTATAGTTGAAACATTACAAATGACAGCATGTGATTTATTGGTTATGTCTTGACAGGTTTCCTGTTGTGAGTTTGCATTAAAGGAACAGTGTCACATTTTTGAGGAATTGTCAGGATTTCACATCATTAACTCTTTATACAGGGTGCACCAGTACTGTTTTTTTTTTTTTTTTTTTTCAGATTTAGCCCAAGTCCATTACACCTAGGTACCCACTAACACTAAGCACACGTTAAAATGCTTAATTATACCATTACACTCCATCAAATTAGTTTGAAGGTTTGTTTGATTTTAATCAGATTTTCTCACCTGAAACTCTTGACAGTAAGCAGTGCAGAGTTTGCCGTCAGATCTACTTTGTCTGTATTTATGATGAAATATCAGCAAACTGGAGACAAGGATCCATCTTCACCTTCCTAATAAAATAATGAGCGGCTGTCACCATGTTGTGAAATTATCTTGAGCTCAGCAAAGGCAGTATTTTCTGAGTATTAACAAAAGTGTTCGGGTTTGAATTCAGTGTTGATCCTAGAACAGTTTTGAATTGAACCGTATTCATTTAAATATATTCAGAAGAGAGATTAGAAGTAGAAGAATTATTGTGTAGTCTTTACATACAGTATATTTGAAAAGGAGTGGGAGGAAGTAAAACTTGTCAAGTCTCACCCCTTCTCCAATCGGTTAATTAAACATAAATGCTTCCATATTTTACAAAAGAAAAGTTTCTGTGCGACAATTTAGTGATTCTAACAATACAAAAAAAACAAAAAAACAAAGGCAAAACAATAACAAACATACCAACAAAACAAAGAAGTCATCCTTCATTTAAGTGCGATACCTCCTTTTTTAACCATAAATCCACTGAAAATTATGTTTTTATATATTATTTAAATTTCTTTGGCTTTGAGCATTGCTTTAGGTCCTGTTGTAACCCATTCTTTAATTGAACACCACACCATGGAGTATCAGAATTGGTGCATCCCTACTTTGAGTTAATTTTGGTTTGATTAGCACATCTCAGGTGGATAAATGTAAACAAACTGAGACAGAATATTATCGCTGTAGGCCAAAACCTTTTATCACTAAAATTGCTACTTTTTAAGAAATTGAAAAACACGGTTACTAAAAGAAACCTTGAATGTTTGTGATTATAATTCATGTTTCTGGTGTTATGTTAATTTCGTTAAAAATGGTTTAAACCCGCTGATTAACAATAAAGGTAACCAACAGCACTGTTTTACAAATATGATGACAATTACAAAAAATACAGATATGGGGGTTTGGCACGACAGCAGCGATATGTTAGCCTTGAAGTCAAAATTTATCAGAAGCTCTTATCTATTCTTTATCAATCCTCTTGGCCTCTTCAGGATCCAGATCAACCCTCAATATTTTCTGCATCATTCCCACCCTCTCTCTTCTCGTTCTCTCCACAGCTGTTTCCCAATTGAGGCAAAAATGGACCAAAAGTTTTATTACAAAGAAACAATTTTGACCTTTTAACATGACAATATTTGGCTCTAAATGAATAATAATTGAAGCTTTATTTGACATTGAGTATTTTCCTGTTTCTGCAGCTAAGACGTAGTTTGTAAGATTAGTCAGTCAGCATGCCGACTGTATGTAACAAAAACATTCCTGCAGCCAAAGATTTCAGCATCAACAGTCTCATACAAAACCCAACATTGTGTATGGAGAGATTAGGTTCAAACAGTTGCTCTAAGGAGGCATTTGACCTAATTTCTGCAGAGCAAATAACTTTGTTGGATAAACAAGAATAAGGTTAGAGCGTTTGCCATTTATCAAATTAAAACTCCAGAGTTGGACACGACATCGATTCAATTTCATTTCTCTTTATCTCCGCTCAGAGTCACAGGGCTTCCTGGAACTCCATTCTAACTGTGCAAACTTGATTTCAAAGAAGTACAACAAGCTAATTTAAAAATGTACAGGGTGGGCCTCTAGATATTCCAGAAAGTTGACACCTGGTTTTCTTTTCCTGTTAACAGGGTTTTCACAGGTCCCTAAAAACGTTATGTAACATTGTAGACAGTTGAAGTTGAAAGTCACAAAATGCAACAACAGCAAATATTAGCAAAAATAATGAGCAATTTGGACTCATCAGTCCTCATGCTCTTCCACTTTAGGCCTGTATGTTGCTGATATGTGGGTTCTGCTTTGCATCTGTAAATTTTTTTAATTTTTCTAAATGTATAGATCAAGTCACACTGAATGATCTAAAAATGTTTTCCTGAAGTGTTCTGACCCCATGTTGTTATAACCATGGCAGTTTTTAATGAAGTGCTACCTGACACAATGTCCCAGTGGGTCAATCAGGCCAATTACAGTCAGGAGTGCCCTAACAACTGCAAGCAACGCAGCGCAAAGAGCAACATTTTTCGCTCACCATTTAGAGAGATGGACAGCATATCTGAAGTATAGAAGTACACACAACATGCTAACAAAAAAATCACTTAAAAAAAAGATAGTGATTAAACTACATTTTAATTTGGGGAGACTGATTATATATCTCAATTGACAAATTACTAGAAAAACAAAAACCAAAGGAATAACTAGAAAGCACTCGGAGAGTGCATACCTCCGCCAAGGTAGGTTTTTGTGGAGTTATATGCACAAATGCCAAAAATGGTCCTATCTCCCAATGTTAAAGAATCCTTTTAAAAAATTCCTGGATCCAGACGGTGATCCGGATCACCCCCAAAATTTAATCAGTTCTTCCATATCCCATTTCCGACAATTCCTTAAAATTTCATCCAAATCCGTTCAGAACTTTTCAAGTTATTTTGAACACAGACAAACAAACAGACAAACAAACAGACAGATAAACGCCGGCAAAAACGTAACCTCCTTGGCGGAGGTAATTATTGGAAAAAATGTCTTTCTCTATATATAATGGAATAACCAAGGTGAGTGTTTTACCTATGTGTTAGGTAAATAAACCATGTAAAATGAGCTTTTTAGTAAAAAAATGAGATAAAGAATCATATCTACCAGACCATGTTAGTGTAAAACCTATTGCAGGTGAAACATTTTGATGGATAAAATGTAATTTCTTCTTCTTGTAATTCATCTTCCTGCTGTGGACAGTGATTACGGAACACAAATAACTCTGTGTGAAGCATAATGTGATCTCCTTTCATATTATCAGGTAGTGGGTGCTTGAAATTTTTTGAGATGTATCTTGAAAGTGCTTGAAAAGTTCTTTTTTCGACAGGGGAGGGAGAGAGTGGGTAGGCTAGTGAAAGGGGGCGAGAGAGAGTAGGGAGGATACTCTGCAAACTGGCCACAGGCTGGATTCATACCCGTGCCGGCAGAAGCATATTAATGGATTGTACCTGGTTTGTTACCACTCCACCTAACCAGTGGCCCCTTGAAAAGTGCTTTCTTTGAACTGTTTGAACCCTTCAGACAGAAATAAAAATATACTGAGTTCTGCATGAAATCCAAAGCTCAGTGTAAATGTGTGAATCTTTGTTTTCTTTGGTCATAAAATCGTCTTGAAACTTTTTGAATATGATATAAAAAGCGTATTTTCACCATTAATCTGTAACCAGCGTCAACATTTGTCCCCTCCTCTTGTTCCAGTGGATGACAGCGCCATCTTAGACTGCCAGTTTAGTGACTTCTATCACACGGCTCCACAAGGGTTCGAGAAGATCCTCTTCGAACAACAGATCTTCTAATGGAGCTCTCAGCCTCGGCCCCTCGTTAGGTCGTCGTCCCCCACCTCTGTGACACTACATTCTGACCTTGATTGGATAATCTCATCCTGTGTGGCTTGATTGCCTCTTGTTTTGTTTTTGTCCTGATTGCTGTGTCTCTGTGCTGCTGCTCTGGACCGGCGCTGGAGTGCCCTTTAGTAGGAGGCAGAGACTTCTGATCGTAGGTCGTCATAGATGGGCTGTTTCAGTCTGCTGATGAAAAACGCTAAGCAAAAACATCCATAATGTTACCTTGTGTCTGCAGTTATCACCTTATATCAATTTAATCCCTATTATTGATTCTTTTCTCAGTCTGTGTGTAGATGGAAAGGGCGTGATGTTCCAGGATTAGAAGCCATGTTTGTTGCATTGCTTTGTTCCTCCGGTTTAAATGTTATCCTCTGACATCTTAACACACACCAGTATATTTATTTGTATTTATTTGAGTAAGAGATCAAGTTTTGAGTCTTTTTTTATGTTACAAAACACTTTTTTTCAAAGGGGCCAACTCGCTTCATTATCAGCTGTCAATACTGATCAGACAACAACGTCCCAGCATGCAACACCAGCCAAAAAACGATATAAAACTAAATTATAATATAGATCTGCAGCACTGCATGTATTAATCCAACAAAAAAGAATTTTAAGGTAGTTACAAGGGATGCACAGATACCATGTTTTTCAGACTGAGGGTACAAACATAAATATTTTTTGTAGTTCTTAGACATTGTCGTGTCTTAATGGCTGTGCAAAGATGACAGAACAGGCTGCAGAGCTGTATAATATTTGTGTTTTATTGTTTGTTGCTGTTACTCATACAGCATATTCCACTTTTTTCAACTAAAAATACAGATAAACCCACACTCTCCATCATTAGTTGACGTTTTTTTAAGCACTCACTCCAGTAAGCAGTGCAGTGCTCGAGGTTGACTCGTCAGAGGGAAGCTGAGTTCAGGCACTTATAAATGTTTTATTTAAATTTATTTCTCAATTAGCAAACTATAACATGTATTTAAAAAATGATTTCTACATCTCTGTTCTTAACGGCCCTTTAATTCTTGCCGACACTTCCTCCGTACTAAAGTCCCACCTATTTATTCTAAATATCAGAATCTTATCAGAGCTGGTGCCGGTTGTCTCTGATCAGAGATTTGTGGTTAAAATGTCAATCTGTCGTGTTGTATTGACATTTCATTTCTGCTGCTGAAGTGTGAGAGTTCAATATTTCAGAGAGCTTCTTTGTTTTGCACTAATGATGAAATTATTGTACAAGCAAATCCAAATATTGTTGATTCATTAAAGTTTTGTGTCTGGAAGCACACCTTTGTAAAGTCTGGTTGTGTGGGAGGGACCCTAACACTTTAACTCCCAACAAATAAAAAGATTTGAAAAGAGTTATTTTTAGTCTTTGTGTCCTTGGAGTGCAAAGAGCAACAATCGGTATTTGTTTTTTTTGTTTCGTTTTTTTTTTTTTTTTAAATACGACTTAAATTGATGAAACAATCGATCCTTGTCAAAGTGTCACGCTGGGAGTTAATGATAAGTGTTAAGTACATGGTAAAAATAAAAAATCACAAAATCAAATGGAATTTTATAATTGAAAGCAACTGAATTTAATATATTCAGAAGGAAGATAGAAACAGAAATAGAAGAAAACATTGTGTAGTTGTAACACAATATATTCGAAAAGGAGTGGGAGGAAGTAAAACTTATCCCACCCCTTCTCCATCAGTTAATTAAACATAAATGTTTCAATATTTTACAAAAGAAAAACATTTTCTATACAAAAATTCAGCAATCTAACAATACAAAAACAAATTTTAGCTGTGGTATTTATTCACACTTTTAGTACAACAATTTGTATTTTCATGTCAACACACCAAATTCTGCAGAAATCCTGAATCTTTGGACATTTGATCATCCTGACTTTCAGTGTCTTGACAGACGAAGACATACTTTATCAATGCCTCATGGGAAACTCAGTTCTTTACACTGTTGTTGAAACATACTACACACAGACTGAAATACACAAAAACAAACCATCATGCATTAATGGAGAGATGTCAGAGTGATGGCTTGCTGCCCCTGAAAAAGCACTTGCGAGCAGTTTTGGGGTTAAGTGTCTTGTTCGAGGGCACTTCGGTAGTGCCCAGGAAGTCAGCTGTTACCTCTCCAGCGACCAAACCGACCTCCAAACATGGTTCAATCGGGAATTGAACCAGCCATCCGTCAGTCCCCAACCCAAGTCCTTCTGGACTGAGCTGCTGCCGCCCTTATGTGTGATCTTCAAGTTTATTTATAGACATTTGATTAATTTCTGTTGAATTAAATTCTGTGGTTAAAGAGAAAACTGCGACATGCAGGAAAATGTGATATTTCTGAGGATTCAATCTGCACATTTACTTCATTTAGCAACAGCACAAATAGTTTGATTAGCAAAACGACCTCATTTTTGAGGGTTTACAGGGTACTTGGGATTTTCTGGTAGAATGGAAAGATAAGTATTTTTTCACGCACCAAATATTGGAAAAAAAAATCCATTAAAAAATCCCTCCAGTATTCATTTGTAAACAACAATAATATTTTTAAATTTGTCTTCTCAACTCTGGAGGTTTAACTGGACGGAGCCCACATGTAAACAGATTATTACATTTCAGATCCCCTAATTGATAGAAAATTAAAATTCTTGCATTTCATAGGAAAGGGGACAAATTATGTTATTTTGCAATATAATTGACCACTGATCAGCGGAGAAGAAGGTCTTATTCATTATGTACAAGTTGAAAAGGTTAGATTTTTCAAATTGACACAATGGCCTAAAGCAGTGATTCCCAACCAGGGGTACACGTACCCCTAGGGTACGCAAGCACTTTGCAGGGGGTACGTGGAAAAATTTAATAATTTATTTCCAACTTGGAAGTACTGAGATAAGCCTTTCAATAAAATGGTAAGTGTGCACTACTACTAGTTTCCCTCAGGAGACAATAATCTGTGGCACAGGTTATTGTCTTTTACAGACAGTTCCCAAGTGTTTGTGCTCTGGTGTCACTGTGAGTGGGCTGGCTTCATTGAGTTTTTTGCCAGAACTTCACCGCAAAAGGAGCACTGAGGCTGCGGCAGGTCAGCAGACGTAGAAGTGAATCCATATAAACCAGGTTGATTACATTCTGCTTTTGAAGAATCATCAACACGTATGAGTGAGGGGGTATGACAAGAAGACTCAGGGGGTACACAAGACAAAAAAGGTTGGGAACCACTGACCTGAAGGATGGTCTGCCAAACAGATGAACTGAATTTAAAAGGTCAAGGCATGCAAAAATGTTTCAGTGAGTCGTAATTATGAAAAAGCGTAGATGTTTAGAGACCCTGATATACAGCAGAAATAAATTTTTTCGCACCTGTCAACAACTGTGTACCTTACCAGTGGTCTCAGCCTGTCCTCCTTAAAGGAGCAGCACTGCTGACCAAGTTAATGGATACAACCCAACTGTCCCTTTAAATCACCTTTCCTCCCCATTCTGATGCTTGAACTTTAGGAGGCTGTCTTGACCATGTTTGCATTACTTCATGCATTGAGTTGCTGCCACATAAATGTTGATTTGCGTTAATTAGCAGTTGAACAGGTGCACCTAATAAAGTGGCTAGTTAGTGTTAAACCGCTGGTGTACTGAATTTTAATCAAAGCTTCATCTTTGGTCCATTTGTTGATGGTTTACTTAAGAGTTTCTAGGGGTGGGCGATATGACCAAAAAATAAAATACCCATTTTTTCCCCACAAAATTTGATTTAGGATTTTAACCGATTTTTTCCCTCTAAAAAAAAAAAAAAATCAGAGTGACACTAAAATTACATGAATCAATTTTTCCCTTTATGTTTGTAAAATATGTTCTATAACTAAACAGACTTTCCCTCTGATAGTTAAAATGCATGCTACAATTTTGTCATACAATGTTGATTATGTAGTTTGAATGTAGGGAGGCCTGTCTACATAAACACTGAAAGATTAGCTATTTTCCCAGCAGTGGCAGTTCTGGGGGGGGGGGCACAGAGGCATTGGCCCCATCTGAAATCTAATTGGCCCCCTGAAGGGCCCCTGTACTGTCACTCATCTGTTGTTTTCTAGAGAATGACAATCGGATTATAGGTGAATGCAGTTCCATGCCCAACCATTGGTGGCAGTAGTGTGCCAAATAGGCAGTTCCACCTTCAATAAAACTGACAGAAAAAGACTATCATTTGAACAAACATAAAATGTGAGATTAAAAGTTGTTTATATTGAACAATCCTTTATTCAGCAATTTCAAGTAACAAACAGGCAAATTTTGCATTAAACATTTTACAAAATTCTCCGAGCAGCACAAACAGCCAACATAACACAAAATAAATAAATAAAATAACATTAAGACATGAAAACATTTACAAGGGGCTCAATTAATACACAAAGCAAGAATTTCAAAGAGTCTTAAGGAACCTTCTTTTTTCAATCTTTAAATTCAGTAAAATTAGGAGTAACTTTGGAGAATCTATATTTGTGGATATAGAATTTACCTATAATAAAAATATTATTGCATAAAAATTCAACAGTTTTATCTTATGTGAGATAAAAAGAGCATGTTTTTGAAAACGAAATTGTGAAACATGAATACTATTTTATTTCCTTTGAAGATGCTCACATCCTCAAATATGAAATTAAAAATGAGTTTTACTGTCTACGCTTTAATTGAAATGTTCGAAAAAAGGTGTGACTGGGTGTGCTTTATCATAAATGTGACTGCGTGCATGTTAAACAAACACCTGGCCCCTCTGTGAGAAATGTGACCCCTTGACGGCCCCTTACTTAGAAAAATCCTAGATCCGCCTCTGTATCACAGTGTAGTAACATGGGACTATCTGATTAATATTTCATCTAATTAAAAAAACAAATGAAAGCGTAAACATGCTTGTGAAAAACCTGACAAGGCCTATCATCATGAAAAACTGTACATTTTCAGTAATTATATTTTCAAACATTGCAACAACTTATGATTAATTTTAAATCTTCTGCAGAAAATAATTCAAATTAATCGATAGATTGCCCAGCCCTAACAGTGTCCGACATTTTTTAAAAATGTGGTCCAAACAATGAAGCTGGTCAAAGTCGCCCATCCTCATCCTGGACGTCTGAGGCTCTGGTCAGAAAGTCAAGGGTGCATTTATTATCACTGCGTCGAGGAAGCCGGGGAAACCAGGGCAGCCCATGCAGGAGGCATGTTTTAACTCCTCCCCTCTCTCTGCGATCTGTTACGTCCTTCTCCTCCTCCTCCTCCCCCTCTCCGGAGCCAGCAGCAGCACAGGAGCTGCCGTACCTCGTCTTTCTCGGAGGAGATCCCGAAAAGCCGGAGTATTAGCGAAACCCCCCGTACAGCCATGGCAGAAAACGCCGGCTTGGAAAACCACCGCATCAAGAGCTTTAAGAACAAGGGACGGGATGTCGAGGTGAGTCCGCCTGTGAATGTGACTGCACACGGCGTGAATCCAAATACTTTTGCATATAAATCCACAGTCTTTGGGCCTCGTTGGGGGAGCCTGGCCCCGGTGTACTGGGTGGAGATGTGACCGTGTTAACTGGAGACTTTCCGTTTAGCGCTCTGACTGTCGTAACTACAGCATCCGTATAAAATGTTTGAACGAGTATTAATTTGATTAAACTTCAACATGAGAATTAGTAACTTTAAGAAAATGGGACAGAACACACGTTCTAAAGCTCTAAGTCTTAGACATGTGCACTTCCTTCGGCAACCACCGACGCATTCGCCTGGAGGTCACCAGTCAACACGGTCACATGTCCAACCGAAACACCTGCTGCAGCTGCCAGCCAGCTAGCTAGCAAGCTAACGTGAAGAGTTCGCCATCAAAGTGCTTATTGGCCTATCTTGATAACGATGAATTTCATCAGTGCCTATGCGACAGTGATCCCCAATATGATGTTAAGAGGGGGAGCTCCCTATTTAGACCAGAATATGTTTGTTGAGAGTGAAAAAGATCAGTTGTTCGGCTCGAATTGGTGGAATTAAGGGCAGGCGATGTAGCTGTCACTGCCAGCTAACGATAACTAGCTACTTGGATGGACACCGGGTCGAGAGCGAGTCTGGGCCTGCCCGGCACTTAATCTTGACATATGCTCAGTTTAACACGTAGTTGACCGCAAATAACTCCAGTGCTCACACGAAGACGTCATGGTTATGTGTTATTAAGAGTAAAACGTCATTTTAAGTCGATTTACATGTCGGGTTCACATCCACCCTAACCAAACATTGCCCCTCCTTGTTAGCATGCTAGCGTTGACAAGCAGGGAGCTTGTACGTAAAGCCAGGTGAGACAGCTAAACTGAGCTGTTGGCTAAGCTTTTAAAACTGTTTGCTTGACTGTAATTAAGCTTAGGCCCAAGTTTCACTCTCCGCTTTGGTGTAATGAACCAAGAATGTGGCTTCAGATCAGAATTTCCCAATAGAAGTATGAGTATTACCCGTAAGCGCTAAGTAGGCTAACAGTCTCAATAAACGCCGATTTAAGTAATGATATAACGCCAGTGCTCGATCATGTTGAATAATTAGTCTATGTTACGTTCATGTGGGGGTATTTGTGGGAGCTTTATTGGCAAAGTGTCATATTCTAGAAAGCCCCACCAGTGCACCCTGCACCCCAGTGGCAAATAGACCGTGTTAAACGCCGGGTTAGTATTGCAGCATCATTCAGCTAACAAGTCTAATTATAAATCTCTGCGACAGCATTAGTCTGTAATGATCATTGACATGATGGCAAAACCATTTGGCCCTGACTGTTCAGCAGACGAGGGACGCTGACAGTGTATGACTAAAGGGAAATGCAATGTGACAAACATGTAGACTGCTCAGACTCTGTACATTAAACATGAATGCCAAAGAGAGAAACTAAACACCAAACTTAGCACTCATGTCTGACTAGGGGCTGGGTGTTAAAGGTCCCATTCCTGAAAAATTGGTTTTGTTTGCTTTTAATGTTAGAAGGGGCTTGGGAAGCAGAAGAGCATGACACCTTTTACCAAACTCTCAGTTTGTGGAGAAATGCACTATGCCGCTGAAAGAAAATTCCCCTTAATGCTCTGCTCTATACTTCCTGAGGGTTGTTATGTAATAGCCATACAGCCTCCGCTAGGCCTGTGTTCAAAATATCGATACAGCATAATATTGCCAAATACTCCTTGGGGATACGTGTATCGATACGGATTCTACAGAATCGATACGGCCTCAATGTTCTGACAGTTGTCAATACTCTTTGGGTAATGTTAACAATGGCACAGTAAAAAGTGGAAGCCAAGCTACATGATAAATCACATGTCCCAAATTTGAATTTAGGTCGACCATCTTTGAGGACCTGAATTTAAGTTTCTTAAGTTGTAGAATCACTTAAAACTCTTACTTGTTCTTTTTCCTCTTGTCATAACAAATGAAACCTGTCAGGAATTCAGTTAAAAGCATAGTCTCATTCACAATTTACATGTATCAGGATACACATCGTATGGTGGTCTCACTGTCGGGACACGTATCGTGAGGTTGCTGGAAATACCCAGCCCTAGCCTCCACCTGCATCTGGTTTTCTGCCCATCACAGGCAGACACCATGACTGTTTTGATGCTGCTTTCCATTTACATCCAAACAGGGAAGAGAGGAGTGGAAATGACGTTAGATCAGAGTTATCAGCACTCCAGTTACAAAGTCGGAAAAAAATTGCCAATCTACCAGGCTATTGTTAGCTGGTGTTAGCGCGCCCTGTGTTGTAGTTCACACATACTACATGAAGAATGTAAATAACACTGTAGCAGCATTTCCATATATGTACATTGAAAAATACTATGTATACAGCAGATTTAGTGCGACAAACACCAGCCAGAAGTGCTAATAAACTGAATATTACAGGAGCTTAATAACTGTTTACACCTGGAGCAGCCATCTTCTAATGTCAACTCGGGGGTGGTGAGAATCCACTGACTTTCCAGTAGGAAATTCCGAGCTCAGGGGGCATTCCAGCTGAAATTTCCCACTCAGTACTTAGAAATCCCGACTTCCCAGTACAACTGGACCGCAGCATGAGAGTTCACTCCACAGCCTCTTCCCCCTCTCATCAGACATCGTTTGGGCAATCAAATATAACTTGTGTCCACTGAGTGGTCTGGTTTGGTTCTGAACAGTTTGGTTTGGAACGGTAAACTCTGATCTTGTTTGCATCTCTAATGCCAGATGTACCTTCACTTGAGTGTGAAGACATGAGCAGAGAAGTGAGGGTCACACCAGCTTTGTAAATGTGTGCTGTCACAGCCGTGCGACATGGTGAACAGTCTGAAGGAGAGTGCGATTCGAAATAAAGAGCAACAGTGGAGGACATCAGCTCTCCAGTACTCCATGGAGCTTTGTTTTGTGTGTACATCCTTTACAGCAACAGCAGTGAACAAATCACCCTAAATCCCCAGCTTATTTGAACATGATGCAGTATGCATTTTTGTTTTTGCTGCTGTCACATAAAAATAGATTTTAAAAAAAAAGATAGATTTTTTGACCAATCAACAGACTTCAGCACTTTAACCTCCACCTTTTAGGGCCGGCACTTTCTCCTTATCCGACACTGGAAACATCAGTAATTGCGTGCTGTGCTGAATCAAGGCAAACTGAACCAGACTGCTTGGTGGACACAGTTATAGCATGGAACTTATTGTAGCCTCCCAACTCCCTCAGATTGAAATGTTTCTAAAGGGGAGGGAAACAGAGCTGCATCTGACCCTTTACATAGACATTTTTCATTTTTTTTATTCAACTGAAATTCTTTTTCAAGAGACCCTAAAGATAGGTCTAACACATCAGGACATTGGACCTTTAAAATCTGGTAACACTGTGGTCTTGTTGCTAACACATCTAATTCCTACCATACCAAATGACCGCACAGACTTTGTTTTTTGTGATTCATAAGCAACAGTATGTAACTTTACCATCAAAAAAAATAGCCGTTTTGAAGAACCAGTACAGTAACTTCTAACATGAAGCAAAATTATGCAGAAGTGCTGCAACAAAGCTTAGTCATCATTACACACTTAGAAGTTCATATTAAGACCCTGTCCACATGGAGATGAAAACAAAACTTTATAAAGTTTTCCATAAACATGGCATCATTTCAAGAAATTTGTCTGTCCACACGAAAAAAATGAAAAGGCTGTAGTGTATATAACAGGCCTATAAGTGGAGCTGCAACACTGTAACAGACGTACACCAAAGTCAGAGAAGAAGACTTGTAGGCATGTTTCTATTGTTGGGGTTAGTCCATGCAGTTTAAGGCAAAGGTGGGGTGATGACAACATTGTTCTGAAAATAAAGGGCAGCATCTTGAAGCTCTGGAATCCGGTTTTAAAAATGTAGATTTTCGGGCTCAAACGATAAACTTGTTTCCATGTGGATGGACCATAGTTCTGCCGCCACATTAATTCACAGTGAGATACGGCTATGTCGGATAGTGAGAGTGTGACCCAGCATTTACTTTACAGATGGAGCTTTTCCACTATGTGGTATCTGTTCAGCTTTACCCAGTTTTGATTTTCTATTTTGGATTGTACCTCATACCTGGCACAGATTTATGTATTACCTCCAGCGGGGTTCCATGCTAGCTGAGCCGAGACTGAGCATGATGTGGAGACACTGCTGACTTCTGAATGATCAGCGTATCTCCGCAAGTCAGGGGTGTTGAAGCAGAAATTAAACTTCCTCATTGTCTGCTCTCTCCTCTGCTTAAATAGTTTGATGTTTTAATGCTTGCAACTGTCTTGGGATCAAAATTCATCTCCTACTGGTTACAAAAAGCCACAAAGGGGCCGGCAGCCGTTTCGTCTGTATTTACTCTGTTGTTTTTGGGAGGGTGCTACTGTAGTCTCATCCAGCCACACTATGATGGTCCCACCTACCTAAAAGAGGTACCAATACAGTATGTACCGGAAAATGGAGCAGGTAGTATCCAATCCCTCCAGAGTCGAGCCAAGTTGAATGGAAAAGCACCAATACACTTGCATATAGCGCTCCCAGAAGTCAGTGTGTACCTTCCAACAAGCATCAGCCTCTGACACTACCTCTGAAGACAGAGCAAATAGGCGGTCAACTCCTACCTCCCACTCTATCTCTGGGACATTCACAGAGGAGGGGAAACGTCACGAGGGCGTAAATATCTCAGTTTGGAATGGCAGCGGGACCAGGGCTTTGGAGATCGGCATCCATCCTATTTTGACAGCATACCCCGTCCCCTGCTTTTAGTATTGTGTAACTTCAGCCGTGATCTCTTGCGAGAGGTGTTCACAGCTTTACAGCACTGGTTCACACATCAGCTCTGAGCTACGAGGAAGCCAGTCAGTCAGGCTCGGTACTGTTTAGTACAGAGACCACCAAACTGTGGTAGCAACATAACACAACGTGGATGTTTGGGAAAAAGAGTGTTGGCGAGAAAAATACTTTATGAATACTTTGTTACTTTGTTATAGCATAATGCAGGGTGGCAAGTGAAAATGAGGTGGCTAGTAAATTTTTGAGGTGAAAAGGTTAATTTCCAGTCCTGTTAGCTGTGCTGCTAGAGGCAACACTATGAATACATAAGCTGTATATCCTGAACCCATGCTATCATACTTTTTAACATCCTGAAACAAGCACCTTATAATTAACCCTGACACACCAGGTCACCCACTAAATATATTTCATTAGTCCGTTAGAGCACCACCCGATAGAAAGTGTTTGGGAATGGGCAGAACCTTTCAAAAGCATATCCGGCAAGTCATTGGACGATTGTTCCATCAATCACATTCACTACGGGCCAGTCAGATAATGTTGTAGGTGGGGCGCTACTTCCTCGGTGTAAAATACAAAGCCTAAGCCACCTCGTAGAACAAACTTGTTGTTCGCCATTGGAAGTGGAGGGAAAATATTCCTTTTTTCGAGATGTGCATTCAGTGTTTTTATTCATTTTTCATTTAATAAAGAAATGTGGCCCAGGCCTTAGGAAAATGCCACTAAAGCTTTTAGCATCTATGCTAATCTCTGTACAAGCAGTTACTTTCTGCTGTCATCTCGCCTGTATCGTTCCACTTCTTCCTTCTTCAAAGGACACTGATTGGGCCTTGCTTCTTTAGGCCACGCACAGTCGTTGTAGATTGGAGCTTGGCAAGATGGATCTATCAGTTGAATCAGCTTGATCCAACTGCACTGCAAGGTTACCTTTTTATAACAAATTGGGAATTTTTGAATGTCATATGGAATCAGTTTGAATTTAAAGATTTATTTTGCATCGTGACCCACAGAACTGTAATCAAATTGTGCCATATTGAAAGTCCCACACCCCTGTGATAATGTGTTAGCATTTGAAAAACCCAGTAAATACCCAACCCTATGTTTGACCACGAAACGACCAGAAGTAGGGCCCTATAAAACCTGCGATTGCAGATTTGCATATGGAATCATGGAGTTTGACATTAAAAGCTGATTTCAATATAAATGCTTAATATCACGGAAATGGACGACTTTTTATGTAAATTATTTTTTAATGTGTTTTTTTTTTTTGTTTTGTTTTTTTTTTCAGAATAAAAAGGAGCGTATCTCTCGGGAAAATGCTCCAAGAGAGTCACTAATGATGGGTCAATGTACGCCTCACTTCCCCTCCCCTCATTAACAATGCAAACATGTCAAAGCAGCTGCCTGAGACACCGGCTAAGTTGGCAAAGAAGCTACAAAACTCCAGGCTAACTCCAAAGCACAGCTCAGAGCAGTTTCCCAATGATTATCATGAGTCAGGTGATCAAATGTTTTGCAGATTTTGTCAACATACTGTTGACTGGACCCGTAAATATATGTGAGGACCACATGAAGAGTGAGTGATTATATTTCATTACTTTATACAGTGTCTCGGGGTTAAATTTGTGTAAAATTAAAACGGAAAAAAGGAAATATGGGAAAAACTAAAACACAATTTGGGAAAAAATAACACGGATTTCATAGGGCCCTACAAAAGCATGCTCCAATCCTTCATATCTTGTTGTTTTGAATCTTTGAGTCAGGCTGACAAGCACATGGCTACTATGACAGACAGACTTTGCCAAGTGCATTCCTGATGCTATTTCAGGCATGTTGGATGTCCGAGCTGGGTCCTCTTTAGAGCCTCTGTATGAATTTGAGTTTTCCTAAACAGATGAGTCAGGCCAGGACCCAGGAAAATATGCCCATTTGGTTTTTTTATTAATGTAGGTCAGGCAGAACAGATTGCTCTTCATGTCTGACATCAGTAGGAGCAGCTCTGAAAGTTGTTAAGTCTTGCTTGCTGCAGGTCAAAAGTTCCTCCTTTTGTTTCCGCACAGCATGATATAGATATATAAAAACAGCAGTGGTAGTTATGTGGACGCTTCTTTTTCCCTGTCATATGTTCGTACTGTGCAGAAAGTCTGGTTTTGTCATGATATCGGCTCTTGTGCCTTTTAAGCTCCAACAGTTTTGTCTTTGTACTTTGGTATTCTGAAATGTGTGGAAGAGTTTATGTTTTGGGTTCTGACTTGTATTCTTCCCTCTCCAAGTGTGACTGCAGTAATTCTCTGAGTGTTCTGTTTGGGTAAACGCTGTGCTGTATTGTCGTTTAGTCGTGGTTGGGAGATACCTCTCTGCTCCCCAGCTTCCTGAGTTATGACTGTCCCAAATTACGTTAGAGGCTATTTAGGATGGCAACATGAACCTCTTCAAACAGTCACAAGATGTTGGACCATCTTGAACTGTTCAGGATGAGGTGAAAATCAAACCGGACACACAAGCATGGCATTTGGATAAACTGCTTTGCCGTGCCTGTTTGTCTTACTCCCAGCCTCAGATTAGCAGGAATTGGTCCGATTTGAATATTCTACTAAAGGTTGTCTGCTGACTTAAAGAAACACATCTACTTTAGTGTTTCCCTCAGAATGGTACTGTACTTAGAGGGGTAGAGATACAAGGTAGGGTTGTCCAGCCTGACTTAATGCTACAAATGTTCTTTTCAGTATTTATCTGTTCTTTTGACAGTATTTAGCAGCAGTACAATCTATAAAGCAATGTTAATTTTGTTGACAGGTTATTTTCGTTGTAGTTTTCACCAACAACCTTTTTTCCCCTGACAAAAACTAGGTAGTAGCTAATAAGAAGAAGTGCACATGGACACAAACTAAAACTAAATTAACTGACATTTTCCTCAAAAAATAAAAACTAGACTAAAATGTTTGACAGAGACTTAATCAAATCAGACCTACCCTATATTGCCAAAAGTATTCGCTCACCTGCCTTGACTCGCATCTGAACCTACGTGACATCCCATTCCTAATCCATAGGGTTCAATATAACGTCAGTCCACCCTTTGCAGCTATATAACTCTTCTGGGAAGGTTGTCCACAAGGTTTAGGAGTGTGTTTATGGGAATTTTTGACCATTCTTCCAGAATCGCATTTGTGAGGTCATACACTGATGTTGGACGAGAGGGCCTGGCTCTCAGTCTTTGCTCTAATTCATCCCAAAGGTGTTCTATCGGGTTGAGGTCAGGACTCTGTGCAGGCCAGTCAAGTTCATCCACACCAGACTCTGTCATCCATGTCTTTATGGACCTTGCTTTGTGCACTGGTGCACAGTCATGTTGGAAGAGGAAGGGGTCAGCTCCAAACTGTTCCCACAAAGATGGGAGCATGGAATTGTCCAAAATGTCTTGGTATGCTGAAGCATTCAGAGTTCCTTTCACTGGAACTAAGGGGCCAAGCCCAGCTCCTGAAAAACAACCCCACACCATAATCCCCCCTCCACCAAACTTTGCACTTGGCACAATGCAGTCCGACAAGTATCGTTCTCCTGGCCGCCAAACCCAGACTCAACCATCAGATTGCCAGATGGAGAAGCACGGTTCGTCACTCCAGAGAACGTGTCTCCACTGCTCTAGAGTCCAGTGGCGGCGTGCTTTACACCACTGCATCCGACGCTTTGCATTGCACTTGGTGATGTATGGCTTGGATGCAGCTGCTTGGCCATGGAAACCCATTCTATGAAGCTCTCTGCACACTGTTCTTGAGCTAATCTGAAGGCCACATGAAGTTTGGAGGTCTGTAGCGACTGACTCTGCAGAAAGTTGGTGACCTCTTCACACTATGCGCCTCAGCATCCGCTGACCCCGCTCCATCAGTTTACGTGGCCTACCACGTCATGGCTGAGTTGCTGTTGCTCCCAAACACTTCCACATTCTTATAATACAGCTGACAGTTGACTGTGGAATATTTAGGAGCGAGGACATTTCACGACTGGGTTTGTTGCACAGGTGGCATCCTATCACAGTTCCACGCTGGAATTCACTGAGCTCCTTAGAGCGACCCATTCTTTCATATATGTTTGTAAAAGCAGTCTGTATGCCTAGGTGCTTGATTTTATACACGTGTGGCCATAGAAGTGATTGGAAGAACTGACTCTGATTATTTGGATGGGTGAGCGAATACTTTTGGCAATATAGTGTAATTTCATCATGTAGAAAGTAGAGACAAGTTAGGAATATATCCAATCACACCTACTTTGGTTGTGTGGAAAGGTTGGATGAGTTAAGAGGGACATCCAATCTCAGCTGCCTTAGCTTTGTGGTGGTGAGATAAGTTGGGGAGCAATCCAATCAGAGCTACTCTCTTTTTGATTTGATATATTCATGTAGAGCAGGTTCGCTCTTGGTTGTCAATTCTGGTATTGTAACTGAGATGCTCTGCCTGGTAGACTAAATGAAGGTGACTGCATTTCACACAAAAGTTAAATTTGTTTCTGTTCATTTATACATTCAAACTTTACTAGCATTCAGTAAAGTGTTACTAGATGTATCATTTTATTCAAGTGTAAAACATGACTTCAGAAATTCAAAGAAACATAAAAAATGCCTGACACTTTACACTTCATATTTTAATCACCTAAATGTACAGTACATTTCATCGACTAAAACTAGACTAAAATCCAAACAATTTAGATGACTAATTATGACTAAAACTAAGAGGTATTTTAGGCAAAAGACTATAACCAAAACTAAATTAAAAAGTGATGTCAAAATTACCACTGCTATTAAGACACCCAGATAACATACTGTGCTTTTCTTAACAATTTTCTCAGTATTTGGTATTTTCCCCAAAATCAAACTTGATCAGTTATAGAGCACACGTGCTAAAAAGATGAAGATATTCTGTTATTTGCATGAATGCTCATTAATGCAGGTCTGATCCCTGCCTGTCCAGGGCTTTAACATGATTATGGATGGGAATCATGGTGTACCTTATGATATGATACAACACACGATACATGGTCCACGATAACGATATAATCGTGATAATCAATATATTGCAAAAAATAATGTAACAGTATGTTGCAATAATTGATTTTGTCTTGATTTTTGCTTTGATGTCCTACATTTCTGCTCTGTGATCTGTCTCTTCCTTTGTTGACAATTTTCGTTCAAGTTTCACTCATTCAAGCGTGGAACGCCCCCTTGAGGAGCCATCAAGTGGCATCACAGGGAGATAAACCCGCAGAGACATACAGCATGTTTAGAGCGCCATATTCTATTAATTAAAATATCAACATTTGGCTCCGGCATATTGATTAACATATCCTAGGAGAGGACCATGACAGTTACCATATTTTCTTTTTTGTCTCACCCTTAAACATGATGCAGTAAGATTTCTGCGATGTATTTCAAAGTAAAAGCCCGGGCTGTTATATTCAGTTTTGAGACTAAGAGTCTCAAAACTGAGTCACATCAGTTTCTGATGTGACTCAAAAAGTTGTTTGGGACTTTTTTTCCTCAAATCTTTCTTTACAATATAACATAAATTTTCAATCACAGAAGTGACCGTACAGTCTGTTTAAGCAACGTGAAGTGATTACAGTAGTGGTAATATTTAATTCGATAACCCCCTCTCTGACTCCCTGTCTTTGCATGCAGGTTTTTTGTACCTGTATGTCAGTGAGGTTCATGTTTTAATGCCAGTGAGATCTTTTTATTCAAGCAGAATTCACGAAAACCTTCAAAACAACTCAAACCACTCCTTTACAAATGTAACAATCACTGTTATTCATTTTAAAGCCTGTGAAATATAAAGTAATAAACAAGTTTGTTTCATATATTAATTATGATTTAGCTGATCACAAGACAATACAAGATAATTTGCAGAATTTGTTACACAGCTGTGGCTGCATCTTAGTGCAATATGACTTTTTAATCTTATTTATTTTGCAGAGATGTAAAATCAAGATCATGATGTCATTATCAATCAGAATTATTGTGACTATTGTTATTTTTTTCCTTCTCTAAGGGAGTGTTCTTTATCTTGAAGTTGAGCATCAGAGCTGGGAATAACATCCCAGTCAAGATGACCTTGTTCCAGATTTTTGCCTTGAGAGCTCTTCCAAGTTTCAGAGTTTAAATTTTGGCTTCAGTGAATTTATAATCCTTGAGATCAAATGGAGCACACCTCGATGCACCACACATGCATGCTGGGGGCAGCTGATATCTAAGTTTGATGCTAAATCTTGCTGCCATTAAAATGATGTGAAACAACAGTTGTAATACACAGCCTTCCAGCCAACAAGTATAATGTATGTGCGATGAGGGATAAAGTGTCTAAATCTTTTGAATTTATTGCAATAAATCAGAGTTTTTTATGTATTTAATTGCAGGTGCTAATATTACAATACTGATGAAATAGCAGTTGATGCTGCAGCCCTGTGATGCATGTATTTTTACAGAAACCATCTTTTTTTATCATTTGCTGATGGTATATTTTGATTTATCAGGTCATCATGTTGCACATGTTAAGAGTCACAGCTGTTTTTGCCTTTGCTCTGAATGACTGATCTTCTCCATTATATCACAGGACCCGTGTCCTCATATCAACTGTCTTTGTTTTTTCTTTCTCTGTTACAGACTATGAGAAGACATCGAAATGAGGTGACGGTCGAGTTGAGAAAGGTGAGAAAAAAATGCACCATCTTCCCACACAACACACTGGTCTAAAAATTATGATGCAGAAACAAGATCAGAAGACTTTGGTGGTTACAATTTCTACCAGATTTTGAGGGCCATAAGGAAGCATTAATTTAACGTACAAGAATTATAGTCAGAATAAGCCATATGTTGCATCAAGTGCAAGATTTAGAGAAGTTTGTTGCACTGTTGAGCCAATTCAGGGAAATGGTTGAATCATCTGCCGCTGTGTTTGTATTTCCTTCTTCTGCAAATTTATATGCAAGACTGTGTGGCTGCAGATCTCCTCTCACTTTCATTTCAAGCTCCATTGTCAGGCTACCTCCACTGCAAGGCCAGGAAGTGTTAACTGTATTACAAAATAAAATCATTAAGGTACCGCCAGTTTTACTTAGTGTGCCTCCATACAGAAAAATGACACCATTTAACATAAATTCATACCTTTAGACCAGTTAAACCCATTTTAATGGCAGTTTAGCCAGATGTTGCCCCATTAATCAACATCATTCCTCTCCAGATTATATTCATTATAGGTATTAATGTTAATATTAGATTGCTCTCTCTATCCATGGTTGTATTGATTATATATCCATAATAACTATTTTTACAACCATATAGATGTGAGGTCCCTCTTGAAAATGAGTGAACAAACCTTTAATACATTTATATTCAACAAAGACAAACAGAGTGATATATATATATATATATATATATATACACACACATACATTGAATACGGAAAGTATTTAGATCCCCTTCAATTTTTCACTCTTTGTTACATTGCAGCCATTCGCTAAAATCTCATTAATGTACACACAGCACCCCATATTGACAGGAAAGCACAGAATTGTAGATATTTTTGCAGATTTATTAAAGAAGAAAAACTGAAATATGACATGGGCATAAGTATTCAGAGCCTTTGCTGTGACACTCGTATGTTTAACTCGGATGCTGTCCATTTCTTCTGAACATCCTTGAGATGGTCCTGCACCTTCATTGGAGTCCTGTGTTTAAATATATTAATTGGACTTGATTATGAAAGGCACACACCTGTCTATATAAGACCTCACAGCTCACAGTGCATGTCAGAGCAAATGAGAAGGAACTGTCCGAAGAGCTCAGAGACAGAATTGAGGCAAGGCACAGATCTGGCCAAGGTTACAGAAGACTGTCTGCTGCACTTAAGGTCCTAAGAGGTGCCAGGTAAGAGAAGAAAAAGTGTCTTGGAATTTGTGTAGATTCAGAAAAATCATGTTGCAGCTGCAGCTGTTGTATAAACATAAAAAACATAGTTTAGGACAGTGAGTTATCGCTGACAAATACTCTTAACGTTTTGCTAAATAATCACAGTACATATCGAAATCACAGTATTGAATAGTGTCATCATGTTTCTCTCACATGACGGGCCTCTAAATTTGGCCTTGATCTAAAGACCCAGTTTCATAAACAAGTTAGGACGTGTAAAATAGACGTCATCTTCTACCCTGAAAGTGGAGGAGTCTAGTAGAGGCTCATATTATGGGGGGTTGGGTGGATATTTGGCATAGTAAACATTAAAACCCACAGCTCTAAATGACTTGGATGGATGCAAAAATGTTGAGAATTGAACCTATAATGTAAAGAGAAAAAAAAGTTTGGAGTCGGTGTGCAGCACATCTGACACAGCATGACACTGCATTTCTTTGAGTGCAGCAGTTTTGGATTAAAAATCTCTCTTGGTATGAAAAGGCCTTCCCTCTTTTTTTTTATTGTCGGCCGTGCAGTTACTCATAAGGAGCAACTATATTAACAAAGCATTTTAATCACAGATGCAGTCTCTGAGTACAACATACATTTTTTGTCAATTTAATTTGAAAATAAATAAATATTACAAATAATAATTTTTATGGTATTGCACATGAATATCACAAACATCCAAACTTTCATAGATGTAGTTTTTTTCTGCCATTGTTTGATAAACCCTAAACAAACAGAACTATGAAGAATGGTTTGAAGAAGTCTATTTCCATGATGCCTTTAGAGATTTTTCCATTTAAAGTGACTTTTTCCAGTACCACATTACAACAGAACAGAATGGAAAGCCCAACTCATCATGGCAAAATATAGAACAGAAAAAAAAAGGTTCATTTATATTAAATCTGATCCTATAGGTTTTACATTCTCAGTCTATTTAGACCAAATCTGAAGGATATATTTCTTTTTTCTCTTTGAGGGAAAATTAATGTATGAACACAATTTAATGACGTTGAGACGTGTAAAATATAAATAAAAAAAAGCATACAATGATTTACAAAATCTTCTCTACCTTTTATATAAATGAATATGCAACAATGGCAAGATATTTCATGTTCAAACTGATAAACTGTGTTGTTTTTGCAAATATTCACTTATTTTGAGTTTGTCTGCAATATTACAAGGTTTCAAATGTGAAATGAAGCATTTATTCCAGGTTTTTTGTTTTCTTCTGGACCACTCCCTCATATTTTATAATAACCTTTTAATCCCAGAAGATTTGAGAGTGACGGACTGCATTGAACCCACAAATGCCCCATTTCCACTTAGTGGTCTGCTTTGACTAGGACAGTTGGGTACAGTTTGGAGCTGTCAGCCCTGTTCTTGTTTGCGTTTCCACTGCCAGCTGTACCTTCACTTGAAGGTGGAGGTGTGGCCTGGGAAGTGAGTGTCGTGCTGGCTACGTAAAAACACAACCATGCGACACATTGCATTGATCCTCTGTAGAGCACGACTGTAAACGAAGAGCAACCATGGAGGACTTCACTGCTCTGTAGAGTTTTGTTTTGTTTCATGCATATATTCTTTACAACGGCAGTAGTGAACAAATCACACTAAATCTGAGACTAATTACAACATGTACATTTTACATGTTTTTATTTTTGCTGCTGTCGCATGAAAATTGACAATTTTTGTGACCAGACTGCAGCACTTTCGACTCCACCTTTTAGGGTCAGTTCGGTACGCTTGGCACCCCTTCAGTAAGGTGAGAGGTGAGAGGTGGGACGGCATGGGATCAGTTATTTCAGTACTGTTTCTCCTTGTCCGACTGTGGAAACACCAGGAAAGCCGGGCCTAACTGAGCCGGACTGCTTGACAGCGATGTCTTTTCTGGATTGATGTTACAAGTTAAGGTATTTTGGGATCAGTTTTGTGTTTTACTTGCTAAAAGTTTATCTGAATTTAATCAGAAAAGAACAGGATGTATGTTCTCTTTATCTGATTGCTGTCACCTGGTGTGATATCACTCGAAAAAACATGAGCCTGTTTCAAGTTTAAGTCAATTTCTTTGAATAAACTGTACCAGATCTCTCATGTCATTTCTCCAACCAGCTGGTGTGTTGGACTGAAGTTTGATCAATGGCACAGTTGGAGTCAAACAACAAACTTTAACCCATTTTTCTGAATTCAGGCCTAAAGTTTTGTTGTGTTTTTAAGGATCCTCTGAAGTTCTGAGAAACAGTCCCTTTATCCTGTGTAGAGCTTTTTATTAATCTGATGTTATGATATTGGAAAAAAACCCAAAAACTCATCCTGGATATTCAAGTGATATTTGATGGTAATGCCGTCTTTGATGAATGTGACTGTGATGTCCTCAGAAGTAACAGAGCTGAGATTTTAGCATGTGGGGTGGTGCTTCAGAGCTGCTCCACTGACACTCAGTTGGAGACAGCCTTTGTGGACTCTGCAAAAGCGCCTGGTGGGATTTTCTTGCTGATACAAACAGATTTTCTGGTTAGAACTCTGAACACAAAAGCTAACTTTGAGGAAGAAACTTCAAATTATTCATCGGTTCTGTATCTGCAGAGCCCAAGAGGGGAACTTAATATTCAGCTTGATCACACTTGTGTGATATTTTTGTTCTGTGATCACTTTTGTGATACACTTTTTAAAATTGGTGATGGTTCGGAGGTTGTTTTTAGCTTCTCACACATCCATCCATCCATTCATTCACTATCTATACTGCCTATCCCAGTCACGGGGGACTGGAGCCTGTCCCAGCTGACATTGGGGGAGAGGCCACACTGGACCAGTCTCCAGCTGATCGCAGGGTCACATGGAGAGAGAGACAACCATTTACACACTCACCCACACCTAATCAGCATGTTTTTAGTCTGTCAGGGGAAGCTGGAGTACCCGGAGAGAACCCACACATGCACAGGGAGAACAAAATAGCACTTCCAGTCGCACCACCGTGTCTCTTCTCACACGGTTGGAGTCTAATTTTTTGTTTGTTAAGGATGAATTATCTGACATGTCTCAGTAGAACGAAGAACTCTGTGATCTGTGTAAAAGTGTGATCAGAAGACAGAGCAACATGATCACAAGTAGGTATGGGAATTAATAGAAATATGAATGCTTTAGGACTCATTTTTAGAAGTGATTATCTGCTGATACTGATATCAAACCAATGTTATGCTTTTCTATTCATTAGTAGTGTCAGAAAAACGTTTAATTAATTGGCCTATTGCAGATAATTTAATTTCAATAAAATTAAATTAAATGTAATCGACAAGAGTGAAGAGCTATTATTAAGCTACTGTGGAACTACAACATGGCGGTTCTACTTGGAAGTATCTACAACATTTTTGATATTAAACATCTTGTTGTGACCTCTCTTTGAGTTTTTCCTAAATCAAATGACCTGGTCAAGTTGGTCCTCATGGCTGTGGCAATAGTATTAATCCTGATTAAAAAAAAAAAAAAAAAAATCAGAGATGCTTGCCATCTGGTCCCTGGCCATTTTTGTAGTCTTTGTTAGCAGTTAGTTAGCAACCATGTAATAAATACTACATGGTTAAGCATGTAATAAATACACAGCAAAGCTTTAAGATTCAAAGCAGGCAACATCATATATATTGTATTATTTCCCATTAAACATAAAAATCTCATGTGCATGGTTTTCACATGCAAGTGAGAAACCGTATTCCAGGCACTTATCGGATACCAGTTTTCTAAATCTTATTTACTTTGGTTGGAAAACAGAAGTGCTAAATGCTAACTCATTTTTGCATTTTAGGACTCATTCTTTCACCACTTTATTGCTTGTAAAAATATCAAGTATGTAGATTTTTTAAACAGTTTTTCAGTGAAACAGGTGGAATATAATGAGCTGATACTTTCAAGGAAATGTTCTCCTAAATCAATCATCAGGGGCTTAGTTTCCCCCAAAGGTCTGACCCTGAGATTGTTCTTAGACTTAGAAAACCTTAAATAGACCCTGGGGGCAATTTTGTTTGCAGCACATACACAAACACATACATCTAGATACAATGACACACATTAATTACACAGACCTATCAAACAGAGAATTCCCTAAAACACAGAATAAGTTAGTAAATAACAGTGTTAATTTTGTTGACTGATTATTTTCGTCATAGTTTTCGTCAACCACCTTTTTTCCCCTTACGAAAACTAGACAGTAACAAATAAAAACAAGTGCACATGGACAAAAACTAAAACTAAATCAAGTGACATTTTCATCAACAAATAAAAACTAGTCGAAATTGTTTGACAGAGGCTTAATCCAATCAGACCTAATTTGGTCATGTAGAAAGTAGGGACAAGTTAGGAATATATCCAATCTCAGCTACTTCGGTTGTGTGGAAAGGTTGGATGAGTTAAGAGGGACATCCAATCACAGCTGCCTTAGCTTCGTGGTGGTGGGATAAGTTGGGGAGCGATCCAATCAGAGCCTATGAATTGATATATTCATGTAGAGCAGGTTCACTGTTTGTTGTCACTTCTGGTATTGTAACTGAGATGCTCTGCCAGGTAGCCTAAATGAAAGTGACTGCATTTCACACAAAATTTACTTCTGTTTCTGTTAATTTATATGTTCAGACTTTCACTAGCATTCAGTAAAGAGTTATTAGATGTTTCATTGTATTCAAGTGTTAAACATGACTTCAGAGATTCAAGAAAACATCAAAAAATGCCTTGCACTTTACACTTCATATTTTAGTCGACTAAATTTACAGTAGATTTCATCGACTAAAAATTTCAACAACTAAAACTAGACAAAGGGTAAATCCCAATTCTACCCCTTAGCCCTTGTCTTACCCCTTACCCCTTGGTTTTGCACGTTCACATCTAGTGAAGGGGTGCCACAGTTCTCCGTAGGGCTAAGGGGAAGGGCTAAGACCAAGGGCTACACAGCCCTTGAAATAAAGACAGAACGGGACCTCACTAGAAAGGAAGGGGTATGAGAATTTCCCATAATACACTGCGCCCGCTGACAAGACTGCAGAGCAGAGACTGAAGGAAGTGCATAATTATAAGTAATTATTAAATTATCAAGTAAATATTAATCATGTTTTGAATTGTTGGCCGTATTTTAAAATTTCTCGTTATAACAAGCTAGCTTTCGCAGCTGTAGCTACAGCTATTGTCGCATCTGCCTGCGAGCGGCTCTGGGTGATGACTTACCGGGAATTAAGCGGCATCTCGTTTCTCAGAAGCGTGTTTGCGCCCCTTCCCCTTGGCCCTCAAAACAGAGGGCTAAGGGGAAGGGGTAGATGAAGGGATAAGATGAAGGAGAAGGGCTAAGGGGTACAATTGGGATTCACTCTAAAATTAAAACAACTTAGATGACTAAATTATAACTAAAACTAAAAGATACTTTAGGGCAAAGTCTATAACTAAATTAAAAAATGCTGTCAAAATTAACACTGGTAAACAAATAATCTAAACATAAATAGTCTTACCATAAAAGCTTTTCCTTTTCTAAAGGAAAACGCACTTTTCTGCTCTTGGATCAAGCTAAAAAAGGGGTCTCACACCTTTCCTGCAAAGTTACTTCTGTCTAAGTATCAGAGAGACAGACAAGTGAAGGAAAAAGAAAGTAAAGGTTCAGTTTTACCCCAGAATCTTTGCCATGTGGATGTTTGATATAAGAATAATCTTTGCCAGAACAAGACAGTTAAAAACCAGACAAAGAACAAAAACAACAGTCACACCGCAGATTAACAACATTTCTGACAGAGGTAGTTCAGTCAAAATAAAGATCTGGAGTTAGACCTCAGGCCCCGTATTGTTTTCCAAGATAAGTCTAATAATACCGGAGGGCAGCGTGTTGGCTGGCTCAGCATCTGCGGCACAGCCAGGGGTGATAAAAACAGAGCGTCACTGCTGTGTAGTCCCGAGGTGTCCTCAAGTCTAGCACATTCCAGTTAGTGGGATCAGAGTGGCGAGGAGCAGTGCGCCGGCTGATTAGTCATCAGTGACGCACATCAGCATGACACGCAGGAATGTAGGGCAAGGGAATCTCCTCCTACCACTGACTCACAGGCTCTGTCAATGATGGGATGTGTGGGTCTCGGTCTATATGTACATTAGTGCCTCTGCTGATCCACACTGCATTAATGCGGGGTTACAGGAGGGCTAAGAACATGTTGAAGGCCAGAGGGTAAAAGTTCAGCACCCTTCAACAAGACTTAGTCCATAGAGGATTTCGATGCCACTCCCTCTCAGGCCGGGATCTCCACAGTGCCAGCTGTACTCCAGAGAAGTTTGCAGAAGAAGTTGTTTATGAGTTAGACCCAGATTCTCTAACTTCATGACTGCATTAATGAAAGCTTTCATCTCCTCCTCTCATTGCTTTTCTGTCTTTTTTCTCCTCTTGTCAGAACAAACGAGACGAACATCTACTGAAGAAGAGAAATGTCCCGCAGGAGGAGAGTCTGGAGGACTCTGATGTCGACTCAGACTTCAAAGGAGTAAGTGTGGGTGTGTTTTTGAGCAGGACAGATAAAGTGAGACTGGACCGTCTGGATAGTGGGTCAGACGGGTTAGAGTCAAGTGGGCAGTGGATCTAATGTGGTCCAAAATCACTCTGAATGGCACAAAAAAAGAGGAAGAGCGGCAGGGAGAAGGCTGTGAGTCTGTTTGGAGTTCTGTTTCATGTCACAAATTAGAAAAGACTGGGAGATAGGCCTGTGTTCAAAATATCGATACAGCAAAATATCGTCACACACTCCTAGAGATGTTCCGATACCATTTTTTCCCTCTCGTTACCGATACAGGATACATATCGTATTGTGAGGGTGCTGGAAATGCCCAGCCCTACTGGGAGAGCACAAACCTGCGCCAAGGTACATCCATAAGCAATAGTTCCATGGTAAAGTTACCATCATAATATGATTCCTTGACCCTGAAAACTCACCCTTAGCACTTGAAATAATGTTGATATTATTATTAGTTTGCCAGTTAATGGCAGTTATCTGGATCACCACCAAAATCTAATCATTTTTAAATTGGGTCATTACCAGCATCTCCTGAAAATTTCAGCAAAATCAGTCCAGTAGTTTTTGTGTAATCTTGCTAACAAACAAACATATGCCGGCAAAAACATAACCTCTTTGGCAGAGGTAATAAAAGACTGTGCTGTTGTTCTTTCAGTGAACTCGCTACAGATTTGATTTAAATGTCCGCAATCTGTTGCCAAGCTCCAGTCCACAATGATTGCCCTCGGCCTGAAGTGACGTGGCCAAATTAGAGCCCTTTTAAGCAGGAAGATGTGGGAGCTACGAGCGAGCCAACAACAGGAAGAGAGTAGCACAGATGCTAACAGCTTCAGTAGCAGTTTCATCAGATCTGGACTGTATTTCTTTATTCAAAGAAAAACAAACAACATTGAAATCACTTCTCGATTAAAAAAAGGGACATTTTCACTCTACTTCCGACATGTTTTGGCTTCAGTTCTACGAAGTGGCTCACATTGCTTTAAACCACGGCGGCAGCACCCACTCACTACATTATGTGATTGGCCCATCTGATCATCCAATCACCTGCTGGATATGTTTTTGAAAGCTTCTGCCCAAACACTTTCTATTGGCTGTTGCTCCTATGGGTTAGTGAAATGTATTGAATGATCCATCTGGTGTGTCATGTCAGGATGTAGTGGGACTGATTAGACCCAGTGTTTGGAGTCCTTTCCCAGTCCCTTCCCAGCCCTAGTTTGGAGAACCATCTTTGGGAAAAAACTCTTCTCCAAACTAGGGCTGGAAAATGTGACCTAAAAATAAAATGCCCGATCTTTTTCCACAAAACTCAATTTAAGATTTTAATCGTTTTTTGTCCCTCTCAAAAACAATCCAATTAAAAGCCTGAAAAGCCTGAACATGTGCTTGTCCAAAACCTGACAAGGCCTACCCTCATGAAAACTATACATTGTCAGTAATTATATTTTCAAACATTGCAACAACTTATGATTTGAGTGAGTTGAGAAAAAATTATTGATTTTTTTTTTTTTTTGTTGTTGTTTTGAAATCTTCTGCAGAAAATAATTTGGATTAATTGATTTAATCAATATATTGCCCAGCCCTACTACATACTATGACAGAAATCCACAAAGGGGCAGGCAGCTTTATCGCCTTTGTTTCCTCCTTTGTTTTTGAGAGGATGCTACTTTAGTTCAGTGCAATCACGCTATGATGGTCCCACCTACCTTGAAGAGGTACAAATGTAGTCTGCACTGTGCTGGGAAAACGGAGCAGGTAGTAGCTATACCCTGCCGAGCCGAGTTTAGCAGATACCACAAATGGAAAAGCCCCAGTAGTTCGCTTGCTGCACCACAATCGTCTGTTAAGCAATTAGCGCTCAGGTTTGACTGTTTTCTGAATATTATCCCAAACTTAAGACTTGCCTAATGGACGGTGCATTAAGTTTTTGCTTGTTAACTCCTTCAGTGTTAATTAGGGAGTATAAAGTAATTAAAATCCCAAATTTGGCTTTGAAGACCTTGTGTTGGATCATGCCCTATTTACAGAAGCTGTGTTCTCTAAGTGCAAGGCCTGGGATTGAGTCTGACCTGTGGCACATCTACTCTGCTCCCCCCCAGAATTTCTTTAGCTGTTTTGCAGCCCAAGTAAAGGCGAAAAGCCACTACAGCCAGTGTAGGTTTAATAGTTGTATATCTGCTGCTGAAACATTCTCCACAACCCTGATCCAGTCCAGGTGGAAGGATCCCTGCATGGGCCTCTCTTTTCCCACAGCGAAGGTCAGGGCTGAAGCTATTGATAATTTCATGTCAAATCGATTGGTCTCTCGGTCTGCTTTAAAAACAGTCAGAAAGAGTGAAAAGTTCAAAAGGTGACTGAAAGATTTGCTTTATAAACAGACTGTTGGTAAAACAAGAAAATATATTGCGATAGAGAAGATTACGGGTTATTTTTAGAAGATGTTACTCTGAGGCCTGGATGAGTTTCATCATTTTAACTGAGAGGATGATAGTCTCGTTACAGGATGTGTGATGCCAGTCATGTGACCCAAAGCAAGTCATGCTGCCAGTAGATTTTTTAAAGGCAAACCTAAAACTGACATTTTTAACCTTAGATAAAAGAATCACCATCAAATGTCAGAACTGACCTTGTCACTTCTGTATTTTTGTGTCCTTGTCTTAAAAAAAACTTTGTACATTTAAGAGTCATTAGAGAAACGAACACCCATCAACCTTTAAAGCATTTTAGAGTACTCCACAATGTTTGCTTCAAGTTAAAACAAAGCAATCAGAAAATGACAGGGTTCCCTTGTTTTTTTTTTACAAAGTCTTAAAATCAGAATCAGAATCAGAATCAGAATTGTTTTTTATTGCCAAGTATGCGACACATACAAGGAATTTGACTTCTGCAGTTGTTTTCTCTCTAGTACAGTGAACGAGACAAAATAAAAATAAGGTAAATGTAAAAAATTTTAAAGAAAAAAAAAATAGAGGATAAGATTAAATAAATAAAATGAAGAAATATAAATGTACAAAAACTCTTAACAATAAAGTGTGTGTGTAAAAATAAAAAATAAAATATGTGCATCAGGAATATATACAAGCAAGCATCCAGGAATGTTTACAACTGAAGAGAGGAAAGTGCAGCTGTGCAATGATAGTGCAGCTATTAACTGTTTAAAAAGTTGCAGCTCTTATTAATTATGTAGCTATGAGCTGTTTAGAATGGTGACTGCCGATGGGTAGAAACTGCTCCTGTGCCGGCTTGTCCTGGTCCGTAGGGCTCTGAGGCGCTTGCCGGATGGGAGCAGTTCAAAGAGTCTGTGAGCAGGGTGAGTGGAGTCCCTCATAATGTTTCTTAAATTAAAATCTGGGTAATTAAGGTTCTGTCCCTTCTCAAACTGGTTGTTGTGTTGACATACATATGTTCTCATGTGTGACTTTGTTGGGTTTTTTTTTAAGTTTGAGATGAATAAAGAAGGAAAGAAATTGTCCTAAATTTACCATAAATTTGCTGAAGGTGTTAAATTTTACGGGGTGCATTTAATGCCAATTGGAAATCACAGTGGCCCACCATAAAACATCTGTTAGTGTGTATTTGTTTGATTAACTTAGCACAAAGACATGTATTGTGTATGTTATGTTGGCTCTGTTCTCCATCACAATGGAACAAAATTGAAAAGATTATTGCTAACAAATGGTCAACATTCGGTTTTGATTTCCAATGTAGGAGATTGGGTATTTTGTACCAAAGAAACTGATGCAACATTTTTGGGTCTTAAATTATATTTGTTGAGGTCTTCAAAAGGCCTTAAAAAGCATTAAATCTGGTTTTCAAAATGGTGCAAGAACCCTGAATGATCGGTGTAGTCCGTCAGGGTTTCTTTAATCAGTTTCTTGTTACAGCCGGCATTTATGTTGCAAATTCTTAATCACTGTCAAGTCAGACTGTATGCTTCTTACCTCGCTATGGACCTGTAAACATCTTGAGCACACTGAGATACATTTTTCACATTGTTGTAAAGTTAATCAGGGGTCAGCAGAGTAGGTTGTTGCTCATTTAGTTTTTCAGTTTATGGTGTAAAGTAGTTAAAACATTCATGTGTCCTCAGAGCCCAAGTATTTCAGAACATGGAGGCCTCCACCTCTTTAAAGTTTCTGAGTTACGGAGCACCCTAATAACAACTGATTGTTAATTTTTCTACACATTGATACCCCTAATAGTTCCTACTTTACCACCATCAACACTTTTTCCTAGAGATGTCCCAGTACTGCTTTGATATTTGTAAAAGTATCAGATCTGGGCTGAAATGAGCATTTTTTTTAATTGATTGGGGTTCAAAATTGATACTGATCATCGCACCCTGATTGTCAGTTTCTGTTAGTCGAGCACACTTTACTGCAGGCAGTAAATGAGGGAGTGATGTAGCAGCCCCGTGGTTAACAGGTCAACTATGAAATACTTTCATTTATTCAGCGATCAGAGTCCAACGCTGAGTATGTTGTTGTTTTTTATTATTATTATTATTATTGTTATTATTTTTATATATATATAATTTTTTTTGGACTCAGTTAAATGAATTAAATAATGACACCAAATTACTTTGTTTACTTAATTTGGATAATAAGCAAATGAAAAAAAACACAAAAACAACAGTGTGTAGCTGCATTGTGTTGGTAAATGTAAATACCAGAGTGGGACTGTGAATCGGCAGATACTTTTTATTTAAAAATATGATTGGGATCATGGGCAAACAACGCTGATCAGGACATCCAAAAGAGAGCATGTTGTAAATCTCTCCGTCCTCTCATCTTTACATGTGAAGAGAAAATAATTTTCTTTTTCTCACGATTGTATTCATTCAAGTTTTTCCAACATGTTATTTTGCTTTTTCTTGATGATGCATTAACACACATCATGGAGAAACTTTACCTATGCCTGACTCGTATTACTGTGCTGACTTTGAACACATCATAACATCTTTCATCATCGATTTATTTAACCAGCAGGACTTGCTGCAAAGTTTGTGTCTGCTTACAGGACTGCTCTTTCCTTCAGCAGCTTGTTAAAGAGTCTGTATGCTACTCCTGGCTGCAGCTGGAGTCGCTATGTTCTTATTTTTTAGTTAGTAAATGTTTTTTTTGACTTATAGAAAACTTAGGCAGTGGGATGTGCCGCATTTTTGTTAAATTAAATGTACAGAGCTGATGTTTTGGTAGTGGGTATTACCCTTTGCAAGAACTGATGTACATTCATGCACGAATGATATGATTTAAATGAATTTATTTAAAATGTATCAAGACATCACAAGGGATGGAAATCAGTTACCAATTCTAGTTACGTCTTCCTCAAGGAATCAATAGCATTAGTCTTTTTGCATATCAATTTTCTTATTAATTCCTCCACTTTGTTGTGCGTGACTTACAAAACAAAGACGTCACACTTTTATGAGAGGCAGTCAGCAGAAGCAATGACTAAGTCAAATGTCATGGCAGACATGGCACCACTTCCGGTTAGTGGAAACACCAGCAACATGCAGAAGCATTTAACTATGCAACACGGCATTAACTATCAGGAGTGTCATGTGTTTGACATTGTTGCCACTGAAAAACAACTTTTACCCACAGAATTCAGCAGGAATCAATGAGGGAATCATAAAAGAATTACTTTGAAAGGCAGAATCATTGATGGCATTATATCAACAAAATCTTATTAATTCCCACCCCTACTGGACAGCATTATTAATAAGCTCAAACTCCATCAATTTTAGTGTTTTAAAAAATGCTGACTGGTGTTTTTATCACATCACCACTGATTTCATGAAGTAAATTTGTGTTTTACACAGTTTGGTGTCCTCTACTGTTAGCTATTTGTTTATTTATTTTTATGTGACAGTATTTTAAATATTCTAACACATCTTTATCTCTCTTCCTGCAGCAAAATGTCACGCTTGATGCCATCTTACAGGTAAGTGCTACCAGTGTTGGGGCTGATCAAAATGTTAAGTATTAAATAACAATTGGGGATGCACAATATTACTTTACAATGTCAGAAAATAGTAGCTTTTAAGGTTTTTTTAATCACTTTTGACAGATGCTAGAATTTAGGCAGTTATTAACAGCCAATGTATTATCCATTCACATCCATTATATGTATCTCATGTATATATTGTCCAAAATATTGACAGAATTCATGATATTTAAATAAACTGCATCCCTAATCAAACAATTTTTCTAAAGATATGTAGGGTCAGACAGTATTGATGAAACTGATGTATTTTATTTTGATTGAAAAGATGGTCGGCCTAATGGTCAGTGAAAAGATTAATAAAAGTAAGAACCTCTGAGAGTGATTTGATTATTGACTACAACATTATCTGAAATGTCTGGTCTGAATGGGGAATCAAATTTGTATTTGTTTTATTTAATTTATGGAACATTTGATTTATGACTGAAAATCCAATTACACCGATATCAGTTTGATACTAATATTGGGTAATATTCAGATTTAGATACACAAAAGTTGCATGCAAGCCTCTGCTTATTGTTGGATGGAGAGTTGAGTAACTTTTGTTCTTGCACAGATTTACATACAAGAGATTTTTAAATTTTGAAGAGCTGGGTTTTAAGAGTAAAGAATATTTTGACGACCTCAGTAAAGGGAAGCAGCAACATTTTAATCATGGGTGTCAAAAATACTTCGATGCAGAGACTGTTAATAATCCTTTAATCATGCTGACGCTGCTGCCAGGCTGCGAATCAGTTTTGTTTTTGCTTGAGAAAAATCAAGCATAGGATGATGAGGTCAAGAAATTTATTTTTATTTTTTTTATTTATGTATTTATTTATTTATTTATTTTGGTTTACATTAAAAAAAATTATTGCAGGTTTTCATATTTATCTGACTGCTAGTATGTATTTATCTAAAAAGTAGTCTGAGGCATTAATATGTATAATTAAGGGTACTACTCGTGGCGGTGCATCATGATGCATCTTGATGTCTAATCGAACTGAATCGTTGATTTAATAATCAGGATGCATGATATTGGATTTTTGCAGAAAGTCTTTACAATATGAAAATTGACTTGTTGCTTTCAATGTGAGAGTCTCTTTGTATGGGGAACAGATATGAAACAAGGATAAAAAACATTTAAGTCTTAAAATTTTTACATCTTGCTTTATAAATGTAATGTTGAAGCAATATGGTACATTTGTGTAGTTTTGCAAATATCACTGCCAGTATATGGGATATATGGCTGAAATGAAGGGCTGAAAGGATTGATTTTGGAAAATAAAAATTTAATATCAGCCTATGTCAATATCATACCGATAATATCGCGCATCCGTAATCATCGTAATTGAATACAATCATGAGATTAGTGAAGATTCAAAGCTCTAATTTTTTCACAGTTTAGACAGTTTACAGAACTTTGTCTGCATTTTTGATAAATTGAAAATGTTTAAATACAAAATTTAGGTTGTAAAAACATATGTTTTTGTTGCTGTGGTGTCTAATAGGTATTAATTATGTCTTATTAAGATGCTTAATCCTGAAATTGTGACAACTGTTAATTTCTTTTCACAAAAAGGCAAGAAATATAATGTGAAATACTGAGCTAAAACAAATTTGTACATGATCACTGGTCCATATCTCACAGGCCAAACTCATAAACATTCTCGACTCCCCTCCCCTAATACTAATACATAAATGGCTCATTAACTGCTGGCTAGTTATCCCTCTCTAAGATTCATTACTCTTCCCTTCACAGAACGCTATCAGTGATAATGCTGTTATCCAGCTCAGTGCTGTACAGGCAGCCAGGTGAGTGACCTGTCAAAGCACACCTGCAGACATCAGCGCTTTTGAAGGTAAATCTCTCATGATGTGTTTTCCTCTCCTGTCAGAAAACTGCTCTCGAGCGACAGAAACCCCCCCATAGACGACTTGATAAAGTCTGGCATCCTGCCCATTTTAGTCAAATGCCTGGAACGGGACGACAAGTAAGTCTGCCACCCCGACAGTTTGTTTGCCTTCATTGTTGTTTTTCTCTCTGTGACGCAATGAACTGAGTGTTGTGCTTGTTAAGACCGCAGACTGCTGTGATGGATTACTGCCTCCGTCACAAGGAGTCTCTGCTGCAACGGGGGGCTTTGTGTGCAGGAGGGTGTGCGTGTATTTCCCACTGTGTCCACACGTGAGAGTGTGTGGAGGCAGACAGGGCACTTGGCTGGTCTCCTTATTCCAGGCCAAGCCAAATATGACAGCATTCCTGCCTCTCGAAGTTCCCAAATTCCCAGGACCTTGTGTTCAGCAAGGGGGGAGGATGAATGACACGGGGGAAGGAACTTTGAGGAAGAGGTTGTGTAAAGTTTGTCATGACAACCTATCATTTTTTTTCCAAGTTAACCTTCATCTTATCAGCAGTATTCCCTAAGAGAAAAAGTAAAATCTTTTTCTCAAGTAAGTCCTGGCCAAGACAGCAGCACAGGAAGTTAAATATCACAGCAAACAACAGACATAGCAAGTAATCATCATGTCTATCATCAGATTAACAGCATTCTGTAACAATATATGTGCATGTGCTGATCAAATCATCCCTAATCCTGATTTTAAGATCTGCTGAACCAGTGGCTTTCAACTTGTCTGGCTGCAGAAATCCCCCCAATGACAAATTACGACCCAACTTTCCAACTTCAACTTTCTAAGAAAGTTGCTGATTCAAGCCCTGTGTCAGTTGGGTCCTTTCTGTGTGGAGTTTATATGTTCTCCACATGCATGCATGGGTTCTCTCTGAGCACTCTGGCTTCCTCTCAAAGACCAAAAACATGTTAATTAGGTTAACTGTTGACTCCAAATTGCCTTTAGGTATGAGTGAGTGCTTGAATGGTTGTCCATCTCTTTATGTGGCCATGCCATTGGCTGACTACTGTTTGAGGGTGTACCCCACCTCTTGCCCAATGTCAGCTGGGATAGGCTCCCGCCCCCCCAAAAGGGAGAAGTGGTATAGATTAGGGCTGAACAATATATCGTTATCGTATCAATATCGAGATATGAACATTCAAGATATTAATATCGAAAAGCAACGATATAAACAATATAGATTTCCCCCGCGCTAAAACTGCACTTTCCACATTCTTTTGTATTATGATGTTTTTATTTTTCTGAAAAATGCTTGGTTGTCACCAAACCCGTAGTCATATCGTATCGATATCGAGATATCCGACATGAATATCGAGATATGAAATTTTGTCCATATTATTCAGCCCTAGTATAAATAATGGATGGATGGAAAGTGCAAATTGGGCTAGGGATGACACAAAACATAAAACACTCCTCAAACTTTAAACTACTTGTTTTTTTTTAGCTCACGTTAGAAACTTTAGGTGTGAAAGCATAATCTGACAAGCCAGTCAGATGGTTTATGTATCTGTAGCAAAGAGGGCAACTGACTGCCCATGGCCCACATGGTCCTCCTACTCCCTCACTGTGGCCCTCCAAGTCAATTCAAAATAAATAAATTATTTCAATGAAGAAGATCTGACAAAATTTACAATGAAAACATTTAAAATAGCAATAAAATCAAGAAAATAAAGGCTGTAGTTGTTTCTGTAAAACTCACGTTTGCACATAACTTACTGCATTTGTCAAAATAAAAACCAAAACTGTTAGTACATCATTCTACAGAAACATTAAATACCTGAAAGCTGTGAGTCAGATTTTAACAAGTTGGGCCTCCTAGCACTGAGGATAAAATTAATGTGGCCCTCTGGGTTGCCAAAGTTGACCATCTCTAATCTTAAGTGTATAATACACTAGTCCATCCGGGCAACAGCCCAAAGAAAATGTTTGTGGACGGCAAAACTAAAAAAAAAAAAAAAAGAAAACATATCTGATGGACGATTGGATGATTGCTCTGTCCACCACATTCAATATAAGCCTGACATATGATGTAGTTGTAGCTGCTGCTGAGAAGTAAAGTACATGACGTGATCCAGATTTGTAATTCAGAGTTTTGTTTTGAGAGAGAAGTACTAAAATATCTTTTTTTTTCATCAGTAAGTGATTGCAGTTTAGTTCTTTGTTCTTATTTTAGTGAAGAGGAATTGCACAATAAGCTTCATAAATCCAGAGCAGAAGGGACAGAAATTAATGTGATTTGTGTTATTCACTGCTGTAATCCAATTGTTTGGACTTATAAGTCAAGCAAAAAGCTTTATTTTGTTATTAGGCCCATATTTTATTTAACCTTTCTGATTTCCTGTGGGACAGTTGAACAGTTATGGAGCAGGGGCTCCGTAATTTGGACACCCCTCAAACAACAAAAGTTTGGGAGAATTCTGTAAAAGGGATAGTCAAGGTCTACAATTTATGCGTATCACAATAAATATTGTGTTGTGGCCTCTGTATCCAGATACATATAGTATCATGAGCTTCCTGGAAATACCCAGCCCTACTCTCAGTAGTGCCTCATTTCCATGGTTGAAGTTAAAAGCTGGGAGCGATGATTTGGTCCATCAGTGGCACAAATGTGCAGCTAAAACAGATTTTTTTATGGGGCATTTTTGAGTATAAAGAGGCTTTCAGATAGATGACTCTTCACTTAGTTTTTTGGGGGCAGTGGGTCTCCACTTCTCTAGAACAGCTTTAGACAAATAGTTAAAGTTTCAGACAGTTTTGGTGTCCTCAGAGATCATAAATAAGAAGAGGCACCACGTGTAGCTTAACCTTATAAAGAGTTGCCATCATGTTAACACCGGTATATGTGGGACATTTCTCTTTTCATGTAAATGCATTTCAAAGCACTCATGTGCATCCATCAGGAGAAAGTAATTGTCCATGTCTTTATGTTGCCATAGCATTATGGCAGAGTGCCAGACCAGGTCGACCTGATATCATAATGAGCTCTGGAAGCACAATGCAGTGTACAGCACAAAACTGACCTCCATTTACACAAACAAGAACACACAAAGTTTATCCTGAGGTCTCAAATCCATGAATGCATTCTAGGGCACAAATTAAACATTTCCATCCACATGAAGGCTGATTGCATCACAGGGAAGAGCACCACACCCTAATTCCTGCTTTAAATCCCAGATAAACCTCAAGAAAACCAGCAGGAGCTGCAGAGCACGCTCGGTTGCCTGATGAAATATGCAGCCGGGTAGACAGGCTCGCCGCGCATCGCCACGGCTTTACGAGCATTTGGCTGGTGGGCGGTGTGAGGATCACTTCCATTTGTGTGATTTCTATTATTTTGTGTTGCATTATTTTCATATTCTTCCTTTTTGAGCACAGTCTCAGATCGCCAATCAGCGTGATACCCAGACTACTGATCTGGGGTCAGATGTGCTGTTTCCTTCACACTCTCTGGGTTTCATATTGGTTGTGAAACTGCTAATAAACCTCTTTTTTAAGAGTTCACTTAAGGCAAAGAACAACACACTCTTGATGAAATAATACATTGAAGAAGGCTTTTGGAAACTTATGATGTAGAGAGACGCATCCATTAAGCCCCAAATACACCATCCAACATCAAAGAGGCAGCCATAATGAAGCTGCTCATGTCTGAGCCCACAAGTTGTTTAAACACGTCGGCTAGTGAAACAAAGTCATAATGTGAAGACGTCCCGCAACCTCAGGCTGTTATTGTTACCTCAAACTATAACAATACACTTTTTTTCCAATGGCTCAATGCAGTCTTGCAATATAGGCTGATTAAGTCTTGTTTTTTCAGACATAGATAACATTTTTCAGACATAGATATAATTAGACTAAGAAGCTGTTTGTATTTATATGGATTGGGAAGCTAAATAATTGGTTATTAATTGATGGAGAGGGGGTGGGATTAAATAAGTTCTGACTTCTTCTCACTCCTTTTCAGACATGTAACATTTATCCAAGTGCTAATTTTCTTTTTTCCATCTGTACTTTATTTTGCCTTTTGTTATATGTTGAAATAAATCATTCATTTATTCATTCATGCTGGCTTTATCAAAATACTTGACGCAATTCACAAAACCACACACCCAAACTGCAAAATACCTCATATATCCTCCAAAATGAAGCACTGCAACCAAAACTACAAATAGAATTATCAAAATCAAACTTTTAGACCAAATGACACACACTTCATTCATATTACCAGATTTTTGTCCAACCAACTTCACACTGTTGGGCAGAATGAAAAGCACTCCCATTTTTAGTATGCTTTGCGATAATACTAAAAAAGTTCAAGTTGCAGAAAATTCTTCAGATTGTTCACATGCAGATAGTTGCAGACACACACACATGCTGTTGAAATATTTATTTTTCTGTTTTTCATCTAAATTGTCAGGGCAACATTTGCACAGCAGATATATTTACATTGAAGTGAACAAAATTATGCCCACAAAAAAACGGTAAACTGAAAAAGAAAGCCGCAGACAAAATACATTGCAAGAACTAGAAAGCACTCGGAGAGCACAAACCTCTGATTCTGAGTGGTGGTGTGGGTTTTCAGGGTCATGAATCATATTATGATGGTAACTTTATCATGGAACGATTGCTTATAGGTGTAACAGCAATATGTGAGCTACTTTCGCGGAGGTTTGCGCTCTCCGAGTGCTTTCTAGTTAGTTAGACAGTTTTTGAGCAAAAATGATTGTTGGCTAATGGCGGTTATCTGGATCAACACCAAAAGCTAACCATTTCTAAATTGGGCCATTACCAACATCTCCTGAAAATTTCAGCAAAATCTGTCCAGTAGTTTTTGCGTAATCTTGCTAACAAACAAACAAACATATGCTGGCAAATACATAACTTCCTTGGCGGAAGTGAAAAGAGGCAAGAAAAATAATAAGACAGCAGTGTTTCAAAATGGCAAACGTGACTTTATGTCAGATTGTTGTGTCTTATGCAGAAAGCCATGTTCAGTGCATTTAATAACTGAAATTTTGAATTGCAAAGTGTGTGTAAAGCAGAAAATGTGTTAAGAGTTTTGGAGACTTGAGGAGGTTTTGCTCTCTGTGTCAGTTTAAAAAATTGTGCGATGCATGTCATTTTAATGTGTTAGCAATTTGAAAAAACTGTAATACACTCTGCTTGTGAAGATGGTCTCCATGTCTCTACAGTGCGACCCAACACTTCCACAACAGTTTAGACTTCACACCATAACTTAAGACTATTATGTAGCAGGGAAAACAGGCAAATGAAGAACTTTGGCTAGATATTACAAATAACTGACACCACTCTCACTAACGCCTCCGAGGGTTTGTTAAATATATTCCTCAAAACAAGATTATTTTTGACTAAAGGGTAAAAAGTCTCTGCAGACGTCAGTCTGTTCTGCTTGTAGATGAAGAAAGAGTGAATCGTTTTCTTGCTTTGAAGACTCTCTTCTTCCCCCTGTGATGAGCTTAATGCAGAGTGATTTCTCTCACCGAAGGGCTTCATGGCAGATTCAACATGCTCAATCGACCAAAAGTAAATGAGCTTTCTTTTAACTGGTGTTGTTTTCTTTTCCCCACAGCCCTTCTCTTCAGTTTGAGGCAGCTTGGGCTCTGACCAACATCGCCTCTGGGACGTCAGCACAGACTCAGGCTGTGGTTAAATCAAGTAAGTTGACCCCGCAGTCCGTCTGTCCCCTTCAGCCTATGTTTGTACACTGTCTGCGATCTGTTGTGATTGCTTTTTGATTTGTGTTTTTATTTACCCAATAAGGCAGTCCGTCATTTTTTGTTCATGTTGTTATTAGATAACAGTAGACTCATGTTGAGAAAAAGATGCCAACATGACTGGAAGCAGAGACCGTCACCATGATCATCAGTGAGATTAGCTGGCTGTCGCAGAAACAGTAAAAACAAAAGTGGATCTTGGAAGTATTTGAACTAAAAACACATTGCCGATGTAGGGCTTTCCACAGACTTCGGGTTGTCAGCCAATGGGCACAAGAAGCCAGCAGTCTGGCTACTGTTACTCTGGTCTTCTTGTGTTCTCTCCCATGAGACATGTCAAGCTGATTAATTCAAGGCATGTAGTGATAAAACAAGGTATTAGGTGCTCTTCAATGATGCCGGGCAGAGGTCAGATTCAAAAAGGATGAAGAACTGTCCGGATTGTAAACACATTAGAGTTCTTTGTAAAAAGACAGTCGCATGTTCTGGACCAGAGGCACTCCGATGTAGCATCAAGACTAGGGCCCTATAAAATCCGTCATCGTGGAATTGGATATTAAAAACAGAATTAAATATGAACGTGGAATATCACGGAAATGGCTGATATTTTAAGTAAAAGTTATTTTTCGAAATAAAAAGGAACGCATCTCTCAGGAAGATGCTCCGAGGGGGTCACTAGGGCTGGGGACAATGCACACTTAACTTCTCCTCCCCTCATTAACAATGCAAACATGTTGAAGCGGCCACCTGAGACACCGGCTAAGTGAGCAAAGAAGCTAGAAAACTCCGGGCTAACTCCAAAGTACAGGGCAGAGCAGTTTCCCAATGATTATGTGTCAGGCGATCAAATGTTCTGCAAATATTGTCAACATACTGTTGACTGGCCAAATAAACACTTAAGGAAAAAGGAGAGACAATGTACTGCAGCTAAGTGGTAAAGTTTTCAGTTATAAATGAATAAATTGTCTACATTTCATTACTTTATCCACTGTCTCAAAGTTAAATTTGCGTAGAATACTAAAAACCAAATTCCCAAAATAATAAAACCGAAAAAGTGGAATATGGGGAAAATTAAAATGGAATTTGGAAAAAATAAAACTCATTTTCCAGGGTCCTACAAGATCCTTCATTCAACAGGGATTTGTCGACGCACTTTGACTCGGCCGAGTCTTCATCAGAACATGTCCTGTCTTATTTTACGAACTCCTCTTTGTACACATTTGGATGGATGCCTCCTCTTTTATTTAAAGTACAAAGCCACACTTTGCATTGTTGTTGGTCAAAATGATAGCAAATGATAGCATATTGTGGCCACAGGGATGAAAATGTAGAACGTTATACTCTAATGGGCAACATATCCCTGGAGGTTCAGATAGCAAATTGAAAGCACGTGTCAATTTTTAATAATAAGGTAAAAAAAAAATCAAGTTGGTTTTCTTGGCCTTGATGTATTGAAGAGTTTTAGAGTCAGGCATGAGAAATATGAAGAGAGAATAAAAAGCTTTGATTGTCAAGCTGTTGATTGAGACTCCAGGTAATGTATTTTCACTGTTAGGGCAATTCTGAAAAAATTCAGGGCTTTCTACATGTTTGAATGGGGTGTTGACTTCCCCCTGAATTTACCTCCCTTATCCTCCATTGACCAATGAAAATTTCTTGCAATGAGTGACAAGTGTGAACAAGTAAGGGTGAATCCCAATTGTAGCCCTTACCCCTTGTCTTACCCCTTACACCTTGGTTTTGCGCGTTCACGTCTAGTGAAGTGGTGTCCCAATTCTCCGTAGGGCTAAGGGGAAGGGCTAAGACCAAGGGCTACACAGCCCTTGAAACAAAGACAGACCAGGACCTCGCTTGAAACGAAGGGTTATGAGAACTTCCCATAATACACCACGCCCACTGACTCTGGGTGATGACGTAGCGGGAATCGAGTGGTGTCTCATTTCTCAGCAGTGTGTTTTCACCCCTTCCCCTTGGCCCTCAAAACAGAGGGCTAAGGGGAAGGGGTTAGACGAAGGGGAAGGGCTAAGGGGTAGAATTGGGATTCACCCCAAGTCAGGGATTTTTTGGGGTAGTTAACCCTCTGAGTTTTGAGAAAATATCAGGGTTTGTGAAAAGGATTTAACAAACTGAAAGTTCTTGTTTATGACTCTGCACAGGACTTGCAACACCAACATGTAGTCCCATTTAATTTACTCTGCTCTGGGTGTGACCAGGACATAAATCTTTCCACAGGAGTTGCACAATCTCTCCCCATGGGCAAATGTTTCATGCGCTGATGTTTGTGTGTTTAGATGCAGTGCCCCTGTTCCTGCGACTGCTTCACTCCCCGCACCAGAACGTTTGTGAACAGGCTGTATGGGCTTTGGGAAACATTATAGGTATGCAGTGACGCAACATCTAAGTCTGTACATTCCAAAGAAGACGAATGTCAGACTTGAGTTGATCTTTGCCCTCTTTCCCACTCAGGTGATGGCCCTCAGTGCAGGGACTATGTCATTTCCCTGGGCGTGGTCAAGCCTCTGCTGTCTTTCATAAACCCATCGATCCCCATCACCTTCCTCCGCAACGTCACCTGGGTTATTGTCAACCTGTGCCGCAACAAGGACCCCCCACCGCCCATGGAGACTGTGCAAGAGGTGTGTGTGTGTTAGCATGTGTGCTCAGCCTTTCATGTGGCAGACAGATGGATGTGTTGCTCTGCAGTCGGCTGTGTCACTGCAGGCTGAGTCACACACGGTTTTTGCAGAAGTGTTTCTCGGTGGCCGATTGAGCCGCGTCACCCCGGGGAATCACAAACTACAAAGCTCTCTTGGTGACATTTGAAGTCTGATTTTGACAGCTTCTCCGCTTTGTAAATTTCTTTTTTGTCTCATCTCTCTGCCCCGTTTTCTGCCTTCATCTGATCAACTTCTCCTCTGCCAACATCCAGCCCACTCACAACCCACTTTCTCTTTCCCCCACAGATATTGCCAGCCCTCTGTGTGCTAATATATCACACTGATATAAATGTGAGTATCAGAGTACAGGGTGATTTCAAGTGAAAATTTGGTTTGATCTGTCAGAAAGCTCTTTTCCTTCACGTCAGAGTTGTAATTTCCACTTACGGTCTCATTACCTTCATGTTTTTGTGTTTCTAGATTCTAGTAGACACAGTGTGGGCTCTATCCTACCTGACAGATGGTGGAAACGAGCAGATTCAAATGGTCATTGACTCTGGAGTCGTTCCATTTCTTGTACCTCTCCTAAGCCATCAGGAGGTCAAAGTTCAGGTAAGAGTTTCATTCAGTGAGTGAAATTCATTAGCAGTTACCACGGTGACTTTCACACCTGAAACTCATTGAACTCTGGTCAGTTTGGGGGTGAAGTTGCAACATTGTTTGATTTTTAACTTGGTTTGGTTTTCTTTCATACCACACTTCATCAGGTGGACTGAAGCCCGTCAAATGTTCCAATCCAATCCAGTTTTATTTATAAAGCACTTTAAAAACAACCACAGCGAACAACAGTGCTGTACAGAAAAAAAAAAAAAAGTAAAATACAAGAGCAGATTAAGAGACATAAAATAGCTGTACAGTTAAAACAAGGGAATGATGTGTAATACAGCCTCCTGCCACTAGTAGGGGCTGTAGCTGCAGTCTTTGTTCCTGCCATCTGGCCCATTGTTGCACTAAGATCTTGACATTCACAACCAGCTTTTAGTAAAATGGTCATTTACCTCGAAGCAGCTCAGCAGTATTTTTGAGTGATAAATTGTATTTGTATTTAGGTTATTTATTATTTATTATTATTTGTGAAAGACCCAGAGGCTGACTGTGCTAGCAATGCTAATGTTAGCCGCTCCCTGCTTGGTATTGTCAGCGAACACTATATTAACCTGCTAACTGTTGTTCAAGCCGCAGTGCCCAAACCAAGTTATGTTACTGTGGCCTTTTTCTTATTAATTCAGTCTCTATCTTGTCATTGCAATGTAAACATTGTCCATTTGTGCCATTTCTCTTGAAATTGATCCTCTTGAATCCTCACGCGGTGGGTTAAATGATCCATAACAATATATATATTTTTTTTATCTGTCTTGGGCTGTATCATACTTGCTTACAGTCTGAATGAGCACAGTTACTGTGAGTTACTTGCAATAGCAAAAATTTTGCGTCTGTTTTAAACGCAAAATAAAGAAAATAGATAAAGGATCCAGTCTTTTGGGCCATCTGTAGGTGCATTAATATATTACTCAAAGGGGCTTATGCCAGTTTATGCTGTGAGCTTAAAGCTGAAGATATCCCTTTTTGTCAGTTGCTCATTTCCAGAGCAGATATAGACACGAGCTAGCATCAGCAACAAAATAAGCTGAATTACATTAAATCTTAAAGAAGTGTTCCAGCTACCCTCAAGCATTGCAGCATCAAGCAGCACTTTTGTTTCATCCCAGCACCCTATCTCTGTTTTTTTTCCTTTGTCTGTCGTATCGACATGGACAAAGAACAAGGGTGAGGAGGTGCTGCAGGGATGTCCTTGATTGTCTTTCACTTAAATACATGATCACAGTGTCACTGGATACACAAGTTGGTTTGCTGCCAATTGGATTGCGGGTTATGTAAGCAGTCAAGGTGAAATTAATACCTGCCAAGCTCCAAATGCAGGTTAATTTTTGGTTTGAAAAATTTCAGAGGGTATATGAACTGCCATGGGGGGCTAATGGCTAAAAACAACCATGTGTGGATATGGTGATGGGAGTCTAAAACCATAACAGCTAGCTCAAGAGATCAACATAAATCTTCTTTTTTATTCCACTTTGTCTTGCATAGAGGTCACACTCTCACCAGAGGATTTTAGCACAAATGTCAACAAAGCAGTGGGAGTTTAGTCCCTCGTAAATATGGAAAGTTGACCAAAAAGAAAAGAAGAAGAACAAGAGACACAGTGTTATGGATCATGATTCCTTTATCTCAGAAACATGCAGCATGGAGAGGAGACCTGGAGAGGTGTCCTGAAGACAAGACAGTTCACCAACCTTAAATAAAGCACTCACAGAATCACATGACACAAAATATGTAAATTTAGCATCTGTTCAAGAGAGTATAGATCTCAGGACACCATATACAGGTAAAACGTCACACCCTGTTCAAAACCACCCCAACCACCTGTTTACAAAGGGGTCAAAAGTTGTCTAAAAACAGATGTCAGACCTTGGTGTTGTTTTACTCACTGAGTTTAAATAAAGCTTTTCAAAAAATTCCTCACAGAAGTCAAAGACAAAATCATGTCAAACAGGACCCAGAGGTTGTTAAAAGAAAAAGCTCAGTTTAACACCAAATGACGTTACTGCACAAATTGAAATGTCTTTTCAAGCAGAGTTGGAAACGTTAACAGCTTGCTGAATCATTTGTCTATGCAGCATTGCACAAAGTATCAGGAGTGCCGTGTGTTTGACATTGCAGACCCTGAGAACCCGTGAAGAATACTCAAATTTTTCCACACAAAAAATTCACTGGACTTATTAAAGAGATAGATCAAGAATTGGATCAACAAACAGAATCAATAATGGCATTAGTTTCAATAAAATCTAAATGATTTAATCCATATTTAAATACATGCCAAGTACATACATTTTTTTAACACTTTCTTATGTCTTACACTGATAAAAATCTAATCTGTGGGGTATAACAGAGTTAATTTAATTCCATCTACTTAGACGTAACACAAAACACAATTTTTTTGATTTGGCTTTTTTTGCTCGGCTGGTGATTTCTTTTTTTTTTCCCCATCTACCCACCATCTTGGCCGTGGAGTCTCTGGTTGGGCTTTCACACCAGCTCAGCTCCATGGCGGTTCCGGTTTCTGAACATAATTTTGGACCAGCCGGCGTGTTCAGAATGGAAAATGATTGGTTCAGAACCTGAAAGTTGGTTCACGGCTGGAACCAAACAAAGTCACACAGCCCAAATACATCTTGATGTCTGTTACTCAAATTTAAACTCTGCAGCCTGCTCCATTCCTGCCCAGGATATGCTACTATTACTATTTCAAAGTGTTCATTCAGTGCCTTTTGTTGACATCTGAGTTGGAGGGCATTGCTTGACATCAGCCATTAAACTGAGCCACAGTTATTACTTTTGGCTGACAGCTGCGTTGCATTTTAGACTGATTTGACCAGGATTTAAGGCCTGAATCCTTAAAAAAAATATGTCGGAGATGTTTTACTGATTGGTGGGGATGTTTCTGACCTCACTGTTTGCTAGCTAACTCCTCACTTGCCCAGTCAAGTGTCTTCTCTTTCTCACATTTCATCTCTTGAATTTGAAAGACTGATTGGTTGTTAAAACATATGATGTTCTTACATTGTAATTGTTTGCATTGTGAAAATTTGAATCATTGTTGGCAAGTCAGTCAGCCTGATTGAAGGAGCAGAGGCTCGGCTCACACAGCTGCAAACTTAAGTGGTCTAACTGCATCACGAATCTTTGGTCAGAACTGGGCTGAACATTTTCTCAGTGAATTAATCATCAAAGTGATCGTAACGTGTCTCCTCTTCCTTTTTCAATCTTCAGACGGCAGCTCTGAGGGCAGTGGGGAACATTGTGACGGGGACGGACGAGCAGACGCAGGTCGTGCTCAACTGTGACGTCCTTTCACACTTCCCTAACCTGCTCACGCACCCTAAAGAAAAAATCAACAAGGTACCACAGCTTTAATCTTCATGTTTTATTTTATGTCTCATTCTGTGAGTGTGGTGGTTTGTTACGGCTCAGAATAGAAACAGGAGTCTGCAACTTTAATGTTGCTATAGTTGTAACACTTCTGAGAGCTTTGACTCACTGCCAGAAAGTAAAACTTTTCTGCTGTGACATTTGTAGTTTCCTATTTATTTAATGAGCATACGGTTGGTTTATGATTTTCATTTCTCTTGTTTTTTTGGAAAAACTTCACACCATAATCAAAGCTTTTTGAGAAGCGCCAGAGTCTGTGTACTTGCTCAGCCGTGACTAGTTGACCAAAATAGGTGAAATACAGAATGCAGAGCAAGTGCACAGGCTGCTGAATCAAATCTAAGAGTTGGGACAGTTTGAGGTCAATGTTACAATTGATACAGGTTTTTACTTTGCAGAGAAAGTTTAGATCATGAAGCATTCATGCATAGAGAAATACAAAATATATCACTGATTAAAAACCAAACAGTAACATAAATGAGATCAATACAAGGAAAAATGGCATTAAAGTATAAAAGAAGTAAAGATGTACAATCAGGTAAACTTAACTGAAGTTATCTTTTTTTTTTTTTTTTTTTTTTTTTTTTGTGTTAAACTTATTTTTTTATTAAGAAATACAACAACAAATACAATAATAATGTACATTTGCAAGGTATTCTTTTTCCTTTTCCTCTTTGAACAATTGGGGTATTATATATATCATAAACCCCAATTTGAGACATTGGGGTTTATGATATATATAATACCAACAATTCCAAGGGTCTACACACTAAAAAATTTTGCTGAATAGGCTAATTTATGTATATTTATTCAATAATAATAATAATAATAATAATAATAAAAGAAGAAAAAAAAACATGAAATTCATGTGCATGTATGTGTACATTGTGTTTATATTAATTCATTGCTTTAACAAAGGTTCAACAAGTTTCCACCTTGCCATAAAAGTTTCTCTTTGTAATCTCAAAGCATATGTTATTTGCTCCATGTCATGGATTTCCTGAACCTTCTCGATCCACATATTGTAAGATGGGGGATCAGATTTTAACCATTTGATTGTAATACATTTTATTGCAGCTGTTGTTAGTATTCGTAGTAGATACTTTTTTGCTTTTCCCTCAATGCCTATAGACGTTAGACCAAATATAGCCACTTTTGGATCAATCGCAAGGTTCTGATGAAATATGTTACTAAGGGCTTCAAAAATATCTTTCCAAAGTATTCTCAATTTTTCACATGTCCAAAATATGTGAGTATGAGTTCCTACATGGTCACCACGTTGTCTCCAGCATTGAAGTTGTCTTTTTAGATGTCTTCCAATTAAAATGTAGAAACATAATGAAATGTGATTAAAAATAAAAATATAAAGATGTAAACAAAAAAAACAGATGGAAAAAGTATTTACTTTATAAGGGTAGAATTAATTCATTGAATTAAAAATTAATTTTAAGTAGAACAGTAATGTTAAAATTAATAAAACATAAAGAGAAATACAGCCGAAAAAATAAAGAAATAAGATAAGTACAGAGAAACAAAATGCATTATTAACAAAATGCATAAAAATATGTTGATCAAAGACCTGAAATATGAATATCAATTAAATGAGTGCAGTAAAATCATTACAACTTGTAATCAGAATAAATGCATAATAAAAGTGTTCAGGAAAACAATTAGATATGAAGAAATAAAGATAAAAAATGACTAAAAAAGAACAAGCACAAATAAAGGGTGACAAAATAGAAGGTAAAAATTATAATAAAATAAAGTAAACACTGAAAATAATGGAACACAAATAAGAAAATATCTAAATATTTAGGAAACACTGTTTTACGTTTAAAATGAGCATATTAAAAACATTTCGGAGTCATTGGGAAATGTCAACAACATTAGTCAATCAACCAAAACTTAGAAGTCTGTGAAGTAAACAAGAATTATGAAGGTAAAATGAAATAAATAAGATGAATGGAAATGAGTGCAAAATGAAGCTAGGGTTGTCAAAAATATTTTAATCAGTTCATCATGACGCAGACATAGATGAAGGTGCATCGATGCAGAGGCAGTCAGTAATCATTTAGTCATTCAGAGGCTGGAATAATCTGCAGACTGAATGTAAGCTGCAAAACTTGGTGCCTCTGAATGTTTTTAAATCTGCAGTGACAACTTTGGAATCCAGACTTTCTGAATGTCACCGTTTTAATTGATGACTTACTGACAATTGTTTTGAGCCTGGTGAAACTGTGTATTGCTGCCATTCTTTGTCAGGTTTCCCTTGAAAAAGAGCAGCTGATCTCAATGGGACAAACCTGGTTAAATAAAGGTTAAATAAAATAAATAAGGCTGCTGCTGGACTCCTGTATCAGTTTATTTTCTGAGGAAGAAAATGTATTTTTATCTTGAAAGTTTTCTGGCGCGGTAATATGGAACATAAAGGATACTACTCACGGTCTGGCATTGTGATGTCTTTTTATCTCATCAAATTGATTTGTTAACTTAATCATGATCCAATTGTGAGTGTAGTGAAGATGCACAGCTCTAATGGATGCATAAATAAATAAAGAAATGAAAGAAGATTAATCAAAACAATAACTTGGAGGCATTAATATCATACCTAAAACAAATAAAACAACTGTAGGAATAAAAGAATGTGTATGGCAAAAACATGATTGAGTTGTAAGAATAGATCAATAAAAATGAGTACAGTAAAGACAAGAGGTAAATAAATAGGAATGATTTTAATAAAGTATGCATGAACAAGTAAAATGCATGAAAAAAACTGATTGAAACCAATGAAATAAATACAAATTAAAATAAGTAAAACAAATTTACTGACAACTAAAATTTGTTGGAATTAGTGATGCACAGTATTGGATTTTGGGAGATATATTTGATACCAATATTTCCCAACTCATGACTGCCTATACTGATACCAATATTTTTTTATCGAGAACAAAGCCTCTGCTTTACAAAAATTAACCTGTCTTTCATTGTGACAGTCCGTTTGCGTTAGGAACAGATGTGAAACAGGAAATGTTATTAATTAATAAACCATATTTTTGCCTTTCAAACATTGTTTGTTGGTGAGATCAATAATTATGGTACATTTGGACCTACTGCTAATATTACAGCCAATATATGGGATGTATATATCGTCGATTTATATGGCCAAAATATTGACCGTAAATATGGGCAAATCTGATAACCAACTTTTTTGGCAATTGTCTGCTGATACCATATTTTCTGATGATATTGTAAATCCCTACTTCTAATATATAAAATGGCTGCAGGTCAATTTTATGTAAGAAGCAATAAATAAAAACAGAAGACAAACATGATGTTAAAGAGATGATAAGTGAACCAGGGTGAAAATATTTACTTAAAATGAGATGCCTGGTTAAACAAAGATCTTCTGGTTTCTCTTAAAGACCAAGAGATCTTGGTGACAGGTGATCTTCCGTAGCAGTGACTTCCATTGTTTAGGGACATAAACTAAAGTAAAAAAAAAATACTGATGCAATTTAAAGAACAAAGTAAAACTAGATGGATGAAGAGACCGGAGCTGTCTCAGTGGACTTGAGGGCTCTGGGTTCTTTAAATGGCCTGGCAGACTTAATGACATTTAAGTCCTTGGGGGTAGATTTTGAACAAATAGAGGAACATATTCATGAAAGTGTGTGGTATGTAGTGCCAGATCTGACCGCCTCTGATCATGTCTGTGTTTCAGGAAGCAGTCTGGTTCCTGTCCAACATCACAGCTGGGAACCAACAGCAGGTCCAAGCTGTGATCGACGCTGGACTCATCCCTATGATTATTCACCAACTGGCAAAGGTCTGTGCAAGGAGGAAGAACAGGAACAAAATCCTTGTGTGCTCCAGTCTTTACGTCCAGTTTACAGCACAGATAGTGTCAGACTTACTGTTGAGAGCAGAATAACTGTTGGTATGACTGTTGGTATTCAGATGTGTTGATCCGGTTGGTGTTTTGTTTGCCAGAGAAGCAGCGTGACTCTTGAGACATGAATTGAATTGAGGATGATAACATAACCTAGATTTTATCGAGTCTTGGCATTCTGCTGTGGTACATAAAAATCCTGCTACGTCCACATGTTAGTGACAGCCTGTCTCTCCGCAGGGCGACTTTGGCACTCAGAAGGAGGCAGCCTGGGCCATCAGCAACCTCACCATCAGTGGGAGAAAAGACCAGGTGAGCTTGGATTTGAGACCATTGATGTAAAAATCTGTCATGTTGGGTTTGTGATCAGATTTAGCTACAGAAAACAAACCTGATATGTGAGTTAGTCATCGATTTTTGCTGTTTCAATCCAAATATATCACTTAATTTCTACCTTGTCAAAAAACAAAACTGTCCCCATTGCTAAGGGCCCTATAAAATCCGTTTAGTTTTTTCCTAAATTCCTTTTTTTCTGTTTTAATTTTTTAGGAATTCGGTTTTTAGTATTTTTTGCAAATGAAATATAGACACTCGCTCTTCAGGTAGTCCAGTCAACAGTATGTTGACAGAATTTGCAGAACATTTGATCACCTGACATGTAATAATCATTGGAAAACTGCTCTGCCCTGAACTTTGGAGTTAGCTGGGAGTTTCATAGTTTCTTTGCCAACTTATCCGATGTCTCAGGCCCCGTTTACCTGAAAACATTGTCACCAAAAATTGAAAGGTTTTTCCTTGGTGTTTTCAAAAGCAATCATTCACACGGAGACGCATGCCAGACCAGTAGCAGGCGATGTAGGTTTGTTGTGAAATAGCACTGTTACAACACACGTACGCTTTCTGATGAAGACAAACTTTTCATAAACAACAATGGCAAGTGGATGCACGAAGACACAGGAGTTTCTTGTCTGGACAACAAATCTGTCTGGATATTTTTGTCTGGATAACAAGCAGCACACATGTTGCTCGGTAGACAGCCGAAGCTGTTGTTGTGGTTCCTGGGATGCGCACGCAACCTTTATCTGAAAGAGTACTGTGCATGCGCCGCCTATCAGCGTTTCAGGGAAAAACACTGAATCCCGTTTACACAAATGCAAAAATGTTTTCAAAACTTTTCATTCTGGACCCCGGCTTCAAAAATTTGCTGATTCAGACATTCCAGGCAACGTTCTCGTGTAAAAGGAGGGTGAAAACACGATTAAAATTCCGTTTTTGGTTGTTTTTGTTGTCGTGTAAACGGGGCCATAGGCAGCCGCTTCGACAAGTTTGCATTGATAATGAGGGGAGGAGGAGGGTGAGGGGAACTGAAGCGTGCATGGTCCGCAGCCTAAAGGTGCGTTCACATCGAATGCCACTTGGCAACCGAGATCACATAAACCACAAAAGTCTCATCGGCTGTCCATAAAAAGCTCATTTTTTTCACCGTCACATTGTTCAGTGATGTCACGCCCGCTCGAGTTTCACCGTGATCATATCATATCTTATATTTGTTTGTATTAGCTGACATTATTCCAACTGTATCCTCTTCACTCATCTACCAACTGTAAAACACTGCAGCTGATGTAGATGAGGAAGGACAGGACTGCAGAGAACCAACACTTCTGTTGAATAAGGTGGAGCTAATGTATTGACTAACTAATGTTCCCACACGGACATGGATTGTCACTGTGATCCAGAATAAAAACAGTTGTTGTGGGTGTCGTCACACACCCACACAACGCTGATTGGCTGTCGCGGCATAGGCCGACACAACATCGCTTGAAAAGATCAAATTTTTCAACTTTGTTGATCGAGCAACACAACCTGGTTGTGCGTCCAGAGCAATCTGGTAGCTCGACCAAGTTGCCCAGGTTGTAAACGCCCCTTTAGTGACCCCCCCAAAGCATTTTCCCGAGAGATTTGTTCCTTTTTATTCCAAAAAAAAAAAAAAAGCTTTTACCTAAAATGTCGGCCGTTTCTGTGATATATTGAATTCCGCTGTTATGTCCAATTCCATGATTCCGTCTGCGATTCCGTGATCACGGATTTTATAGGGCCCTAATTACTGATGCTAGAAATAAGGCTTGTTTGTACTTTTAACAGTTAACCAGGAGAGTCCACTCTTGTAACCATGTATTTATGTTGTAATCAAGTATGGATGTGGTGTGTATGTGTGGGTTTGTGTAGGTGGAGTTCCTGGTTGAGCAGAACGTCATCCCTCCGTTCTGTAACCTGCTGTCGGTGAAGGACTCGCAGGTGGTGCAAGTTGTCCTGGACGGTCTGAAGAACATCCTCATCATGGCAGGAGACGAAGCCAGCACCATCGCTGAGATCATAGAGGAGTGTGGAGGTGTGTATCTGGACGACTGCCGTTCAGTTTCTCAAATTATATCTTAGCCCTTTTTTATTTAGAGTAAGCTAGTGCAGTTTAGTTGACACATGACGCTCAGTAGGACATTTTTTTAAGATATTTCAGGCCCTAATTTGACAGTGAGTGACCGCTGATAGACATGGAAAAGGGCTGAGGGAGTAGGGGAAGATATGCGGCAAATGGGCCTCCCGCTCTGCCAAACCAGCACCCAGTAGGTTATTTGAAGGCGTATTTACGTCTCTGGGACATTTTTCTTTGCCATGAACGTCATTGGAGCATCTTCTTCTGTGCTGGCTTCAAAAGTAGAAACAAGGCATTTAGGAGGACAGATGGGATCACAGGGAAGCTCAGTGCTCTGGGTGTGCATGTTAAGCTCCCATGGTGCACTACTCCATTTTCTTTCTGCAGTACTCAGGGCACTGTGAACTAACATTAAGGTAACATCTGTCCTAGAATCGATATGAACATCTTATTGCGTAATCACAGCAGAGCTTTGTTAACTGTTTATGGACAAGTACACCATCGTCCTTGCTCTCTACTCCTGTGCTGTGAGAGTGTCTTTGATAATAAGGGAGAGCTTCAGGCTGTTGCTAACCTTCTAAATTAATAACCATAACTTTCTTTATCTAGCAAGAGATATTACAGACATTCAGAGAACATCAAAAATTCAATGTCATGCATCTCTATATGAAGCCACTAGTAAAACACAGGTTTACAAAGTGCTTTGACATTTCAGCAAAAGCAAAAAATAAAAAACAGAAAACCAAACAGAGCAGTGAAGGCTGCAAGGACATCTATAAAACAAAAAACAACTCAAACTATCAGAAAAATGTAATAAAAAATCCTAAAAATTAAATAATGATGAAACTATTATAACTTAAGGTTTCAAGCAAGAAATGAACCCCAAAAATGTTTCGAGACCATGGGGACCAACTGTGTAAAATGATTTAATATATAAAAGAGATAAGAAAACGGGTGTAATCATTGAACAAGATAATCAATGATTAATAATATGGCATGACAGTAAAAAAATCTAAAAATGGTGAAGGTGGTTAAGGCAATAAAATGTGAAAAAAGAGGAAGGAAAAGCATAAAATGAAAATACAACCACCCAAACAAAAATGGAAAAAAATCAAAAAAGTGTTTTTTGTGGAAATAATAAATATATAATGTATGTACAGGTTATCAAACAAAAGACATAAAAGCTTTGAAACAAAGTTCAACCCACACAGGACAGCGAGGGAGGTCAGTGATTGAAAAAAACAGTTGGGGCTGTGTTCACACCAAACCTGAAAAAAAAATGCTATGCAGCTATATTTCTTGCGTGTATTCACGCGTTTAAATATTTATGTATATTGAGGTGAGTTTTTGCCCTTCAGACCCAAAAGCCACCAGAGAACAGGGCGGACCTATCTCTTAGCCACAACAGTGCGCATGTCTGCCATCTCAAACATACATTAGTTTGTAATATGTTTCTACAATTGCTGTCTTGAAAACAAGAAGCTAAATGTCCCAGAGAAGTCTGAAGTAGAAACACATCCATTTGATGATTCACATACTTCGGCACTGCACATGGAGAGTTGCACCAACATGTTCGGTCCCTCAGTTTGCTTTACTCGTCCTCTCTCCCCGGTCTATTCTTTCTCTCATGGGTGCTCCAGTAGTTCTAATTTTTCTAGTTAAAAAAAAAAAGTCACTTCTAGTAAGCCAGAAAAAAACACACCAGTATTCAGCTCACCGTTGTGCTGGCAGACTTGGTTCACAATACAGCTCAAGAAAAGTGTTCACATGGCTTAATGAAACCCTCACAATATGTTTATATTCATATTGTAAATATTGTTAATGTTAATAGTGTAAATTCCTTGGCCGTGTTCATAGTCTCACTTTGCTTATTTTATTTATTTTTCCTTCATAAGGAAGTAGATATATCTTAAAGATTATGCATGCTGCTACCTGCTTTCTTATTTTTTAACTTAATTTTTATGCTCTTATCTATATTAATGTCCCTTGTCAATTTTATGTCTTTCTTAATATTCCTACTTTTGCTATACTGTGTATAAGAGCAACTGAAACGACCTAATATCCTGTTGGGGATAATAAATTATTTCTGATTCTGATTCTGAATAATCTGCGAATATTGGTGTTTATATGTGTTGTTGGTCAATTTAGGGTTAAAACTCAACATTTAAGTACAAAATATTCAAATTTTACTGTTCTGTCTTTGACTTTATCAGTCTCACAGACTTGGTCCTAAGTTTGAAAATGGTTTGATTCCTTAAAGTTGTACCTCACTGTTAAGATGTCTTTGTAGATTCTCATTCATCCAGGTCATGGTCATCCAGTTCTTCATTAAAGGGTAACTGGACTTGTTAGAGGTTCTTGAAGACGTTTGGCCTCTCTTCCAAAAGGCTTCTTCAGTTCTAAGAAGTTCCAACTTTGGCCCCACTCCCATTAGAACTGAAGAAGCCTTTTGGAAGAGAGGCCAAACGTCTTCAAGAACCTCTAGCAAGTCCATTTCCCCTTTTAACAAAGAATTGGACTCTGTTAAGGTGATGAATCAGACTTTCCAAGGACTTAAAATACAATACCAATTGGTGTTATTAAAGGAGAAAAAAATCCACTGAAATAATGTTTTCCAAACTTTTTTTGAGAAGTATATTTCAAATAAGCTTAATCTCAGAAAATATAACAGTGATGGGCTGCATTGGTCCATTGTGTTTGTTTAAACCTAGAATTTAAACCCTGAATTTTAAGAGGAGGAGTCTGCTCCCAGCAGAAAGGTTCATCATGTCTTTGTTTTGATTTTCTTTTAGGTTTGGAGAAGATTGAAAACCTGCAGCAGCATGAGAATGAGGACATCTACAAACTAGCCTTTGAGATTATTGATCAGTACTTTTCAGGAGATGATGTAAGTGTGTTTCACAAAGAATTGATCTCTCAAAATTCACATTGATTCTCCTGATAGTTCTGGTGTAACTATTCTGATCTTCTCTTTCAGATCGATGAAGATCCCAGCTTGATCCCTGACACCACTCAAGGAGGGACGTACAACTTTGATTCAGCTTCCAACATGCAAACAAAGGAGTTTAATTTCTAAAAAAAAAAAAAAAAGCCAGGATGTTTGCTTCAACCAGCTGCACGGGTACTCTGTAATCACCCCAGACATTCATCCATCTCTCCTCCAAACCTGGCAACCTGGTACCGAAGGATTTACAACAAACACCATCACTTCCACAAAGAAACTCACCACTGAAGGATTAACCCACCCCCACATCTGCACTCCGGGGTGTTTTTCATTTGTTCCTCAATTTATTTTCCTCCATCCTTCACCGTAAAAAAAAACAACAAAAAACCTACATAGGAGTCCTGGTCATCCAACAGCATCTGGCAGCCTGCATCCGGAGGCTTGTCAGCACTCTCTTGCCTGTGCGCTGAAAATCTCACACAACAATACAAAGCAGAAGGAAGAAAAAGCCTTCGTGGCAAGATGTTATTGCCAAATGTGGAATCTTCATAGAGACAAAACACAAGCACATATTCAGACACACACACAAACACGTTTTTGACACTTAGAATTTGTGTGCATACTTCTGTTAGAAGTCATAATATCACTTTATGGGGAAGAAATACTGCTGTTTGTTTGTGGTTTTATTTTTGTGCTTTCCCTCCCCTGGATTGTCCTCTGGTGTTAACTTCACCGCGCACGCACACTGACACACGAGTACACATGTCGACACACACCACAGATTCCTGATGGTCAGGCACCACTACCCCCCCAGGCCCCGACAGTAACCCTCTCCCACCCAGTTTAAAGAGTTAATCCCAGAGCTAAGCCATGATTAAACCACGGACCCCCGCTGCCCTCCCAGCACAGTCCTGGGGCAGGTGGAGGGGCGAAAGGGCTCGCAAAAAAGAGGGACTCCGTGGCGAACTGACTGACGGGACTTCTGACTCAATGACGTCACTTTTTGTTTTTTGTTTTTTTTGAATTATCAAACTTGTTAAAAGTGGGGAAAAAAATCATCAGAAATGTGAAGAAAATGCCATAATTCTTATTTCTGCTCTTCATTTAGCAGAGCGACATCTGTCATTTTTTTTTTTTTTTTTTTAACGGATGTGATCACCTGAAACGAGAGGAGGCACCTTTAAGGTGGAGGCGCAGAGACTTTCAGAAGAGGAACATGTCAGCTGTAGCGTTTTCTCCCCCCTCGACAGGACATCCATTTCTGCAGCATGAGCTCGGTCACGTCGTGTGATCCGGTGACGCTGGACTCCCCTGTAATGTGAAACTTTGGAAAAAAAGGAGGGGGGGTTACGTAGATTTAAAAAAAACAGAAGAAAAACAAGTCGAGCTAAATCGACGTAAATCATTTATGAAATCTTATTTTAATTATTTTAAACTCACAGTTTTAGGTTCATGTTTCAGAGTCTGGAGCTTCCATTCGTCTGTTTTTTTTCTCTTCAGTCTTATGCACACGTCTGAGAGGCATATTGATGTCTGCCTGCAGAAAGGGACCTATACTCCTCGAAGACTAGACTTATACAACGAGTACAGGTCCAGACCTTTACAGTACTTAAACTACTTTTGATGAAGAGGTCACATGTCATCACTCGATTTGAATAATTGTACAAAAATGTGATGTGTATCTCTCCTTTGCCGTCTAATGAATATATGAATATATTTACATAAAGCCTGTACAAAGCTGCTGCAGCTGACAGTCATTGGATGGACAATTAACCTTACTGTCAAAGATGGCTTGGGAGGGTTATTATTATTATTATTTTTCTTTTTGAAGCAATATTTCTGTTTCATTGTTTTTATTTTTGACTTGCATATGTATTGTGATGACATGCTGATGAATTGGAACAGGCTGTTTTTCTTTCTATCTCTATCTTCGTAGTGGTGACGGGCTGTTTAAAGTAAAAAGTGCCGTCCCATGTCCCAGTTGGAGCGCCGGGTGCCGGTTCAGGGTTCACATTACAAAAAAAAAAGGAAAAGAACTCGCCTGAGCTGGACCCCGGCCCCCCCTGGTCTTCGAAGACTTTATGATCCTCTGGTTGGCTGCTAACTACTGAGAGGGGGTCAGGAGCGAGTGGCGGGTGGGGGTGGGTTAGGGGTCACACTTTGAGGGGGTTTTAAATATTGGGGTGGGGTTGTTTTGAGCAGCCCAGGCTTGTTTTTGGGACTAGCTGTTTATTACTGAACAAAACTATAGAGAGGGTGTACAGTCATGAACTAGCAGACTAGACCGAGCCACTTTAAAGATTTACAATTTCGTTGCCTTGTACCCGCATTGGATACAAGCTTATGTTTGTTGCAAGATTTTTACTTGCTAATGAAAAGTTGTTTTAAATAAAGAAAAAAAATAATAGGAGAAAAGCAACAGACAGCGTTTTGGCCTCTGATTGTTTATATCTTTTTATAAATTTTAGATTGAATTTCTCTCTTTAAGGTGGCTCATTGATGCTTTCAACTCTTGTGCATATTAAAGACAAGAATGAGTTGAAAATCATTGTGCCTTTTGTTTTTCATTTCAACTAAAAACTGCGAGTATTTAAGGAACAGGAGAAATCAATGTGCTCTCCCTGTTGATGGAGTTTGCCATGGGATTGGTCGATGCTGCTCTCTGCTGTTGAGAGTAACTGCTCCCCCTCCCTCCTCCGATTCTGATTCACTGAAGACATTGTAACACACCATTTATTTCCCACTCATTCCCCCCCCCCCCCCCCCCCCCCCCGTTACTCCACAAATACCATCATTGCCATTTTTCAGTCAGGGGAAGTTTTGAACTCATCTCCCTTCATCTCACCCTCAGGACATGATCTGTGTTTCTGATCCTAACCAAAATAAACTTGCTGTTTAGCCGTTGGATCCTCCGTTTTTGCAAGTGTTGTGATTCACACATACAGACGCTTTTGTACGAAGGAAATTCATCTATAACAATGCCTCCTGGGATTGGAGATCTGAGTCGCTCCCTCAGTGGTTTTTGAGTTTATTTATAAACAATAGAAATGTATGGGATATAAAGACTAGGGCTGGTCAGTGTATCATTAATTCTAATTATTTTTGCAGAGGATTTAAAAATTAAAAATGTTTTGTTTTTTTCCCTTGACTTACCCTTACTCCACTTTGAGAACCTACATGATGGTAGGCCCTGTCAGGTTTTGCACACACCCATTTTTAGGCTTGCATTTGTTTATTTTAGTTTATACTTAGAAAATAGTGCAGCTTTTGTGTGTATGTAAACAAGACTGTCTACATCCAAACTACAGAATTAACAATGGATGTCAAAATTACAGCATACACTCAAGAGTAAGAGGTAAATTCAGTTTAGCTCTGGGATATATTTCAATTATATTGGGGAAAGACTTGTTTTGTGCAGTTTTTCTGTCACTGCAAGTTTGTTTTTTTTTAACATATGGGAAAATGATTTAATCGAGTTTTGTGAAAATTTTTTTAAAAAAGTCGGATTTTTAGGCTAAATCGCCCAGAAAATGAAATCCTACCTCGTACAGGACAGGTTGGATTTATAGTTTAATAGAGTGCTGCAGGAATAAGTCCATAAACCCAAGTGAGTTAGCACTTTAGAATGGGTTCCTGAGGCCTGAAGTATATGAGATTTTGCAATATCTTTTCAGATAAATCCCTGAAATGAAGTCAGTGATGAACACTTGCATACCAGATTTGAATGTTTCATCTTGCTACTTAAAGAGCACATATTATGCTTTTTTTTTTTAGTTTTAAATGCCTCTTGGTGTGTTCTACATGCCTCCTTCATGTGATAGAGTTCTGCTGTGCTCAAGACAAAAAGTCCACAGCATCAGGGCTTCTCCCATCCCCCTTCTTTGTGGCACCAGCAGTGTGTTCCTCTGGCCCCCAAAATAGACCTACCAGTGTGACATCACACCATTTGTTTTTGTCCTCAGTTTTAGCCCATTGCAGTGCAGAGATGATAGAGCGAATGCAGTGTCGGTGAGCAGCACTGATCTGACCAGTTACCATGAAGTGTTCCTGTAAACCAATCAGAGCAGACTGAGCCCATGTGGGGGAGGGAGCCTTACAGTGATCAGAGCTCTAACAGCATCCCAGACAGAGTGAGGATACAGGTGGATCGGGGGTATTCAGGATGAAAACTAGATAGTTTTTGAACATTAGTGATTGTGAACCAGAGTTAAGGCAAAATATGGGCCCTTGAAAACACATCTATGCTTTTTGAGTGGATGTGTGCAAACAACTGCTAACAAGGACTACAAAAGTGATCAGGACTTTAAGGCTATCATTATAGATCATTTTCAGTAAACCATAATATATACACCACAGCCACACCAATTTGATCAGTTCATTCTGTTTTCAAACAAGGGGTTAAACCATGGCACCTTAAGTTGTAAGTAGGGATGGGAATTAATAAGATTTTGATACCAATGCCATTAACAATTCTGCTTATCAATCCAAATACTGTTGATTTTCTGTAAGATCAAAAGTTGGCCTGTAGGTTTTCAGTGGCAAAAACCACAGTTTTCTGTGCTGTGTAGATGAATGGGTCTTGTTTAACCTTACCAGCATGTAGGCCAGCAGGTACAGTCTTTATATTATCACAGGAATAAAAGGAAAATAGTGAAATACAGAATCAATCGTAATTACATTTAATATTTCAAAGTCTAATACAAAACAAAACTCATGACTTGAGTAGTTTAACTTTGGAACAATTTAAGTTTAACACCCCAGTTTAAACCATCTGAATATTTTTCTGGAAGTGAAACCAGTGGGATGAAGGGAAATCAGTTACACCTAAGTAACCTTGGAGAGCAGCTGGAGTCACCAGATCCATTTACAACAGGGTTAAGTGCACCAGATGGACTGTTAGCGTGAAACCGTCCATCTGGTGCACTAGATTAAGACCTAACGCACATCTGGCTGTAAAGATCGAGTAGAAATGTCTCAAAGGTCCACAGGTTGATGACCCCTAATAACCTTGCCATTAAGGATGGATCAGCCTGATTCAATATTTCTGACATGTTTTACTGAGAGTCTGTTTTAGGAATTGCCTCACCCTTTACGCTGCTGCAGGAGCGCCCACCTGCTGCATTATCTGATTGGCCTGTAATGAATGTGACTGACGGAAGAATCATCCAATCACCTGCCAGATATGCTTTTAAAAGGTTGATCGGTAACTCAAATTGCCCTTAGGTATGGGTGTTAGCATGAATGGTTGTCTGTCTCTCTCTGTAGCCCTGTGATTGGCTGGCAACTGGTTCAGGGTGTACCCCGCCTCTCACCCAGTGTTACCTGGGGCAGGTTCCAGTCCCCCTCGATCTTGAAAGGAATAAGCGGTGTGGATGATGGATAGGTAGACCATTGGGCTGCATTGCAGGAGTCGGAAGGTTGAATGTGGCCCCACCCAGTTTCCCACCCCTGCTTTAGGCCATCTTTTTTCATTTTCACTTTTTGGAATATGCAGCTGGTCTGTTGAAAATGGATCTTGGGCTGCAGTTGGCCACTGCCTGGCCATACTTTGGACACCTCAGGTGCAGAGGAAAGACATGACATATGGATCAGGTCACATTTCAGACTGCAGCTACATCAGAATCAGAATCAGAATTGGTATTTATTGCCAAGTACGTTTGCACGTAAAAGGAATCTGACTTGGTGAATTGGTGCAAAAACAATTGACATATAGTTAGAATAAGAATCAAATTAAGGGTCAGGAGGATTAAAATTAAGTATAAAAAAGGTAGAATAGTGCAAAATTAACTTGGGTATATATCAAAAATATACAAAATATACAATTGGGCAAAAAAAGAACAGGATGCGGTGAAAGAGCTGTACAGATGAGAGTTTAACTTTTTAACAGTATAAATATGATATAAATATAGATATAGATACAGTGTGCGTGTGTATTAGATAAAGATTAGGCTGGGTCACAGTGTTTTATTGGGGGGGGTTAACTGGTGTGAGGTTTTATTCTGGGTAGGGCCACAAAGAGTCTGTGTCCAGGGTGAGAGGAATTGGCCACAATTTTACCTGTATGCCTCTGGGTCCTGGAGTCGTACAGGTCGCAAAGAGATGGCAGGATGCAGAGCGAATGATATGCTCTGCACACTTGACCCTCACTACTCTTCCTTTAACCTTACTGTGGTGCATGTGACCTGATGTAGCCCCTAAAACACATCCTGCAGCACAGGGGCCTCCAGGCCATAGTATGTATTGAAAACAAGGTCCCTGGACACTCTTGAAAGGAGTTACCATGTAACTCAATATTAATTCAGAAAATCCTCTGAATCGATTCACCTCCTGGCCATTGGAGGGCACTGTGGACTTTTTCCTCATTTATACAGAACTGTCATGTTTTTTACTTTTGTACTCTATATGCACAAATAAGTTATTGTTGTGCAAATTTTTATTTCCAGATGTTTTATTGATCAAAAATGTGACATAACACATACATTCACATAGGCATGAAAATAAATATTTAAAAATATTTCTCTAATTTTTTGTGTATTTCTTCTTCTTACTGATTTGACATCAAAGTATTTAAATATATAAAATATTAAAATATTGAATTGAATCACAACCTAAAGAATCGAGGCTCCTACCAATACCCAGCCCTACCACCCTTAAGTATTTTTTTCTTACATAAAGTTTAAAAACATGTTTAAAATGACAGAAATTTGTGCTCCAAATATCGATATTTGGTTCATTTTCAGTCGCTAAATCGTCGAAATCGCCCTCTAACGGCTGATCGTACAGATCGTATTGGTCTGCCGTCGACTACTTTAGTCTATTACGTGACGTCACTGTTTTTTCCTCCCCACTTCCGCAAATAAACCGTCGGAGCGGAGTGCGGAGGCTGGAGCGGAAAGTCAAAACAAAAGGCAGACCTCCCTCCGCAGGACCGTGGGTCATGGTGAAACAGTCGACCGTAGCCGTCAGCTCCACCGGGGACAGGCCTATGTAACAGGTGAGGAGCAGTAAGTTTCTGGAAGTTTCCTGAATTGTTGTTGTCATGGCAGCTCAGTGAGGCTAACGCGTTAGCTCGGACAGGTCTGGTCCAAAGTGCTGTCGGCTGTGTTGTGTCAGCTGCAGGTTTGCTGAATAATGCCTTTGGAACAATGGACATGTGCAATAGCCTGCTAGCCGGCGGCGGTGTTTTATTTACCTGTGCTGGTCGATGTTTGTGGGGTGTTATTCTGAGCTGGAGAGGGGCTGCTGTTGGTTTAGTGAACTTGTTACAGCACTCAAAGCCTCAGTGACCTACATTCTAACACATAAGGTCTGTTTCCACAGAAATTCTTGAGGCTATTAGGCTGTTTTCACTCATAGCACTTTTCTGTGTCACAGGAACAAAGCCAGTCTGTGTTATAAACAGAGATACAGCCCTATGCAGCAGCTGTTATTGTCTGACTTACTCCCTCAGCTTGGTGAAGATATCAAGAGAGACTCTTGAGAGCAGGGGTGTCAAACTGATCCAGTAAAGGGCCACTGTGGCTGCAGGTTTTCATTCCAACCAAGCAAGAACACACCTGATCCAACAAATCAACTGTGTAAAGACAATCCAGTTGATGGAATAATTTGCATCAGCTGTGTTCTTGCTTGGTTGGAATGAAAACCTGCAGCCACAGTGGCCTTTTACTGGATCAGTTTGACACCTGTGCTTTAGAGGGGGGTTATGGTTGAGTAAATATATCTACTTTTGCATGGAAAGGCAGAAATTTATCTAAAGCAATCGGGATGCACAATATTGGATTTTTGCTGATATCCGACATGCAGTAGGGATGGAAATTGATAACAAAGCCATTAAAGGCCCTGGTAACCCACACAGGTGTTAGTGAAGAAAATTAGGGATGCACAACATTATTGGTATGTATAGGGTGACCATATTCTGAAAACCCAAAAGAGGACCCTCAGCAGCATGTGTTGTGTCATGACTAGTGCAGCATGCACGCTCAACATCTTAACAGGAAGGTACATTGGAATAATACCAGTTGTTCAGTGCAGCGCTTTATTATAAATATTAATGCTTTTACTACTATGAATATAAATGCCCCCCTGGTCTTTTTCTTATTTTTTTTGTCAATATATGTGTCAGAAAATGCCCTTTGACTGAATTATTTTGCACCTTTTTTCAGGTTAAAATAAAACATTCTAGCAAGTATTTGTCATAATCAAGTTGTAAAAGCTTAAAACATGTGTAATTAAGAAAAGAAACAAAGAAATTTGAATTTTCAAAAGGTTTTTCTTTATAAACAATTCAAATAAAGCATGTACAACACTTTTGAAAAGTCAAAACCGAAACTTTACCTATTTTGTATTATTTATTATTTATTATATTAACTATTTATGAAATTCAAAAAAGACGAACTCAGCGAAAATACATAAAAAGAGTGGCAAGAAAACAGTCCAGTATGATATTAATGTCATCATTTACAATATGTTTACATTATTTACGCAGAAAATACCGATAAACCACTGATAAATGACTCACATGTTTGTTTCTGAATCCTCTCTCTGCTCTTCGGCTCAGTCACCTCACTTCCTGTACCCCTCCCTCAGGCAATCCAGCCTTTACCTTAATGTCCCATTTCGTCATCCTTTCAGAATCTGTTGGAATTATTTGGATAACGTGGATACTCGAGGAGTTGCGGTAGTTTGAATCATGCACATTTTTTTCTGTAACCAGCGACAGCCTCTTCTGTAGAACAAGCTGAGCCAAACCCGGACATTTTTGGGAATTTTATAAAATCCCCCCGAACATAATTTTATGACCAAAAAGGAGGACATGCCTGGGCAAAAGAGGATGTATGGTCACCATAGGTATGAACGAATGAAATGGTTACTGATAATATGATAAACCACAGTAAAATTTCTGAAGAATAGTATTACCGTCTCCTAAAGTAAAACCGTTGATCAATCAATCAATCAATCAAAATTTATTTATAGAGCACTTTACAACACTCAAAGTGACCAAAGTGCTTTCCAGTTAAAAACAGATAATAAGATAAGAATAAAAAACAGATTAAAAGAAAGCAACAAAAGAACACATCAGGGAAATAAAATCAGATATTACAAATAAATAAAACAAGACAAAATAAAATAACATGTCACCACGTCACTGTGTATTAAAAGCCAGTCTGAAAAAATATGTTTTGAGCCGGGCTTTGAAAAGGCCAAAGTAAGTAATGGTGTGCATGTCGGGGGGGAGTTTGTTCCAGAGTCTGGGTCCAGCAACTGAGAAGGCTCGATCACCCCAGTGCTTATACCTGGCCCTAGGGACTTCCAAAAGCAACTGATTTGAAGACGTTAATGCCCTGTTGGGGTTGTGGACAGAGAGCAGTTCGGTCAGATAAATAGGTGCAAGGCCACCATGTTTGATACCTTATTTTGTCAATAACTCCAGCTCATTGCCTGGAAAAGCCAGAACTTTGTGTCTGGAGAGAGAGTCCTTTGATAAACCCCAGAAAAAAAGACAAAAATACAGGACCAAAACTGATAAATTAATGGGCAGGTCCAAAATAAGCAAAACAGAGAACCATTTCCGAATGACATTTATCACGTGTAGGAGATACAGAGGGATAAAACTTATGCAGCATGACTTTGGAGAAGTTAAAGTGATGAATGACTTTAAACTGAACTAACCCATGTTGACTATTCATCAAACATATACAAATGGGAAAGTGAAGTCCCCCATCATTTTTCAGGCAAAACATTACTTTGCCTTTCCCAAGACTCCTCAAGACAGTTGGTAGACATAGTATCAACACAGATTCACAAATTTAATAATAAGTTTCTTACTTTCAGATGAAAGAGAGTGACCTGACATGCCAGACAGACAGTACATCCACCACGGAAATATTTCACTAGTCCTGCAGAATTTCATACAATGAATCAGGCGGGTCCATCTGCTCTACAAGGTTTGAAAGAGAGAGTGAGGGTAGTGACGGTAGTAGCTTTTCCACAACTCCTGTAAATGATACAATTCTGGATCACCACGCGAATATGCGGACCACCACCAAAATTTAATGGCTTCTTCCTTGGATGAAACCAAACCTCTGGTAAAATTCTCATGTAAATCCATCCAGTAGTTTTTGCATGATCTTGCTAACAGACAAACATAGGCTGGTGAAAACATAACCTCTTTTATCAAAGTCTCCACCAGTGAGAATATTAGAGGACCCATCTTCTGGAAATAATCCAAAAACTTAACAAAAGAATGTAGGATCATCAGAATTTGGGACATATGTATTCAATAAAGTCATTGGACGTGAGTTGCATGGTTAAAACCCATTCAAACAAAGCGAGGAATAATATGTTCCCGAAAAACATTCAGAATATGTTTTATGAATGAGAAGGGGGTTATAATTTAACAAAAAATTCAAATCTCAAGGTTAGAAGTGTGCGTACAACATTGAAAAGTTTTTGTATCTCTGTTAGTGGAGTTAAACTGGAACAGACTGAGTACAGAACTAAAGCAAATTTCAAGCATAATTCTGTTTAAAAAGGGGCATTAAGAAATGATTTTCCTGAGGTACATTGATTAATAAAAACCACAAGGTGCTTTTCTGATTAGTTGGAGGAAAATTTTGCAGGGTATGGTAAATACATTTGTAAAGAAGGTTTAGGTATGATTGTAGTTTTTTGGTAAATTTAAGACAGTGTTATGATTTCAGTTAGGAAGTAAAGTACAATTTAAGGGGGTAAGATTAGATAAGTTTATACTTCCTCCTACTCCTTTTCACTCATGTAAGCTGAGAGGCTTTAAAAAAATTGCAGGTTCAGCTACCGTCTTGTTTTATATTATTTTATTTTTTGATGATCACTTATTTGTATTTTTAACTGTTTTTAAGTTGTCATTTACATGATAGAAAAAAATATATAAATCAATCAATCATTCAAAATTAGCTCAGGCCTATAAATCAGAAAAACAACAAAACATACAATCTAAGATGGATGGATGTTTCCGTGTGCACATTATTCCTAATGTTGTCAGAAGTTCGAGCCTGAAGAGCTCTCTACATACCAGTCCAGAGGATTTTCTCATTTTACACCACATTACCCAATCTTTCTGTGTCCATCCTGAGAGAAGTCACACCTGAGCTCAACATCATTTCTTTAGCTTAACATTAGTGCAATTGTTTAGAACAGGTCTGGTCTGCGATGTGCTTTTGACTTAGTTTAAAATGTTTTCATGACCTTCTCTGAAACAGGTTGCCTCCATTTTGAGTGTATTTTCACAAATTTTCTCTACAGGGTCAGCAGCACCGGCAACTCCACTGACCCACGCCCTCCCCCTGCCCATGCCCCCCACCCTGCCGTCAGACTGAGGGTCGTCCGTCCGCCTCTCCACCTCCGCCACAGACTCCCAGCACCATGGTGGACGTCACCAAATGGCCCATCTTCAGTGTGATGGGATCCCAGGAGCTCGCTAATATACGGAAAGCCTGTGTATTTGGAACGTCTGCTAATGAGGCCATCTACATCACCAACGACGATGAGGTGAGCTTAATGGTGCTGCTAAAGACTCCGCTCGCCCCTCTGGTGATGTAAGAGTCTCAGGATCACTTTGAGAGGTTAAACTGTGCAGAAATAATCACGAGAGGACCGGTTTGTTTTACTCATTTATGGCTGTACATTCCCCCATGAATCCTTCAGTGACAGTTTCCAGAAAGATGAATATTTGACAGAATTTTAGAGATTTTAAATATCTGTGTTATATCTGAACAGATTTTGTTAGATCTTGAAGGTTTAGGTCTTTATTTCATTCTGTAAGTATATAAAACATTTACTACAAACAAAGAAAAATCTCAAACATGTGAATGAAAAGGAGCAGAATGAAGAAAAATCTTATAGAGTCTGCCCCTTTCTCACAAGATATTAATTAACCAAACACGTCAGTGTAGACTGGATAGAATTAGATAGAACTTTATTGATCCCTTTGGAAGACTCCCTCAGGGAAATTAAGAAAATCCGGATTCTGCCACAGTTCAACATCAGTCAAAAATGCAACGGGGTCTCCAGTGTCAGCCATTTTAATGAAACAAGCCAACCAATCAACCAAATCAAAGTCATACAGTCTGAGGCAGGGGTGGGCAACTGGTGGCCCTTCAACTCACTCACTGTGGCCCACCAATCCTTTCAAAATAAAAAACTAATTGGTAATACAAAGAAAACATGACTACTGCTAAATATGATTCGTCACGAGAGACTAGTTCTACATAATAAACACATTAGGATAGGTGATAAAATATTTCTACTAACCTTAGATTGCTGGTACAGGTAGTGTTTTTTACAAGTCATTAAATAACTTATTTGGCTATGATTGTATCTCTAAACATTTTTTAGGCATTAAAATATAACATAGTGTTAGTAGAAGCTATATTTGGAAAAAATGGTAAAGGTCATATATTTGTGCTCTAAAAACTGATAAATATTCATTCTTTTATTACATTAAAAAGAAGCTTAAATTGGCTTTACTATGTGTCGTGCTCATTAAATTGTTAATTTTTCAGCTTTTGAGTTTGAATATGTAAGTGTTGGTATAATCCTTTTTTGAACCTTTATATTTGCTATTTTTTTGTGTATTTATATATTTTTTTCCTCAGTGAGAGTGCCTTACAGTATGCAACAGTGTAGCCCTCGGGCACTGAAAAAAAAATTCTGTGGCCCTCTTGGTAGTCATAGTTGCCCACCCCTTGTCTAAGGCCTGCGTCTGTCCATTATTGGCACTATGGATGTTTCTTTTGCTTTTTTAAGTATATTTTTGGTAATTTTATGCCTATGATAGAGACAGTGGGTAGACTTGTGAAAGGGGATGGAAGAGGGTGGTGGAATATTCTGCAAATGGGCTTCAAACTCCTGCCAGCAGACAAACGTTTAAAGGATGTGTCTGGTGGCTTACCACTCTGCTAAACCAAGTTTTTATAACCTTTTTTGTCTTTTCGTGTCTTGCCTGACCCGAGTCAACGGGTATAGCTAGCCTGCCTTTGCCTACAGTCAACAGATAAACTCTTCAGCAACTCTAAATGGTTCTGTGTGCTTGTTGTGATTAATTTTTTGCCATGTTATGTTACGTTATCTTCTACTATCATACTATTGTCTTCTTGTACTCCTCAACAGAGGCTTTGTTTTGTTGACCTACTTCTGCAGTGGTTTGCGCTAGAGATGTGATGTTCATGAATGAGTTGAGTCTTTTGAACAGTAGATCAACAAAACAAAGCCTCTGTTTAGGAGTAGAAAAAAATAATACTAAAATAGTAGAATATAATGTAACATAACGCACTAAAAAAACAAGCCACAACAAGCACACAGGACTGTTTAGAGTTGCTGAAGAGTTTGTCTAATGACTGAAGGCAGATGCAGGCTAACACTACCCATTGACTCCCAGTGTTTGAGCTTAGCTAATTAGCGGTGGGCGACCTTTGCCTGTCTCTTTCTTGTTACTGCACGCACAGTCGAAAGAATGTTGTGTATCTGCTTGTCATGAACTCGGGAGTGGGGCAAGACAGGAGAACAAGAAAAAAGTTGGCATATCGCTCTAAGACTGAGAATTTGCTCAATGTTTGTGATCAAATTTTATTTGTTTTAAGTTATGTGCAAACTAAAGGCAGCTTTAGTTAAAGGCACGTTAGGTCTCATGAGCCCTCTTAATGTTTTTGGATCTGAAGTCTGACCTTTCACCCTCTGATCCTTATTATATGATCCTCCTTTCACACTCAGGTGTTCGTGTTTGGGTTAAACTGCAGTAACTGTCTGGGAACAGGGGACAGCCTGAGCACCATCGTACCCAAGAAGCTGGACTTCCTGAGCGGGAGGAAGGTGGTCAGCCTAAGCTACGGCAGCGGCCCCCACATCCTGCTGGCCACAGAGGGTACGCGCTCCAAAACTTTCTAATCCTCCGCCTCACTGTGGGATTATGAGCTGCTGCAGGAAGACTGATGGTTTTTGTGTGTTTCAGAGGGCGAGCTGTTCGCCTGGGGTCACAACGGGTACAGCCAGCTGGGAAATGGGACAACCAACCAGGGCGTCTCTCCAGTGCTCGTATCAGCCAACCTGCTCAATAAGAAGATCACAGAGGTGGCGTGCGGCTCTCACCACTCTATGGCACTGACGGACTCAGGAGAAGTGAGTGTTTGTGGAAATGAAAGTCATTTTAAGTGCAGATCTACAAACTTTTAAAGTGAAGGTGAGACAGGAAGCTCTCTGTCATGAGCCTTAAAGGAAGAAGCTTCATGTTTTAGATGTCTGCTTCACTCATTCAGGTGAACACAATACCTAAAGAATGCTGACAGGGAGTTTTTTCACATTTTACTAAAACATCTGCTCTGACTCAAGGATGACCAGAGCAGATTTTTAGGGTCATAGGTCAAGGGTCAAGGTAAATGGGCCTTTTCTTCATTTTGACGAACTGACAAACTGTGACCCAACTGGAGGAAAAATTTCAGCTTCATTGATGAAAAGATCGAGCACTCTGGGCCAGATATAGTACAGAACATGACAGTATGCCAACACACAAAAAAGTTTAATAATTAACCAAAATGAGCAGCAGGTGGCGATGCTGCTAGAGAGGGAAATATTCTGGGTTACAGTCAATTAGCTGCATTTTGATTATGACCAAAAGTGCATCTTTGGACACAAGGTTTCAGGACTATAAATGTAACTGTAGCTGTGATAACCCTGCGTCAGTGGACATACTGAACAGCCCTGTATTAATTATATTCTATAACTAGCGCTAAATAAGCCAGTGAAATAAAAAAGTCCAGCTCCTGAGAAGTTGTTCTAAAAAGACTTAGAAACATGGAGCTTGAGCTGAGGACCCACTTATTGAGTATATAAAAAAAGGTACCATTAAAACGGTTGTCAATTAGCATTACAGGGTATTATAGTCACCTGTTGTTGAGGAGTGTAAATAGACGCCACTCCACTACATAAAAATTCCTCTTCAAAACAGAGCACAGGATTTTTTCCGAACATTTTTCATTGCCCAGACAAAGGCTCAAGACCCACTGGAAAAGGGTCTGTGACCCACCAGTTGAGAATCACTGATGTAAAGAATGCTGATAGGGAATTTCATCAAAAATAATTTGTTTTTAAAGGTTAAAGGTCAAGTACATGGACTTCACGTCCATACTTACTTTTGTACTTGTGAAAACACTTTTAGGATTTTCTTTAAACTTTGCTCAAATATCTATCCTAGGGATGCAACAATGCATTGAGCACATGGTTTGGTGCATACCTCATTTTTTTCTCCTCGGTTTTCGGTTTAGTTCTGTTTGGACGACTTTGCCATTTTAGTCCTTTTTACATTTGAAAAAAATCCATATAAAGGCGCTTCAAAATTTTCCAGAGCAGAAAAGAGTTATTTAGGAGAAAAGGCTATTTTTTAAATTTCTAACAATGTCTTTATCTTGCTATCAAACAAGAAGAGATATACCCATTAACATCCTTGATGCAATTTATGATACAAAATTTAAAGAAAATACATAAATATGCTATATCTGCATTATCTGTTGTATCTATTTTATGATGCTAGAGAAACAAACAAATTAGACTTTTAAACAACTGACATTATTCACGTTTTAGACAAAAAACTTGGTTTTCTTTGCTTGATATGTGACTCTTGGCACTTGTAGAACACTTAAGGTGCTTAAACAATCACTGCCCTCCATCCTTGCGCCCTAACTTGTCATTTTGAACTCCCCTTGAAAAGTGGTGCAGCAAAAAGTCTGTCTCCTATTTTGATGCCAGAGTGTAACATCGCTGCAAAACTGCAACTGGCTACTCACTCAGTATTGGCACTGAAAAGCCAAACAGCTGTGAACTTGTGTTAAATAAATTTGAAAGCTGGTGTTTAAAGTACTGAAATGATAAACATGCATTTATTCTGCTAGTGCAGGGGTCACCAACCTGAAGATCTTGAAGTACTTGTAGATTTTTGCCATGTTTGTAGTAGATCTTTATCACTGAATGTGCATCACTTCTAAATCTGAAAGCTGGTGGACTGTTTCGCAAATCGAATGGATATATGGGTCTAGCTTATCCAGACGTTTTCCAAGCCAAATCAATCTGAGGTCTTTTGTTATCTGATTTGTTTTTAGACAAGCAAAACAGTCAAACTGTTAAAACTGTGTCGTGGACCTGCATTGTTCCCGTCCTTAACTCTTAAAATCATGAGTTTTGTTTTGTAACAGGCTGCACAAGTTGGTGAAAGCAAACGTGACTTGTGTCATCCCCTAAATGTTTTTTGGTAGTTTTTGTTAGGTTTACCCTCTAGCAGAAGCCCATGGTTTGGGACATACCTTGTTTTTGTCCTCTGTTTTTGGTTTAGTTCTGTGTGGACGACTTGCCATTTTTGTACTTTTTGCATTTGAAAAAAATAAATTTAAAGGCGTTTCAAAATTTTCCAGAAAAGGAAGGAAGTATTTAGGAGAAAAGACTGTTTTTTGAATTCCTAACCATATTTTTATCTTACTGTCAAACAAGAAAAGACATATCCGTAAACATCATTGATGCCATTTATGATACCAAATTTAAAGGACTGAAAAAGGTTGGTGACCACTGAACTACTGCTATGAGAAACCTCCGAGTTTTGGCTCTTCAACATTTGTGATATTATAAAACTTCTGATTTTCAAATTTCCAATTTCTTTTTTCTTTCTTTTTTAAATTTCCAATATAGTTTTTGTTAGGTCAGGAGTGCTGCCATAGCAAAGATTCAGTAACAGTCTTTTCTTCACAGGTGTATGCATGGGGCTACAACAACTGTGGTCAGGTGGGTTCAGGCTCCACAGCGAACCAGCCCACCCCCCGAAGAGTGTCGAGCTGCCTGCAGAACAAACTGGTGATCAGCATCGTCTGTGGTCAGACCTCATCTATGGCTGTGGTGGACAATGGAGAGGTGACTGTCCTGATGTGGCTTCAGACAGGGTTTCATCCAGCTCAGCACGGCTCTCATGTCATCTTCACTTCTCCTCAGGTGTACTGCTGGGGCTACAACGGGAACGGGCAACTCGGACTTGGAAATAACGGGAACCAGCTCACTCCCTGTCGCCTTGCAGCTCTGCAGGGTGTCTGTGTGCAACAGGTTTGTTTCTTTGGCGCTCGTTGTTGTGGCTGATTTAGAGATCTGCATGTCAAGTTGTTTAACGAAACATCGATCAGAGCAGGCAGGTCAAGTTTTTAACAGATATGATTAATGTTTCAAACCACACTGCTACAACTAACTCAGTCAGAGGTGGTCCTATTCTAACAGTGAAGCAGCCCTAAAGTCTTTAAGGATCTTTTATTGTTTTTTAAATCTCTTAATGGATTTACTCCTCCTTATTTATCCAGTTTGCTGTTACCCTATGTACCCAGTAGAGCCCTCAGGTCTTCAGGTAGTGGTCTTTTAATGGTACCCGAAGTTAGAACTAAAACATATGATGGATCATCGTTTCAATATTATGGCCCTCGTCTGTGGAGCAGTCTACCTGAAGACCTGAGGGCAGTACCTACTGTTCATATTTTTAAAGGCAAACTCAAGACCTACCTCTTTAGTCTGTCTTTCAGCTGATTATATTTATTATAATTCTTTCTTATTTATTTATTTATCTTAATCCTCTTAACCTGTTTTATTTCTCCATTTCAGTTCAGATTTACTCTTTTGGAATTTTATTCTGTTAATCAATTTTCTTTCATCATCCTACTTTAGCAGATGTTATTGCGCATTTGATGTTTGGCCATAGAATTTTACCACATTTTTATTTCTAATGTATTTTGATCTCATTTCTTATCATGATTTTTTAAATTTTTTTATTGTAATGTCATTTTAGTCTTAGCTCCTGTGTTTCCTCATTTTTAATTAGGGTCCTCGCCTTAAGGGAAAGGTCCTTGTTTTGGGTCCGTTTCTTTTTTCTTATTGTTATTCTTCAACAAGCGCTTTAAACCTTAATTTGACCCCTTTAACATTTTTTAAAAAATCAACAAAATTGGCACACACCCTAGATCTGGCGAAAAATTTGATAAAATGAAAAAAATAAACTCCAAATATGCCAAAATGAGCTCTCTAGCACCCCCTAGGCACACTGAAATGGCCCTCACGGCCAGTAGAAATGTTTAGAGAGATCAAACCAACTGCGAAACGTTCGTCTCATCAAGACCCACAAATCACGCACCGACACCCCTGACCTGTCTCGAACAGGAACCGGCAATTTGACTTTCAAAGTAAAATTTTGCCTAAAAATTGCTCTTCTAACAAAAATTATCTCCTCCTAGGCCGTAAATGGTATCAGCTTGAGACGTGCACAGGTGACACAGTAGGCCCTGCTAATCAGAAGTTCTGATTCGAGATAGCGTTTCCTCGGTCCTCTAATTCTGTTTTTTGTTAGAATCTCTTCTTCATGTCTTTGTGTGTGTGTGTGTGTGTGGGGGGGGGGGGGGGGGGGGGGGGGGGCTGTATGTGGATAGTGAGGGTGGGTAGGGTCATGTAATTTCATTGTATTCAACCTTCTAGTTTTTATTTTATTATATGTGTATTTTTATGTGTTTTTTTTATGTTGAACACTTTGTGCTACAAGATTTAGTATGAAAAGCGCTATACAAATAAAGTTTGATTGATGTCGATTTTACATCTCGTGTCTACTTCACCTCCCTGATCAGATTGTTTCAGGTTATGCTCACTCTCTTGCACTCACTGACGAGGGTATGCTCTACGCTTGGGGGGCGAACACGTACGGACAGCTCGGCACAGGAAACAAGAGCAACCAGCTGAGTCCCATTCAGATCATGGCTGAGAAGGAAAGGTGAGTTGAACCATCTGAACAGAGACGATGACCCGTGTTATCACCGTGCTGTAAACTGCTCTCTCCTCTGTCAGGGTCGTGGAGATCGCTGCCTGTCACTCTACACACGCATCAGCTGCTAAAACCCAGAGCGGTCAGGTGTACATGTGGGGCCAGTGCAGGGGCCAGTCTATCGTACTGCCCCACCTCACGCACTTCACCTGCACAGATGATGTCTTCGCTTGCTTTGCTACACCCTCGGTCATGTGGAGGCTTCTTTCTACGGGTAAGACGAGGTACAGTGATGGTGATGTTGTTATGGGCTCATTCATTTCAAAGCTTCAAGCTGTGAGGTACGGGCCTCTGAATAGTCGGACTTCAATCAGGCCTGCACCATATGAGGAAGAGATGAGCCCTCACCAGTTTTTTTTTTCTTCCTGTCTTTTCTTTTCTGGCATCTTGATTTATGTTCAGGTCCTGGCATTGTTAAAATCAGTCAAACACAGCAGTTTGATTTACTGGGACTGGCCACATTAACATAAAAAAACACAACAAAACAGTTTTGATATTGACAGCACTTTTTAATTAAGTTTTATAGTCTTTTGCCTAAAATAGCTTTTAGTTTTAGTCATAACTTAGTCATCTAAATTGTTTTAATTTTAGTCTAGTTTTAGTTGATGAAATTTCACATTTTAGTCGACGAAATCTACTGTAAATTTAGTTGACTAAAATATGAAGTGTAAATTGTAAGGCATCTGATTGGATCACTCCACAACTTATCCCGCCACACAACCAAAGTAGCTGTGACTGGATATATCCCTAACTTGTCCCTACTTTCTACATGACTAAATTAGGTCTGATTGGATTAAGTCTCTGTCAAACATTTTTGTCTAGTTTTTATTTGTTGATGAAAATGTCAGCTAATTTAGTTTTTGTTTATGTCCATGTGCACTTGTTTTCATTAGTTACTGTGTAGTTTTTATCAGGGGAAAAAAAGTTCTTGATGAAAACTATGACGAAAATAATTAGTCAACAAAAATTAACACTGCAACAAAACAAAAACAGAAGTAATTTGGGGTATTTCTGTTAAAATTGTGTTTGGGTTGTCATTGTTCAAATAAAGTCAACCATTTTATCAACCATTTCCAGTTTTTTTCTGTCCTCCTATATTCGCAGTCTGATGTGCGGGTGTATTTTCTCCCTCCAGAGCACGATGACTTCCTGACCGTGGCTCAGTCTCTGAAGAAGGAGTTTGACAACCCGGAGACAGCCGACCTTAAGTTCTGCGTTGATGGCAAATACATCTGTGTGCACAAAGCAATCCTCAAAATCAGGTCAGGACTCTGAGCTCTTGCCTGTTACTTCATTTTCTGTTTCTATAGGATGTAAAACATTCTGAAACCCGAGTGTGTACGCAGGTGTGAACACTTCAGGTCCATGTTCCAGTCTCACTGGAATGAAGATATGAAGGAGGTGATTGAGATCGATCAGTTCTCCTACCCTGTGTACCGCTCCTTCCTGGAGTTTCTGTACACTGACAACGTGGAGCTGCCTCCTGAGGACGCCATCGGTCAGAAGCCCAAACGCACACACGTCACAGCCTGACCTTTTCTGACATTTGTGAATACTGACAGTGTTTGTATCTGTGATTCTGCTCTGCCAGGACTGCTGGATTTGGCCACGTCATACTGCGAGAACCGCCTCAAACGTCTCTGTCAACATATCATAAAGAGAGGAATCACGGTGGATAACGCCTTCTCCCTGCTGTCTGCTGCCGTGCGCTACGATGCAGAGGTGATCATCTGTTCTCAGTGATTAACCACAGAGCTGTCAGTGAAGAAGCCTGATTTAAAAAAAAACATGAATCAAAGGGTTTTGTGAGGCTTTGAAACATAAATGAAGGCTATGGGGGGGGACACAACATAGGTACGTCAGTGTATCATTACAATATGGCCATAGTATTGCTACCTCCAGATATCTAACCTTGCAGTGCAGCTGGATCAGCCTGATTCAGTGTCTGTAATCATGCAGATCAGCCTTGCCAAGCTCAACTAATGTGACCAGTCCAGTCAGGGTCCTTGCACAGACATTAGCATGATGCTAACAGCTTCAGTAGCACTTTAATCAGATCTGGACCCCATTTCTTTGTTTATTGAAAACAAATAAGATACAAAGGATAATTTCGCTCCACTTTTACCATTTTTTGGTGAGAGTTTGTTCTATAAAGTGGCTTACATTTTTAATAAGCTTGCTTCACTCTCGAGTCCATAACAAGCAGGTAGAAACCATTTTTTTGGCTGTGCATGCAGTAACAAGGAAGAGACGGGCACAGCTCACCCACTGCTAGTTAGCTTAGCTCAAACACTGGGAGTCAATGGGAAGTGTTAGCCTTCCTCTGCCTACAGTCATCAGATAAACTCTTCAGCAACTCTAAACGGTCCTGTGTGCTTGTTGTGACTTGTTTTTTTACCGCCTTATGTTATGTTACCTATTTTTAGACTAAGATTAGCACTTAATGTAATTTTCAAAAGAAATACATAAGAAACTCAACCGCAGGGCGCATGCGCAAACCACCACAGACGTGCTTTTATGTACGTCAGCAGAACACAAAAACTGGAGTTTAAGGGGTTAAATTTTTAAATGGATGGAATAGTTGCCATTTACGATGAGAACGGAAGTTATTAGTAGTACTTTTTTTTTAAGGAATTATACATTAATACAAAATATTTCTATGGCAGTCTTTGTTGGAGGTATTTTTCCCTGAGAGACACCGGTGTCACACTTACAAGCTGCAAATTGCCCCTCAAAGCTTCATATTTGTTTTAAATGCTTCTATCTGTCAGAGAAGCTTGATAAAAATAATTTATTTGCTGCTAATGCTTTTTTCATGTTGCTTTTTGATTTATATTGCATTTGAGATTGAGATTTATTTATTTTTTTAAAAATGGGACAGTATGCATTAATGAACATTTAACAAACATAAATGATAGAAATAAAACACACAGAGCATATTAAAAGACGAGCAACATACATAAACCATAGACAACATAAACGACATTCAGTCCAAATATAAAATGGGCTGAGAGTTGAGGGGCCATGGGAATTTTACACAATGAATTATAAAGTGCTGGAGTGCTAACTAAAGTCCCAAATACTAAAGTGCAGAGTGTTAGCTGCCTGGGAGCTTAGGTCCACATTATATTGCACATTGCCCTACTGCCCAAGTTTATAAAGTGCCAGACTGGATATAATATTGCATGGTGCCCATAGCACGTGGTTGCACATGCAGATGTGAGTAGATATTGCACTGAAAAAGCATACATAGATGTCTTGTGTAAGCACTAATTCACAAAAATGGCATACATAGATGTACTTACAGTGGACAATCATGGATGGTGCCCCAACACACTGAGTTGCCCGTTAGACATGCACACAAAATTAGACACAGTTATGATTACAGATCTGGTTTTCCAACAGCCATGCTCTGAGGTGCTTGCAGAAGGAAGCCAGAGTCTGTAGTTCACACGTTGTGCTTGGTATTTGGTTCCAGGTCTGGGATGCGTGAAATGAGAGCACTGCTTGACCGGAGGCACTTTTTCAAAATGGTACAACGCAGTCACCTCTAAGGCCTGCTCTGGTAGATCTACTGGAGTTTTTTTTCTACAAACTCTTGAAATGGAGGTGGAGCTTGATCATGTAGAATCTTATAGACAAGTACAGAATCAGTATATCTTATCGTGTTGCCCCAGCTTAGACACTCGTGCTTTTCCATTATCAGGTAGTGGTGGTACGACAAAACAAAACCTCCCACAGCTCTCTTTGAAAAGCTTTTAACCTCCCACCAAAGCACAGAAGCACAAATCACAGAGAGAGGAAAATAAAAGTCAAGGTCACGAACACCCTGACCTGTAAGAGCAAAAACAGCTGCCATGAAAAATATGATCACCTGAGTAACAAGAATCAAAGTGTTTTTTTTTTTTCTAAAATAACAATCTGCTGATCAGTTTTTTCCTCCTGTCATTTCAGGACCTCGAAGACTTCTGCTTCAAGTTTTGTGTGAATCACCTCACTGAGGTCACCCAGACGGCTGCTTTCTGGCAAATCGATGGCAACCTCCTCAAAGATTTCATCTGTCGAGCCAGCCGCTGTGGAGCCTTCAAAAACTGACCCCAGCCGTAAAAAGATCGAAGGCCAGGAGGCAGAGACGCTGCATGGAGTGATTTCACAAAGCAGCGCTTCACTCTGAGCCGCCTGCACGTCTCCTCACTGACAGGTGGCCACACAGGGGACATTTTTAGGACATTTCTGTAGCTGCTGAATCAGATCAGAGCAGGTAAGTACAGCTTAAAATGAGGAGGCGGAGCTTACAGGTAGCAGTCCAGCCACAGTGCCTGGCCAGCAGACTCTGTCAAAGTGGCTGTTTTTTATGAACTTGAAGATTTTGCCAGTCGCCTGATTTTTCTTAAACTTTACTATTATTTTGTCGAACTGACCAACTTATTTCCTTAGTTTTTGCACTTGTTTGAAACATTTTGATTTTGTTGCTCTGACCTTGACGACTGGATCGCTGTTTGGCGTGCCATCTGGAATCAAAGTTTTCAGTTTGAGCTTTGAGGATTTTTGCACTTGAAGATGTAGGAGTTGACCAAAAATATTAAAAAACAATCAAGACAGATTCAAGCCTTTATTAGGTCAGTTTAGGTCAAACTATTTTAGTAGCAAATATATATCCTGGGGTCTGTACTTTGAAAGGATTTCAGCGAACAGGTATTTTTGGAGACCTGGCTTTACTAATCCTGGCATAAGACCACACTAAGTCACACATGGCTGATTATAATCTCGGCAAATAAACCCATGGATCATATGCACATGTAGCATGAAGGGGCAAAATATCCCTCTAATGGAAATATCACGGTCATGAGAACACAAACCTTCGCCAAGGTACCTCACATATTGTTACATCAATAAGCAATAGTTCCATGATAAAGTTACCATCATAATATGATTCCTTGACCCTGAAAACCCACACCTAGCACTCAGAATCATGTTGATGTCATTATTAGTTAGACAGTTGTTGAGCAAAAACGATCGTTTGCTAATGGTGATTATCTGGATCACCATCAAAATTTAATCATTTCTAAGTTGGACCATTACAAATATCTTTGGAAAATTTCAGCAAAATCCGTCCAGTAGTTTTTGTGTAATTCTGCTAACAAACAAACAAACATACGCCGACAAAAACATAACCTCCTTGGCAGAGGTAGCAACTCAAGAAGTTCTCGATGGATTTTGATGTCATTTTCAGGGAATGTTGGTCATGGCACAAGGAAGAATTGATCAGATTTCGGGGGTAATCCCAATCCAGATGCAGATCCAGGATTTTTTAAAGGACTCATTGACACTGCAATATGGGCAGTTTTTGACACTTTGGCTAATAATGTGGCTAATAATGTTAGCAATGCTTTGAAAAAAATTCATGCAATTGCACATCATATGGGTCCATGCAGGACCGCAGTCAAATCCAGATTTGGTATTTTTCATTCTGGGTTTCAGTCTGGATCAGCGGCACATGGCTTAGCTTATCCTCTAGTCTGGATACTGAGCCCATCCCAAAGTCTAAAACACCTCAGACCTTATGTCGCAGGCTTTCTGCTTAACATCCACAAACCTTAGGCTGATATTCTGAACCATCATGACGTATTTTCTACTCTATAGAAAAAATACAAAGAAAAGGAGGTCAGCTAGGGACCACAACACAACAGAATCTAGACAGTGATCACACATCAAGACCACAGTCGGCTCAGCAGGTCAGATGACCACTCCCCTCTAACTGGATCAGTTTTGAACCACCTTCAGCCTGAAGCTCAGTTTTCTCTGAAGATGCCCTGTAAACTGAAAATCCTGCCTCACAGTACAGGACCCTGCTGGATCCTTGGTGATGCATGGCTTTGTGCTCTTGCCTCTGGATTCTGGACTCAAGGAGGGGCACTCAGGTTACATTCAGAATAAGTTAATTTAAGTCTAACATTGTTACAGAGGGGGCTGCATGACCAGGAAATAAATGTTACTTTGTTTTTTATTTTGATCAATCTTGTGATTTTGATTGATTTATCTTTTGGAAATTAAAAAATCAACCTATTTTTTTCTGGCCTTTTCTCACATAAACCCCTGAAATTTCAAGGACGGGTGGCCTCCAAAACCTCCCTTACCTACTCTTTGGACAAATTAGTACAAATGCTTTGGAGTAGGGCTGGGCAACACTGATGCACAACAATATCTTGAAATACTGTATTTTATTGATTGTTATATTTTTATTACTGTGAAGATAAAACTGATGTATGGATGCAAGAGATTGGATTCTTTGCTGATATCCAATATGCCAACATTTTAAAAATTATTATTATTATCATTGTTAAGCTGATACCAGTGTCCAAAAAGATAAATGAAAATAACTTAAGGTAGTTTTTTTAATTACTCTTACATTATATGTGAAATAGGATTTTAAAAGTAACAGTAAAGTCAAGCTTTTAGCCTCGTCTGTGGCTAAGCGCTACAATCACTGACTTACTAACCTGCTGACAGAAAATCAGTCGTTCTCGTGGATCTGTGTTAACGTGCATCGTTATCACACAGTCCCTGTGTGAACGTGGAACGCTTATGAAAACACAGGAAAAGCCTTTCCATTCCTGGTGATAACGTTGTGGTTGTGTAAACAGGCCCATAGATGGCAGCATATGTTGCTCTAAAACCTGTATGTACTGTTCAGGATTAATGGTGCCTTCACAGATGTGCAAGTTACCCATGCCATGGGCACTTAACCCCCCACCACCACCGCCACCCTCATAGATGCTGGCTTTGCTGCGATAACAATCTGTACGGTCCTTTTCCTCTTTAGCCCAGAGGACGCAACGTCCATGATTTCCAAAAACTATTTGAAACGTGGACTCGTCAGACCACAGCAGACTTTCCACTTTGAGTCAGTCCACCTCAGATGAGCTCGGGCCCAGAGAAGCCGGGGTCTCAGGGTGTTGTTGATAAATGACTTTGGCTTTGCATGGTAGAGTTTTTACTTGCACTTGTTGATGTAGCAACAGATTGTCTCCACCGACAATAGTTTTCTGAAGCGTTCCCAAGCCCACATGGTAATATCCTTTACAAAATGACATTGGTTTTAAATCCAGTGCCACCTGAGGGATAGAAAGTCACAGGCATTCAGTGTTGATTTTCAGCCTTGCCTCTTAAGTACAGCGATTTCTCTGGATTGTCTGAATCTTTTGATGTTATGGACTGTAGATGATGAAATCTCTAAAGTCCTTGCAAATGTACATTGAGAAACATTTTTGAAATGAAATTATTGTGGGAATTTCAGGAGTTGTGTGCAGAAACAAAGGCTGCGTTTTAAATAAAAATAAATAAACCAAATTCATGATGATGTAACATTTGTGATCTAAAAAAAGTTTAGGAACTTAGAATATTTTGGGCAAGTTCATCGCTGCTGCAGTTCAGTACTTTCTTCTGAAAACTTTTCTGTTACATTTAAAGCCCTGTGATTTTTATAAAGCTCTCACCAAAGTAGGATTTTGTTAGTATTTAGACTTTTCTCTCAGTCTTTGTTACAGGTATGAAAAAGAGAATTATGTGCCAAATATATTGATTCCATAGACGTTAAAGAATGACTTTGTGCAGCTACATCTCTGTTCTTTTATAAAAGCTGCTCTAGTTTGTATTTTATGACCGCACAGTCAGTTTTTGTCTGCTAGTTGTTAACATTTTCTGATTTAAAGCTGAAAAACCCACAAAACGGTTAGATATGAGTTTACAGTAAAAAGATTTGACTGTAGAGACATGAAGCAGTTCAGGTCTGGATTTAAGGACATGAGGAGGTCACAATGGTGCATGCATGAAGAAAACACTATTTTCCAGTATTATTGTACATTTGCTGTATTTCTGCTCTCTCAGTATTTTGAAGTTCATATTCTCATCTATGCAGGACATTTCTATTTTTTAATCAATGCATATGCTTATTAATTAATTCTGAGTTATTGAAAGTGCCAGTTAAATTTTATGAACCTGAGCTTGTTAATAAAAAAAATGACTATTTACTTTTGTTTCATGTCTGTTTGTCAGCAACTTAATCTCAAATATTTAAATACTTTTTTGAGTTAAACAAAGCACAATAACTCTGAAGAGGAAAATGCAAAAGAAACTCAAAAGCAGAAAAAAACACAATTCAAAATACACAAAATCATCAAGACACAACACCAAATTAAACAAAAAAATGACAACATAAAATAAAATAAAAACCTAGCACAGCATTACACTGAAAAACTACCATTTGAAAAAAGTACAGAAAAATAATCAAGGTAAAACCTAGAACTAGTAACAGAAAATACTAACAAGTTAAAAAAAAAACTCAAGATATTCAAAACAGAAATGTGACATATGACAGATTTAAACAACACATCTAATGAATAAACACATCAAAACAAGGAAACGGATCAACAAACTGAAAACAAATCGAAAACAGAATAAAATCTAAAAACACCACCAAATTAACAGATACATGACAACAAATAAAGAAATCAAACAGAAACCACTAAAAAATGAACTAAAAACTGATTAAAATCACAAAAAAATTTAAAAAACAAAAACACCAAATTTCAAAACATGACAAAAAATACTTAAAACCAAATCGAAAAGAATGTATTTAAAACAAATAAAGAAAAACAAATGAAAAAGTTGCATAAAAATAAACTGAAAGGTAAATCATAAGAACACGAGTAAAGTTAAATTAAGATAAGATAAGATAAGATATCCTTTATTAGTCCCACAGGGGGAAATTCCAAAATATACAGCAGCTGCAGGATACAAGAGAAGTACTGAAAGATAAGGTAATTACAAATCAAATACAGTAATGAAAAAATAGAAATAAAATTTTTTTTTTAAAAGTGTAAAAAAGTATATACTATAAAGTCAGTGGCATATTTACAGTCCTTATGTCCATGTTTGTTGTTTGACAGATGGTTATGTACATGTTGATATTTTACAGGATGAAATTTGAGATATTATAAATATAAATATGGTGGCTATGTACGTGTTTGGTATTTTGCAGTGAAACATTTTAGGTATCACATATAAATATGGTTTATTGCACACTGGAGAGGTTTCTGTTATGAAGTCTGACAGCTGCAGGAAGGAAGGACCTGCGATACCCCTCTGTCACACACTTCAGGTGGAGCATCCTGTCACTCACGGAGCTCCTTAGTGCAGTGAGTGTGTGTTGGAGGGGGTGGGAGTCTTTGTCCATCATGGAGGACAGCTTGGTTGTAGTCCTCCTCTCCACCACCTCCTCCACTGGTTCCAGAGGGCATCCCAGGACTGAGCTGGCCTTCTTTATCAGTTTATCCAGTCTCTTCCTGTCAGCTGCTGTGATGCTGCTCCCCCAGCAGACCACTCCATAGAAGACTGCCGAGGCCACAACAGAGTCGTAGAAGGTCTTCAGGAGTGCCCCCTGCACCCCAAAAGACCTCAGTCTCCTCAGCAGGTAGAGTCTGCTCTGTCCTCTTTTATAAAGTGCGGTGGTGTTATGAGTCCAGTCCAGTTTATTGTTAAGATGAACACCCAGGTACTTATAAGATGTCACCATCTCAATGTCCCTTCCCTGAATGTTCACTGGTGATGGGGGGGAGTGGGGGGGAGTGGGGGCGCCTGCGGAAGTCCACAACCAACTCCTTGGTCTTATCAGAGTTGATGTGCAGGTGGTTCTGCTGGCACCAGTCCACAAAGTCCTGGATAAGTTCTCTATACGACAGGTCGTTCCCATCTGTGATGAGGCCGACGATGGCAGAGTCGTCAGAGAATTTCTGGAGGTGGCAGGTGGGAAAAGTCCGCAGTATAGAGGGTGAAGAGGAACGGCGCCAGCACCGTTCCCTGGGGGGCCCCTATACTACAGAGGACAGTCTCTGACACACAGTCCCGGGTCCTCACATACTGTGGGCGGTTGGTGAGGTAGTCCACAATCCAGCATGTGAGGTGTTGGTCCACACCAGAGAGCTCCAGCTTGTCCCTCAGGATGGCCGGCCTGATGGTGTTGAAAGCACTGCTGAGGTCCAGGAAAAGGACCCGAACAGAGCTCCCAGGCGACTCCAGGTGGGACAGAGCTCGATGGCGGAGGAAAATGATGGCGTCGTCCACTCCGATGCCAGTCTGGTACGCAAACTGCAGTGGGTCCATGGACGAGCTCACCAGGGGGCGCAGGTTGGCAAGGACCAGCCGCTCCAGGGCCTTCGTGAGGTGGGATGTGAGGGCCACCGGTCTGTAGCAGCTAGGGTCCTTGGGATGGGGGGTCTTTGGCACTGGTACCACGCAGGATGTCTTCCAGAGGCGTGGTACCCTTCCCAGTTTCAGGCTCAGGTTGAACAGATGTCAAACAATCCCACTCAGCTGGTCTGAGCAGGACCTGAGCAGTCTGGGACTGAGGCCGTCTGGTCCTGCAGCCTTCCTGGTCTTCATCCTCCTGAGCTGATTCCTCACCTGGAGAGGTGTGAGGGACAGGGTGGAGCAGGGGGGCTGGATGCTGGAGGGGGGGTGGTGAGGGGGGGCTGGGGGGGAGCTGGTGATGGTCTCCTGGGTACTGTATGGGGGGGGGGGGACTTGGGCAGAGTGCTGGTGGTGGTGAGCTGGGTACTGTAGCGGGGGAGGTGAGGGGGGTGGGGGGAGGACTTGGGCAGAGTGCTGGGAGAGTGATGGATGGGGGCTGCTGTAGGGCTGTCACAGCTGGGGGAGGGGCAGACACTTCCTCAAACCTACAGAAGTAGGTGTTCAGTTCATCTGCCCACCTCTGGTCCCCGGCTGTCTGGGAGTTGGACCCCTGGTGGCCCGAGATGGTTTTTAGGCCTTCCCAGACTCCCTTGGTGTTTTTCTCCTGCAGCTGTTCCTCCATCTTCTTCCTGTATCTGTCCTTCTCCTCCCTGATTTTCCTCCTCAGCTCCCTCTGGACAGTCTTTAGCTCCTCTCTGTTTCCTGACCTAAAGGCCCTCTTCTTCTCCTTTAAAAGAGCCTTAATGTCAGGAGTGATCCAGGGTTTGTTGTTAGAGAAATACTGTACTGTCCTGGTGGGTACGGTATTCTCCACACAGAAGTTTATATAGTCTGTGATGGTGTCTGTTAAACTGTCCATGTCCTCCTCATGAGAGTCACTGAATATTTCCCACACTGTAGTTTCAAAGCAGTCCCTCAGAGCCTCTTCAGCCTCGTCAGACCACTTCTTCACCGTGCGGGACACAGCTGGTTGCCTGTTAAACAGGGGCTTGTAAACAGGCAGGAGATGAACCAGGTTGTGATCAGCTTTTCCCAGAGGGGGAGGGGTGATGAGTTATATGCCTCCTTGGTGTTGGCATAGAATAAGTCCAGTGTTTTATTGTCTCTGGTGGCATATGTGACATACTGGATGAATTTAGGCTGGATGAATTAAAGACTATAAAAACAAAACCCACAACTACAAAAAAACAACTAAACTTCACAACTCATAAAACAAAGCTAAAAAAAAGTTTAAAAGAAAACATAAATTTCAAAACACAGCCACAAATAAAAAAACAGCAGAAAAAGAAGAAAAAATAAATAAAAATGAGAACACAGAAACAAATAACCAGACAACAAAGTAAAAATACAAGAGTTAAAACGGTTTATGATTTGAAAACAAGAAATCACAACAGACAAAAAATAAGAAAACAACAAATCAACAAAGAACAAGAACAGAAACATTAATAATAGTGCAACAAATGAAAAATTTAGTCTCAGAATTTTTGTACAAATGAAGATAATTTTTCACCGCCTCTGAAGTTTTTTTTAGCTTTCATTAATCTAAAATACTGCTTATCATTAAAATAACAGACTGTTGGGGTTTTTTTAAAGGTGTAAAAAGCATTAAAATATTTCAGTTTTGAAGATTTAGCTCTTGGTCTCCTGTGATGATAGAAACAAACCAAAGTAGCAAAGATTTAAGAAACGAAACAGGATGCAGTTTGTTAAAAAAAAGGGTTTTTATTGTCTTGAAGCGTCTCAGTAAAAAAGGTTAAAGCACCAAAACTCAGATTTAACTGTTTTAAAATTCTCTTTTTTACATCACATGAACTTAAATCTTAACATATTTTTGACAAAACAGAAACGTTGATTCAGGAGGTTTGACTCAAGGCAGTGAGAACAACACTGATCAATGATGAATCATCCTGAGCCTGCAGACGTCTGATAAACATCAGAAAAATCTAACTCTTAAAAACTCTGTCAAAAGGTGACTTTACAGTAAAATACCTTGAGTTTTACAAACTTTTGGAAACTGTATTTCCAGAACAAGTTTGCTTAAAGAGAAAGAAAACGAACATCAATACATTTTTTAAAGAATTGGCTTTAAACGTCTTTTAGAAATCAGGGACTTTTTTGTGATTTTAACATTTTCATGATGAATATTCTTCAATTCGTCATCATTTTTTAGGGAACTATCTCCCATCAACCTCATCGGTTCTTTACATTTCACATCTTATTTTCTTTTACTAACAGCCACACTGCAGTGAGACAGATCCTGATTTACATGCATTCCTCTGAGCAGCACAGGCTTCTGTTCTAGATTATTCTGTAAAATCCAACATTTTAAAGTTTTAAGTGCTCAAATGTTGAGATGACTGTAAACTTTATTCATGTAGATGCTACGAACATATTTAAATATGAACTTATCAGTGTAAAAAATATAAATATGAATTTAAAAGCTTAAAATGATTGTAAAACAAAAAAGCACCACCACAGAAGAGAAGAAGAAACCCTGGTATCCATGTCGTATATTTGAGGCAGTTGGATTCATCTCCTGAGAGCTGAGACGACCTCCTTCATGGCTCTGGACGCCTTTTCCAGCTCCGCTTGTTTTCTTTCCATCTCTGATGAACACAAAAAGATTTACTTTAGATGTTGATTTACGATGCAGGAAATGGCTCTGTGTTCTTCCTGCTGTGGCACTGATCTGCTGTTTGGATCTATGGACTCAGGAAGACAAGACAATGCTGCACTGCCTCTGGCTGAATTCCTGCGCCGAGCATATTCGTTGTTATGAAACGCTGTGTCGTGTGTAGTCCTGCTCTGCTAATGCTAATTACAACTGTCTGATATTTACTCTTAAAGGGATACGCCATTTCTTTTTCTTTTCGGGGTATGCCTCACTGCCAAGTCCATGACAAGCAGACGCCATTCTTTCAAATGCAAACCACCGCAGGTGTTTTTTTTTTTTTTTTTTTTTTACAAGCAAGCCCACGATGGTTTGCACATTTATCCTGCACTTTAGTTTCGTATGTATTTCTTTTGAAACTTACATAAAGTGCTAATCGCAGTCTAAAAATAAATTACGCAACATAACGCGGTAAAAAAACAAAAAACAACATGCACACAGGACCGTTTAGAGTTACTGAAGAGTTAATCTGATGCCTGTATGAATCAGAATCAGAATCAGAATCAGAAATACTTTATTAATCCCCAAGGGGAAATTCGGTTGTTTCAGTTGCTCTTATACACAGTATAACAGTTGGAAACAAAAGATGAGGACATTAGAGTAAACAGTAGCATTAAAAAATAATAAAGATAAAATAAATAAAAATAAAACAAATGAAAAGAGCATAAAAATTACGTAAGTAGTTTGCAATGTGCAGAGTCTTTAAGCAGTATAAAACTTCCTTATGAAGGAAAATAAGTAGAATAAGTAAGTAAAATGAAGTGGACATGAGGCTCCAAAATGAGGTGGAGGTATACACAGTATTAACAATTAACAATATTTACACTACGAATTTTAAATGTATTAATGACAGCACCATTTGTCCGAAGATTTACTCATCAACAATATCACAGGAGTAAAAACAGTGAGAGTGTATTCTCCAGGACCTGAGGGAGCAGTGATTTTAGAGGGAGGAGTTATAAAGTCTGATGGCCACAGGCAGGAATGACTTCCTGTGGCGCTCTGTGGTGCATCGTGGGGGGATGAGTCTCGCACTGAATGTGCTCCTGTGTTTGTCCAGCACGCTGTGGAGGGGCTGGGAGGTGTTGTCCATGATGTCCTGCAGCCTGGACAGCATCCTCCTCTCTGACACCTCTGTTAGAGAGTCCAGCTGCACCCCGACAACATCACTGGCCTTACGGATCAGTTTGTTGAGCTTGTTGGTGTCCGCTACCCTGAGCCTGCTGCCCCAGCACACAACAGCGTACAGGATAGCACTGGCCACCACAGACTCGTAGAACATCCTCAGCATCGTCCTGCAGATGTTGAAGGATCTCAGCCTCCTCAGGAAGTAGAGGCGGCTCAGGCCCTTCTTGTAGACGGCCTCGGTGTTCCTGGTCCAGTCCAGTTTGTAATCCAAAACTACTCCCAAGTATTTGTACTCCTCCACGATGTCCACCTGGACCCCTTGGATGGAAACAGGGGCCACTGGAGCCTTTGTCCTCCTCAGATCCACGACCAGCTCCTTGGTCTTTGTCACGTTGAGCTGTAGGTGGTTCTGCTCACACCATGTGACAAAGTCCCCCACCACAGCCCTGTACTCCTCCTCATCACCCTTGCTAATACACCCCACAACAGCCGAGTCATCAGAAAATTTCTGAAGGTGGCAGAAGTCGGTGTTGTGGCTGAAATCCGTGGTGTACAGGGTGAAGAGGAAGGGGGACAGGACTGTCCCCTGGGGGGCCCCTGTATTGCTGACCACCCTGTCAGACACGCAGTGCTGCAGACGAACATACTGCGGTCTGCCAGTCAGGTAGTCATCAATCCACGACACCAGAGGAGCCTCCATCCCCATCGCTGTCAGTTTCTCCCCCAGTATGGACGGTCTGATGGTGTCAAAGGCACTGGAGAAGTCAAAAAACATCACTCTCACAGTGCTGTCAGGCTTGTCCAGATGGGCGTAGACCCTGTTCAACATGAAGATGAGGGCGTCCTCAACACCAAGTCGGGGCTGGTAGGCAAACTGAAGTGGATCCAAGTGGGGCCTGACCTTAGGCTGGAGCTGCTCCAGAACGAGTCTCTCCAGGGTCTTCATGATGTGGGACGTCAGTGCCACCGGTCTGTAGTCCTTGACGTTGCTTGAGCATGGCGTCTTCGGTACAGGAACGATGCAAGACGTCTTCCACAGCACGGGGACCCTCTGGAGACTCAGGCTCATGCTGAAGACATGGTGAAGTACTCCACAGAGCTGGGGGGCGCAGGCTTTCAGGACCTTCGGGCTCACACCATCAGGGCCTGCAGCTTTGCCTGTGTGAAGTCTTGTCAGCTGTCTTCTAACCTGGTCTGCGGTGAAGGACATCGGGGAGGTGAGTGGAGGTGTAGATGCTACGTGAGGTCCTTCAGTCTGGGAGAAGGAGGAGGAGGGGGGTGAGGTTCCCACATCAGAAGGCAGAAGGCTCCCAGGAGGGGGAGGTGTCCCTGGAGTGGCTGCTGGCTGCTGGCCTGCAGCAGGGAGGGGGGGAGGGAGGACAGGGCCTGAGTTGAATCTGTTAAAAAACAGATTTAGTTCGTTCGCCCTGTCCACGCTACAGTTCTCTCCTCTGCTGCTGCTCCTCTTGTATCCAGTGATGGTCTTCATGCCACTCCAGACCTCTTTGATGTCGTTTTGCTGGAGTTTTTTCTCCAGCTTCCTCCTGTAGCTGTCCTTAGCCTCCTTAATTTTCACCTTCAGGACCCTCTGTGTTGCCCCCACCTCCTCAAGATGTCCATCTCTGTAGGCCCTCTTCTTAGCATTTAGACAGTCTTTAATGTCCTTTGTTATACACGGCTTGTTGTTTGAATAACAAAGGACAGTCCTTGTTGGGACGATGGTGTCCACACAGAAGTTTATGTAATCCGTGATGCATTCTGTGAGCTCGTTGATGTCCTCTCCATGGGGCTCACAGAGTGCCGTCCAGTCTGTCACCTCGAAGCAGCTCTGCAGTGTGTCCATGGACTCGTCTGACCAGTTCCTCACAGACTTTGTGGTGGCTGGCAGTCTTTTCACCAGGGGCACATAACAGGGGGTGAGGTGAATCAGGTTGTGATCTGATCGTCCCAGAGGAAGGAGGGGGGAAGAGCTGTATGCCTCTTTCACATTAGCATACAGAAGGTCCAGAGTCTTCTCCCCTCTGGTTGTGCAGCTCACATACTGGGTGAAAGTTGGGAGTGTTTTCCCCATGGTGACATGATTAAAGTCCCCAGAGATCATGATGAGAGCACTGGGATTGTCCGTTTGCAGTGTTGATATGACGGCGTGTATGACGTTACACGCCGTCGCGGGGCTCGCAGAGGGGGGGAGGTAAACAGCCACTAGGATGGTATGAGAGATCTCCCGGGGTAAATAATAAGGTCGGAGTCCCACAGCTAACAGTTCTATATCCGGGCTACAGATGCGTTTCTTCACCGTGATGTGACCGGGATGACACCACTTGTTGTTTACAAGAACGGCAAGTCCCCCGCCCTTTCTCTTACCGCTCTCGGTGACATCCCGGTCGGCCCGTACAGTCTGGAAGCCGGTGATGGAGACGTTAAAGTCAGGAGTCTCCGGCTGCAGCCACGTCTCTGTGAAGCACATCAGGCTGCAGGTACGATACTCCATCTGACTCCTGACCAGTGCCGTCAGCTCGTCCATCTTATTCCCGAGGGACCTCACATTTCCCATGATGAGAGAGGGGAGACTCGGCTTATAACTCCTCTTCATAAGCCTCCGTCGTCTCAGTCCAACTCCTTTCCCTCGCAGCTTTTTTCCTCCTCTACACCCCCTGTGTGTTTTCCTCTTTATGTCCGCGAGCATACCTGGCTGTATGTCTGGTGTTGAGATCGCTGAGCCGGCCGGCTGCAGCGCGATCAGCTGTTCCCTGCTGTAAACAAAGCAGGGCTGCAGCGGTACGGTAGTCCGATTGTGTGATAGTGGTCCCATGATTAAAAGTTATAGAATGAGAAAAGATAAAATACTCTCCTTCAGGGCAAGTGAGAGAGCACCACTACACAAGTTAAAATCAGGAAAAAACAAACAAGTAAGAGGTAGTAAAAGTAGTCTTTTTCCAAGAAAAGACGGAAAACTAGTAGGAGCAACTTCCACAGGCTGCTTGCGCTGTTAACGCATGCGCACTATTTATTTATTTTTTTTATTTTTTTATTTTTTTTTTTTTGCAGAGGAAGGCTAACACTACCCATTGACTCCCAGTGTTTGAGCTAAGCTAATTAGCAGTGGGTGAGCTCCTCCCGTCTCTTCCTTGTTACTGCACGTTCAGTCACGAAGGAATGGTTTCTATCTGCTTGCCATGGACTCGGGAGTGAGGCAATACACGAAAAGAAAAAAAATGTTGGCATATCCCTTGAACATACCTGTTTTGTTTGATTATTCAACATCAGTCCTCTCTACCTTTCCATCATCCATCCATCCATTATAGTCTATCGTTTGTGACGCATTCTTTATGCAAATTGCCTGAAAAAACCAACAGCTAACTCACAACTACAAATCGGTTCTATGGTTTACTTAAAAGAGCTGTTCAAAAGAGTCAACTGGTTTGCACTGACTCTTTCAGATGTGAGACACTGCACAAGCCAGGTGTTCTTATGTTAGTTGTCCATCAGTATCAGCTAACACTTTCACGCCCTTTCATGCCCATTTACATGGGCAGTGGGAGCAACTTGGGGTTAAGTGTCTTGCCCAAGGACACATCGCCATGTGTCGCCCGGAGCTTGCAGATTCAAGCCCAGCAGGTTCAAGCTGGGCTTGAACCTCCTTGAACAACCTCCTGATCACTGACCAAGTGCACTATCCAGCTGCGCCACCGATGCCCCAAAGATTGATTGAGCCTAAACTATCTCACAGAACCAGTTTTGATTTTCTGGTGCTAATATGGTGTTAAAATGCCAGGCATGAAAATCCCTCACCTTTCAGCGATTTTGCAAATTTGCTGGTTTGAAATCAAAATAGGTGACCTACGGTGTAGATCCAATGGAAAGTTTGTTTTCTTTGGGGAACATGTGCACACACCTGAAGGGAGCCTTGAATTGGACAAAAACATTCACTCTACAAGTGCAAGAGCATGGAAATATAAGTGCGAAGGGCCTCACATCAGCAGAGTTTTCTCTGGGAAGGTGGGGGGATACTGCTGCCTGATTGGTTTGAGAAGCATTTGGAACCTTAAGATGCCTCATCGATCCAAGTGGAATATAGCTAACGATAGTTCAATATTAGCTAAAAGAGGCATCATGTCATTGATGAATAACGTTAGCTAAAACAGCAGGAGGTATAACGTAGATATCTAAACAATTAATTAACGCATTTCATGATATAATTTATCAGTATCTTATATAGCATAATGGGACCATGTATAGATAGATACTTTATTACATTCATATTGTGCTGTAATTCTGCTTGAATTTTCTGTCCAAATACATCAGATTGATGCTTTTAAATATGAAATATTCAAAATTTTCTTTCGGGGGAGCATGCCCCCAGACCAGAAAATGGCATCTTCTTAATCAAAAAAATTCTGGGGCAAGGCCCCCAGACCACTTAGGATTTATTTATTTATTTATTTATATGTGTGTTCTTCATAGTCCAACATTAAATCAACACAGTTCTTGTGGACACTGATCTTAACTACAAACTAATTTGAGTAGTCTGTCTAGTTAATCTGTTTTAAGGCTATATAATGTGCCATTTGTATAACATATGAACATGTCTAAAGTGCCCTTGAAAACACGTGAAACCTAGTGCCCTCTTCAGTGGTGAGAATGCGCTTTATGTGCCCTTCTTTTCTTTTCACCCCTGCCTTGGAAAAAGTCTGTGCACGCCACTGCATGTCAATGCACATGGGGTTCAAGGGATGGAGTTCCAGGAGGAAGTTTGGGTGACACACAGACAGACAATATTACAGGAATACAGAAACCGAAAGACAGCAGCTGTTGGTCACTACACGTGGTCAAAGCAACAATAAACAAACTGTCACCATTGTCCAGACCATGTCGTCTAGAAAATGAAACATTTCTCTGTCTTTGAAAACTTAAGGAAACATCTGAGGAGCTTCCAACAAATTACATGTAACATAGAATCAGTTAATGTAGTACCAAAACAAAACAAAATGTAATATTCTGTCTGTTTATGAGCATAATTACAGGATAGGAAGATATTTTTGTTTTAATATAAGTGCTCAGACCTTCCTGCAGCTTGGTCACGATATCTTCAAGTTTCCCCGAAGCCTTCATCACCGCCAAAGCTCGATCGTAATCTGTGGGAGAAAGACAGAGCATTATGATTTAGTGTTCCTAATAAAAAGGACAGCGGTGCGGAGATGCTGAATAACTCTGATCCTCCCTCACCCTCCTGGCTGGCCTCCTCAGACTGAATCCTTCCACAGATGTCGTTCATCTCTTTGATAAAAGCAGTGAAGACAGTCTGTGTGCAGCATGCAGTGTTGCAGCTTCTCCAAAAGCTGGCAGAGTCTGTGCCGGACGCTGAGGGCGACTGAAGTCCACGTGGAGAGGGAGTGGGAGGGCTGGTGGAGCAGTCAAAGGGTTCAGGTACAGGCGGGGACAAATCGGGGCAGATGTACGGAGGTGAGGCGGCGACACTGTGAGGTTCTGAGTGATCAGAAGAGGGAGGGGATGCAGCAGGGCCATGATGTGGATCTGAGGTCTCATTGGTTTTTTGGTCAGGATCGTGAACAGGACTTGGTTCAGACTGGGACCCTGACAAAGGAAAACGAAACCATATCAACCTTAGTACTAACTTCAGAAGCAGCCTAAAGTCAAAACCAAACAAAAGTCAAATAAAAAATAGAGGAACAGCAATGGAAACAACCACAATCTATAGTACTAGGGCTGGGCGATATGGCCTAAAAAATAAAATCCGTTTTTTTTTTTTTCACGAAATTCGATTTATGATTTTTATAGATTTTTTCCCTCTCACGGAAAAACCTCCAAGTGACACAAAAATACGAGAATCAAGTTTTGCTTTTATGTTATAAAAATATATTCTGAAACTAAACAGAATTTCCCTCTAATAGTTAAGTATCATGCTGTTTTTCATAAAGTGTTGATTATGTAGTTCAAACGTAGGCAGGTTTGTCTACATGAACACTAAATTCTGTAATATTCTCTCTGTACATTAACGTGAAACTTTCTGAGCCACACACTGGCCCCTAGGCCACAGGTTTCCCAGCCCTGATCTCACAGATAATGTGCATCATATTTTCAGAGTTTGGAAATGTAAGAAGCAATGCAGTGCTGAGTCTGAGTGAGAAAGTTTACAGACAGCAGCAGGCAGAGAAAAATGTGATATTAGTCCCTTTGTCTCTGCCTGGATGGATACATCTCTGGATGGATGTATGTGTACATACAGATATATATTTATATGTATTTGTTCATATGCATATATTTGTATCTATCAAATAAAGAGTATGGCTTTAGTCTGCTTTTGTAAAGTGCCTTGAGATAACACTTGTTATGAACTGGGGCTATACAAATAAAGATTGATTGATTGATTGAGGAAGACATTACAGCAGGGATGTTAAAAAAATTAGCCCAGAAGAATTGACGTGATGGTTTGACTGGACCACCCTCATAAAGGTTACCTTCCTGAGCAGTGGTGGCACAGACGCAAACTCTGTTTGAATCTTAAATCGGCTGTTTTCAGCTCAGATTCTCACTCAGAGAATCCAGTGGCGTGCAGTAGTTCTTGTGTACATGTGTGTCCCTGTATGTTTGTGTCCCTATCAGCGAGACTCTGCGTTGATCTGACAGAAAGAAGCTGCAGTTACACCAGCAGAGCTTCAAACTCAGCACGTGTCTGCATAGGACTGTTTGGGCACTGACATTTACCCACCATTTTGAGCATGACCCTCTGAAATTTACTGGCCAAACTGAAATATATCCATTTTAATTGTTGTTTAATTGTGTTGATTTGGTATATGAGTCTACCTGCTTCATTAACAGAACTAGGAATTGAGGAGAAGAGCGAGGGAAAGAACATAAAGGCGAGCAGAAAAAGGTATGAAGCAGCAGCATTACATGTAGAACTAGAAAGCACTTGGAGAGCGCAAACCTCCGCCAAGGTAGCTCACATATTGCTCTTACATCTATAAGCAATAGTTCCATGATGCAGTTACCATCATAATATGATTCCTCAATCCTGAAAACTCACACCTAGCACCCAGAATCATGTTGATATCATCATTTGTGAGACAGTTATTGAGCAAAATCAAATCACTTTTAAGTTGGGCCACTGCCAACGTCTCCTGAAAATTTAAGCAAAAGATGTCCAGTGGTTTTTGTGCAATCTTGCTAAAAAACAAACAAACAAACAAACAAACACACAGGGCCAAAAACATAACCTCCTTGGCGGAGGTAAAAATCCTGCTAGTCTCCCACAGGATGACGTATCTTCACTCTCTGTTACTTCACACAGTAATTTGATTAAAAGGATTGAAAAGTACAAATAAAACGGAGGCTTTCTAAAACACAATTCTGGTATTTGTATTTGTTTGTTGAGTGTATGTTTGAAAGGGGCTCTTTTACATTATGACTAAACTTGCTGATGAAAAAGAAGACATTTTGTCATGCTGCTGTTTGTTAAACGAACTGCACCGCCAAAGTCAGAGTTAATTTTACCTGTGCGCTCCTTCTTCACAACCTCAGCCATGGTTAAATGAGTCTGAGTGGAGAGTTCAGCAGTCGGCGTTGAGAGTGAAGCAGACTCCACGCAGACTGTCACAGGAAGCAGCAAACTCTCTGACTCACAATCCTGCAGAGGACACATACCGGCAGAGCAATCAGAGCCACTGATACACGTGAATCAACTCCAATCCACTTTATTTATATAGTACTTTTTAAAAAACAATAACTTTTACAAAAGTGCTGCACAGTGACTACCAAGCAGTAATGAAATAATAATAAATAAATATGCACTATTAGTTAAAAACAAATAATAGCAAAATCATATAAAACATGTTATGAACACATAAAAAACACAAAACAATTAGTTAAAATAAAAGCCAAATTAAGAAAACAAAAAACATAAAACAGAGACGTAACAACTCTTGTGATGAATGAAAAGACAATGAGTAAAATAAGTTTTAGGACAGGATTCTAAAAAATGAGAGAGAAAACGTGTAAAATCATTTTCGGCAACAATCTCTTAAACAGGGGTGGAGAAAAAATTCGATACACCCTAGTTTCTCAGTACTTGGTGTGGCTATATATTGGTTCAAGGCCGTCCAGTGTCAATATTTTACAATGTACTCCCAACATTTAATAAAGCTTTTCATTCTATAGAAATAAAATCAACAACTCATTGAGTCCACAGGATGGTGCTGTTGGGCCAATGCAGGTGAAGTCAGGCGAGGTTAAGTTAACTGGGCATTAAAAAGTCTGTAAACAAACATGGCGGCTCAGGAGAGAGACGAAAGGAATCGAAATCTGTTATGTAGACGTTTTTGGACTTTAAATCCGAAATTTTTAATTTATATCCAACATGTATTCAAAGAAATAAAAATAGAGAGATACCATTCACATACAAAGAAAAAAAGAAATAAAGTGTTCATACATGTTTGAAAAGGAGTAGGAAGAAGTAAATACTTTTTGAATTCCTACCCCTTATTACTGTTTCTCATGGGTAGTATAAAAATACATTCTGCTTTAAAATCTATGCAAACATATTATACATATGTACACTACAAAACATATAATCCATATAAATATGCTTATACACATACAACTTTGAAAGGGACATAAGAGATGGGCATGGCACAGAGAGTTTGAAAGGAAAAACCTTTAAGAATAAAAAACTGGGGAATATGGCTCACCTCGCGTGGCATCACCCAGACTGAGCAAAAGCAGACGAAAGTAACGCTAATGCTAAGCTAACCCAACTGCAAAAAGCCAACACTAGGCATGCTTAGCTTGTCAAAGCTGCCATGTCCATGACTTACTTACTGTTCATGACTTACTGTGTTAAGAGTCAAAGCTTCAACATATTTTGGAAAAAAAAAAACGCATTTGTGACCTGGTCAGAGTCCAGATATGTGCCTTCATCTCTGCAGTATTTTACCAACACAGCAGCACCAAAGCACTACAGAGCAGTGAAGCTAAAACACAGCAGTGCTGAATTCCTACCATGGAAAGACATTCGACTTGAAACTGTGGTGTCTGTTGGAAGGAAATCTGTCGGAGGCAGAAATTTATAAACAATGAAAGATTTATTGTGGCAAATTCACCAGAGGTTCAAGTAATTAAGACTTCAATTTTAAATTCTGCATTATTCTAAATAAATTAGTAAGTCAAGATCTTAAATATACCTGAAGCAACTTCAGTCATGAGGAAACAGAATCAATAAAACAGTAAAAAGTATGGATGCTTGTCTGCCTTGGGCTTTTGTAATTTTGGATTTTTACAAGCCAGCTTTGCATGTCTGATCTCGCAGGATGAAGCTGCGTCATTTTATGATAATAAAAGCTTTGAGGATCACAGATAATCTGTTCCAGGTAATGAAAGCTGGCAGAAATGCATTTCCTCAGCAATTGTTGCTGATTCATCTGTCACATAAAAATGAAGAAATGAGCAGTAATGGGATAATCGTTTTTTGTTTTTTTAAAGATAAATAGTAATTTGTACGACACCTTTTAGTACAAAGATGCAGCCTAAAATGCATGGCAAAACTTAATTTAAATATCAACATAAAAAGAGTAACTGATAGAAAACAAACAACCCAAACATCTTCATGAAAATATAAAAAATGTCTATATATGAGTTAAAACAGAACCATTCACCTCCTGATCATTTTTTCCTGCCCTCTCAAATTTCTGCAAAGACAACTTTAAAACCACATGAACCAAAGAATGAAAGAACTCACCGATTCAACAAAGGTATCATCGTTGTCGTTTTCATCTTTGCTCTCATCCTGGTGTTGATTTCCTTTAAAGACAGCATGAAGTTACAAGCTGTTTTATAGACAAAATATGTCTTGATAATCTCTCTGAACACAGTATATGAAGTGATGGCCTACCTGAGGTGGGCTCATCCTCTGCGTCTTTTCTGTAAGAGAAGAACGTGTAACAAGAAACAATCAAATATTATTCTCACCCTACCTTAATGCACCTGTATCGACTGTACTGAGACAAAAAAAATCCAATTATGTTTCTGATTCTGACTTAATTTACATGATCCAGAGAAGCTCTTCCCATAAAAAATTACACTGTTTAAAAACACAAAAAGGGACACTTCTGTGTGACCTACATGGCACTAACAAAAGGCAAACAAAGCAAAACTGGAGGCAAACATAAATCTCCACCACAGACTACCAGGCAGTACAGGAGTCAAGAAAATGTCACCTTGTCCTATTGGATTATATAACGTAAGAAAAGACATACATATATGTGTGTGTGTGTGTATGTATGTATATGCACATTAACATGTTAATGTTTGAAAAATATGGGGTGCTGGTTTGGCGGAGTGGTAAGCAACCAGGCATGACCCATATACATACTTCTGCCGGTCCGGGTTCAAATCCAGCCTGTGGCCGGCTTGCACAGTGTCCTCCCATACTCTCTCACAAGCCTCTCCACTGTCTCTCTCTTGCCTGTCAATAAAAGGCACAAAATGCCCAAAAAATAATACTGAAAAAAAAAAAGTTTAAAAATATTTATCATACCTGTTATGCTGTTGAGTCACCGTATGATGTCAAAGAAAGAGAGAAAAAATTACCACCATATGTTTAAATATCCCCAGTCTGTTACATTAATGTTATTATAAAAAAAATCTAAGTTAAGACTCACATCAGACTCTGGAAGAAAGTTTATACTTTCATCCCCATCAAACTCCAAAGGGGCCAACTCTGAATCTGGCTGATTCTCATCTGTAAAAGAAAAAATGTTGTTTTTCGTAACTGATAAATGAGAGAGTGCTAAAACCACAAAACTAAATTCTTTCATGTACAAAAACTGGATTAACCTGAATGTGAAGAATCCTCTGATATTGTCCTGCTTTTGGATGTCCGTTTGGTGGGGCTCACCCCCTCACTGAGGCGAAGGAGAACGATCAGACATTTAAACTTTATCACCTTTTTATGTTAGGCGAAACATGAAAGCTTCAGCTTAAAAACCAGCGAGCAGATTATTGAACACATACCTGCTGTCTGAGCTGTATCCCCTCTATTCAAAATAAAAAGCAGGATTAAAAACACTTAAAACTCTGTTAAAAAAGCTTCATTTAAAGCGAGGGAGAAGCGCTGCTTAGTTACCTTTAAGGAAAAACCTTTCGAGCTGCTGGAGGAGTTGGAGTCACTGTGATGCGCAGAGGTCCCTGCACCTGAAGATTCTCCTGTGGGAAAATAAAGGTTTTTGATCAGCCATGTTAATTCAACACAACTAAAAAAACACATGAGACACATTCACTCTGAGCCAGACCTACCGTTGGTGTTTTTCTTGTATGATAAGGGAACATGTTTGTCATAATACACCCTAAAAAAACCCCCACAAAGGTGTTAAAATACGATCAAAATTTGATATTAAAATAAGATGACAAAAGAAAAACAGTAATTTTGAATGGAGAATGAAGCCATACTCACAATTTTATGTTATTAGACAAACTTTCCAAGCTGATATTTTCCTCTTTCTTGTCACAAGCCAGGCAGTAAACCTCACAAAAAAATAACATGGGTTTTGTTAACTCCTTAACAGGTCGGGCTCTTTTGAGTTAACAGCACTTAAAACAGTAGATTAGAATGTTATTTACCTCTGGCAATAAACATACTAAGTAAATGCAGTTGATTTAAAGTCTGATTCAAACCATTCTGATGTCAAGCATGTGAGCATTGGTCCACCTCTGAAAACAGTCCAACAAATGCACTTTTCTTCCATTGTAGAGACATCTCCTCTAAACTACAACACCTCAAAATTAATCTTGTCTACATGAAACGCACAAATGCACAATTAAACAGTTACAACCATGTTACAATTATATTTTTTCAGATTCCTCACAGTTTTTTAGAACCTGTTGATTCACTGTTGACTCTTCTGGATCACTCCTCCAAAATTAAACGTTTAATGTCTCAAAGAAACGGTCAACATGTCCTTGAATTGGATTTGCTTAGTTGTGCTTCTTTAACCTTGTTGATGATGGTGTTTTCTGAAGCACTGGCTGCTGTTTTGTCTCAGGATCGTACTAGAAGTTCCATCACATGTAATCACTCCTAATAAATGTGCATTTCCTTCAACCGTCCATTATCTATACTGCTTATCCCTTTCAGGGTTGCACAGGCTTGAGCCTATCCCAGCTGGGTTTCCCTCTCTTACGCACTCCATCAATCTTTATTTGTATAGCGCCAATTCATAACAATCATGTGATATTCCTCAATGCTGAAGAGGCTTCATCTTGAGGTGTCACTCTAATCCAGGGGTCAGCAAATAGGAGCCCTCGGGCATAACCTGGCCCGCCAGTAATAATTTCTGGCCCCTGCCATGATCTGGAAATGCCTTTAACATATGTGTTTACTCATTTTTCTTAACAAAACTTTGACGATCAGTAACAGACAAACCTAAGGCCCTGTTTACACGACTCCGTTTTCGGCCATATCCAAGGAGTTTTGTTGTGTTTTAGAGGCTGTTTACACAACTCCGTTTCCACCAGAAACGCAAAGGTTTTTCCTTTGTGTCTTCAAAAACGATCTGCGTTCAGACGGAGGCTCGAGAACGACTGAAAATGCTGTAGCGTGCATGCCAGTCCAGTAGATGGCGATGTAGGCTTGCAGAGAAACAGCGCAGTTACAACACACTTATGAAGAAGAAAAATTTTCCACAAACACAATGGCAAGTGGGTGCACGAAGACGCAGGAGTGTCTTGTCTGGACAACAAATCTGTCGGGATAACAAATCTGTCTGCATAGTTTTGTCTGGATAACAAAACAAGCACAGGAAGCAGCACACGTTACTCGGGAGATGGCCAAAGCTGTTGTTGTTCCTGGTATGCGCACAAAGCCTTCATGTGAGAGTACTGCGCAAACAGTGACGTCAGCATTTCCCCCTGAAACGCTGAATCCTGTTTACATGAGACCGGGTGGCGATGTGTTTTGAAAACTCTCCGCCTTGGACCCTGGTTTCAAAAGTTTGCGGATACAGGCGCTCCAGGCACCGTTCTCATGTAAACGGGAGGGTAAAAACGCAATGAAAACTCTTCGGATTCGGCCAAAAACGGAGCCGTGTAAACACCACCTTAGCCTCCCGTTTACATGAGACCAGTGCCCGGAGTGCTTGAATCCGCAAACTTTTGAAACCAGGGTCCAAGGTGGAGAGTTTTCAAAACGCATCGCCACCCGGTCTCATGTAAACAGGATGCATCATTTCAGGGGGAAACGCTGACGTCTACGCATGCACAGTACTCTTTCACATGAAAGCTGTGCGCGCATACCAGGAACAACAACAGCCTCAGTCGTCTACCGTGTAACATGTGTGCTGCTTACCGTGCTCGGTTTGTTATCCAGACAAAACTTTCCAGACAGATTTGTTGTCCCGACAGATTTGTTGTCCAGACAAGAAACTCCTGCGTCTTCATGCGTCCACTCGCCATTGTTGTTTGTTAAAGTTTTTCTTCTTCATAAGTGTGTTGTAACAGCGCTGTTTCTCTGCAAACCTACATCGCCATCTACTGGACTGGCATGCACACTACAGCGTTTTCAGTCGTTCTCGAGTCTCCGTCTGAACGCAGATCGTTTTTGAAGACGTAAAGGAGCGTCTCCGTGTGAACAGGGCCTAAAATACCTCAGTTATAGCATTGCTGCAGACAGCTGACACCTCTGCTGCAGACACTCAGTGCGGCCTCCACACCAGAGTGAAGTCACAGAGCGAGACAGAGACTTTTATTTCTGCAGATTAAGGGTGTTTTTTTTAACCAGTCTGATCAGCGCACATCTGATTAACCAAAGTGCTTCTTTGGTGAGAGAGTTTTAAGGCAGACGTGATGAGGGGCTACAAACACGAAGAAACCAAAAGTGTGCTGCATAGTGCCTGATAAGTTTGTTCCCATAACACAGAACCTGATGTTACAGCAGCTCACCCTGAGTGAGCCTTACTAAAGTAATTATGGGTAATTTTGTTTCTTATGAACCCAAAGACGGGTGCTCTTTCCCGATGAGAGATGCTACAGAAGAGAAATAAAACAGCACAGAGCCATAACGCATGGAATAAGCCATAGAGCACAGAACAGGTGAAAAAAGAGATGAAAACTTTGTTTTATCATCTGTTCTGATGTTTTTTAGTTTATCTGAGAGCAGATCAGACAGGAGCAGACTGTTTGCTGACTGACGCTGTCTCGTAGAAACATACGGTAGTGCACAAATGTGCACAGAAGAGGTGGACATAACTGGATCATAGTTAATTATAAAAAGCTCAGGAACACGTCTGTATGAACCTTTGCTGTAAAGTGTCTGTTTTTTATAGAGAGCTGTTAAAAGTCGCCTTCATAATAGATTTCCCTCGATATTGCAATAAATTCACAAAAACATTACTTTCCACTTCCTGAAAACTGTTATTTTCGCCTGACAAATCCCATGAAAGATGTTGGTGCAGTGTTCATAAACTAATTTTATCAGATATTATGAAACAAACAGCATAATGACGTATGATTCATGTTTTTTGTCTCTTATCCTGTGAGTAAGGTAAGTAAGTCTCGATCACCCCATCACTCTCTCTCTCTCTCCTTTATACATTATTTAATGCTTGTAGAGGCAAAGTCAACTAAAACTCTTTATTATAGGAAAACAAATGGAACATTGTTTCTCTTTATATTTTCTATATAACATATATATATATATATATATATATATATTCTATATAATAACCTCAGATTATTTTCTGGCCCGCCATAAAGTGACCTGGGAAAATCTGGCCCGAGGCTAAACTTACTTGCCTGGTCTAAATCTGTGAAGCTGAGCCTGATCTCCAAACAACGACCCTCAGAAAACACCACATAGCCTCTCTGCTTCATATAAAAAGCTTTGGCAAAGTTAATGTTTAAAAATTTGACTTAATACTTTTGCTTTGGCATCAGGGACACTGCAGAGTGAGAGGAGTTACTCACAATCACCTACTGCTTTTCTCACATTTGCCGTTTTAGCTAACATCCCTAAAATGTATGTAGTGGACAGAATCCTCAATCTAACCTTCAAAGGTCCTGCTTCAATGTCATTTTTGGAAGTCGAGGGCTTTGAGAGTGGAGGGTTGTGTCCTTTTGCAGAGCTGCTGCTGTCTGGAAGTGAAAAAAATCATTTTAGATAATGGTTACGAATTAAGAGTTAACAGAGAGAGAAATCTCCACTTACTTTGAGTTTCTCTGTGTTTCAGGCAGAACAGCCTGCAAGAAAGAAAACAGTTTGACAATACAATCTACAGAAAAACAAACCAAATCACTGCAATTCAAAAAGTTTTACAAACAATTCAATGTTGAACAAACCCATATTTTCCCACTTGTGTATCTTCAACAACCCGAGCTCCTTCCTCAACAGCACACGGGTAGTGGTAGGACTTCTTACAGCGGGAGACTTCACATCCAGCAGTGGCACCACTTTTCTTACATCTGTGACATTTCTGCAGCGTTAATGAAAGAACACAGGGAGTCTGAACAAAATATCTAGCTCAACCTTTATTGATAATTTACTGCTGAAAATGTCTGGATTTTTACCAGCAGCTTTCCTCGTTTCACCTCAGCGAGTACATCATTCACAGAGAAACCGAAAAGCTCATCAAACAGCGGAGAATCCTGGCAAAAAATTCCTGAGGAAAACAGCTGTATAGCAAAAAAAAATGACCAACAGATGTAAAACAACAAAAACAACATTTAACCCTTGAAAAATAAAACTCTTGATTTTTAATATTGTAGAAGCGTGGTCTTTGAGACTTTAGGTTGTTCTTTGGTGTGCCCTAATATTTTAGCTCGGTCTTTGGTGTGCATTCCTAATATACTCAACAAAAATATAAAGGCACAAACTCAAAAGGTTAAGTTAAAATGACCTTTGCCTTAACATGCCCAAAAATACTGTTTATATGTGTACAGATTGCTTTGCTTAAATCAAATGCCCTAGTTCAGCTGATCACTCCCAGTGAGTACAATCCATCCATGAGTCTCATGCCTCGTGTGTGGTGGTCAGTCAGCGGGAGCAGTACAAAGCCACTACTTACAGTTGGCACAATAACAGGACACCCCAAAATGTGAACTTATGTCACTTGTCAACATGTCACAGATGATGCAAAACATGAGGGAGCGTGCCATTGGCAAGATAAGTGCTGGAATGTCGGTTCCAGCACATTTTTATTCTGTCCATTCATTCACACTGTTCGTGCATTTAAATTTTTGTTGAGTGTACATTTATATTTATAAAATACCCTACAGACATTAAATATTGTCTCTATTCTCTGTTCTCTCTTGTCTTTGTGTGGAAATAAGTTTTCTTCATGATTTTCAATATTTAAGTATCAAAAACATGAGAACTATTTCACCACAATGCATTAAAATAGACTATGTCAACACAAAAGCTGTCTGAATTGAAAACAAAGCAACAACACTTTTATAGTTTTTTGTAAGTGTCAACCCTTATACACCAAGAGAAAGAAAAACAGTTTGGGGTGAGAAACATTGCACATGCTGCATATATGTGTATGTACACATATATGCAGCATGTGAATATAATGTAGTCTACATTCAAAAAGGATTTAGAATCGTCATAAATGTGGTATGCGCCGAGATTTAGTTTGAGCTTTGGTGAAATCAGTCCGTAAACCACTGGTCTGCACAAACAGCACCATGTATCATGTGAAGTTAGTCCAACAGACTTTCTAGCTACTCCACGAGTTAGCTAAAACTCCAGTAAATGTTGATATAGAATGGTTGAATAAGTTACCAGGCAGTTCTGGTGCGCTGTCACATCATTTTTAGTCGATAAAGGTCCAGTCACCTTCGTCTCTTTGGACCGTCGGCAGAGCACGCAGCAGACTTTGTGACCCATTTTCACCGATTAACGCTAAAATAAGTACCTTAATAAAACTTAAAAACTTTTTAAATATCTTTAAAAACCGTAAACCTAATGTTTGAGGGTCCACCACAACACAGCAGGTTAACAGCTCATCCTCTCTCGGAAATGAAACGCGCATTTTTTTTTTTTTTTCTTGGTTGCCAGGTTTTGTCCAGTGTATCCCCCTTTTTAACTTTAAAATGATTCGGTTCACTAAATTAGTCATTTTCAGACTTTTTTTCATCCAAATTGTTTTACTTTTGTGTGGGGAGCAGTAACCTTTATTTAGGCTACCTGGCAGAGCAGCTCAGTTACAATACCAGAATGACAACAAACAGTGAACCTGCTCTACATGAATATATCCATTCATTAAGACAGGAGCTCTGATTGGATGACTCCCCAACTTATCCCACCACCACGAAGCTAAGGCAGCTGTGATTGGATGTCCCTCTTAACTCATCCAACCTTTCCACACAACCAAAGTAACTGTGATTGGATATATTCCTAACGTGTCCCTACTTTCTACATGACAAAATTAGGTCTGATTGGATTAAGTCTCTGTCAAACAATTTCGACTAGTTTTTATTTGTTGATGAAAATGTCACTTGATTTAGTTTTAGTTTTTGTCCATGTGCACTTCTTTTTATTTGTCACTGTCTAGTTTTTGTAAGGGGAGAAATGGATGTTGACGAAAACTATGACGAAAATAATTAGTCAACAAAATGAACACTGCTAAGACACACCTTAAAAAAAAGGCAAAACTCAAAACACTGAACTCACATTCAAGCAAAACAGCCCTTTTACACATGTTACAAAATATGATTAATGTGGTCATAAATTTTTATCTACTAATTTCAAGCATGTTTTCAAACAGGTGAGCAATAAATGAGGGAAAGTAACAACTTTCTTCATCCTTTAATTCTGTGAACAGTAAATACAATTTTATCTCGGGGAGTTTGACATCATTGTAAAAGTTACAGCAATTACTACTGTAAATGGAAATTATTGCACTTTTAGTTGAGGTGAAGTAAAACTCATTCAGTTGTTGTTGTATAGCTCCAATAATACCCCAGTGTGGCAAAATATTCCCATGACACATCTAGACTGGAAAGGAACACAAGTGTGCCCTGCCACACTATAAATGAGAAACACTGTCCTAAAACATACATTTAGCTCACAGTACAAGAGCTGGGAAGGAAAATTAGTAATGAGAGGAGCAGTTGTTCTCTGTAATGTTCTCCATTATGAACTCTAAGGAGAAAAAGTGGAAATAATGGCAGAGAAAGTGGAAATGAAGAAAATAAATGTGAAAGAGTTGCCATTCATTGACAAATCTAAAATGTGATTAAATGCATAGGTGTGCAGTGCGTGGTAGCCATTAAAAGGGTGACCGGATTTTTCAATGCTCAAAACTGGGATACTCTAATTTTATGAACCAACACGCATGAGCACAGGATGCAATGACATTTTTTCATTAGAGCACCTTAATATCATATTAAGTGTCAGATAAAAACAGAAATTACATCTAAATTCTCATTTTGAATGGATGAAGCCCAATTCAACTAGGGCTGGAGCCTAACCCAGTGAGTGAGAGGGGGGTTACACCCTGGACCAGTCACCAGCCGATCAATCAGAGGGCTGACATGTAGAGACAGACAACCATTCTCACACAAGCTCACAGCAAAAGGTAATTAAGAATCACCAATTAACTTAACGAGCATGTTTTGGTCCAAGACAGGAAACTGGCACCAGTGTAGTTCAGTCTACAAGAGCTTGGGCTGAGGACTGGAGGGGGACCAGTTCAAGTCCCAATCGAAACTGACTTGGAAGTTGATTTGGCAGCTGGGGAGATGCGAGCCGACTCCCTGGGGCACTGCTGCTGGTTACAGCAGGAGGCAACACAGCTGAAAGGGGTTTCTTGCTGCTGGAGCCTGTGGCCGTGGGGTTTGCACCCTTCCCCCTTTAAAACTTCATGGCAAGTTAGCATCTACAAAAGAAGTGGGTCACCGTTGCTGGTGGTGCACACAGATCTTCTGGAATGGCGAAGTGCCGATCTGACCAGATGAAACTGAAGTAACAGGAAGAAACCCACACATGCGTGAAAAGAACATGCAAACTCTGCACAGAAAACTCCAATCCACTCAAGGAGTGAACCAGCTACTTTCTTGTTGTGAGGCTTAAGCTACTGAACCAGCGTACAGCTCAATCATGTTTAGTCAAAAACATTCAAAATTTTTTCTTCAAAAACAAGATGTCAAGAATGCCAGACCCAAAATACACTTGTAATACATTTATCATCAGCTGAAACTTTGTGCTCATATTAAAAAAATATATTCTTATAAATTATAATTTTGTTCTTTTGCATGTTGGGAGCAAATAAGGGTTTGTGGAGGATGGGGACAGTCCTAAACTGATTCAACCAGAATATTTTGACTATCTTACATTTAAGAAAATTAAACAGTTGAGAACTCTCCCAGTCCTGACTTGGTCTCTATTGATAGCATACCTCACTTAGCCATTTCATTTTTTTATATAATGCAGTATCAATGCTGGGTTTTTACAAAACCTGGCAACCCAGATTTTCAGTTTCACTTTCATTTCTGGATTAAATGGCAAAGGCAATGACATTGTTCTTTTTGTATTAGCACTCACATGTGCCAAATATGTATTTAAACATGAATGTGTAGTTTCTTTAAATACAAAGCTATTAAAGAGGTCATAATTTTCCTTAACAGATCCATGTCTGGTGTATTTGACTGTTTACATCATGTCTTGGGTGTCTATTAAGCAAGGATTTGATTTAAGTTGAATAAAAAAATGAAAATGAATAATTGAATTGCTGCAGAAGAACAGATGCAGCTCTTTTTCCCTCCCATTTGGAAATGCTCAGATCCGAGGTAGAAGAGAAGCTATATGAGGGGACTATGATAAAGAGCTCTGTGCTAATTGGCTGCCCAGAAGAGGTCTGATGGGAGGTAGGAGGAGGGGTCACAGGGGTTTCAAAACAGTGATGGCGTCTGCCTGTGATGGGCAGAAAACATGTATAGGTGGAGACTGTATAGCTATGACATCATAAACCCCAGGAAGTAAAAATGGAGCATCATAAGGGCGTTTTCTTAAATAGGCATAGCACATTTCTCTGTGAACTTAGAGTTGAGTAGATATTTCTTTTCAGGAGGGGAGAACATGATGGTGCAGAAGATTTGATCATATGTAACATAAAAATGGACTTATGAGCATATTTCCCTCAGGCCAGATTTTTTGCAAAAATTATATGCTAACATGTGTCTGTTTTACTATTTCAGACCCTGAAAAAAAATGTTAAAAAGTGACTTTGTGGTACCCTTTTGGACAGGAGAACAAGGCAGAAGGTCAGGTCATATTTCCCCTTAGAAAATGAATTCTAAGCATCTTTCCCTCAGATTTAAAAGATTTGTGCTAAAAAGTGTCTTTTTGGGAACTTTCAGGCAGGAGAACATGCTTATTCAAGAGGTTTGGTCATATTTGACTTAAAAATGGACTTATGTTTCCTTAGGTCAGATTTTTGAAAAAACAACATGCTAACATATGACTTTTTTGCCATTTGGACTCCCCCAAAAAATATGCTTAAACATGACTTTTGGTTGTTAAACAGGCCGAAAAACATGCTGGTGCAGACTGTTTGGTCTAATTTGGCTTCAAAAGGGACTTATAAGCCTTTTACCCTCAGGTCAGGCTTTGAAAGAACCCACCTGCCAACATATGACTTTTTTGCCATTTCAAACCATGAAAGAAATGTGCTAAAAAGACCCTATAATATAATATTAAAATATTATATTATAATATAATATTAAAATATAATAAAATCAAAGGCAGGATGACACAGTAGGCTTGACTAGGAGCCCCCTTAGAGGTCGGAGGCCCCCGGCACCGGCCCAATGCACCCAGTGATAAATCCGTGGCTGGTTGTATTGTTTTATTGCACTTAACCCCTCTGTTGGCATCATGATCTTGTGAGCACACACTGGCTTGGCTGTACCCCATGCTTATTAAAGGTACACTGTACCTTTTGCTGCCGGCAATGTTTTGTACCTTTCAAATTAAACAAAGGTCCACTTTAATCCACTTTAAGGGCCATTTCTGTACCTTACAGGGTACATTTATGATTTATGTACCTTAAGGTGCAAAAGTGATACCCCTATTTTTTTTTGTGTAATGCGAGCAAATGTGCCTGAACTGACGATGAAACAATGGTATGGTGTCACACTGGTAGGTCTGGAGGAGACATTGAATCTCACTAAAGGCCATATAAAACTTGAAATTGCATAACATTGGCTCTTTAAGATTAATATGATACAAAAGTAAATACTCTTTTTTACCTTTGCCAAGGAGGTTATGTTTGTTTGTTTGTCTGTTTGTTTGTCAGCAAGATTAGGCAAAAACTACTGGATGGATTTTGCTGAAATGTTCAGGAGATGTTCGTTACAGCCCAACTTAGATATGATTAGATTTTGGTGGTGATCCAGGAAGTCGCCATCAGTGAACGATTCTTCTTCTTTTTCTTCGTTTTTTCTCAATAACTGGCAAGCTAATAATGATATCAACATGATTCTGAGTGCCAGGTGTGTGTTTTCAGGGTCAAGGAATCATGTTATGATGGTAACTGTATCATAGAACTATTGCCTATAGATGTAACAGGACAACAACAGACAAAAGAAGGGGCAGTTCTGAGTTATCACAAGTTTTTATGTAAAAAAAAAAAATGGACAAGTCACAAATTAGTGACATCACCATACTTAATGTACAATATAGCATCTCCAATAACAAACATAATGGCCGACAGATAGTAATGAACAATATCTACATTCAGAACATGACCCCACCTCGGGGAATAAGTTAGCGCTATACAGTGATTATTTTACATAGAGAAACATTACATCTTAAGCTGTGATGTACATGAAAATACAGAATCTTACACAGAGGGCGTTGGACAGCTCAAAGGACAATAGCTGGTACACAAGTATGGGCGGCTGGTGGCAGAACAGGTTTCTAATGTTGGGATAACAACAAACAAATGTTTATACAGTCTATTCAGCACATGGACAAATATTGTACCGGGAGGGAGTCCAAGAACTGTGACAAATGAGACAAGATGGGGATTAAGAGTTTCACAAATAAATTAACGCATATAAAGAAAAGAAAACATGAACAGGGGTGTTAAAAGACCCTCAGAAAACATTCATTCAGGCTGATCAGGCTGTGCGTATTTCCCTTTTCAGTGTGGAGATTCAGTGGAATTAAAATTCCTGGGTGATCTGATGCAGGAAAACAAGAGGTGTGATCACCATGCTTTCTTTGAATTTTTTGTTAACACAAATAGATGTATTAACTGAGATCAGTCCTGCTGGCCCATTCATACATCTATTCAATTTATTAACAAGGATATTCTGCTTTTAAAACAAAATACACAGACAAGTGTTGGACTACAGAGGATCACTACTTTGTCTGCAGTGTATATTTCTCTGTTCGGAATCTTCACCTCAGCTGGGCACATGTTCAGTATCTTATCTAAAGAAGTGGTGCATGTGCATAACTGAAAAAAATGGAAAACATACAGCTTTTCTGTGAGATCCAGGTAAAAGTCCTAGAAGTATCAATGTTGGCAAAACAGCACAGTTAGCCACGTGATGCTAGCTTTCACAAGGGCAGTTTGGTGATCAGTGAAGTGCTGAAGAGTTCAGGGTTTGATGTCAGAGAAGCTGGTGTATGTCTCGCTGCAGCTGGACGATGTGCTGAGATTCCCCGAGCCGCTGCCCTCTGTGAGAAAAACAGACACTTAAGTTTTGTGTCGGATGCAGTCAAGTAATTTTTCTTGGGCACAAGTCACTTACTACTGCTGGTACAGGAGCATGTCTGGCCCTCAAGGGAAGGTTAAGTTAGCAGTGGGAACGCAAACATGATCAGGGTTAACTGATCCAAATTGTACCAAACTGTGCTGAACCAAACCAGACCACTCAGTGGAACAAGGCTTGACAGACCCTAATAACAACATAAAGTTCCCATATTGGTACATGTATTTAAAGTGTCCCCATGCTGATAGTTAAACAAGAAAGTGTGCTGTCTGGGTATGTTCCAGTAATGTTTAGTTCCCAGTACCTGAGCTTGTGAGAGACTGGCAAGATTTGGACTTTCCAATAAATGTGATAAGGTTAGCAGCTGTGATCCATCCCTCCTTGGAAGTGCTCAGGTTTCGCACGAACCTACAGGATCGAACACAGAAAGGACAAACATGATTATCATTACATTAGGAATTAGAAATATCAAGTTGATGTTTTAGAAAATTAAATTTCCTCACCACTGCTGGTCATCACCCTCCTTGACCAGCTGCACCGTGTCCCCACTCTTCACTGAGAAATCTTGATCTCCATCTTTCTCAAAGTCTGCCAGTACTGTGTATTTGCCTGCAGTCTGTTCAAAGTCAAGGCAGGAAACAGGAAAGGAAACAAAATTGAAAAAACAGCAATTTGACAGACTTTATACAGATTAAGAGTCACAGTAACATGCTGACGTGTTTGGTCCTGTGAATGTAAATACATCAGTGAAAGTCATCAGTTCAAAAAAATTGACATTTTTTGTCATGAAAGCAACAAATCATTTTTATTTATGTCTCAATATCTTTTTTAAAAAATTACTTTTTCTTTCATTACCTCCGCCAAGGAGGTTATATTTTTGTTTGTCGGCAAGATTACGCAGAAACTACTGGACGGATTTTGTTGAAATTTTCAGGAGATGTTGGTAATGGCTAACTTAAAAATGATTAGATTTTGGTGGTGATCCAGATAATTGCCATTAGTGTACAATCGTTTTGCTCAATAACTGTCTAATTATGATATCAACATGATTCCGAGTGAGAGGTGTGTGTTTTCAGGGTCAATGAATCATTTTATGATGGTAACTTTATCATGGAACTATTGCTTATAGATGTAGGAGCAATATGTGAGCTACCCTGGGGGAGGTTTGCGCTCGCCAAGTGCTTTCTAGTCTAACCTGTTTTTTTGTTGTGTGTCAGAAGAGGTTGTCACATTACCAAGAACGAACACTGTTATTTACCAGCGTCTTTCCTCCGTCATCCTCGGCATCAGAGTTCAGGGGATCATCAGCACTGGAGTAGCCATCACGCTCCTCAGAGGCGTCCAGAGACAGGGAGGTTTTGTTCCAGCCTGGGAGGAGAAGGGAGACATGTAGAGACTTTCAGCTTGCAATAACATTTACCTCAAACCTAAAACATGGGTGTGACCTGCAGTGAGGGGAAAAGAGCCTACGAGAGTGTGAGAGAGTGAGACGAAGAACCACAACAAAGCTGCTAATCCCAGGAACCCCTGCATGACACAGTAACTATCAAAAAGACTACAAAGACAGTCATGCACCTTCATGTTCTAAGTTTTCAAACAAAAGGAAAGTGGCAGGCAAAACTCCCTCCATATTAGTGCGAATCTCTATCACTTAACAAGACCTGTAAAGAAAAAGGAGATGTGGGACGGCATAGCATAGAAGTGTTTGTCAAAGTGAAATAGTGGGCCTAACACACATCCAGCATGAGCCTTCTGTGTGTCTGTGTACCTCTCCATTTAGTCTGTAAGAGACTAGAGGTGCTGAACCACCTGGCCCTGTTCAGGGGCAGCGGGGGAGGACCTGGATCTGAAGGACAGGAGGTGATAAAAACACAGCTATGATCACTCTCCCTGCAGCAGCTACAGCCAATGACAGTCATCCTTATCAGAGACAGAGGCTGCGCTCAGGCTTCAAGGATACAAAGACTAAGCAGACAGGCAGAGTGCACAGGTAAGTGCTGATCAGATTAGAGTACCTTTGAAGCCAAACGGCGTGGGGTCGCTCTGGCGTTTCGTCTTGTGGTCAGGACTTGTTGGGGATCCTGATGAAAGGAAAGAAAATAGATTGAGAAGAAGGTTTTTGGACGAGAAATTAGCAAAAAATTAACAATTATGAGGCAAGAAATATGATGAGAAAATGAGAAAAGAAACGCAGTGTAAAGGGATTTTCAGCTCAGACATGGACACACATTCAGCTGGATCAAAAAGGTTCAGGATGACCACCAAACATGAAGGAGGGGCTAGTTTTTCTATTGAGGAAAATTCTACACAAAGTCAAGTTTCTGGATTTTGGACTAGCTAAGCTGCTATAGAAAATGGTATAGATACACCACAGCAGGAAAAGCAGAAGCTTCAACTATTACACTAACATTTGGCTGCAATTAGCTGCTTCAGGTTTAGGACCCAATTTTCAAGCATGCTTGCTCACTACATGGTCATGGCCTGGTTAGTGCAGGAATGAGTCCAAACGCAGAAAGAAGTTGGCATCTTAGCACTTTTGGTTCCATGGGATTTTAGCATAGCTTTTCTGATATATACGTTAAGAAAGGACCTTGATGAAGACATGCATACAAGAGTTCAACGCTTCATTTTGCAACAAAAAAAGCATCTGATATCGCCCAACATTTGAATTTTAAAGCATTATTGTGTTTTTAGAAGGACTGCTGCTAACAAACTGCTCACAAAGACTACAAAAATGGCCGGGGACCCAAATTCAATCATTCCTGATTGTATATCAGTAAACAATAATACGTACACTAACTTCATCAGGTAATTCCATAAGGAAGGAATTCTCCAAAAAGAGGTTTTAACGTGACGTCAGACGATGGAAGTGTGGTAGCTTCTTATAAGTCGAACCACCATGTTGTAGTTCTATAATGGCTCAGAAATAACTTTATCTTGCTGATTATGTTTGAGCTTACAAAATTGTGAAAGTTAAGTTTGTTTGTGAAAACATATATATGTTATGTAATGATATATAACCCCATATGTAACCAAAGACAACACAGCAACTGTTAAAACCAAGAAATTTTACAGTTTTTGCAAAATCATATTTTCATTTGCACTTTTACTGCTAGCAACTCCAAAAAAGGAGGGACAAAGTTCACTACTTTGCAAATGAATTATAAGACTGTACATAATCTTGGTGTTCAATTGTTAGTGTATTTATTTAATAGTTTTTAATTGGGCTGAACAATACATCATTTAAACAAAGTCACTTTTATTAATAATCACAAGTCTTGATGTTTTACAATTTATCACAATTGTAAAACAATTTATCATTTTACAAATTTACAAAATGTCCCTACTTTTTGGGGAGGTCCAGCCATCTTGATGTTTTGAGTAAGACTTGTGCTTTTCCTTCAGTGACAACTAAAAGCTATAAAAAGGAGGGATTAACAGAAACAGAGTCTACAGCTGTGAGATACCTGCTGACAGGAGAATCGTCACGGGTAGCGTAAAACTCTTATCGTCAGTAGCTGTGGCTTCTGCGGAGGGAAGCATGCAGGGTTTGACCTCCTGACCACTAGACTTTAAACATGTATAAACCATCCTGTAACTCTGTTGTTTAAAGTCTAAATATTTTCTTTCACATTTCAGTAATAAGCCCACTATCTTTCATTTGGATGTGAAGATATACATTAGCCATTTAGCCTAGCTTAGCATTAAATGATGAAATGGTAAAAACCAGTGCTCATCAGCTATAATCTGAACAGTGTAAAAACAAATGAAACCTAACCTTGTCTGAACTGACATTAGCCTTTAAAATAGCACAGTGTGATGGATGTGTATGAAAACTGTGAATTGCAATTTTTTTCTGATAAACTTCAATAATTTTATATTTATTTCTACAGTTTTTGAGATGGTATGTGTGCAACTGCTAGCTGCAAGAGGTAAAAGTGACTGCTGATTTAAAGAGAAACTTGCAGGTTGAAGCAGTTTGTGAGAAAATAACTGAGGAAAAAGATCTTAAACAAATTGTAGAAATCTAGACACTACAGTGAGCAAAGAGCTTTTTTTAGGAGCCTCACTAAAAATAGGCATTTTTTCAATTTCTTTGAAAAACTTTGACAATCAAGTAGGGATGCACAATATTATCTGTATGTATCAGTGTCTACAGACAATTGCTTCAAAAAATAAATATTAGGATCAGCAGATATGAAAATTACTGCAGATATACACTTTTAATATTTCAGCCTAATATACAGTGAATTAGCATTAACTTTAGCAGTTTGGTTCATTTTCTATTGCAGGTAGCACAGTGGTGCAGCAGGTAGTGCATGTGCCTCACAGCGAGAAGGTCACTTGGTCTGACCTGTATGGAGTTTGCATGTTCTTCCAGAACCTGTGTGGGTTCTCTCAGGACACTCTGGCTTCCTCCCACAGACCAAAAACATGTTCATTAGGTTGACTGGTGACTCCAAATTGGCCTTTCATTCAAACTGAATGGTTGTCCATCTCTCTAATTCGACCTGCAATTGGCAATCAGGATGTACCCTGCCTCTCACCCAATGTCGGCTTAAGCGGTATAGATAATGGATGGATGGATTTTATATTGCAAGTAAAAGCTGCTGAACAAGGTGGATTTTATGTCAACAGATTAGTGAATCAGTGTTTGTGGCTCTGAAAAAGGCAGATAAAGAGTGATTATACTGTCACTGTTAAAAGATATATTTGCAACAACTGTAATAAAAAAAACTACTTTAAGTTATTTTTATATAGGGGCATCAATATCAGTATCTGCCAAAATGAGTTTTGAAATATCGGCATATCAATATCAAGAAAAATCCAATATTGTGCATCCCTACAATCAAGCATTAACTAAAATAAAAGACATCAACAGACTTTGTATTAATGTCAAAGAAGCTTAACCTGCAAATTGCTCTTTAAATTCCATCTTTTTAATAATTAACATAGTTGCAAAATGTCCATTCTGACAATAATTTAGCAAAACTATGTACATGATGATGTGATGGACTGAAGTAATAATGTGACAAACGTTCATTATCCTGCGGTTACCTTTCTGAGCTTTGAGGTTACTGAATCCCTGTAAAGTAAAGCGCTTTTTAGCCACAGCAGCTCTGTCTGAGGTAGGGCTTGTCACAGCCTCATCTGACACAGAGGAAGAAGAAGAGGAAGGGAGGACAAACAAGAGGAAGGAAGGACGGAGGTGAGTTAAGTAAGAGCACAAAAGGAAGAGGAAGTCGTATAATTCAGTGTAAAAGACAGAAGATAAGACAAGGGTAAAAATTAGGGGTACATAAAAGTTTGTGTAAGAGGTAAAACATGCTCTAAAACTGCTGAAGGAGTTTTTTTTAATAGTGTGTTTTCATCTCTTGTCACACCTTTTCCTACAGGCTTTGGTGAGGAAGAGGAGTTAGCATCAGGGCTGCAGGGCTCAGCTTTCCTCTCCTCTCCTTTTTTAAAGCTCCTCTGACTGGACTTAAAGGGACTGTGGATAGACACAAGTGTATATAGAGAAGCCTTGAGTTATATCTGGATACCCCCAGCATGAGAAGTTATCAATCAGACTGTCCATGTCTGCTTTGGTCAGTTTTACCTGAGACTGACTGTTCCACTGGGATTAGGAGGGAACTGGAAAACCTGGTCTGGTGCCCTCTGCTGGTTGGCTGTTGAAACACAGCGAGGGAAAACACTGAAACAATACTTTCCCTTTTGTAAGTGGTTAAACAATAACAAAATATTCAAAGACATGTTTCTGGGAACATCTTCTTTCTATACCTCTGCATGCTTCCAGCTGAGTTGTCAGAACCTTCCTGATCTCCTTCACCCAGGTGGTTTTTACTTCAGCTGTCGGTGCCTAAAGGGGGTAAGATGAGGTAACGTTATCTGTGCCCACAGGTAAATTTAGTTCACAGTGGGCGAGTCACCATCCCTTTGCATACACAATAGACATCCAAGGACAGGACCAGACATGATAAAGTAACAACAGTGCTCAGTACTAAAACAAGAACTCTTGGTAGACAAGATCAGAAACAACCCATCAGTAAATATAGTGAATAGTAAATATCTTTACAATCATATAGACAGGAGGTCCTTCCTGAAAATAAGATGCCACATCTCAAGGGGCTTACCTGTAATAACTTTTTATTCAACAAATATGGTGCTATACAAATAAAGGCTGATTGACTGACTCTGTATTCAGCAGAGACAAATGTGATGAGGACAGATTTATGACCTGGGTGTTCATGGGTTTGTCGCCATCATAAATTCTTATTTTTAGTCCCTTTGTCTCTGCCTGGATGGATACATCTCTGGATGTATGTATGTGTATATACAAAAATATATTTCTGTGTATTTGTATATATGCATATCCGTGAATCTACAAAAAGGAAAGTATGGCTTCATCCTACTCTATTTTAAAATGCCTTGAGATAGCACTGGCACTATACAAATAAAGATTGATTGACTGATTGATTAAAAACAAGCAAATAAAAACAAGATAAAAAGATCATGTACCACAGACCAATAAAAATGTGGCAATTGAATGCAAAAGTACAAAACAACTACAAACAAAAAATTAAGTGTCATCAGTAAAATATTTAATGTACAGAAGTTGTTAAAAGTCAGTAAATAATTGTCAATAAATAATAGTACTGCGTTCCGCCTCAATATGGAGGCTAAATGCTACAACTTGATGGCTGCAGGGACAAAGCTGTTTATGTACCTTTGATCATAAAAGATTTAACTTTACACTCACGTCAAGAGGCGAGAAACTAAAATTCACCATGTAAAGGATGTGTGTTGTTTCTTATGATAGAGCCAGCATTTATCTGCATCTATCTGCTAAACAGGATTCTGGACTGAGCTGTGGCTCTCTCATCAACCTGCGGGACCATTTTACGATCTGGTTCAGGGACTTTCTGTTTTTTCACAGATGGGTTTCCAAACCATGGCTCCAAGCAAAATGATAAAACAGTTTCAATGAAAGCACAACAAAAAAAAGTCATCAGGGTTTCGTCAATATGAAATGGAGGACAAAACTTGAGGTTTCTTCATGACTGAATGATTCATAATCATAATAGCTCAATGTAGGAATCTCATGTGCATGCCAGATTTACAGAAACATTACACTGTACTCAAGCTTGTTTTTGTTTATTTATCTACCTTCAATAGGATCATAAAATACCTGAAACTTAACTGGGTGCTCTGCACAGTATACTGCAGCTGACCTTTAATGTATAATAACTTTACTTACATCTAAATGTCATATTCAGAATTTTATATTGAACTTTAAGTGTTTTTTGTTGATGCATGTGTTATGTTTTACAGTAACTGTCATGCGTCCTGTTTTTTTATGCTTTTCCTGTTGCCTGATTTGGCATGTACAGCATTTTTCACCTTTGTATGAAACGAGTTTATCATCTTAAAGAGCTCATTTTATACTGTTTTTTGTTTCATACACTTCAAGATTTGACATTTCTTCTCTACGTGATAGACCTTGATATACACAAGACAAAGAGTCTATGGTATCAGGACTCCTCCCTCTATCCATGTTTATAGCACCAGTAGCTGCCTGGAACAGCTTGTGCCCTCAGTGCCCAACCTCCCCTGAATGGACATACCAGTGAGACCCCCTACCATTGTTTCATCAGCACTTAAAGCCCAGCAGTGCAGTGCTGAAATGACCAATAACCACTAAGTGGCCGGTCATCCAATCTTTGCAGACTGGGCCCAGGTTTGGGGCTCCAGGGGGTCCAGGGGGGAAGAGAGGCAGCCTGACTGGCCCTATTCACCATATTGCTGTAAAGCCAGCTTGCAGTCAACTGTCAGGCGTTTCTCTTTTTGGCCTCCAAATCTGATTAATCACAATTTTTGATCGATTGTTTGTGATTCATTAATAAGTGTTTTTCTGGTGTGAGCTGCCTCTTCTGTTCCTAGTTTGTCCTCCTGTTTTGATCAAGTTTACTTCACTCTCATTTTTTAAATAAACCATGTTTCTTTTTGCTGTTTTTTTGATAAACTCAAGCATTTGGTTTGGAGGCTTAACTTTAACCTTATGTAACACCAACCCCCAGACAGCTGCTTAACAGTCTAATTAGTATTTCTTGGAGTGAACAAAGTGTTGGTTTCATTTTTGCAAGAATAAAGTCAACATGTCAAATCTCTTCAGAAGCTGTACACCCCTGGAGGTCTGATCCTTTAATCCCACAGGTACAGACTATCAACAAAGCATTAAGACTGAGTGATAAGGTACCTGAACAATGTAAACCTCTTCTCTGGAGTTGCACCAGATTTCAAACTTCTTGTTGTCTCCCTTTGCATTCTCAGTAATGCCAACAGCACTCATCTGGTCAAAAAGAGGACAGAGTATGAATGCAAAGCCTTTTATAAAAGCAAGCAGACGGCAGTAAAAGGCAGAAATTATTGAAGATGCTCACACTCAGAGTTTGTTTAAAGCTGTATGATGGAGCTTTCTCGTAGCCCTCGCCGTTCTCCTCTCTCCTCTTGCAGAAGAGCAGGGCTTTCTCGTGGAGGAAGATGTGCCTCTGCATGGGTTTGAAGCGGGCAAGGTCCTTCACCTTGGCGTGACCTTTCTTGTGCTCCGTCCACACGCTGAATGACCCCTGCATTAGCAGCTTACCCAGCTCGCTCAGATTACCCTGAGAAAGTAGGAAGTAGAGATAAATGATCATGTACTGTATATGATCAAATAATCTGAGAGGCGGACGTATATCTGTTTTGATCTAACTTAATATCTGCTAAATTTGACGTATCTGTTTTCTGTCAGGTCTGAAGCTCTGGTATCCAAATGTGTCTGTGCTATCATAGAAACAGATGCCCTAAATTTTTAACCCATGCACCTCCAAGACATTTTCTAATTTTTTTGGTCTGCCTGGATTTATTTTGTATTACTGCATGTAAAACCTCAACCCTGTAAAGCACATTTAAGTCATCTATTTGATTGTTTCTGAAACTCTGTGAATGTCTGTCATCTTAGAGCATTATCCACATTCTGCCACATAAACATCATCTTCTCTGTTGTTGAGTTCAATGTCCCACCTCATATCCTGTGATGGCGATGAGGTGCATGGAGTCATTCACAGCCTTGAGGATGCCTAAGATGGAGGTGAGCGCCTCCTGCAGGTCATCTGCCCCCTCACAGCCCTTACTGTACTTCAGCATTTCCTGCCGTTCAAAACACAAAAAAGTGGCTCAGAGCAAATACATTATTTTCACTCTGAGGATATTTTGCTCGGAGGTCATTTTCTGACAAATAATCAATCAAGTTAAACTTACTCTAAAATTATACATAAAAAGCTTCAGTTAATCCAAGTTTCCATGGCACAAAAGAACACATACAAACATAAGAATCAACATAATTCCAATAAATTGGAAAAGAACAGGATGAGTGAAAAAAATCACATGAATTGATACAGAACACACGACAACCCATGATATCACATGAAAGTTAATGTTGGCAATATTGCACTAACAGTTTAATCAGCTGCTGAAAAGACAAAAAAAGGTAAATTTGGTCACATTTAAGATGCAAACAACATATAAACCATTAGGTACAATCAGATAACTGCTGATGTAACTGGATAACAGTTCTAATAGCTAAGAAGCATCAGAAAGTGAACAGAGTGGTGCAGGAATGAGTCCAACAACATGGAAGTGAGTTAGCATTTAGCAATTCCTGGGTCCCAACCTCTCAATGCAAAAAGGATTTAGAAAACCAGTTTTGGATAAATGCTCAAAATAAGGTTTGTGGTGAACACACACACATGGGATTTTCAGTGTTTGATAGGAAATGATAAATACATCTGATGTTGTCTGCTTTATCTTAAACAGTTTTTGTGCATTTAAAATGACAGCTGCTGACTAACTGCTAACAAGGACTACAAAAATGGTTGGGGATCTGATGGCAAGTATTTCTGATGGTTATATTAAACAATAATTACACACCATTGCCACCATGAAGACCAACTTGATAAAGTTGTTTAATTACTGTATGAGGGAACTCTTAAAAACGAGGTCATAAGAAGATGTTAAACATTGGAAATATTGTAGTTGCTTCTAAGTTGAATCCCCATGTTGTAGTTTTATAGTAGCTAATAGTTTTTTACTCTCCCGGTTATGTTAAAGCTTAAAAAAAGTGAGTGAGTGTAAGTTTCATATTTCTTTGTTTGCCACAGATCTTATTATCAGTAATGATCTAAAACAGTGTGAAAAATCCTATAGGCTTTTAGTCTGCTGCAGTCAATGCTAATACCAGCGTTAGCCTACAAAAATACATCATCCCTGCACCACTCCATTACTGAGAAGTTTGTCACACCAAAATAGCCTATAGCTTGCTAGAATAATGTTAGAATTAAATGACTGTTTAATTGTACTTACAAGCTAGCTTCATATTTGCTATGTATTTTTCCAAGTAACTATTTAATTGTAAGCTCCCTTATAAATCAAATAAACATGGGGATATCATTTTCACCACGTTCTGTCAATAAAGAACTTGAAAACTCAACAACACTGTCAAGTGAGTTACTGTTAACAAATCCTAAAAAATATCCTGGATCCACAGCCGGATTCAGATCAGCACCAAAATCTACTTTCTTATCTTTTGTGTCATGATCAACATTCCCTGAAAATACCATTAAAATCCGTCAAGAACTTTTTCAGTTAAAAACAAAAACATGGTAAAACTTCCCTATCTCTCAACGGTAAAAAATCTTTAAAAACACTCCTGGATCCACATCCAGATTTAGATCACCACCAAAATTTAATCTCTTGTCTCTCATGCTATGACCAAAATTCTCTAATAAGATCCTAAAAATCCATTGAGAACTTACTGAATTAGAAGCAAAAATGTGGAAAACTGCCCCATCCTGCTTTGTTAAAATATTCTTTAAAAAATCCTGGATCCACAGCCCGATTTGGATCACCCCCAAAATATAACCAAATGGTCCTTGGCCTATTTCAACAGATCCTGGAGCTCTCATTAAATTTCGTTCATAACTTGTTGAGTTATAATGATCACAAACCAACAAAAACTGGCAAAAACAACACCTCTTTGGTGGAGATCACAACATGCTAGCTGATAATGTGATAGCTAGTTAGAACCCTTGAATACCTCATTAATATTAAGATTCTTTATTATCAGAGTGCCCCGGTCAAGACAGGCAGCAGCACATTTACATGGTGACAGACATGAAACAATTACCACTGCAGGTACATAAATATCAGCCAATTATTCAGAGTCACAGATCAGAAAATATTAAAATATTAAAATATGTCAAATTACTCCTTCAAATTTTCCTTATTCTTTTTTTACTCAGCTGGAAATTCATGGAGATAATGTCAAACTTAAATGACTTATGAGTTAATCTACAATATTGTTGTATATTGCAGCTGGTCGGCGTTTGTACTTCCCACCAACTGTTCGCATCTTGAACATGACATCAGAAGAAAATGGCCGCCATGAGTAAAAGGCTAAAGCAGAGAAATTCCCATGAAGACAATTTTGTCACAGTACAGGAAGTATCATACCTTTAATAGCAGCTGGTATTTGGTGATCCTCTGAACAGGCTTCAGCAAGTAGGAGTCTAAACCCAGTTTATGCTCCAGCTTTTTCTGACACTCCTGACAGAAAAACACCAAAAAAGAAATTAGAAAAAATAAACAATGAAAATCCAAAGTGACCCTTCATTAAGATCTCAAGAAATAACAGAAAAACTGACATTATTTAATGAACATAATACGATACTGTATATCAGATGAGATATCCAGAATTACTTGTTATAACAGGAAAACTGAGTAAAATAAAATGTTTAAGTATCTCCTGAAGGCTCAATGTGAGAAAAAATGTCATTCAAACTCCAGAGTGTGGTGTTGCCTGAGTTTACCTGGAAGAAGGCGCAGTCTGAGCACTGCCTCCAGAGGCTTTCAGAGCGAGGCTTGTTGTGGCAGTATTTCTCGTAGATCTGCAGGTCTGTCATCTGCAGGGGAGCAGTGAAATACATTTACATCAGAGGAACCTCCTCATGCGCACAACTGGATCAGGCATCGAGACAGAATTACAGTTAATTTTGGATGGGATCGTCAATATCATAAGTAAGCAGAAGTGCTCCAAGAACACAAACCTCCACCAAGACATTTCCAGCATTGTGGGGCGAGTTATTGTCAAAAATGTGTGCTGTTGACAAATCCTTAAAAAAATTCCTGGATCCACATCCTGATTCAGATCACCACCAACATGTAATCAGTTCTTTCTTGTGCCAACATTCCCCTGAACATGTCATGAAAATCCTTTGAGAACTTACTGTGTTATTTGTGAAACTGTGAAAAACTGCCCTATCCTGGACTGTTAAGAAATTCTTTTAAAAAACCCTGGATCTGCGTCCAGATTTGGATCACCACCAAAATCTGACACTTCTTCTTTGTGCCATGACCAACATTTTCTAAAAATTTAATCTAAAACTGTTCTCAACTTTTTGAGTTATCCTGTTCACAAACTGCATGAGTGGGTGGGCCCGGGTCCCTTAGGCACACCCATGATACCACATCTGATCTGGATAAATTAATAAGACCATCTGTCATACAAAAAAGTAGACTGAATATTTTAGAAATCTCTCAAACACTTGTTTAAAACTGAAAATGTATTTGTTACTGGACATAAATTTTGAACAGGAATGACGAATTTCACCTTTTTATACCCAAATTTGAGTCGCTCACTGGGCTGAGAATTCAGAAATTAACCAAACATAACATTAAACCACCAAAGCTAATCTTTCTGTTAAAAACATGCAAGTTAAAAAAATATAATTTCTTTCTTTAATCAATAAACAATGATGAGATGTACTATTTTTCTGTAAAACAGTTAATTCTAAATTTCATAGATAACAATAATAATTATATTTTAGCATTAAAAATATAATCTCTGTAAAAGAGCTTCTACATACTGGTGTATTAAACATTACAGAAACATAAAAAGTGATTTTAGCAATTACCAATGCTGTTAGTTTAGGGCAGCTATGGCATAAACCTCACATTGAGTGGTGGTCTAATACATTTGTTAAGCACTGTATATCTTCGAGCTGACAATCTGGCAATAATAACTCACCCTCTCAAGAAAACACCGTCCAACCAGCTCAGGGCAGTCTGTGTACTGCTCCAGCTCCCTCAGAAACGTCCTGAAAAACAAGATCATCATGTCATCATGCTGAGATGATGAAATATAAGAGAAATAGATATAGACTGGTAAATGCTGGGTCTTTGCTAGGAAAAAATATAATACAGAATTACTAAACCCCAAACCTATGGTGAAGAAACTGCTCAAGGTATTCTGATATTGTATTACAGCCTTAAATATCCACATCTTACTTATTGTAATATTGTATGAGGACACACTTATTCAACATATCTACATAAAATCACTGTTGCAGAAACATTTTGTCAGATTAGCAACTTTATCCAGATTCAGTGATGTTTCATCTCCAATTTTTATAAGTTATATTAATACTCTTCAAATGTATACTTTCATTTTGAAGTCAAATACGTGAGTACAGAATTGCCAGAAAGCTTTAAAATGTTCTTTATTACAAACTCGCAGGTTAAATATTTTTCAACAAGTCAGTCAATAACCTGTACCTACCACTGTATCATACATCTCAAGGTCAGCGTTCAACAAAATACCTCAACGTTCAATTATGGAATGAATATTTTTATTTACGAAAACAGAGTCTCTGTCCCTGTCCAAATACAGATTGAGGCTAAAATAAGTTTTGATGTCAAAGACTTTTTGTTCATGATGATCTGAGTAACGATCAAATCTCAATTATGCTTGACAAAATACAAAATTATGTTCCACTTTGTTTTGTTATATTCCATTTCTGTGGTGGTGAACTCTCTCATGTTGGTCAAATGTATTTTATTATTTAATTTAAGTTGTTTTTTTATTACTAGGATTTAATGTTTTTTCTGTTGATTTTATCTGTATTTACTCTTAAGGTGAGGTTTGCAAATAAGCCCCTCACCTGCACAAGTGACTTAGTTGTATTTATTGTGTTCTTTGACTTCTCTTTTAAATAAAAAAATAAAAATGCTTGGATGCATGAGTCCTAGAGCATTAGTATCATCTCTGACAGGCAGGTGGCGCTGCTTCACCTCTTGTGGAAGTGGTAGATTTCTGGCATGTTGCCAAACAGAACCTCCTTTTTGTTCTGCAGGGGAGCAGGGATGAGGTGAACCATCGCTGGATTATCCATCTCAGAGGCATACCCCTACAAAAACAAACACAAAACAGTAAACTGTGGGCACATGTGTAAGAAAGAGAAAAAAACAAACAAATATGGAGTAAATAATGACCTGTAACACACAGAGCAGCTCCTCCACATAGGCTCTCTCCGTTTCCAGGAGCTCATTCATAACATGTCTGCAGATGGAGAGAGAAGAGGGACTCATTTCAGGGTTTGATTAAACAAATACACAAGTGCAAAGCTAACGCCTGCTTCCACACAGTCCCCCTGCATTTTAATTTGGCCACAGATGAAGGAGCAGCAGCTGATCTCCCACCTCCTGAGCACAGCCAGGTTTTCCTCCTCCTCCGACAGAGAGGCATGTCTGCTGTTACTGTCTCCATTCTGCAGGGCGATGCCTCCCTGAGCAGAGATAACAACATCAGATCACTGCGATAGGAGAAAGAGAAACTGCACACACAAGAGAAAGTCCAAACCAACTCACTTTTTCACAGTTGTTCCCGGAGTCGATTTCTGAGCTGTTTTTCTCCTGCTGAGCTCTGTGTGCTGAGGAAGAAGACGAGGAAGGTCAGGGAGGGGGAAAGTGAGGCCTTCAGAAAAGTTTTGATCCCTCAGGAAACAACAAAATCACTGAGGCAGGCTTTTTTCACATATAGGTCTTCTGAACTGCCTTATTTTGCACTTATAAACCTTGATAAGTAACAGACACCTCAAAAAATAAAACTGATTTGGACCTTGAGTTCTTACATATCCGATCATGCAAGTAGCCACTTACAGTTGGTCCAGCAAGCTTTTTCCCTTTTATAGTATTGAATAATTTCATTTTATGTATTGTTAATGATAGGGGGTTCAAAATATGGAAGAGTGAGCCTCCCATGAAAGAACATGATGTGTGTCTGGCTGTTTGGTTTAGAAATATTTCACTCTTTAACAACCTTGTCTAAATATCAATGTCTCATCTTCAGGCAAATATTAATTTATTTTACAATAAAAAGGGAACAATATCATTTTCAAGTTTCTAAGTAAAACACAACATCTTTGTCTCGGCTTAAATGTATTTAAGATTTTTTTACAGCATTGGAAATTAGTTTATTTATTAAAGGATAAAAGCCAAATACAAATGATGTTCAAAATAAAAGGTCATTTAAGAGGACTTCAAACATAATTTTATCTGGCTTTCCAAAACTGCATTCCAACACAGCCAGCAACTTAGCAAACTACAGACCATGGCATGGATTTTTTTCAAGACCAATTCACAAAACCTCAAAGCTTAAACCTTAAATTTAAAGGGTCCAGGTGTGTGTTTGGAGACTAACCAGGTGAGCTGAGAGGGGATTTGATGAAGGCCTCGGGTCTGGGGGCTACAGGCTGCACTGGTCTCGTCTGTTTAGCTGCGAGTTTCTTCAGGCTGATTCTTCTTTTGTCAAACATCTCCTGCATGGACGCCTGCTTCTGGAAAACCTTCTCCACCTGATCCTAATACACAATAAAAGGATGATTTGTTAGTCAGCATATTCATTGAAATAAACAAAATAATGTTGATGCTGCTTTTACTCTTTATCATAATTAAGCTGCAACAAAACTCTTCGCTCACAACATTAACAAATCTATTAGACAACCTGTCACAAAAGCAAGACACATAAGTATACTAAGTACACATACAGTACATACATTTTCTAGACATACAGTACATTTGGAACAGGAAAGAGTAAAATAAAACTGAATTCCCTCTTTTATACTCAAATTTGAGCTGCTCACTGGTCTTCTCTGAGAGGTCACAAATTAATCAAGCATAACATAAAACCACTAAAACCAATTTTCTGTTCAGGAATGCAAGTAATAACTATAATTTGACATTTTAGTCAAGAAATCATTTTGTGCTTTAGCATTTTGTTTTACATCTTTTTGTAAAACAATACATTAAAAAATTCATGGATAACAATAATAATTATATATTTAAAAAAAATATTTTTCACTATTAAGCATTACAAACACATAAAAAATGTATTTTGCTCAAAAACAATGCTCTTAATTCAGTGCAGCTGTAAACCTTACACTGGGTGGTGTTCTAATAAATTTATTAAGCACTTTGGATATATAAAGAGTCAAACTCATGTCCAGGGTCTTTATTTCATTTGAAATGTATGGTTATTATTTTGCATTTGAAAAAACACTCACCAGTAAAGAAGACTAAAATGTGGTTCTTGATAACACCTATGATAAAATACCCACATATGATAACTTAATGTATCCTACTTTGCAATACCTAAGTCTGAATATTTGGTTCAAGCCAAATACTGAGAAATTTAAATAATTAATCCATATTTTTAAACACCAATATGAAGATCATAAAATGTATTTTGAATGTTTGAGTTGGTGGGAGACTGCAAACTTAATTTGGGTCCTGAGCTGGAAAAGTTCATGACCCCCTGTAATAATCTATCATGTTAATAATAATAATTATTATGATTATTATAATCTATCATGTTTACGTTTGTGGTGGTTGTTTTACCCTGAACTGCTGGTTGATCACTGCCTCGTACTCGCTCCAGATGGTGCGGAGCTCTGTCAGCTGGTTCTGGCCGGCGTTGTCCAGGTAACGCTCCAGCTCCTGCAAGGCTAACTCTGCCCCCTCGTGGGACTGACACTTGTCCACAGGCTGGGAAGCCAGCAGGTAAATACCATCATCGACCCACTTAGACGCCTGAGGAGGGAGGCAGAGGAGGAACAATCAGCTCCAAACATGGTAACAGGAGTAGGAGTGTGAAACTGTAGTCATCTCCTCACCCTCTCCAGACGGTGGTGCAGCTCCATAGCTTTGAGGAGGTGGTCCTTCTTGGCCTGCAGGGTGCTGCTCACGGTCTCACTGATCCCTCTGAGCTCGCTGCATTTGGGTTGAATGGAGTCCTCGGCATAGTGAGAGTTCTGGATCAGCTCTTCACCTTCAGTCGCTAAAGACAATGCTCGATTCAGAACCTCCTGTGGACCAGAGCAGGGGAAAACCTTATTCCTGAGAATCTTCTCCTTTCTTAATCAAAACTGTTATTTCACTTAAAGGAAGCAAAGCATTTCTGAATGAGGTTTTGTGTGCTGTAAAATAGGGGAGAGAAAGAGGTCTAGATGCTGCAGACTTTCTGTCTTGTGCATCGAAGTACTCTATCATCAGAAAACATGTTTAACACAGCAAGGGGCATATCAAATATGATTTTAAATGTTACTTCATTGATTGATAAACGAAAGCACTTCAATGCAAATAAAAAGCAATAACATAAATGAAAAGGAGCAGAAAAAAGAATACATTTATATGATCTGCCCCTTTTTTGCAATACGCTAATTACCAACATAGATAATACAAAATAAACTCCTCACTCCAGGGTAGGAGGAGTAACAGAAAGACAGAGGATGGGAAAGAGCAGCAGTAGAAGTAGTAGCCAGTCAGTAGCCATATATATATATTTTTTTTTAATTTTTTATTCTTTTTAAAATTATTCATCTATTATTTAGATTTATTAATACATATATACAGTATATATTATCTGCTAATTGTTTTTTTTTTACTTTTTACTTTTTGATATCCTATGTTTTTTTTATACCTGTGTACTGTTCAATGCTGCTGGAATCTCAATTTCCCTGAAGGAGTTCTCGAAAGGGATAAATAAAGGTCTATCTTACATCATCTTCTCTTATTTTAATAAAACAAAACAAAACAAAAAACACTTTAAATTAAATGGCGGCAGGGCCAAAGAATCCTTTACTTTCCTCTTTCAGATACATGGATTCAGTTTACATTTTATCACCAATAGTCGGGACACGACGTCAAACATACACAGTAGAAGTCAATGTTCATAATATGAGACCGAATGAACCATTCATATCCTTACTTCAGTGTTACATGTTAAAAAGCATATCAGCAGCATCTACTAAAGAGTTAAGAGGATCACTGTACCATGGAGAAGAGAACATGAAGCAGCGTCACTGCGTGCATGATGATTTCACTGGAGAAAGGAAACTGCAGAGTTATAGCTCTGTATCCGACACCATTGCAAGACGACTCTTTGGATGTGCAAGAGACCCGGTGGTGAGTGTTTTAGAGCAGATGGTCAACAGGACTATAATGATGTTTACTGGAAAAACACCTTCAAATGCCCATTCAAGTTTGTCTTATCCCCGTACAATCAGATAAACGTCTCCCTCTACATTAGCTCACTCTGACTTTACACTGATAAGCTAGGATATACTAGAGGGGTGCGAGGGAATTAAATAAATAAAATAAAACTCGGCTGTTTACATTCACCGGGTTAAGTCTGGATAATTTCAGGGTTTTTTTTGCAACTGTGAATGGGGTCATACAGTTTTTTTTTAAAGATTCAATAATAGCTTATCAAACTGTTAGGGATAGACGATATTATTGGTTTGATATCTGTATCTGCTGATATCAGCCTAAAAAAGTTAAGTAACAGTATCGGCCGATATTGACATTTTCGCAGATATTTACAGCCGCTATATCCGCCACACATATTGGCCATATATTGGCTGGAATATTGGCAAATTACACAAAGGTACAGTGCTGATGCACCTTCTCATCGCTGTATGGGTACATTTAAAAATCAAGCATTTTATTTTTGCAAGAGTTAATGCTGTTTTTCTTGTTTTACATCTGTGCCTGGCAAAAATATACTGTAACACTGAAAGAAACAAGTCCATTTTTGTTAATTACAGAGCTTGGGCTCTTGACCAGAAATATCGGTATCGGTATTGGTATTGGCGATAATGAATTTAAAAAACTGGCACATCAGATATCGGCAAAAATCCAATATCTAATATATTTTAATTTTTACCAAACTGCAGGTTATCTCCCAACAAACGTTATCATTTTAATAAATGCAACTTTTTCCTCTCTGCCAAAAAACACATATTATAAATCTGACTGTACTGCACAGTATAAGCTGTTAAACTGAAATAATAAGATGCTAAAGTGAATATAACTCCATGTGGACAAACAAAGCTCTAACTGTGAAGTGTGTGGTGTTACTTACACACACTTTCTCCTCGTAGGCGCTGAGTTCACTGAAGATGTGGTCGGCGTGGGCAGGGCTGATCCCCACCTCAGAGAAGGTGGAGAGTTTCTCAGACACCTGATTCAGCAGAGCCCTCACCTGCAGCACAAACACCACAGTCAGTTTGTCTTTGAGTCTCAAAAGCCACAGAGCAGGATCAGGATGAAGTCTGCAGGAACAGTCAGACTCACCTCTCTGTAGTTGTGCTCAAAGTGACGTAGCTGGAGACACTGCTCCAGCTTGGTCTGATGTCTCACCCAGAACTCATCGAAGGCCCGCTCTGTCTCGTCCAGCTGGGACAGCAGCCTGACCGAGGAGAGGAGGAGAGATTAAAAAGAAACGTTCATGACAGGCAGCTGAGGAGGCCAACAGCAGCTGGAATAAAGAAGTAAATTCAGGGCTGCAGTATTTAGATATTTTTATCTTGTGATTGCATGTGTGGATGTTGTGTAAAGCTAATGTCTGTTGACATGGGAATCACTCACTGCCCTTAGTGTTACCTAAAATACAGTACTCACTGACCTTGAAGCACTCAACAATATCATTTTAACAGTAATGATGGACCAGAGGAGACAGCTGTGAGGGATCACGCAACATCAACAACAGAACATGCAACAACAAGGGCCTGTTCAATCTCTTCACGTGGACCAAATGAAACAAACAGGAGCACCATAAAAAATAAAAGAAGTCATGGAGAATAATTTCTGTGCCCCGCCATTAAGAATTAAAATAGATAATTGTTAGTTTCATAATTAACACTAAGGGAAATAAACAGCCTGTTGCAGATTTAAGACTGAAAAGGAGGTCTGGAACAGTATCAGACATATGTACTGATGCAGCAGTGGGAGCAACATGAGGTGAAGTGTCTTGCCCAAGGACACATTATCATGTGACAGATCTGGGCTCAAACCTGCAACCTTTCAATCACCAACCAAGCACATCATCTGACTGCGACACCCCAACGTCTCAGTTATGTCACAGGTAATGTGCACACATGCTGGTGGCAAGATCACAATGTAAATATATGTATATAAATACAAAATTGAGATTTAGATTACTGATAAAAGGAGAAAAGGGTATTATTGTGCCAACTTAACTTTACTCAGAAGTACATGTTGACCTTTAATCTGGACTAAAGTAGTAAATTCGTATAGTTTTCCAGTTGTTCCAGATGATCACTTCTATTCCTTTTGATGTTTTATTCATAAACCTCTGTGTTTGCATTTTGTTCCTGTCTTCTTGTTTGACTGGATTGCTGAGGTTCATTTTATTGTTTCCAGAGTCTTGCCTTTGTTTTGTCTGTTAGAAAACTTTGTAAACATCTATTTTTAAAGCTGCTATGTAAATAAAGTTATTACTATATTACCATTAACTTTCTGCATCACAGACATATGCAAATTTTTATTGTTTCTTTTTTCCACATGAATTGTAACAAAGCAAAGTAGGCAGATTCAGTTGCACTGCAAGGTCAACATCATCTCCTCCGCATGAGATAATACATTTTCAGTTAGAAGTAATGGATAAATGTGCCAACATTTGTCATTTTTAGTCATCTATTATAATAAATAATGTTATAAACTGATAGAGAAGGCAATTGAAAACCAAATCCAATGGAAAATCGATAACAAATAGCTAAAATAATCAACATTATTAGTCTTTTTGCTTAACGATTTCCTTATCAGTTCCTTCCATAAGTGTCTAGCTCTCTCTCTCAGCAATCATGGCAGACAGGAGACAGAAGCAATAAATGTGGCTTAATTAAACAAAATATGATTCCAACCACACAACGTAACGTGTGGTTTCAAACAACAGTGCAAACAACAACAACAAACTGAAACATTTTAAATGGCAGAATAGTGACCAATATCAGAGGAGCCATGTCTCTGGACTTGTTGACTCTAAAAACCTTTGTAGACTGCTTTTTTCACAAAAAAATATCTAGGAATTGACAAAGAATTGGATCAATGAGCAGAGTTTCAATGGCATTGGCATTAGTAAAATGTGATCCGTTCCCATACCTATACATTGATATTCATTCTAATGCGACAATTTATTTAGATGTAGATTTGAAAAACATGTTTTCTATGCAGTTGATGAAAAACATGTAACAAGAAGTGACGCCTCATCATTTAGTGCAACACAAACTCAAACATTAATAATCTTCTGTCAGTGATAAATACGCTAATGCAAAACACTTATTGCCAGATTTTTTCAATGTAAAATAAATTCTGAGGTCCTTCATATATAAACAGAAGTGCCTTTATCAGTTTGTGTTAATGATTTTCATTTCTTAACAGATTATGGATACTGTGTCTTGTTTTTTTAACAGCTGTTGATTTTATCTTGTACATATTTGTACTGATACTTCACTTATAACTATTTCATACTTTACTTATAACTATCTTTTAGCACTGAACAGGGAGAGGCTCTCCAGTCTCACTGTACATTCAGTATAATGACAATAAAGGGCATTCTATCCCATTCTGTATCATCTGCAGCTGCTTTTACCTCTGCACTGTGGCGAGGTTCTCCATCTCATCCTGGTTCATGTTGTGGTCGGGGTCTCTTACTACAGGCTCATTGATGCTCTCCAGCAACCTGCTGCCTTGACCCAAGGCCACCTGCAGATCCTCCTACATGGAGATAAAGTCATGACACTGTAATCAGGAGTATCCAAAAGCAGCCAGTGCAGAAGTGTCTGATGATGTTACCTTCATTTTGTCTTTCTTGGTGGTGTGCATGCTCAGTAAGGCAGTGGTTGCCTGGATTTCATTGGGCAGCTCGGTCTCAGCCAGCTCAGTCCCAAACGACTGCAGCGCCTGCGCCGTTTTCTTCACCATTAACGCAAAACCCTCAATAGCCTGATGCACAAATGACACAACAGAGACTCAGACAGCATGATCATTAATTAATAAGGATCAAGAATTTAACTTGCTGCAGGGTTGGGCTCCTCTTTCTTGATGTATCACAACTAACTTTCTGTTTCTTAAATCTTAAATGACTTTCAGAAAACCTGTTTAAACAGCTACTTACTCTTATTTTAAAGGGCTTATATGCTGACAGAGTTAAAAACATGGTTCTCTTCTTCATGTGACCACTGAGGCCGGACATAAGGTGAACATACCGTGCGGTGAGAGATCCACTTCTCGTGGCAGTACTCCTGTGTCCCCCCGAGTTCATGCGTCAGCTGTGTTCGGTCGATGTACGAGTGCAGCTCAGTGACTGAGCTCAGCATGATCACCTGAAACAGAAACTTACAAATTATGCCACGCTTATGACATTTCTTTTCTTTTTCTTACTGATTTAATGTTTTAAGCTTTTATTTTGGTCCTAATGGTCTCATTTTTTGTTGCAGGGTTCTAGTATTGTCTGGGTTTACTTCACAAATTTCACTTGCTAGTGTCTTTTGTGTTTGTAAGGGTTCTTTGATTTAAATTGAGCTTTTTGGGTTTTTTTATTTTTTCTTTTGTGCTGTAGCTGTTGTGCTTTGCTGTCTGTATGCTCCTGCCTGTTTGTCAAAGCACTTTGAAAACATCTGTTTTTAAAAGTGCTATACAAATAAAGTTATTATTATTATTATGATAATTATTATTATTATTATTTAAAGTCTAACAATGGTGGACACCTAAAGGGAGAGTTCTTCCTACTTCGCATGATTTTTTTTTTAAGCTAATTTTTTGGGCATTTTTAGACCTTTATTAACAGGAGATAGTTAGTGGATAGGCTTGTGGAAGGGACGAGAGAGAGTAGGGGAAGACACTCTGCAAACAGGACACAGGCTGGATTTGAACCCCGACCAGCAGACGCATGTATATGGGTCGTGCCTGGTTGCTTACCACTCCACCAAATCAGCACCCCCTGCTTCACATGATTGGAGAAAGAAACTGCTCCTGTAATTATAACGCTATTTTACATGACTGATTTGTAAATCACTCACCGGCACCTTCATCTTGAACTCATCCTTGTTGAACTTGAAGAGGATGTCAGAGAGCGTGCGCTGTAGGAGGGTGGTGGGCCTCAAAACCAGAACAAGCTGGAGGTTCCCGGGGAAGGATCCCTGAATGAGACAGAGGAAGAAGATGGAGCTTTAGACAACAAAACAAAGCAGACAGCATCCCCCTCCATCCTGAGCCAATTATTTTTCTCATCTCTCTGCTGAGAACCGACACGTTTCAAACATGTTTCCCTTCCTTTGTCAGTCCCCTTGTGAAAACTGTCGCTCAAATGCATTTTAGCCTGTTGTATATGGGGTGTGTTGAGCAGGAGATGTGAGAGATGTGGGGGATGTGGATCGTCGGCCGTGGCAGGGGCATTAATCTTCTTGTCCCGGGATGCCTTTACATGAATAATGAGGAAGGAGGAGGCACCACCAACTCTTACATGTGTGCAGGCGGACATATCAGGGTTTCTTCAGCTAACTGGCCTGTTTTAATCTGGAACTGACATTAAAAGAGGTGAAGTGATGATTCATCAATGCAGAGATTTAGCATTTTAGACCTTCTTGCTCCATGGCCTTTACCTTGCACAGCAGCTGGATCTGTCCAATTCAATGTCTATAATCAGGAAGGTCCATCTTGCCAAGCTCCAATCTATAACATCTGTGAGCAACCAAAAGCAGCACGGTCCAATCAGAGTCCTTTAGAGCAGGAAGAGGATCGGCTATGAGCAAGTTGACAGCAGGAAGTGACGGCTTGTACAGGGATTGGCATAGATGCTAACAGCTTTAGTAGCAGTTTTATCAGATGATCACATTTCTTTATTAAGTGAAAAACAAATACCAACACCACACACCTTTGGATGGTAAGAATATTTTTGCTCAACTTCTGACATGTTCAGACTAGAGTTTGTGTTACGAAGTGGCTAATGTTCTGTATTGTAGTAGCTCCTGCCTTCGACATTATCTAATTGGCCCATAATAAATGTTGACAGAATGATCGTCCAATCACCTGTCCAATATGCTTCTGAAAGTTTCAGTCCTCCCCAAACACTTTCCATGGGCTCCTCCTCAGATGGACTGGTGAAATATAATGAATATAATGATCCTCTGGTGTGCCAGGTTACAGTGGCCTTCACATCTACAGGATTTTTTATTACTTCCACCAAGGAGGTTATGTTTTTGCCGTGTATGTTTGTTTGTCTGTTTGATAGCAAAGTTATGCAAAAACTTCTGGGTGGATTTTGTTGAAATTTTCAGGAGATGTTGGAAGTGGCCCAACTTAAAAATGATTAGACTTTGGTGGTGATCCAGATAACCGCCATTAGCGAGTGATTATTGTTGCTCAATAACTGTCTAAGTAATAATGACAGCAACATGATTCTGAATGCTAAGTGTGGATTTTCAGGGTAAAGGAATCATATTATAAAGGTAACTTTATTATGGAGCTATTGCTTATAGATGTAACAGCAATATATGAGTTACCTTTTTATAATTGCCATCCTGAAATAAGGCAAAACAAGGCAGGGATGCAGCTTTAAGAAATGTAAAATGCATTTGGAAATGCCTGATCTTTACATTTTGACACCTCTTCACAACTTACAAACAGGGGTTACTTACAAGTGACTGCCTAAGAAAGTCCTCCCTTGAGTTTGTATAGCAGCATTACAAGCTCTCTTATTGCTGATGCACAGGAAGAAGCTTTTCTTACAAACCCGTACAGTCAGCACAGAGCAAAGATGCCAACAAATGCGTAAAAAGGACTCTTAACTGAAAGATTTTGGAGCATCCATAATACTTATCATACTCTGGACTCGCTTCACATTCACATCAGCCAACAGCTCTAATAAAAAGCCAGTAAAAATGTTTTGATGGACGCAGTCTGACAGGATAAGTACTGCTGGGAAAGCATTCAGATGATGGCTGCGTTCTGGTCGCTGATCCCCCTCCTCAGGCTATGCAGTTGTTAATGCAGCTTTAATTAGCTAATGACCTGAACGGCTGCTCCGCCTGATTGGCCTCCATTCCCCGCTGAATTGAGGGATGCTGGTCTAAGCAGAAATGACGATGAATACTCCATAAATGAAGACCACTTGGGAGAGGAGCCGTTAATGGGATTAATAAATCAATCCAGTGTTTGTCCTCTCTGATCGAAGAAACCAAGAGAGTGCTGTTGCTCACAATCTGCAGGAATGAAGACTGCTGGGGGTCAAAATGGTGTTTTTAATGGCTCTGATACAAAGAGCCATTTCATGTGAAACATTTATGACTTTTGGGGTTAATTTATTTTATAGCACAGAACAGAATCTACAGAAACTGTCCCCTTACAGCAAGAGTGTACAGTTTTAACATCTTTGTCAATATAACCCATGAAAACTCTACAAAAAATCTGATCTCACAAACATAAGTGGTGTGACCATATATGGTTTTATTGTGTGGTCATATAACTTGAAAATTATCTGAATAACTGTTTTTGAAATAGAAGAAACTGTCACATCATTGATGAAATATTTTATTCATGCTGTTTAGATGTTAAGTTTTTGTTGCTTCAGGTTCATCTCTATCCCATGTTCTTTTGTTTAACCCTCTGGCATCACTTAATTTAACACCCTGAAGAGTCATTAAGGACAAAAAATAACCACCATAGAGAAAGTGCCATAAAAATAATATTTAATCCACTTTTTGTGTTTAATTGTTCAGTCAGCTTCAGTCCTGATCAAAATGACAAAAAACAAAAAAAATTAAGTTATAATATAATATATATAATTAGTTTGAAAACATGACATAACTAGAAAAGCACTCAGAGAGCGCAGACCTCCGCCAAGCAGCTTTAGTCCACCCCTGGTCCTATCTGGCAATGTTAAAGAATCCTTTAAAAAAATCCTGGATCCAGATGATGATCTGGATCAGTCCCAAAATCTAATAATTTGTTCCTCATCCCATTCCACACATTTCCTGAAAATTTCCTCCAAATCCGTCCATACCTTTTCAAGTTATTTTGAACACAGACAAACAAACAAACCAATGCCGGCATAAACATAACCTCCTTGTTGGTGGTAAGCCTAAATTTAATTAAAAAAGAAAAACACAAAAAGTACATTTAAAAAAAAGGATGTAGGTCTGGGTAATTTTTTATCCTCCTAGTTTTGGAAATGTCATAAATAAACAGCAACAATGACTTCAATGTATCAATAGCTTTTACATAACATAACATTTAAAATTTTGGCACCCTTAAAGGCCATTTAAGGACAAAAATATCCACTTCCAAAAAGTCATATGAAAATAATAATTCATTTTCACTTCTTTTGGGATCAGTCTTTCAGTCAACCACCAAACACAGAATAATTTCATTATTTTAACCCCTTAACCCTTAATCACTTTGCAAGTAGACATTTTTGTCCTGAAACAGCCCACCATTAGAGTGCTAAATTTTTATTCTGATATTGTGAAAAAACTAATCATGCATTAAATCAATGTTGTATCCAAGACTAGGTTTTAAAAACTCCTACAATTCCTGATTAATTTTTAATAAAAAATATTGGCAGCATGTCATCTAACAGGCATGTAATGTATTAAATAATGAAATTATGAAAATAATACAAAAAAGTGTTTTGTAGTTTTAAATAGGACCGCAGTTGTTTGCAAGATTTAACCCAAAAAAGAGGGAAAATATGGGTGATGTATTTTTAAACAATTCAGTAAAAAAGGCGTCATATTCAGCATGAACACATGTTTATCACCAGCGCTCCCAAGCAGTGACATTGACATTGTTAACTTTTACCTCTGGAACTGTTATACAGGCCTTATTGAGACAACTGAAAGATAACACTTCTGTTTAATCAATAATGGCTTCAGGTCAAATATATCCCTACCAAAAATTGTTTAATTCAGCCTTAAGGTGCAGTGTTTTATTTCAGATATTTTGTATTTGTTGATTCACAGCAACAAATCTATAACAACTGGTATTTTTAGCACATTTTCTTAAAGAAAATGTAGGCTTGATGTTTTTAGACCTTTATTTTGATCTTTAGAGAAAGTGACAACTTCCTGTCAGTTTTATCGAACAAATGGATGCTCTAATTTTCTTTATCCTTTGTTTCCTTGACAGTGGTGTCCAATCAATAAATGATAAATAAATCTGACTTCAACACTTCATAAATGTTCGTTGACCCATGTTGTCCTGGAAAGTAATAATGTAGCTTAATAGTGCTGCATCATTACAAAAAAAGTCCAGTTGGACCAAAAACAAACATAAAATAGCTTGGAGTTGCAAGGGTTAAACAGTAGGACTAATAAGGTTTTCATGGTGTTTTTCTCTGATAAGACAAAAAAGAAAACATTATGGGTGACCGGCAGGTAAACACATGACGTATATTTTGTATGTCCAAAAGAACAATCACTTGAGAACTTGTTCTTGAGACACTAAAGAGAGGGATTTTTTTTGCAAACCCCAATTTCTTGTAGTAATTTAGATAATAAATAATTCCTCCTAAAAACTGCCATTTCTAACATAGCTGTTTTAGACTTTTAATTGCTAATTCCTAACATCTCTATAAGCCTTAGTAACTCATATAATAATTTGGAAATAATGATTTGTTCTGATGTATAAGATTTTGATCTCAGGGGACAGCAAGGTGGGAGTAATTGGTAAGGTTGAAGGAGGGTGGGGTGGGTTGTTGTGGGATAAGGGTATGGAAACTAAAAGGCTGTTACTACCTTATAGCAGCAGCTGTCCTATGTTTAATTATAATTTTGCTTGTTTTGTGTGCTGCAATCAAAATGTACGATAATGTGTTCTGTTTAAAACTCAATAAAAACTGTTAAGAGAGAAAAACTGCCATTTCTTTCAAGGTCAGTGATAGAGAATAAAGAAGGTACAGGAGAATAAAATATTGTACAATTACTGTTCAGTTTTCTTTTTGGTAGGGGGTCAATGCTTTGATGAAAACAGACAACCACAGAATACATCAGGACTGAACCTCTGAATGTCGCCTCTACCCATTCAACCATGCAGCCTGGATCTGCGGTCTCTGGCAGTCATGGTCATGGTCTGCTTGTTCTTTGTTCTCTGTCAGTGGTAGACTCAGAGATAAGCACACACACAGACACACAAAGCCTGAAAGACGGGGCAGATGACTGACAAAGAGGAGTGTTTCCACCTGGGACAAACAGTAACTCCTCAGACTTCATTACCGGCTCTCTATAAACACTCTGTCGTCACATCACACTCAGCAGTGCACAACGCTGTGAAGCTTTCACCTGAAACACACTGACCTACATCCACACAGCCTCATGTAAACACAAGAGTGCTGGGAAAGACAAAGGGATCTGTGTGACAGTATAAACATTCAACATCCTCGTGTGTTTTCTTTGTGGCACGCAAACAAACAGCCTCATGAGTGAATATGTCGCATCACAGCCTCTTCATGCGAGCATCTCTCTGCAGCTTTAAAGTGTGCCAGCTTCCACCAACATCCGCTTAGCAGCCGGGCTGGATCACTTCAAACAGGACATTATTGCCTGGATGACTGACTGCCTCCTATTACCCGCCAGTCTGCTGGTAAATGTCCCCCCTTGTGGGATTAATAAAGCTTGATTTAATTTGAAATGAGTGATGAGGTCTCCCACATGTCTCCTGAGACTCTGGGTGCTGATATTTATCTCTCATTCTCCTTCTCTCTGTCATTACAGGGTATCCATGTCCCCCTCTTTTGATGCTGTTTCACTGGATTCAGAGATTAAAATGGTCCAAACCAGCAAAGATTTTCTGTACTAGACAGTTAACGCAGCCATTACCTTTGCCAAGTTTGTTTGCCTGTCTGTACGTCTGTCCATCTTTGAGTGAGATAATTAACCAAGGAGGTTGTGTTTTTGCTGGTGTATGTTTGCTTGTTTGTTTCTAGCAAAATTACACCAAAACTACTGGACAGATTTTGCTGAAATTTTCAGGAGACATTGTTGATGGCCCAACTAAAAATTGATTAGATTTAGGTGGTGATCCAGGTAACCGCCATTAGCAATCGCTTTTGCTCAATAACTGTGTAACTAATAATGATATCAACATGATTCCAAGTGCTAGGTGTGGGTTTTCAGGGTCAGTGAATCATATTATGATGGTAACTTTATTGCTTATAGAAGTAACAGCAATATGTGAGCTTTCTTGGCAGAGGGTTGTGCTCTTTGAGTGCTTTCCAGTTCAAAATGTCCCCCATAGATTAAATTTTGGTGATGATGTGAATACATGTGCAGATCCAGAATTTTTTAAAAGGGTTTGTTTGCATTGTTCAATAGAGCTGAACTTGCGCAGCAGCCGTATCCACCTGATCAGTTGTCTGTAATCGGGCAGATCCATCTTACCAAGCTCTATTCTACAACGACTGTGAGCAGCCCAAAGCGGCATGGCCCAATCAGAGTCCCTTAGAGCAGGAAGAAGTGGGAGCTAATATTTTTAGCTTCACCTATGACATGTATTGGCGTTAATTTGTTCTACATTTTGTATTTTTTACAACGCGGCAGAAGTGCCCACCTACCACACTCTCTGATTGGCCTGTAATCAATGTGACTGACAGGACGACTGTCCAGTTGCCTGCTGGTTATGCTTTTGAAAGGTTCTGCCCATTGCCAAACACTTTCTGTGGGCTCTTTCCCAAATGGTCTAATGAAATATATTGAACGGTCCATCTGGTGTGTCAGGTTACAAGGGGGCAGTTTTCCACATTTTTAATAACAACTCTGCTAACAACATCAGAAGTGCCTTGATGGAGGTTTTTGCTCTCAGAGCACTTCTAGTTCCCTCTGTTTGAAGCTTTTCATGATTTAAGTCAAGCAGTTTTTTAGAGATTTGTGTTTGGATGTATTTGGATGTTCAGTTTTAACTTTAGAACAAGACAAAAACTCTGCAGCATTAAGACCTTCTCGCCCTCTAATGGAGCACCAGCAGCTGCCCAAAATGTCTGAGAATACAGCTGGACAGGAAGATTATAGCAATTAGATGGTTTTCTGAGCATTAGTGATTGTGAGCATACCCTAGCAGCCTTCAAAAATGAATATTCAAGCCCGTTATCTAAAATCCAAGCACAAATAAAAGACAAAATTAAAGCAATTTAAAGAATTTCAAGCAAACTAAAGAGCCCTGCATCACACAAAACAAAATCCAAACTAACCTTTCAGGAAAACACACTTTAAGTCGACACAAAGACAGACAGTGACTATGTTAAATGAGGCTGAAGTCAATGGGTCATTTTCTGTGTTTAAAATTGCAAACTGCCAAGACATAATCAGAAATAGTAATTCTCCAACAAACAGCTGAATCGATACATTCGTGCAGGAAAAAACATTTAGCAAGTTCCAAGCAGACGAATTTGAAAACTCAACTGAGCAGAATCCTGAATCCTTTAAACACTGTTATGTATTTGGTTTTAAGCATCTTACATAAAAATGAATTCAATAAAAAGAGCAAGAGAGACGGATAATTGTGAAACTGGCAAGATGAATTTGGGCAGTTTATGTAACTGTTTCACTTCCTGCCGCAGCCTGCATGATTAAAAGCAAAAAGGTAAAAATATGACTCAAACTGTGTAGGCTCTCAATCTGCAAGTCCTAATCAGATAGTATTAGTTCTAGAGAAATACTTCATCAATCCCTGGAGGAGAAATTCTGTCTTGATACTTTGCTGCACACATGCAGGCTGATATACATTCACAAACAGAATCCATATGTCCATGCACTACAGCGGCCATTTGTCTATTACAAACAACTATAAAACTCAAAAGGGCCACTGTGGCACAGGGAGAGTGGATCTTACGCAGGCTCAAAAATGTGAATGTCCAAGGCAGGTGCTACAGTTTCTTTTTGCATTTATTGAGGATTACAGACAAATTGGCGTCCTCATGCGCTTGTGGCTTCCTGACTTCCTGGTAAAAAAAAAAGTATTCATTTTCCCAATTGTCTGCCCATCCTGTCATACCTTCCACTTTATATCCATATCACCCAGTGCCAAACAACCAAAGCTTTCAAAATAAAAGCCCAAATATTCAAAATAATAAAACTGGCAATAACACATGTAATTCTTTGATCATATTTAAACAAGATAACCTAAATACCTAAATAAATAAGTCCATTCAAATGATTAAATTAGGCAATAAACCGTGAATAGCTCCAACACCACTTATTAGTATCAACTACTTTACTGCTACTATGGATATTTTATAGGGGTGCAAGATGTCGGATTTTGGCCAGTGTCTGATATGACAATTATTATGAACTAATTGCCGATACCTATATTTCTTGTCAAGAGCACAACTCTCCACGTTACCAAAATTGACCTTGTACTTTCATGGCGGTAGTCCATTTGTAATTGAAATAGATGTTAAAAAATTTGCTTTATTCTTAATAAGTAATACTTCTGATTTAAAAAGAAGTGAACATTCAGTGATGATGAGGTAAGCTGCCTTCATTCATATAAATGATGTACATAATAAACAATAAATGGGATTTTCATGGCCACTATGTTAAGCCAAAATATTGACTGAAAATATCAGAAAAACTTTTTAAGCTAATATCAGCCAATATGGCTATTGCTACAATAATATGGTTCATCCTTGTATTAGATACTTAACAAGAGCAGATGATACGATGCTGCAGCGATAAAGAACATAGCAGACAATGGGAGCTCAGTCTGCTTCGACCCTTTCTTGGCACGTGTCTGTTTATTTTCCTCAGTAGCCATGGAAACACATGGCAGGCTGTGATAGTGACGGGAGAGGGTTCAAAGATGGGGCTTGTATCAATGACCTCCAGCCCCCCCTCTGGTGTTTAGGATACTGATGGTGAAGCTGTGAGAGAGAAAGAGGGACCCTCAACCTCTCTGGCACACCTTTGCTCTTTATGTTTGAGTTTTAGTCATTTTTAAAAATACATGAATAAACAGCTAATTCTCTCCAACAAACACACAAAAACAGAACAAGTATGAACAATGCAGTGGAAAAACATGAGTGCATGTTACATAAACAGAAGAACTTACTGCAATACGAAGCAGGGTCCCCTTGACAGCTGCCCATCGGTCTTGCCTTCGGTCTATAACCAGGATGAAACCCACGCCTGTCGAGGACAAACTAGAACAAACAGAGAAAAAAACATTTTAAATATAAAACATACAAACCACAACGATAGTGTTTGCTTGGAAATATTTAAAAATACCACACAATGCAGTGCAGACTAGCTCCTAACAGCTGACTTGGGACAGAAACGATTCAAAAACATGAAGTTTTCCTGCATTTGAGTGTCCTCCTGCAGCTTTTTAAAGATTATTCTCCTCTTTATCTCCTCAGACAGCTGGAGAAGTGAGATTCTATGAAGCACCTCCAGATCTTTTGGCCATCAGCCTCCAAAATCCTTCCCTTGCAGCCCCCTCCTCCCTCTGCTGAGGTCCCAGGAGAGAGGGGCTTTACACGTCTCTGATGATCAATAACAGTGCCATGTGCTGCTCAACAGTCCACTTAACAAACATGATGCACGAGCTGGAAAACTGCACCATGAACAACTTATGTCATTCTGCAGCATTCATGCAGAAGTATCCTTTTAATTCTGACGTTACTGTTGTCGAGTCCTTTAAATAAACTCCAGAAAAGGTGGCAGCAGGTGTGAGGAGGAGTCCACTGTGATGAAGTATTCCAGTGATAACAGAGAGGAGGAGGATGTGTCTCCAAGGCAGGTCAAAGTGTGTTTGAATGAGAAGAAGCCAAATGTTTCAGAGCATCACAACATCCAGCACGCCCCCCTCTGAACTGCATCTCTAATCCATCCAATAAAACTCAAGGAGCTGCAGACTGGAGGAGCTAATCACAGGCTGGCTGCAGAATGATGAGCAGCTCCAGCAGCCAGTCAGAGGGATGTGGGGGAGGGGCTGAAAGCGGAGGGGGTTTGTGTATTTAGAAGCTGATGTTTAACCACATCTACTGCTTTGCTCTCTCTGTTTGACATTTTCACTCACAGGAGCGACAAAGACCCAGTTTAGACCTGATTCTCCTGCAGTGTTAATTTTGACAGCACTTTTTAATTTAGTATTAGTTATAGACTCTTGCCTAAAATATCGTTTAGTTTTAGTTGATGGAATTTCACAACATTTCAGTCAACAAAATCTACTGTAAATTTAGTCGACTAAAATATATTGTGTAAAGTGTAAGGCATTTTTTATGTTTCCTTGAATTTCTGAAGTCATGTTTTACACTTGGATAAAATGAAACATCTATTAACCTTTTGCTGAATGCTAGTACCTTTATTTAGGCTACCTGGCAGAGCATCTCAGTTACAATACTAGAACTGACAACAAACAGTGAATCTCCTCTACATGAATATATCAATTCGTAAATGGGAGTAGCTCTGATTGGACCCCGACTTATCCCGCCACCAGCTAAGGCAGTTGTGATTGGATGTCCCTCTTAACTCATCCAACCTTTTCAAACAACCAAAGTAGCTGTGATTGGACATATTCCTGAATTGTCTCTACTTTCTACATGACGAAGATAGGTCTGATTGGATCAAGTCTCCGTCAAACTTTTTCGTCTTGTTTTATTTGTTGATGAAAATGTCAGTTAATTTCATTTTAGTTTGTGTTCATGTGCACTTGTTTTTATTAGCTACTGTCTAGTTTGCATCAGGGGAACAAAAGTTGTTGACGAAAACTATGATGACAATAATTACTCAACAAAATTAATACAGTTCTCATGAACTTTAAACTTTAATATTTCCTAAATCATCCTCTGTTACCTCAATTATCTGTGAAGACCATCACGCATTTAACTATTTAAAGATTAAACTGCGTAACATTCTGGCCAAGGAGGAGGAGGAGGAGGAGGAGAAAAGAGGGACTAGAGCAGTGATAGACCACACGTGGACCTCCATCTCACTGAAGGGCCATCCACACAGAGACAAGTTTACACAAATCTGCTTAAGTTTTTTTTATCGTGTGGGTGTTTTATCCACACGGGTCTGGTGTTTTGGGAGTCAGAAAACACACATTTTGAAGACTGTCCCAGACTAAATCAATCTCGAAATGCCACCCTTGCATTTCTGTGTGTACAAAAAATATGAATATTTTCAGAAACAATGATCTCATAGCTCCACTTCTCCCTTAAACCACATGTACAAACCCTGCAGAATCGTCTGCTCCTCTAAGACCACTGTGAGCAACAAGAGGACACGGAGAGCAACAGACGCCTGCGTTTGTTTACATCGCACATGATGTTTGATGACATGACATGATGAGGTTTTATTGGCAACAGTGTCAAACACATGACACTTTTCATATTCAATGAGGCACTGCATAGATAAATGCAAGTAGCTGGAGTTCCAACTTACTGGAAGATGTACCGTAAGCGTCTTTTGTTGAAAATTAAGTCACAGTTTTGACAATTTCTGCCCCCCATCTGCCATGATTATGACTTCTTAGTTATCCTTTCTGTTGACTGCCTCTGATGAGAGCATGAAGTTACTGATTTGCAAGACATGCAAAATAAAGTGGAAGGAATTAATTGATGAGCAAAAAGGGTAATTTGATTCTCAAGTGGGACTGGTTTTCGATTCCCATCCCTAATTCTGCCCATAAAAACATACACTTTTCATTATAAAAGACAAAGATGTGAAATAAAATGCCTTTATGCTGATATGCATTTATCTGTTATTAGCTTTGGTCTGAAAAAAAAATTATAAATTATTTAACATTTCAAAGATTCATGCATGTTTTCAATGTTTAGCTTTTTGGATATCATATTAAACTGTCTGCCAATGTAAAAGTGCTCCAATATTAACTGGATTTCTCAGGACAAAGTGTAAAGCTAAGCTCTAAAAAGGTTAAATGTCAGAGCAGAGATGAGGGGAATTTGCTGCATGAATGAACATGTAGACATAAACACACAGTGTCTTTTCCTGAAGAGGAACAGTGTGTGCTTAAAGAAAAGGGCGATGGGATGGTAAATTAAAAATGGATTAAGAAGTAGCAAGTGCAGCATATGTAGCAATTCGGAGATTTAAAAAGATCTTTTTAACATAAAACCAATCAAAGCTGAAAGTGCGAGTCCATTTACATACAAAGCGATGGAGGGATTAAGAAGAAAGAGAGGATGGGGAGATGGGGTAGAGTCTGAAGAAAACGTGTTCAGTTGCTGTTTGTAAATCCAGCAGGAGACTAATGAAGGCAGAAAATCATAACCTGATACCGAACACACTTAATCAGAGACATTTGTCTCAAACACAAACAGGTATCAACAGTTGATAAATGTGTGATTACCAAAATACAATTATGCATGAGTGTGATAATTAGAAATGATATCTGTCACTGGTATTGATCCAGAGCTGTGTGTTCACACCAGCAGCAGCTGCTGAAGGTCAGAGAACATGATCGTAGGACACTTGCCCTCAGCTGTGTGCTGCGTGTGCCCTGCTGAGGGGGCGTCCGTCCCTCAGGTAGCTGCAGCCATCTGCTCTCTGTGATCACCACAGCGTGAGGGTCAATGCTCTCCCCCTCCTGAGGATGACCTTCATTTAGATGACTAAATCTCTGCAGTCTGACTTCAGAGGGGCGTGTTTAAGATGGTAATTATATCTATTTTGGAATATATCCTGTTCGTATTTAAATAGAAAAAGACCCAATGATATTTTTTATTCAAATGTTGATTTAAATAAAGTCGTCTGTCAGCATTAAGATTTTTGTTTCAGTGTGTTCAAGTTTCCAAAATTTGAATTTTTGTATCATATATTGTATCAGTTTTGTGCTATTTTTTGTTATTATAGGTTCATTGTAGTCACACTGCTGTGGTAGGGCAGCAGAAGTATACTTCTCATCTTGGCGTCTTTATGTTCTCACAGTGATGGAAAATAAAGACAACAGTGCTTATCTGAATTTCTCACATACCATCACAAATATAAGCTGACATTAAGGATGCAAGATATTGGATTATTGCCAATATCCAACATGCTGGTATTTCTTATCTCATCATTACTAATGCTGCAGCAGGTCGAACGTATGTAAATTAAATGAAACTGTCCTGTTCCTCACACTGTGACAGTTTATTTGTGTTACATGGTGGAGGTATAAATGATACTGTTGATTTTTAATGTAGATTCAGTGTTCAGTGAAAATAGGTTCAATTTTACATTCTGACATATTTCAGCAGAGCAATATAGATGGTCAATTCCCTAAGACATGATCATATCTGCATTTACTGATATTTATGTTTTTTATGCTACTATCTGCCACCACTGATGTTGTATTGCTAACAGACTGGTGCAGGGATGATGTATTTTGGCTTGTTCCTTCAACTGCAAGCCTACTAAAAGCCTATGGGATGTTTCACTGTGTTTTGGATCATTGCTGATAATAAGCTCTGTCGCAAACAAAAAACTATGAAATGTATATGTTTTGTACTTTGTGATAACCTTAACAAATGAACTTGCTTTTCACAACTTTTTAAAGCTTAAACATAATCAGCAAAGTAAAAAGCTATTTGTCAGCTACCGTGGAACTACAACATGGTGGTTCAACTTAAGAGCAAAAACAAAATTTCCAAAGTGTAACGTCTTATTGTGACTTCTTGTTTGAGAGTTTCTTTATAATCAGACAATCTGATCAAGTTGGTGCTCGTTACTGAGGCAATAGTGTATGAATTACTGATTATTAAAAACTGATCAGAAATGTTTTCTGTTTGATCCCTGGCCATTTTTGTAGTTGTTGTTCACAGTTTGTTAGAAACTGTCGTTTTAAACACACAATTTCTAACAAATACAATTCAAAAGCAGACAACATCAAAAGCATTTTATTATTTACTATTAAACATTCAAATCTCTTGTGCTTGTGTTCACCCTGAACATAAATTCAGGCAGTTATCTGAAACTGGCATCCTGAGTCCCATTTAGTTTAAGGCTTGAGAACCAAGAAGTGCTAAATGCTAACGCACTTCTGCGTTTTTGGATTCATTCCTGCACCACCCTCTAATCTAGAAACAGATGATTTGACAACCCTCACAGAAAACATTTTAGCTTGACTTAAATAGGCAACATGGATAAAACTTGGTGCATCAGTTACAGTCATTGAAGGCCAGATTCAGTTGACTTAAATACCTCCAAACAAACACAAGCACATTTTAACTTTAAGTTGCATGCCTGTCTGGTTACGTAAAATTCACAAAGTTCATAAACTTCAGTCCAAAGCCCTGCTCAGCTGTCTGTATGCATTATTCAGATCCAAACGGTCTCTGCAGTTTCTATTTTTACACCGGTGCAGACATGATGAAGCAAAAGAGAGACAGCCCCAGGGGAGAGGTAAACCATGTAACAGCAACATAAAAACTGGGGAAATATGGAGGAAGAAAAATGCTTTCAAAATGTTACAGTCTGTATGTGTTTTCAGGGGACAGGGTGGTAAAATGAAGTGATGCCCCCTCCCCCATTAGTAAATCTGGTCCAGTAATTCATGTGTACACAGACAGTCTGCAGGAGGCTGATAAGAGGCTGGATTAATAATTGGACCCTGTATTAATTAAAAAATAACAATACAGCTCTCTTACAGGTATGCTAACAATACACCCCGTTTCTCAGTTCATCAAATGTTCAGATTCTCTTCAGCCTGCAGCTACAACAATGAAACTGTTCATGTGTGCGCTGCCTCCTACTGGCCAAAGTTTACTCAGTTCAGGAGACGTCCTCACAGTGACTGTAATCTCTACAGAGGAAAGAAGCTCCATCCTGACGTGTTTAAACCCTGCACCACCTCAACGTTCACACGTCTTAATCAATAATCATGATCATGAATCTCAGTTTTCATCAGCAGCAGGTCGTAGATGTTGTGCTCTGGTGTCAATGAAGAGGAAGCAGATGAACAGAGGGACTAAAAATGTTTAAAGTGTAAGTCGGTGTTAGTGATAAAGATTGATTTAACATATGACAGCTTCACGAAGCATCCACGACAGGGTGTGTGTTTTGTAATATTCAGGATCTTATCTGGTGTTATCCATTAAATATTAGGGATGCACAAAAATTGTTGGTACCCTTCCATTAAAGAAAGAAAAACCCTCTATAGTCACTGAAATAACTTGAAACTGACAAAAGTAATAATAAATAAAAATTTACTGAAAATAAACTAATGAAAATCAGACATTGATCTTGAATTGTGGTTCAACTAAATCATTTTAAAAAACAAAATAATGAAAATGGCCTGGACAAAAATGATGCTACCCCAAGAAAAGATTGAAAATGATTTGACCATAGGAACATGTTAAACTAAGGTGTGTCCTGTAATTAGCATCACAGGTTTCTTCAAGCTTGTATTCAGTCAGTCTGCCTATTTAAAGGGTGAAAAGTAGTCACTGTGCTGTTTGGTATCGTGGTGTGTACCACACTGAACATGGACCACAGAAAGCTAAGGAGAGAGATGTCTCAGGAGATTAGAAAGAAAATTATAGACATGTTAAAGGTAGAGGCTATAAGACCATCTCCAAGCAGCTTGATGTTACTGTTATGTCTGTAACTGGAGTCAGCTAGTTGCCTGAAAAGGTGACCGTCAGTATCAGCAGATAAGATACTCTATGTCAGGGGTAGCCAACAGGGTGCCCACAAGCATCTGGCAGCCTGCAGGGAGCCATAGAGCTTGAAATAGATGGTCATTTTTTATTTGGATTTCATGTTTTGCGAACAAATCATCCTTCCATCGATACAAAAGCAACAAATGTAATGTGTGTCACATTTTAAAATTGTCTATTTTCTATTCAACATTAACCTGCAGGGGGTCAAAGTTAACATTTTTTAGTGCTGGGTTGACCCCATGTTGCTTGCCCTTACAGTCTGTTGTACATATCAGTTAAGTTTAGCAGATCATTATTAAAGATATAAGTAAGTAAAATGTTCTCATATCATTTATTAATCAATTCTAATAATTATTGAGAAAAATCATTAAAAGTAAAAGGTTAACATACAGCTCACATGTAGCCTATTAATGCATTGTATTAAATATGTTAAGGTAAACTATAAAAAAAATGTACACTATTTAGAAACATTAAATCAAATAAGTAGCTCTCCATAATACTCCTCACCTTTTTAGTAGCTCTCTGGCTCAGAGAGGTTGGTGACCCCTGCTCTATATTACAAACACACACCCTGTCATGGATGTTTATGCTGCTGTTATGTTTAAAATCAATTGTAAAAACACTGAATTATATTATCAAAATCCACTGTTGTTGTACGTTGTAACATAATTCCCTAAAAAGGTGATTATCAGTATCAGCAGATATGACAATTTTGCATTTATTTACAGACAATATTTTGGCTAAATAAATATCACAGCTATTGGCTGTAAAATCAGAAGAATGTACAAATATTCCATATTTCTACCATCACAATTAAAAGAAGGGATGGATTTTAGTTAAGTGGAGGCTTTGTGCTCAGTATCAAAATTGATATTGGTAATAATGAGTTTGAAAGTATTGACAAATCGGCAAAGAGCCAACTTCATGCATCTCTATGAAATATATAACTGGTACAATAGTTGTTATGTGTAATGTGTATTTTTGAAGAATGTTGCTTTAAAATAAAAATGAAAATACCCATGTTTTGTTTATTTAATTATCTGACCTGCGCACCTTGTACTACAACCCTCCCCGACCCCTCAGGTCATCAGGTGAAGGTCCTTTGTCCAAACCTCCAGTTAGATCTAAGTCTGAGGGGGCCTTTAGTCACTGTGGGCCCATGACCTGCTGACCTGAGGTCCATCATCTCCGTGTCAACATTTAAAACTAAAATCAAAACTTAGATTTTCTCTCTTGCATGAGTGCTGTTTGGGTTTGCTTATGAAATCCTTTGCTATGTTTTTCAAACTATAAATTCAGAATTTTCTTCCATAGGGGTTTAATTGTTATGTAATGTGTCTTATAAAATTGTGCAAATTATTTGTTATGCAACTTTATTACCTGTTTGTATTTTTATGGATAAATGCTATTATTAGAGCAAAATCTACTGTGGACGGAATTTTCCATCAGTTAAAATCTGGTGTATTTACACTCTAGTTTAGTACATTTACTGTTCGTAAATTTTCACTGCCCATTAAAAACATTCTTCTTATTAATATTATCAATATGGATGCACATATCTCTATATTTTTCCAAGTAAAAAGTCTTTAAAATGGCAGCTTCATAAAGCTTAAAGCAGAATTGTCTCTATGCAGAGAGCTGCAAAAGCTTGAGGTTTTGGGCTGCAGTTCACCATTTTACACAATCATCATATCGCACCTTGTGGCACTAATGTGAAATGTGGAAAAGCTTCATGTGCTCAAGCTTTTTTGTCAATTGTTTCAATATTCTCTGAAAAAAAATCTGCTGCTAATCTGAGAACTTGAGCCTCTATTTTTCATTTTACAATCCAGCCTCCTCTTCATCACCGTTACTCTCGTCTTTCTTTCCCCTCACGTTGTTGCTGCTGACAGGACTGTTGTTGTAAGTGAGCAGGGGGATGGGGGGGTGAGCTGTTGTGTTTGTGTAAGTTTTGCTTTTGTGTAGAGGAAGAAGGCGGGAAGGGCCAAACACAGTCAAGAGAATTACACAAGATGGGGGCTCGCTTGATGCTTCTTCAGTGTATAAACAACTGTATAGATATAAATGATAATAACTTAATATATTGATATTTTACTAAAACTCGATATAGATATTTCCTTAAGAGCACCAAATGTCTGTTATGTTAGTGTTGACTTTTCATTGTGACAGTCTACTTGTGTTAAATGTACAGACTCTATGTGCCAGTTTTTTAATGCCTGATTATTATCATTAATATAAACATTAAACTCTGAAGCTTGCTCTGTTTTGTTCTTGTGTGACCTTCAGGCTATGAAGTCCTCACCTTGGCACACTGGTCAGGTACGTCAGCACGTTGTGAAACTCTCTGTCTGTGATCTCTCCAAACGTGGGGAACTCTGGGAACACAATGATGGGGCTGCCGTTATCTCCTCTACCTCCTAAAAACAAAGACAGAAGGAAACATTTTAAGATAAGATAATACTTTATTTCTCCTCAGAGGAGAAATTTAACCGTCAGAAGAAAAAACATGAGGAGTTATGTAAGAACACTTTGGGTGAGTCATCTTAAATTTGTCTGACGCTCCGCCATCAATATTTTAAGGAGAGAATTAAAAATAAACTGGGTGAGAAAACAGAGGGTGCTGTGTGCGATGAAAGTGCAGCCACCGGGGGGCGCTGGTGTTCCAGCTGCTGTCAGTGAGGGGAGTGGGCTTCACAGAAATAAACTAGAATTCAGCAGACAAAGATATAAAATCTACATTCTGCAGTACAGAGTCTAAAACAATTATACATCTATTTACTCATTGCTCCTTCACAGCAACGTTTTAAATGATGATGAGAAATGTGTTCATCACAAGAGTGAAAATACTCAAATATATCTTGATTTCCAGATTGTAATATAGTTACCCTCTGATGTCCTGACGCAAGTTCAATAAAATAAAAATAAAGTAGAATTCAGCTCAAGAAATAAAAGGTTTTCCTCTCTGCATTTTTGAAGAAAAAGAAAACCAAGAATAACCCGAGTTGATCTTTTTCACACCTTAAATAAGAGAAAGTCCACTTCATAAAATAAGCTGAAAATGAACTTTTAAGAAAAGACAATATATAATGATTTTATTTATTCTTGACAAACATTGACTTCACATTGCATTATATTTCATTATATAACAGAAGTTCATGTCAAAACAAAAATAGAAAAATAAAACCATGATACTTTATATACCATTTTCGAAATCAGATTTTCTGCAAACCTTTTTTTTATGTTTACATACTTTAAACTGTATTCATCGATTTCATACGATGCTTAACAAACTTATTAGGATACTCACTCACCAATCTGGACAACACTGAAAATGAGGGAAAACCTCAATGTTCTTTTCAAGAATAAATAAAGGTTTGAATGAATGAATGAACTCTTTCATATTCAGTGAGCTCTCCACATTTAACCATTATAAACAGTGATTAAGAATTTCAAACTGAATTCCCCTTTTAGCACACAAATTTGAGCCGATCACTGGGCTTTTCTGAGAAGTCAGAAATTAATCAAGCAAAACATTTTACCAATAAAACTATTTTTTCCGTTGAGGGATGCAACCACATAACTATAAACTGACATCTTAGTCAAGAAATGATAACATGCTTTACTTTTTTTCTGCATTTCTCTAAATCAGTTAATAACAATAAAAATCATGTTTTAGTATCAAAAATATCATTATAGTTAAAGAACTTCTTCATAATGGTGTATTAACCATTATATTTCATTATATATCAGGAGTTCGTGCCAAAAAACCCCAGAAAAACAGAACAATAATACTTTTTATAACATTTTTAAAATCAGATTTTCTGCAAAAACTTCTCTTTTATGTTTACATACAGTACTTTTTACTGTATTCATTGATTTCATACAGTGCTAAACAAATTTATTAGACAACTCTTTCATATTCAGCGAGCTCTCCACGTTTCATGATTATGAACCAAAATTAGGAATTTCAAAGAGAATTACCCTTTTTATACACAAATTTGAGCCGATCACTGGGCTTCTCTGAGAAGTCAGAAATTAATCAAGCAAAACATTTTACCAATAAAACTATTTTTTCTGTTGAGGGATGCAACCACATAACTATAAATTGATATCTTAATCAAGAGATAATAACGTGCTTTACTATTTTTTCTGCATTTCTCTAAATCAGTTAATAACAATAGAAGTTATGTTTTGGCATCAAAAATATCATTACAGTTAAAGAGCTTCTATGTACTGGTAAGTTAAAAAACACTAAAATGATTTTGGTAAATACTGATGCTGTTAATTGAGGGTAGCTGTGACATAAACCTTATTTGGGTGGTGGTCTAATAAATTTGTTAAACACTGTACATTAAACAGAACTGGTCACAAAGCATTTGTTATTATGTAAACAATGCTCACAGAAACAATTACATCGATACTTAATGCAATAATCATTAAAAAATGGTGGATAACTAGAATAATTAGAAATAATAAGATTATAATAAAGTACAAAACCCAGGCAATTTGCATATTAATGGTCAACAGAGTCTTTATATTTCCTCCTCAGTCAACTCTTTGAAATGTCTTTATGCGAAGAGGTGAAACGTCTTCGAAAATCTGAACCAGTCTAGTTGCCACTTGGATCAGTGTTAATAACTTGGTCTGAATGACTGAGAACCTAAAAATGACATATTAGTTTGAATTTTGGGAAGGATACCCTGGATACCAAGAGCAAATAGGCCAAACTGATGATGAAGCAATGGTATGGTTTCCTGAGGTGGAAGGGTGGGATGCCTTTAGGGGAGAGGGGGAAGTCTTGATGCTCAAACTTTTTGTCTTGTTCATAGAGGTGTTCTATCACATGAAGAAACACAGTAAAGGGAATAAATAAAACTATGCGGTCAGTACAGATGAGTGTGCTTTGCTTAAAACTGGGCAAGTCTTGTTTGACTAGATCCTGATTGGTGCTCTGGTGTTTGTTACATCATGTTTTTCCCACATGACTCCACTCACTTCAAATCAGTAAGAAGAGCACTGAGAAGACCTTTCTTATTTAACATGGAGACGATGTGAAACATGAAGCATCTTATGTGTTTGTACACAGTCCCTGTTGTTGACAAGGACACAGTCAGTCTCACCTTACACACTCGCACTCACACAGCTGCTCCGTCAGCACATGTGACTGGAATATCAATCTGCCTGCCTTTTCTCCTTCTCTCATCACTATGGCAACAACAAGTGCACGGTCATGGTTTCAGCGTCTGCTTGGTTCTTTGTCTGCAAAATGGTTCCTGAACTCGACTGCAGACAGAGTCTCCCCCCGACTGACACAGAAAAGACTTCACAGTATGAAGGGGGTCACAAAGAAAGGCTCTGAGGATGATTCCTAAAATGTGAAGTAAAGATTCTCTCAGAGAAGCTCAAAGATGGTTCAGTACGGAGTTTTCATCAAGAAGAGGAAATAGTTTAAAACAGATTATGTAACAGTGGTAACCAGACAGAGAGCAAACAGGGAAAAGGAAAAGGTGGCTGATATTTGAATAGCAAATCATACCTAAGGGCAGAAACCATTATCACTTAAAATGTAAATATGACATCAATATGATATTAATAACTCCAGGGTGAGAAAGTCAGTGAGTTAAGAGTAGTTTCAGTTAAATCATTTAACTAGAAAGCACTCACAGAACGCAAACCTCCACCAAGGTAGCTCACATATTGCTGTTACATCTATAAGCAATAGTTCCATGATAAAGTTACCATCATAAAATGATTCACTGACCCTGAAAACCCACACCTAGCGCTCAGAATCATGTTGATATCATTATTAGTTGGCCAGTTATTAAGCTAAAACGATCGTTTGCTAATGGTGGTTATTTGGATCACCACCAGAATCTAAGCATTTTTAAGTTGGGCCATTACCAATATCTCCTGAAAATTTCAGCAAATCCGTCCAGTAGTTTTTGTGTAATCTTGCTAACAAACAAACAAATAAACAAACAAACAAACAAACATAAAAAAAAACATACGCTGGCAAAAACTTAACCTCCTTGGCGGAGGTAATAATCCATCTTTGTACATTATGGGATATTATTCCTCTAAAGAGATTTGGAGCAAACTGTAGTCCACGGCTGTTTAAACTTTTTTCACTGAGTGCCACAGACAAGAAAAAGTAGGAATGACAGGGCAGCGTTGAGCATTTTTCATGTATTAGAGTTAATAAAACCAAATATACATTAAGATATGCTTAATAATTTGAAATAGTGAAAAACAATAGTCTGCGTCACAGCTTTTCGCTATAAACTTGTCAAGACAACAAATAAGGCCTTCCATAAGGGGGGGTAAGGGTAAAGCTTTATGGAGCCCAGAGTCAAGAAAGGGCTCAGCAGAAGGACATGCAGTAACAGAGGCACAGGTCAGATTTGAACCTAACCAGCCTTTTCAAAGACTACAGCCTGTATAAACAACTCCAAGGCCACTAACCTTACAATAAGATACATCTGAGGAGGGCCCATGTATCAGGCCTGTCTGGAGCCCAGACATTTATGTGTGCAGCCATGGCACTAAGACCCGTTTACATGACACCAAAAATGGCCGAAATAAGACCTCTGTTTACACGAAAATAGTGTAGTGTGCCAAACTTTTGAAATCGGGGTCCATGTCCAATGTTTTCATTGCTGTTTCTTTGTAAACAGGAATTTCTCCTGTTTGTCAGGGGAAACAGGGACACGTGGTGCATGTGCAGTACTCTTTCAGATAAAGGTTGCGCATGCACCTAGGAACAACAACAGGTACCGAGCAACATGTGTGCTGCTAACTGTGCTACGTTTTTTTGTCGCTCCTCCATCAAAACGTGGCTTTGCTGCATCAATACTCTGACCATCAGAGACATATTTGTTAAATGTTATTTTCACCAAGGACACTACAAACTTACATTGCCAACTACTGGCCTGGCATGCGCACTTATGAGTTTTCAGTCATACTTGCAGATCCGTGTGAACGCACATCGTTATCACCCTGTCTCTGTGTGAACACAGAGTGCTTTGGAAAATGCAAAGGAAAACGTTTCCATTTCTTGTGACAATGTCATGTAAACAGGCCCTAAGTCAATGATAAGAAAAGACTTTTGAATGACCAATCAGATTTCAGGGAGCTCTGGTTAGCCCTTGCTACCACTGGACGGGTCAAGATAAGAATGCCCCTCCATGCAGCAGAGAAGAAATGATGATGTTACATTCATCTCCACTTTCAGACTCAAAACAAGAGCAAACTGCACCAAATTGTCAAACTCTGTGGGAATGTTGATTCCTGAAGCTGATTATCACAGCATTTTTAAATCCGATCTTGTGGTGAATTAGACAGCGAAGCAAATGATGCTAATTCATGCTGCTGTTAAATGCTGTAATCAGTTTGTCTTCATCCGTTAGTCAAGCATAAGCTTTATATTCTGGTGTGGGACAAATTTCCATTATTTTTTGGAACTTGCTTCGTCCTTTCCCAACCAACCGACTGTGTTTGTGTACCTTTAGCTCCTGTTAGTATTATGCCAATACTAACAGGAAATGTATTTGCAGCCACAAAAGAGCCACAAACCACACGTCCCTTCATAAAACATTAACATTACTTGTACAATCTAAACAACAGCTAAAGCTTATTTTGATATAACAAGCACACACCTTCTAATAATAACACTGTCCCTAAACTAAGCTCTGATTGTGTGAAAAGTGGTGTCCCTTCCTAGATTTTCTAAAGGCTTAATACAGAGCAAGGAGGGTATCAAATGATCCCTCACATGTCTTCAGTAATAAGATGTTGACAGGTAATCATATTTTTGGGCCAGTGACACAAAAATTAAATTACATACTGTAACTGTGATTGTTATTTTAAGTGACTTTCCTGCTGTGCCTTGATTCCTGAAATCCAGGGCTTCAGATTTTCCTCTCCTGACCTGACTCACTTCTCCAACGCCGTCTTCCTGCAATATTTACGTCCCAAGAGATTTAAGAGCACAGCTTCTGTTTGTGAATCCATTAACAAGGTCTATTTTTATTTTCAGTCCCTTAAAAAACAGTCTCTGCCTCTGAATTGCAAAATCAGTTTAAGTTGAAACACTTTGCAGTTAACCGAAAGGATCCAAACCATCAACTGCAGATAACAATGGATGACGTAGCTCCATTTCCTTTTGTCTGTACAAAAGTGAGGCCTAAACACCACGTTGATATGGATTGATATTTTTCATATATGGGGCCAAAGCTTCAGAAGTTACTGTCAGCTGCAGGACAGCATGCTGCTTCTGCTAACTAAAACACCTATATGTTTGCTAGAGTATTGTCACAAACACTGTCTAAAAAAAACTTTCATGTTTTCTTACACCTCATACCCTGATCCTCCAAGAGTGAAAAAGTATTTAGCCTTAACCAGTCGTACCATGCAGTGCTTTATGTCCCTCTTCGCTGTTCGTAGTTTTTATAGGCCGGAAGGACATGGAGGTCTCTATAGGACTTACCTGTTCTATGTAAAGACAGATAAGAAATTCTTCGCTGAGGAGGACAAGTCAGATTGTTGGCAGAGGCGATTTGACACACAAATGAGGACATATTTATGAATGTAGACATTGTTTTTAGCTCATTAATTACTTAAAACACTACATATTGCCCTTTAAGCAGTATAGTGCATTTCTCCATGAACTGAGAGTTTTGTAGAAGGTGTCATGCTCTTCAGCTCCCCAAGTCCCTTCTAATAAAGAAAGCAAAGAAAATTTATTTTACAAGACATGGGACCTTTATGTTTATCTAATCAGCTAACATGAATGAAGCAGAGCCTATGACCTGCCCTGCTGCCTGACAGCAGGGGGAGTGTCAACTATTTTAGCCTCACTTTTGGACACATGTCATGATGTCCATCTTTTTATACAATCTATAGACTCAACTTTTATTTTGCTTTACTGATAAATTTGTAGGAAAAGGTTGCACCCAACAATCACAGAAGATTTCACAGAAGATTTCACAGAAAGTTTTACCTGATAAGAAGGCAAACTGCTTCCTGAGGTCAGGGGTGATGTCAGCCGCTCGAAGTGGACTGCTGTCCAACTGCATGATCTCATCTGGCAACAACAGAAAATAAATATTAATTGTATTACAGTGTGATACTCAAGAGAAAACCTATAGCCAGTGTTCCTATAACTTTGTCGTTGCACTATGTTTTAATACAACACTTTCGACCAATAAAACATTAAAAAACAATAAATGAGACTACATTGTCTTACAGACTTTATAAGAGTACTATAAGAATTAAAAACACTTTTTACTACGATGGCATTTCAAGAATAAGCAATAGATCTGTTTTTGTGTTGTGACAATGATGACAAATTAACAGGCTTCCAGCTTAATCAGTCCTTTATCCCACATGGACTCCCCTCATAAGGATTAAAGTAATTAGATTTAAGGTTGATTATCCCAGTAGGAGATGAAGAGTCCAGTTGAACCAGTGATCAAAATAAAGGGTCAGACTAGACACTCATGGGGGGTACACCACAAGTCTTGGTTGTGTGACTTGCCAGATTTTGTTTCCTCATTTTTACTTTCATAAATAACAATGACATGTTTAAAGTGCTGGCAATGAAATAACAGCACAACATTTTCTCTGTTTTGGTGTAGGTAGTAAGATGAATGCAATAAAGAAAACTTTTGAGACCAAATAAATGAAGAAAAAAGTAGGTCACACTGAGAAACAGTCATGAATATGCAATGTCAGTCTTCCCACACAGCAAACACATTGATTTGTGTCCAAGAAACTTTCAGTCTCGCTCTTTGAATTGAATCTGGCTTCAGTTCAATGTAAAAAATGAGAGCAGCCATAGAAGGCAAAACAGATCAATAACAGAAAAGTCACACAAAATTACTCCACAGGATGATGGTCTCTGAATGTCTCTGAAGTTTTAGCAGAACCTTTGAGTACATCAAATAAAACATGTGCATCCAGTAACTAAAGATACTGCTTTTTACACAGCCAGATATTTTCACTTAATCTTCTTGATGGTTGTTAACTGTAGTTTGTTTATTTATTTGTAAAAGCAGTTAATAAATGTATAGAAACATGTATACCTGTGATTATGCTTGTTCATTTGTCCTGTGATCCATTGAGGTATAGTCACCATCTTGTTTATGTTTATAAAATGTATGAACTCAAATTCCAATTAAGTTGGGACGTTGTGTAAAAATCAAATAAAAGCAGAATGTAATAATCTGATCATTTTTGACCTATATTAAACTGAATACACTACAAAAACAAGGTATTTAATGTTCATACTAATAAACTTCATTGTTTTTTTTCTGCAACTATTCACTCATTTTGAATTTGATGCCTACAACACGTTCCAGAAAAGCTTGGACAGGGGCAACAAAAGACAGAAAGCTGAGGAACGCGCAAAATATACCTGTTTGGAACATTGTACAGGTGAGCAGGTTAATTTGAAACAGGTGAGCATCATGATTGGGAATAAAAAAGCATAAAAGGCTCAGTCATTCACAAGAAAGGATGGGGTGAGGTTCACCACTCTGTGAACAACTGTGTGAGAAAATAGTACAACAGTTTAAGAACAAAGTTTCTCAATCTACAAGGAATTAAGGGATTTCATCATCTATAATTGACAATATCATTAAAAGATTCAGAGAATCCTGAAAAATCTCAGTATTTAAGGGGCAAGGCCAAAAAACAACATTGAATGCCAGTGACCTTCAATCCCTGAGGTGGCACTGCATTAAGGACAAACATCATTCTGTAAAGGATATTACCAAGTGGGCTAAGGGGCATTTCATAAAATCATTTTTAATTAACACAGTTCATTGTAACATCTACTACTGTAAGTTAAAGCTCTACCATGCAAAGCCATATATCAACAACACTCAGAAATGCCAATAGAGTGAAAGTTTGTAGAAAAGTTTATCAGTTTGAGCATTACGTATCTTATCATTGTAGTGTACTCATTATATAATGGTCAAAAGGATTTATAGAACATTGGATGCTGCTTTTATTTACGTTTTACACAGCGTCCCAACTTCACTGGCATTTGGGTTTGTACTGATTACTAATTCATTTACTTTTCTTTCTGGTAGAGGGCTATAAGAGAGCTATAAAAGTTTTTTTAAGTGTTGATACATTTTGTAACAGAAAATGCTTGAGTGGCATCACAGTACTTTCTCTCTCTCATAAAGATACCAGGAGCTCCAGGGCTGTACTTTCTCTTTAGCTCATGTATCTTTAAAAAGTCTCCAAACACTGAATAACAGCGCTGTTCTTAAAATAAGCTGAAGGGGCATCAAGGGAACAGGGCAATCAGGAGATTCTGGGAAAGGGAGTGACTCACAGTGACAGAGAGTGTCCTGTAAACATTGTCTCTACACAAACTGGAAAGTCAGTTATTGTAAAGAGTGATGTTGACTCTCCCGAAGACTCCCCCTGAAACTGTTCGTTCTGTTTTCTTAAAGCAAATTATGCAAATAATGAGAAAAAACATAATGCCAGACAGGATTAATATGGAAAAGTTCAGTTAGTTTTTGCATTAGTTTGGGTAAATTTTGATCTATAAATTTCTTTGCTGATTTTGTCCAGTCAAAAATTTCAGTCAGCATAACAGTGCAAGCATTAAAATTATATTAGTTAGGAATGCACATTGTTGAAAAAATGTTGGTATCTGCAAATAATTGCCTAAAACTCTGATCATTAGTGTCTGCAGATATGAAAATAGTTGCTGATATATGGAGCCAACATTTAACTGTACAAACTGACCATAAAATATCCAATATATTGGCTGTACATTTATATATATATATATATATATATATATATATATATATATATATATATATATATATATATATATATATATATATATATATATACATATATATATATATATATGTATGTATGTATATATATGTGTATATATATATGTGTATATGTGTATATATATATATGTGTATATGTGTGTGTATATATATATATATATATATATATATATATATATATATATATATATATATATATATATATATATATATATATATATATATATATATATATATATATTGGCAGAATGTAGAAATATACAACAACCGTTTACCTCATCATTCCTGAATGTCCACTTTTAGAATTTAAACATACCATTTATTGAAAAAAAAAAAAAGTTAATTCTTGCTTCACGTCTGTTTCTGACACAAATGGACTGTCACCATAAGAGGAACAGGTAATTTTCAGCTAGGTGGGGGTTTAGAAATATCTCTATAAATGTCATAAGTTTGGACATAACTGCATATCTGATATCGGCAAAAACAAAATCAAACATCTAGCGTTCCTACTGTTAATGACTGTTATGCAAGGTGATTCAGGGTTTTTAATGTTTTTTCTTAAGAAAATGTCTCAAATTTAGATGAAAAAAATGTCTATTTTAGTGAGACTGCTAAGAGCACTCTTTCTTTCAATGTTGCATCATACTACATTACTAAAGCCAATAATAATAACAACAATAATAACTTTATGTGTTTAGCACTTTTAAAAACATTGGTTTACAAGGTGCTTTGGCAAACAGACAGAAACGTACAGAAGACAAAGCACAAGAGCTAAACAACAAAAAAACAATTTAAATAAAGGAACAAACAGCATGATATTAATAAAATACATTGTCTTTATTTTATCCCGGGATCAATAAAGTATCTATCCATCTATCTATCCATCCATCCATCCATCCATCCATCTATCTTAACGTCCAAGCACAATAAGAACTTAAGAAGAGAGAGCATGAGTGCTTCTGGTGTCCCTCAGCCCAACGGTGCTCATTAAAGGAAACATTTCAAGAAACGTAAGGAAACCTGAGACCCAAAAAAGCAGACATAACAATCCAGGGCTAGGCCCCCCAACATGGACCCCCAACCTATAATGAAACACTGGAGACCACACCAAGGAGCATCAGCCCAAGCCTAAGGTGCAAGCCTAGACGCGCCGGTGCAGTCCCCAATGTCACCAGCCCCACATATCCAAGGCCCACCCATATTCTCTTAACCATACTGAGTGACTCAACCAAGACCACCCACGTTCACTCCTTGGGCCCCAAGTCCCTCCAATCCTCCTCACAATAAACAAACTGTTCATATGTCACAAGAACCGGAAAAATACAAAAACCCAGGTACAAAATTGTACAGACTAAAGCTGGACCAGGATTTTTCGATTGAAACTAGAATTAAAACTTTTGAGGGCAACGACTATAAAGTGACCAAAGCTTAATCAAAAGACTGAGACTGGATCTGAAATCTGACACTGACACCATCTTAATGAAACAAGGATGTTAAAGAACTTCACTGAGAAGACATGTAAACACAGCCAGTACCCGCAGTATCCCCTGTATCATTTCATACCTGCCCTGTGACCTGGGACAGAAAAATGGCATCAGTCCATCTGAAAGTATCACCAAATATCCCACATCTCTACGGACGTACGGTCCTTTCTTTACTTAGTGCGTTATCCGCACTGCTGATCCCTTTACAGGCTCAGCCCTCCTCCTCTGACTCCAGTTTAAACAAACCACTGAGTCCTGCTCTGACTCTTTGTTTGGCAATGAGGCCTATCAGGTGACTCAGCCCCAGGATATCAGTACACAGACCGTCATTACTCTCTCTGACAAACTGTTTGAGGAGAGGGTTCATTCAAGTGTGTCGTCTCAGGCTGTCATTTTCAGTCCTCCAATCCTTTGTCCTCAGAGAACAGCTGGTGTCTTTACTACGGAGTCAAAACAGCATCAATCAAAGTAGGATTTAGATTTGTAACAAATCTACTATTTAACGTTTCACCTGTAGGCCTTTGTGCCACATTGAGAGGCGTGATGACAATACTCAGTTAGAGGAAATCAATATGGCAGTCATTTACAATCAATGCTCTGTACCTGCTGTCCAAACAAGGGTCAAAAATGTAAGATTGTGCCACATTTATAAACTGCTTTTTAAGATCTCTCTCATTCTCTTATTCTCAGCCTCTTATTCTTATCCTAAGCCCAATGTCAACTTTTTTAGTGGGTGTGTGGGTGGGGGTATGTGTGTGTGCATGTGTGTGTCTAGCGGAGCTGTGCATGAGTAAATGTTGCACGCTTACGTGAGAGTAAACACTCATGTAACATGGGGGTCGGTAGGTGGGTTTGACGTAATGTTTTTATTTGTTTTTTATGTAAAGCACTTTGAGTTGCAGTCTTTGTATGAAAAGTGCTCTATAAATAAAGTTTTGATTGATTGATTGATTGATCTGGCCGAGATTTGTGACAGTCGCAGACCTCAAAGGGTTCGTTAATTGTTTGACATTGCAAACTAATGCAATACTTTTAAACTAGAAAAGCACTCAGAGACCACAAACCTCCGCCAAGCAGCTCAGTTCCTTGCAGTGGCTTTTTCAAAACCCCTGTAAAGATACAATGCTGGAGCACCAGATCCAAAATAGTGCCAGGATCCGGACCAAACTCAGCACATACATGGAGGTTGTTATCCTGTATGACCACAACAAGTTATGGGAACATCATTTATTTATTTATTTATTTTGATTTTACATAAATTATTGAATGTCGTCAATGGGATTTCCCATGATAAAGTTCAATGTTTTTTTGTGACGTCAATCTGGATCGGATCCAGATGAAATTTACCTTGATGTTAGAGACGTGGACTTCATATTATCCTGTAAATTGGAAGCAAATTCGTTGAGAAATGGCACTGTGATTTTTTTAAAATTCCGCCCAATGTTAACTTATGGGATTGTTTTAAATTTTGGGAATTCTTTAACCTTGCAGAGCAGATGGATCTGCCTGATTCATTGTCTGAAATCCTGCAGGCCAATCTTGCTAACATCCATTGCTCTACATTTTCACTAGCTGAATGCTTAATGGCCCAATCAGAGAAGAGAGGCAGGATCTGCAGACGTGACGTCAGCGGGAAGTGACTGCATGTTTGAAAACAATGGCAGCTTCTGAAGCGGTCTCCGTGGATGTGGCACTATCTGCAGTTTTATCAGAAATGGACTCAATTTCTTCTTTAAAAGAGGAGCAAAGAACGTAACTTAAAGCTTTTCTTAAGGGAAATGGTGCTTTTGCTCTTCTCCCGATGGGGATCACTGCTGGGAAACTGGGAGAGATGCGGAAATCCTCAGTGGATGATGCCGGTTAGTCTATAGTAGTCATGGTTACTCAGTTATACCTGATGAAATCCGCTCTCCTCAGAAGTTTACCGGGAGAACTTGGTGGGGTTTGTCGTTGACAAGGTTCATGTCACATATAAGTGGTAAATGATACATCTGTGTGGTATAATTTAATGTAAGATGATAGTCTAAGGACTGAAATGTAGTTTAAGCTAACGGCGAACAACAGGGTCGAGCTGCTACATTATACTGTGGCTTGATATGGATTGGTCTGTGAAGAGTGTGACGAGCAGAACGATCGTCCAATCACCAGCTGCAGTTGTTTCTGAAGGTTCTTCCCCCTGAAAACATTTTCGAACGGCTCTTTCCCAGATGGACTAGTAAAATATTTCCGTGGCGGATATATGGAACTGTCCGTCTGGTGTGTCAGGTTAGGAATTTTTTGCATCCAGACAAATGCACATATCACCACAAAAAAGGGCTCTGGCCACTTTGGGCCGCTTACAATTGTTGTAGATTGGAGCTTGGCACTGAAAGATTACATCTATTTATAAATACTTAATTCTGACATTGTGAAGTTTGCACACATTCATGTATTACAGATTTAAAGTTTATAAAAGCCTGAGATTATGCAGACCAGTGGTCTTTAGCCTGCTGCTGCTTGACCTGTACTCCAGTATTGTTCATGAACCTTCTGCTCTATTGATTGGACGCTCTTTCCAATGACATCTATAGTTAACAAGTATTGATTAGAGACTCATGATTGATTCTTACAGATGTTATTTGAGACACAGCTTCCTGTTCCTCTGTTCTTTCATTATAACCTCAAGCAAAGGCGTGCACACCAACATGTTTCTTCTGTCTGAGTCAGTTAAGTGGAAACGAGAGCAGATAAATCATCGTACTATCTGTGATGTTTGCGATGAGGACACAGAGCATGCAGCTCTCTGGTCATCTGCAGAACGCTCACACTCCTCAAAGCATCATGTTCACACAGAAACCTGCAGCAGTTTCCTCTTTCTGACCTGGACACACCTTGCCCCCAGCTACTCCCACATGTATCAAATCCAATGCAGACCTCCACCCACTTACACAGACAAGCCAGAAAGAGGATATTCTGTTACTGAAAAATCCCCTCCTAGAAGTGTCAGGATTTGAATTTCAGTCTCTCTCTGTTTCGTCACATGTAGCCTGACTGTCCCTCTTGTTTTCCACCTGCTGCAAACTTCCACTCTCGGCTCACATACTGTAGGACAACAGTAAACAGCCCCTCTGGGCATTTAAAGGGAGGAAGAGCCAGGTACAGATACTACTGTTGCAGAGGAAAACAGACAGTGAAACTGCTTTTTCATGTCTCGTTTCCTTGTATCAATGATTTCACAAAATAGCTGAAAAAACATTGAAGAGGCTGATCCTGTAAAAGTCTGTATATTGACAAACGAAGGCCACATGCTCCCGACAGAAAACAAGAATTTGATGCTTATTTGTACAGAATCAAGTGGCTTTCAGTGTTCAGTTTACTCTTTTCTTGTTTGGATTATAGAGAGATAGAGGATAATGACAGGACCAGAGGTATTTGTTGTTCTTTACAAAAACCATCAGACAAGCCAGTTTTCCATAATGAGCTTTTATGGGCTGTTTTTTCAAGATGTTGATACATGTGTTTCCCATTATTTCTGTTTTTCCCTCTAAATGTGATTTTTTTTCAGGATCTTGCAAAAACTATCACTTATCATCAAAGGAAAACCAGTGTTGGTATCTTGAGATCATCAAGTACTGTGCATGTGGCTGCCATTTTTGTTTTAGTAGCACCAACAATCCCTGTTTCAGAGCACTTTTTATTTAAAATTCTTTCAGAGGAATTTTTCAGCCTTTACTTGCACAGAGAAGCGAGAGAGAGTGGATAAGCTCATGAAAAGAGGTGGAAAAGAGCATTGACACATGGCAAACTGAAACTGAAATGCAAACTTAATTCATTCAACATTTTAGGACTCATTCCTGCGTCATGCTAACAGCTTCAAATCACATGGTAGACACCTGGCTCCTTATATTTTACTTTATTTAAAGACATCATGCAGAAAAAAAACAAAATATTGCAAAGAATTCCTGTCCTGTCCTTTGTCTTTTACCACTGTAAGAGATAAACAGACTGATTTTCCTCTGTCATTGTTGTATGATGAGCTGACGTCATCACACAGTTCATGCAAGGAGTGCGGGGTACATTCTGTAAACAGACAAGTCAATGTCATAACTTTCTTATACTGTTGTCCTGGCATGAGTTCACTAACTTGCATTGACAATTAACATATTTGACAAAGTAAGTAATAAAAAAAAGAAAAGAAAAGAAAAAAATACATATACAAACACACACACACACACACAAGCACAAATACACATAGTGGAGAAATGTATAGTCAATAAATAACAAAAACAGAATAATGATTACAGAAGATTACAAATCAAATTAATAAATGGACAAATGATAAATCAGGATGCTGGTCAGTCTACTCCTAAGCAGATTACTGTTGACAATTCATTACCTAAATATTCACTGAGGGGTGACCATTCCTTTATAAATTCATCTAATGTTCCTTGTAGTACATGTGATATTCTCTCATATGGAAGAAAAGACAACGATTTATTGTACCAAACTGACAGTGTGGGTCGATATTCATCCAGCCAAATGTGCAAAATTGAGAGACGTGCTGCATAAAGCATTACATTGACCATTTTTGCTCTCTGATCAGATTTGGAGTTAGCACCAAGAATGCAGAGTTTTGGATCCATTTCAATTTTGATGCCAAGAAATTTTTCAACCTTGGTTTGAACAGCAGACCAGAAGGTCATAATAACTGGACATCAGCATATTAAGTGATAGTTTGTGCCTACTTGTTCTTTACATGTACTACATGTGGAGGAGCAAGTTTTGTCATATTTGCTTCTAATTTCAGGAGCTACATGTCATTTATTAATTATCTTATATTGTGTTTCATGTGATTTATATGATCTAGTTACTTTTTTGGCACTGTATAACACTTAGCTCCAGATCTGGTCATCGAGCTGAACACCAAAATCTTTTTCAGCTATGTTTAATATTCATTGTAGTCTTCTCATTCATTAGTAGGTGGCCTATGAGGTAAAAGTGACAGACAGGCACAGTGCTGTACCTCAAGCTGAACTATTCTAAACTAAGAGTGATGTGAGCTCAGCAAAAAAAAGAAAAAAAAATGATGCTAAGGGAATTTTGCTCTCTAGGCAGTGACTGCAAAAAAGCTGAACTGCATTGGTTGTGTATTGAGGATGGATCTGCAAGTACAAAAACTTGCAGCAAGGGCTGGGTATTTTCAGCAACACCATCATATGATAAGCATCCCAATAGAGTGGCCACAATATGGTCTTACATTACATGTAAATTGAGGACTCTTACCACTAATTTTATAGAATTTTTTGCACCCTTTTTGCTTTTTTTTGTAAAACATAAATGACCATGTTGATTTTCTCAGCACAGGTCTAAATCACAGGCCATAAAAAGGACAAAATCTCAAGAAGAAAAACAGAAATATACTATTTCTGGAAAACAGTCAAATGTGGCATGTGAATGGATGCATGTTGTCTTAAATTTGACGTATTTTTGACCAAACAATTAAACTTACAGCTAGGAATCTCTCCAGCTGCACAACCTGCTAATGCCATTCATACCATGTCTGACTCATCTCAGACGAAACACAACATCAAACACCAAAAAGAGCTAAATTATTCTCTCTACATGGATACAAACACATGCACTACAGCTGGTGTGCACTGACTGAGGAGCTAATGTTCTTTAAAGAGCTTAACGGCGGAGATTAGCGTCCACTCACGCTCACGTTTGTAGGTGACGAGTCAAACGTTAGTGGGTCACAGTCACACACCTGGACCGCCGCCTGCCACTACTGACACAGATTACAGTTGACCAAAAATGACACCTTAAACCTGGCATCATCAGGATGAGGAGCAGAACGAAAACCAAGTGGAGGAAATTAAGAGAGCTGGTTTCATTCTGAAGAAGTTTCCTTAAGTGACTTTATTGTCACACGCCTAGCAAAATTAAATTATGATGATTGTTGGCTTGGATCTGGGGAATCTCTTTCTTTGGGAATCATAATTTCCAAGCTAAAAATACTATTAAATTATTCTTTTCTCTAAGTTAAGTTTAGTAAGAGTTGGGTTAAAAGGGGTTGGTCACCCGTAAACAAAGGAGATGGGGGAGGGCAACAAGTGGGAGTGAGGGGCTTACAGTCACGGTTGTGGAGGAGGAGGAGCGGCAGAAACAAAGCAGCATTAATGAGGTGGAGCATTAACAGATGAGTCCTTGTAATATCATGGAGGGAGGTGAGAGGTCACAAGGTTCAGGTGAGGGGTTAAAAGGGGGCTATGCTAATGGTAACAGTAAACAAGTTTGCTGATCTTCTGGCACTTGCAACATGCAATCAAAACGTAAAGATACAGGCAGTTGGTTTCTTGAAATCTTGACACATTTACAGTTTTCACCTCCATAAAAGAACACAGGGTTTCCCCTGATTTACTGTTTTTGGTTGACTTCTTGAAAAAATCAGCCATGACAGGAAAACCTACAGCTACATGACAAGGCCGAATTTAGGAAAAAATCTTAACAGAATAAATAAACATAAATCATGATAAAGCCACAGTAGAGACATAAATTAGGATATTCTGTTCTGATGCCATAATGAATATATACTGTATATTTACAGTTAATGGTCCCAGCAAAATATGATCAAGGACTTGATTTTGGCTCTCACTGAACAAGGCTACAAAGTTGCGGAGGGTTTGAAATAAGTCTGCAACTCAGAGAAGAGTTTTTGGAATCTGTTAATTACTTAACACAAGCCAGAAAAAACAAATCAGACTTTTACTCTCAAATGGTTGCAACAGACAAACTTTGAGCATTTTATTGAGCTGCAAGTTAATATCATTTTTGCTTAAGGGTGCCATTTAGCCCATTTAAATGTAAACTAGAAAAGCACTCAGAGAGCGCAGACCTCCGCCAAGCAGCTCAGTTCCGGCAGTGGCTTTTCCACAACCCCTGTAAGAGATACAATTCTGGATCAGCAGATCTAGAATAGAGCCAGGGTCCAGACCAAACTCAGCACATACGTAGAGGTTGTTATTCTGTATGAACACAAGAACTTTTGGGAACATCACTTAATATTTTGATTTTATATGAATTATTGAATATTGTCAATGGGATTTCCCATTATAAAAATCAATGTTTTTTGTGTGACGTCAATCTGGATCAGATCCAGATGAAATTTACCTTAATGATAGAGACATGGACCCCAAATTATCCTGTGAAATTGGAAGCGAGTTGCTGGGTCGATAGTGTCCTCACTGCAAACAAACCGCTATAGATGTTGATTGGAAGCGAGATGAGACCACCTCTTTATGGCTAGCTTGGCATAGTTGTTATCTCCGCAAGGAGGTTATGTTTTTGCCGGTGTATGTCTGTTTGTTTATTTGTTTGTTAGCAAGATTACGCAAAAACTACTGGATGGATTGTGCTGAAATTTTCAGGAGATGTTGGTAATGGCCCAACTTAATAATGATTAGATTTTGGTGGTGATCCAGATAACTGCCAACAGCAAACAATTGTTTTTTTCTCAATAACTGTCTAACAAATAATGATATCAACATGATTCTGAGTGCTAGGTGTGGGTTTTTAGGGTCAAGGTGTCATATTATGATGGTAACTTTATCATGGAACTATTGTTTATTGATGGAACTGCAATATGTGAGCTACGTTGGTGAAGGTTTGTGCTCTCGGAGTGCTTTCTAGTTTGTACTAACACATGGCTCAATTGCTGTGTTCATAAATACTCAAACAAGCTGAACCAAACATGGAATGACCACTTGTATTGAAACATCCTCAGGATGACCAATAGGCTTTGATCCCAGAATTAACAGGAAATTTGACCCTTCGCAGGATCGACTGAAACAGAAGAGGCTCAAAGTAAGAGAACTGGGAAGCAGCACTGGTGTCCTATAAATTTATCAAAACCGAACATTTATGATTAGCTTGATTAGATTACTGATGGAGTGGTGTTTATCATTATTAAAGGATTATCAATACAAGACCACACACTGGCATACAAGCAAAGAGACAGGTTACCTATTGTAGACCTTATGTTGGATTATGAACTGTTAGCATAATTTATCAAGGAAACAAACGCAAAGTGAAACCACACACACAAACAGGCTCATGGTTATACCATCAACAATGAAACAGTGAGTAAGTGCTTTGTTTTTATGTGACAGCAAAGAGCACAGATGGAAGATAGAGATGTTAGGAAGATTTAAGCACCTGTAGAAGGTAAATGTTGAAGGACACTCTTTTTCACAAAAATGAAAAATAAAATGAAAGATAAAATCCTCTACATACCACACAGCCAGTGGCAGCAGCGGGAAAATCTGTAGTATCTCTCCACCTCCTCAAGAGAGATGCGAACATGACCCCCACCCTCGTCTACTGGCCACAAAAACACATCCAACGCACCCTCCGTCTTCTCAGCTTCATCCTCTTTAGTCTGATCATTCACCTCTTCTTTTTTTTCTAATGCAGTCTCTTCATCCTCTGTTGAATCAGCCTCACCATCCTCTTCAGTTTGACTTTCTCCTGAGTTCTCTTTCTCCTCTTTAAAATTAGATCCTGAGCTCCCCTCCACCATAAACCAGTCCAGCTCCTCTTTATCTGTGCTTACAGTTCCTTCTCCTGAGTCTATCTCCATGCAAAACCCAGAGTCCAACTCCCCATCTTCCTCCAACAACAAGCCTGGATCCTCCATCTCCTCTCCTCCCATTTTTCTTTCCCAGTCTGTGTCCTCTTCACTCTCTCTTCTCTGCTGCTCTCCCTCCATACAGCTGTGCAGAGTATCACTGTAAAAATCCCCCGCTCATGCTGACTCCACCTTCCACCTGACTCCACATCCAGCAGCCACTCACTGCAGGTGCTCCACAGCCTGCAGGATGTCACTCAGTAACTGTGGGGAACTTCCTGATGCAACCTCGGGTTACTTCCCTGTAGACAAAAGCTTCAGTGTAGCACAGAGGTACCCTTCCCCTCCCATGAAAGGATAATTACCTGTCCTGACCCCTCCCGCTTCAATTGCAGTGCCTCCAACTTGAGTCCCTGACCTTTTAAAAACAGACCCAGTTTGATTCTGTGAGTAAGCAGAAAATGAAAACATAAAGTTATGTAATATGTCAAGTTTGGACACATTTACTGTATTGTTACAATATGTTTTGCTTTTAAAAATCACATTTATTCTTAAAAAATTTGATTTCACTCCCTTACTCCAGAGGTCCCCAAGCACCAGGCTGCAGACCAGTGCCAGACCGTAGATCATTTGGTACCAGGCCGTAAGGAAACAAAAATAATTATTTTCTTTACCCTTTTTAGACTAAATAAGGCAGAAAGGTGTTTTATTTTGGAAGGATGACCAGATCCTTGCATACTCATCAGTATGGCCGTACTGTGAAGACTTTATCGCGTTTCTCACCCAAGTCGCGTTGCATGTCCAAAAATAGCTCATTTTGTCACCGTCGCGTTGCCTCATTCGGAGGCGTCACGCCCACACGAGTATCTTCTACTGTATGTATGTATAGGTTTAGCAGAGAACTGTAGTAATATTCAATAATATGTGAAGGAACTATGCATCCCGGGCCCATGTTGGTGTAACACAAAATGCATCATGCTATATGTTCCCCACTGATATGTGAGTAAACATGTTCAACCCCTCTTTATAACGTGTCCTGAATGCGCCTCTACCATATCAAATAATATTCCAAGAATCACCACTTCTTCACTGGCCCTCCTGCTGACTCGCTTCTTCCCCCCCTTGTTTTTTTCCTTCATATATACATCCCGCAAATGCTTCCATCATTTTCGACATACATTCACTGCAAGATAGACACACACGTTATCCGCAACAGCTACTAGCAAGCGGAGCTCAGCCTCTCTCATACCTACAACGCTGATTGGCTGTCGCGGCACAGCCACATGCGACGTCGCCAGAAAAGTTCAAACTTTTCAACTTTGACGACAAAGCAACACAACCTGGTCGCGCGTCCAGGTAGCCTGACCGAGTTGCCCAGGTTGCGTCCGTCGCATTGCGTGAGGCCTCGCCCTGCCCCATCGTGGCTGTACATTGACTTTGCATGCAACACTTCGCCCAGGTCGTGTTTCATGTAAACGCACCTTTACACTGAGGCTTTCTGTCTCTGTTACTGCTGTGGTGAACAAAAAAAAGTACAACCAAGAAAATTCACCTCTATACAATATGCTCATGCACTCGTCCCTTATGAAAATGCTTTTGTGACTACTATTGTCCATTTCTTTGACCTGAGAAAAATATTGATGCAGAGTACATAAAAATGGGAAACAACAATGGGAAATAGATGTTCCAGCCCTGTTCATGATGTGTCATTGTGGTTACATAGCACCAGCAGACCTCATTTACCTATGCTATCATATCATTGACTCTTCCTTTGCCTTACCTGACAAGAGGTGGACCAAAAATACAAAGCCTCCATTCTGCAGGCAGCCCTGCTTTTCTATTTAACTGTACGCAGACTGTATCCATTCAGAGCTCCTGTTCTTGTTTACAGCCCTGACAAGAGCCCATTCTCATAGAGTTACTGAAAGACTTAATTCTGATGAGACCTTTCACAGGGGGACACTGTGTCCTCACTGAATGTGGTCATTTAGATTCAGTTTCAGTGAGCGCTGTTAAAGATCCACTGAAATGAGCCTCCATTCTGACTTCTTATTTAACTGTATTCATATCCAAGTTTATTAGGCATTAAAGTTTAGGTTGTAGTTTTATTGATTGTACTTTTTGTTTTATGTTTGAACAGAAAGCTGATTGCATTTGTGTGAGACTATATAAATCTGTCTTTTTTCTGAATTAAAAAGATAACTACATCAGAATTATGTTTTATTAGTTAATAATGACCTTAATTCATTTCCAATTCATTGGAAGTGCTAATATAAATTGTTTAAGGATGCGCATGTGGACTAACTGCTAAACTGAATCCAGTGTTATTCATGTTCAGGGTTGACACATAGGGAGATACTATTGGCTGTAGAAACACTTGTTTTTAAGTGACAAAGACAATTTGTTGGTCTTACAGGATTAACTGAAGTTCAGCCATTTAGATCCAACTCATTCTGATATACTTGACTTTGCAGTGTTTTTTCAGTCAAATGAGAGATTTTATTTGTCAAAATTTGTTGATTTAGAAAAATAGAGCAGAATTGTATTTCCTCATGTGAATGCAATAAGCTTCTATAGATTTGTTATGATTAGGAATTGGTTTAAATAAGATTTAAGTGATACCAATTCCATTATCCATTCTGCTTATCGATCAGATTCTATAACAATTCCTCTATCAATCCCAGTGGATTTCTGTATCCACAATAGTTGCCCAACACAGGTTTTCAGTGGCAATAAGTCACTCCAGATATCTAATTCCTGCATAAATGGGTGCATAAAGTCGGTTACAAACATTCATTTAGTTACACATCTGCAAGCAGTGTTTTCAAACAAAAACTTAAAGGGCTCTGCAGTTTATATCATTGTTACAGCAGGAAGGCATTATCACTTTTATTTTTTCCCATATACAAGTTTACTTAACTGAATTTTTGACCTTGAATGTTTGTCACTGAATTGATGAAATGTATCAAATTTCTGAACAAATTCTTCATGAAAGAAATATTTCAAGAGCAATATGGTTGTCATTTGATTTTTAGTAGTTTAAAGAAACATAAAGACCAAAGATGCAATAACACGTGTTAAGAGGTTCGTGGTATAAACATGGTGTGCCTTGAGCAACAAAAAAAGTGTGTTGTTGTTGGGAGAGGGATTTATGTTTATAATGTTTGAGCTGTGGCTCAGGGCAGGCACAGGTTATCAGTGTCATAAACCTTGAGAGATAAACCGCAGAGTCATCAAGTTAATGAGGTGCAGTTCAAAGTGAGTACAGGTTCAAACAAAGGGGGCAGATAGCTGATCTACTCATAGTTAGAGTCTCATTTAGCCCAGCTAATGGCTAACATGGCTAGCATCCATTTGTGGTATAAAACGAAAGCTTAGAAGTAATTTATTTATTTTTTTTAATTATTATTATTTTAACAGCTTTTAACATAAGCATATAACTGCTTGAAGAAAGTTGAGTTAACATTTAGCTGCATCACTGGACTGTAAATGTAACCGAGGTAATGCTAATGATACTACCACATATACACTGTTACTGTCAGCCATTTTGACCCGCTGCTTTGCATTTTGAAAACTATGTGAGGGGAAATTGGTCAGCTTGATTCTGCAGATTTTTTTTCTGAATTAGTATTTAGTACATAAAACATTTTGGACAAATTCTGACATATTGTTAGTATAGTATACAGTTTCAGATACAGCCGTTTTGTTTAAAAAAAGAAAGAAAAAAAGAAAGAAAACTAGAAACTGTTACTAGGTTAGACAAAATCTGTTGTTGCTGGCCTCTACTCCATTTAAAACAAGTAAACATAACTCACTGCTGAGCAACTTTTCTTGAAGTTTAGCAGTTTGGATTGTTTGAAAACTTTGCCTCAGTCAAAGAATAAAGACAAAAGTAGAGTAGGGTGTATAAAAAAACTCCACTCCCTAACACCGGCTGTTCACATCAACAAAATGCTTTATTGTTTTAGCTTAATATTCCTTGAACACCAAATATTGTCAACAATAAAATGTTTTTGCTTATTTTTAAGTGAAGGTAAGTTTTCAAAATTGAGAAAACAATATCACCACAACCCATTTAAATAGACTCTGCCAACGCAAAAGTTGTCTGACTGGTGAAGCCTGTCAACAGTTCCTTCAGAGGGGGCTCTCAGACTCTCATTGGTTGATCAGTCTACCAGTTAGAGAGTTGATAAAGGGTCAAGCATGGTTACCTTCAGGGTGCTGGTTTGGTGAAGTGGTAATCAACCAGGCACGTCCCACAGATGCTTCTGCCGGCCCAAGTTTGAATCCAGCCTGAGGCCCACTTGCAGAATGTCCTCCCCTCCTCTCAAAAACCTATCTACTCTCTCTCTCCAATCATTAAAGGCTTTACACCCCCAAAATATAATTCAAAAACTATGCCTATTTTTATATCCTAAGCAAGATATCACAGTTAATTTATTTAATATTCAGTTGTTCTTAACAGAGATCCTCTCAAGATTCAGCTATGGGTTAAAAAGTTGAAAATAATGTTTTTTTGTGAGTGTGAATGACCTAACCTTACAAACCAGATGATGTGCTCAATATATTTCAGTAATTCATTTGGGCAACAGCCCATAGAAAGTGTATTTAAATTGGCAGAACTATTCAAAAGCATGGCAGGTGATTGGAATATCGTTCTATCAATCGCATCAATTACAGGCCAATCAGATAATGTAGTAGGCAGGTGCTACTGCGACATTGTAAAGGACAGAATGTGAGCCACTTGTGGAATTAATTTATCCTTTCCTTTTAGAAGCTTGTTGTGTTACTTGTTTTTCATTTAATAAAGAAACGCAGTCAAGAACTAATAAAACTGCTAATGAAGCTGTTAGCATCTACACTAATCTCTGTACAAGCAGTCACTTCCTGCTTTTGTCTAACTCCTAGCTCCCACCCCTTCCTGCTCTAAAGGACTCTGATTGGACCATGCCACTGTGGGAGCTCACAGTCATTGTAGATTGGAGCTGGGCAAGATGAATCTGACATCGAATCAGGCAGATCCAGCTGCTGTCTAAGGTTATGAATGACCTACACAAGCAAAGAAGCACAAAGACTATTCTGAAAACCCTTTAAAATATCCTCTCTCCTCCTGACGCCCTGGATTCAGAGTTATGTAGCCTCAGTCTGTTAAAGCAAACAACGGCTACATCAACAACATGGCTCCTCCTGAAAAATTCACCTTCTGGCTGATGACTTTAACAGAGCTGGGAGGTCAGCTTTCCATGAAACCTCACAGCGGGGGGCAGAGACTGACAAAACAGACAAGAAAATAAGCAGGTACTGTATGATTCGCTGATGCATCTACACACTGCAGATAGACACACATATCATACATAGGTGCAAGCACAGCAATATCTTTGCATATGGAGCCACATTCATGCAGGGACAGAGCAAACAAGAGTTTCAGGGGACAACCTTGGTGAAAGATGAGGCTGCCTCACTTAAACAAGAGCCAGTACATAGAAAATGCACCTATTGTGCGTTAATAACGTGTCAGAAAATAGCTCACAGAAGCAAAAATGGACACAAGCTCTTTGTCTACGAAGTTAGGATACACAAGAAGACTGACAATACATAGACACACAAAAATGTCATCCATATGTCTCCTGACTCACTTGGTTTAAATTGAACCATAGGCATCCCACTGTCCCACTGTGAAGATCTTCTCCTCCTTGTTTTCTTCACCATGCTTTTCAATAACACCTGGAAAGTCCTTTTTCCCAGCAGAGTCAGGCACCGAAGGCTAAGAGTGTCAACCACCGAACACAAACTTAAAATCTCAGCAGCTTTAATCAGCACTTCCCTCTCCTCTAAACCAGCCGGTCTGCAGAAGTGCTGTGTGCTGCAGTTTCTGCATATGCTGAAGAATCTCTTGCTGCTACAGGAAGAAAAAAAAATCAGTGCAGCTGCAGAGGTCTGTGTGTTGGAAACTGAAGTGGCTGTTTAAGCTGCGCAGACACACAGTTACACACACACAAACTGTTATAGCCATAAAGAAACAGCTCAGTGAGGAGCGATGGAAGCTCTGAGGAAAACTGTATGAGATCTGGGCACGATGCCCTGCAGAACTCCAGCCAGAGCTTCAATCACAAATCTGTCACAAACACACTCTCTGTGGGTGGTGTAGTTTTTATGAGCACGCAGAACATTCACATGTAGTTTAGTCAACTACACTCAGATTAAATTGGCTTTTTAACTGGACACAATCGTTGTTCCAGTACACATGCAGTGATTTGTCCCCATTTTCAGCCAGGCACTGTGAATAGTTTTCCAGTTGACCAATCTGGATGCTGATGGTGATGTCAGACATATTTTTATAAGGATCACTCATGTTGCCCAAAAGTCAAGGAGTTTTGGTCAGGGATACATATCACTATAACAGGAATCATTGGCCAGGACATCCCATTCACCCCTAATCTGTATATTTTGGGAGACCCCACTGCTCTGGGAAATTTAAGTCCACCACTTGTATGCTGGACTCAGACCGCCCTAATGCTAGGGAGGGCGTTGAAAACTTCCACTGTGCCTGCTCCCTCCTATTAGTTTGCATCTCTAGGCCATCTGGCTGCCTTGGAACTATCCTATAGACTCTTGGATAGGGTGGAGGACTATAATTCAAAATGGGGGCATTACCACTCTTCTTTAATGTCCTCTGATGTTACCAGCTCATGTAATCATCAATTGAAAACGACATAAGTCGTAATAACTGAGAAATATTGTCTGTGGCAGGAGTGGCAGAGGAAACAGGTTACAAAGTAATCAACAGGAGTACTCAGATTATTTTTTGCTGTAAAGGTCCCACATCGTCGTGTGTTAGCTTTATGTCTTGGATGTCTATTAAGCAAAGATTTGATGTAAGATGAAAAAAAAAAATAAAACATGAATAGATGATCAGATGCAGCTCTTTTTTCCTCCCCTTTGGAAATAAGGCTATGATAAATGGTGTCTGATGGGAGGGGGAGGAGGGGTTACAGGCTGCAGAGAAGACTTTTAAAACAGTCATGATGTATGCCTGTGAGCAGAAAACACATGTCGGAGGAGGCTGTACAGCTATTACAAAATAAACCCCAGGAAGTAAAACACAGTGCATTCTAAGGGGTACTTTCTTTAAAGAGGCATGGCACATTTCTCTATAAACTGAGAGTTTAATAAAGCTGTCATGTTCCTCTGCTCCTCAAGCCCCTTTTAACATCATTCTGAATTTCCCCGAGGAAGGTTTTCCAATGGGATTAAAGCATTATCTAATCTAATCTAATCTAAATTAAAAATTTTGATTATGGGACCTTTAAAGTGGTCACATCTTTCCTTAACTTGGGTTCATATATTAGGATTCAATGACTGCTCGAGAATGTTCACAGCTGTTAAGAAAAAAAGGGCTAAGTTTTAAATACGAGCCCCCTGATCTAGCTCTATTCTCACCCTGTCTGAGAGCTGTGTTAAATGGTACATGGGCTTAAGCTTGTACAGTGCTTTCCTTGCCTTTGTCTCCTCAAAATAAACAGAAAGGCACATTCCTATTCACACTCTCACATTCTCTCACTGATGGTTGAAATGTCTTTGTCAGATGTCCATCAGTATCAACCAACACATCCATGCATTTACAGTCTACACACCACTGATGCAGCAGTGGGGGATATTTGCAGTTTAGTGCCTTGCCCAAGAACACATTGACATTGCTGCAGAATAAAAGCTTTCTATTTTTCATTTTTCTGTCTGTTTTAGCTGAATAGTGTTCAGCTCATGGTAAAAATAGGCAAGCCTCCTTCTCTTAAGATTTTAAGCATGAGAGACAAGGGTGAGAAAAGAGCCTAATGCTGGCTGTCTGAGAGCTCTGACTTGATGACATGCTTGCCAGAATGTAAACATGCACACACTGCACTGCTCCCATCACACAATTAAAATGCTTCCGGTGTGAAATGGCCCCCAGCAAGTAGTTGAATAAAGGTGGAGGGTAAACACAACTGTGTCAGAGCATGTGGACAGCTAGCAGACTTCAGACATGACAAGGAGGACAGCTTGACACTTGTGACTGTCATGCTGTCCTTCTTGTCATCTCTGAAAGTAAATGACTCTGTAATGTTAAATTTTTGAACCAGAACAACATATAAAACCTAATCTAAGTTTTTTTTTGAGACAGGTATAGTGCACAGTATTATTATGTATGCGAAGATTGTGTGTAACACTGTTGTCAACCAAAGTGATGTAAAGGTTATCACTTATGTTATTAGATGTTGGTGGCTCAGTCTAGTGTTCCACCAGTGATCCGGAGATTGCAAGTTTGAGTTCAGCTCTGACTGTCACATGTCGATGTTTCCTTGGGCATGACCCACTGCTGCGTCAGTGGTGTGTAAAGTAATAGGAAAGATGTGTTAGTTGATAGAGATGGAGAACTTACGTAGAAACTGAACCATCAGTGAGTGAATGTGTGAGTGAATAGGTAGATGTGACTTGAGGTATAAAAGCACTTTGATAGTTAGAAAGAAAAGTGCTACATAAGCCCAAATCCAATTACCATTTTATGTCTGTCATTAGGCTGCAGAGTGATGGATTTCTGGCAGTGAACTACAAGCAGTAGAATACGGGAAGGGTAAAAAAAATGAGAGGTATATATACAAAATGTCTAGGTGCAAAATGTGAGATAAGAAGTCCAAGAATTTTAAGTATTTCAAAATGTGGTAGCATTGTCAACATATAAGTATGAACACAATCAGTAAAGTAACACTACTCCAGGCACTGCTTAGGTCATGTGACTAAGATCTCAAGAGTTGTGATGTGAATACTGACAAATCACAAAAAGTGTAAACAATGTTTTGCTCTCAGTTACTCTGGAGCATGCTCACAATGACTAGTCCAGTCAAGTCAGATCATACATGCAAGAGAAATCTGCATTACAGGGCCATCATCTAACTCTGAAGGATATCAGTCACGCTAAAGTGTTGAAACTGATTTCTAAAGTCCAGTTTTAGTCCTACTATCACAACCATTTGTCTATCTGCATATAAACACATTGAATGAACAAAGTTTCACATGCACACGCTCTGTCCTCATCTAGTTTTTAGTCTTACCATCCCAGTCTCTCCAGGAGCTCTTTCGGCTTGCAGGGGTGAAAGGGAAAGGAGTACCCAGTCCAGAGATGTCCAGGTTCTGAACCAGGAGACTGATCCGGTTCATGATCCGGTACGATGCCTCCCCGCCCTCCCGCAGAAACTCATGAAGAGACATGAGAGCCGGCTGTTGGTCTTACAAACTCAAACAAGCTCTATCATCCAGAGGGACCCCCACCACCCCCTCCTCACTGCACCTGCAAAGCTCCGCTGCACACTCTAACAGACTCCAAATCACAGCCTGCAAATGCCGGCATGGGAAGGAGCTTCTTTTGTGTTATGTGCTGGGTGACGAGAACGGAGCTTTCACATGGAGAAAGAAGTCTGCAGTGGGTACAAAGAGTCCAGCCTGGTGTCCTCTCCTCTGCGAAGACACATCGAGGTAACAGCTCTGGTGCAAAACCGGCAGAGGCTGAAACAGCTGAGTCACAGTCTGCACAACCTCTGTGACAAAAGAAGTGGAGGTAAAAACAGTTCCAGCTCTGCTCTGCTCCTCACAGTCACACTGATGCTCATGCAAACCTCGTCCAAAGTGCAACTATTGACAGCTCAGAGAGGACAAGAGAGGGGAAGGGTGAAGGGGGGGGGAGGCAGAGGGCAGCCGGTGAAGCACAAATCCCCTTCTGCTGCTCAGGCTAATTATATTCCTCCACTCCTTAACTAATCTGCCTTTTCTTTCCCGGCTATCTATCGCCCAAGTTTCCCTCATGCATTCATTATTTGGTGAATTAAAAAAAGAATGTAACCTGCAAAACTTGAAAAAATAAAACCAGGGGGAAACGTGGGATCAGATCTTCAGGGCTGCTCAGCTTCAACAGTAGAGATGGACAGTTTTTGTCACAGATCTGAATTTTATCTACTTACAATATGTGTAAAACACCAGTTCCAGTCTGGTTAGACTGATAGTAAACATGCAAGAACAGAGTTATTTAGGGTTGTTCACCTTGAAAAAAATAAGATAAGGCCTGTCAGCCAGACTACCATGTTTACATTCATTTAAAAAATTTAGTTTTATTGGGCAGTCACATAAATTAAACTTCCATTAACTGTAAATCTACTGAACATTATCAGTTTAGACAAAACCTCCTATAGCTAGGCTCTTTCACAGTTGAAAAAATAAAAAAAACTGACTCAACCATTATTTTAATCTGATTGATTTAAGTATTTTATAAATTTAGACCTAATAAAAGAATAAAGGCAAAGATGCAGCAGTAGTAGCTTAATCAGAATCAGAATCAGAATCAGCTTTATTGGCCCAGATGTTAGACATACAAGGAATTTGTCACCGGTTCACTTCACTCTCCAAGTACAAAAAATAAAAAAATAGGTACACACAGTGTACATCCTATATTATAAACAAGAAGTTTAAAAAATTAACTTAAGGTGAGAATAAAGATAGAATAGAGTATGTACAATATGAAAAATGTGCAAGATAAAAATGATAATAAAGAAAGAAACAAGGTGCCCAGCTGCATATAAGTGGGATGATGATATATGCAATGAATGGTAATATATAGGGACAATAGACAGGGAATTTGCAGCAAGACACTTTTGCTGACACCCTAAGTCAATGTCAAGCATAGGAGGAAGCTGAAGTGACCAGAGAGAACCCAAGCATGCACAGGGAAGACATTCACACTCCAAAGACCCTGACAAACGCAGGGTTTGAACCAGCAACCTTCTTGCCATGAGGAACGTGAGGAATATGATTATATTATTATATCAAACAAATAATTAATGTATAGCAGCGATTCATAACAAGTGTTACCTCAAGACATTTTACAATAGAGCAGGCTGAAGCCATGCTCTTCATTTTATGATACACATATGTACATATATGCGTATATACATAAACACATACATTCATCCAGAGATGTATCCGTCCAGACAAAGACAAGAGACTAAAAATAAGAATTTAAGATAGCAACAAACCACTGAAACATATTTAAAGGTGTTATTATGGAGGTATAATCAATAACAACATTTACATTAAAACTTTTATATGCCCTTTAGTGTATTTAACATGTTTCCTCCACATGATAGAGCACTTCTGTGAAGAAGACAAACAGCCTGCAGCATCAGGACCTCTCCCAAGGCCCCCCTCATGGACCTACCACTGTGATGCCCTGTCCCTGTTTCGTCTGCAGTTAAATCCCATTGACTCTTGTTAGCCAGCCTTGTGCAGAGCAGAGCCAGTAGTAAAAATGCAGACTTAGTCCTCAGCATGTGAAAACTAAAAGACTTTATCAGGGTTCTCACTCTTTTCTAGAAATCTTTTTCCAGGACTTTTCCAGGATGTTTTCACCCTTTACAATATTGGTGTGGGTAATTCTCAGGTTAATCCAGCCTTCTAACAAATCTAGCCTTCTATCTCTAGCTAGCTCCACCGTATCATATTGAACTTAAAATGTATTTATTTCTAACTCTCGGGCATGAACATTGTCTGGTATCTTTTTAGTCTGGCTTTTATGTAGTGTCTTACTATTCTACATTTGTGGGCTATACTTATTTTTTATCTTTATTTACTCTGGTTTTTATAAAAAAATATTTCGCTGATTTATTGTTTAAGTTGCCAAAATTTTGTTTTGCTATTTTTTATTATTTCTTTTTGTCACCATTGTTTGGGTTTTTATATTTTATTCCTTAACTTGCATTATTTTAACTACATTTTTACTTAATTTCCTATGTTTGGTTTTTTGTTCACTAAAAGGTAGAAGGAAGCTAAATAATTTTCCAGGACAACTCAAGCTTTTCCAGGACATTTGACTTTTTTCCCTCATTTTCCATATGTTTTCCATGACCTGGAAAATTGGTCAGTAATTTTTCAGGTTGTCCAGGTTTCCAGGACGTGTGGGAATCCTGTTTATGAACATAGTGATTGCAAACATACTCTATCAATCATAGAAAGTAATTATATGAACCAGAATTAAGGCAAAATATGGATTAATTTACTAAATTTCGGGAGAATGGTGACATACATGTTAATGATTTTTATGGGCACTGAGACAAAACCTAGAGGTGCCCCAGTGCCCTGAAATTAGTAAAAAAAAATAGCCTACGACCAACTTTGAAAAATACAGGTTGACATTTCACAGCTCTTGGTGTGTTTTCGTCCAATACGTGGTTAGTAAGTGAGGTAGAGGAGCAAACACAGAAGGTGCTCTTTCATGGGAGAAAGAAGTAGGTTGACTGCGGTCTTTAAAGTGTGCGTTAATGTGTGTGTTTGTGTTTGTGTGGTCAAAGCTGACGAGCAAGAGGCAGCTTTTAGTTTATGGGCTTAGAATAGAGATGAGAGAGGAGCTGCACTCTCTCACATACTGATGAGGCGACTGAAGGAGAACAACAAACACAAAACATCAGCCTGTCTAACAGTAAACCTCCACCACCCCCCCACCCCCTCGTCTTCTGCTCCACAGTTAATCAGGTCTGATCCCTCCTTTCTGGCATCACCCACCCCCTGTGACCTCCCACTCTGTCATAGCCCTGAATCACTGTTTTCTAACAAAGTGACCTCTGGGTAGACGCAGAGGCACAAAAGTACAAAAATGTCTGCACAAACTGACACAGCCTGCCTTTTGCTTCCAAGCTTACACTATGACCTACGGTGGTAAAGACCGGCCTGCAAACCCAACAAAGATACAAGGCTTTGTGTAGTTTGCTGTGTCAGGATGATGCACAAAGTCCCTCTCCTGTTTTGAAGTTGTTAGATCAGACCTTGTCCAGGTTTTGGCAATAATGTGCATTAGCTACAACTTGAACATTTTTTTGTGCTATGATCTGTAACAGCACTTTGATGAAGCTCAGCTGCAGTATCTTTATGCCCATTAACCTTCCAACTAGAAAAGCACTCAGAGATCAGTTTCAGCAGTGGCTTTTCCACAACCCACAACCAGATCCAGAATAGAGCCAGGATTCAGACCAAACTCAGCACATACATAGAGGTTTTTATCCTGTATGAACACAACAAGTTTTGGGAACATCACTTAATATTTTGATTTTAATGAAAGATCGAATGTCGTCAATGGGATTTCTTTCCAGCAGTTTTTGCGTAATCTTGCTAATGAACAAACAAATAGACAGACGAACATAAGCCGGCATAACATCCTTGGCAGAGGTAATTAAACCTTAAATGGTGTTAAAACATGATCAGGTGGCATGAGCAAGCACCAGTAAATATGTTGTATTGTGGTGTTATTTAACCCGACTGGGGGTGATCTTTCACAGATTCAAACCAGAGGCTCAGTGGTTAAAGAACAGCTATTCACATCTAAAGCTCTGTGAAGGTATCCTTCAGGAAGGAACTAACCTCTAAAACGAAGGCTAAGTCCACACGAAGGCTAGTATTTCTGAAAGCACCTCCTTCTGTTGGACCGTAAACTAAGTTTGGGTCACCTGAAAACGCATATTTTGGAAACTCCGGCCAAAGTGAAGAGGTGACCCTTGGATACTATGTCAACAACAGACGTAGAAACCAACAAGAGTACTTACAAACTTTTTGATAACAGGATTTGATCAAGACTATCAGATATGTCCCGAGGATGAATATATACAAAGAAATATTTACTCATCACGCCTGCTAACACCAGTTAACATAGACACAAGTTAAACCGTAACACCGGTCAGACTTGTTGTTGGAACAGATGTGAAAATGAAACTTCTTTTTCAGAGGAATTGGAGGAAAAAAATAAATAGCACTAACATCATTGTGTGATTGTGTCATTGTGTCATGTGTTCATGGACAGGGACTTCTCGCATGTTGACAGGATTATATTTGAAAATGAAGGTTGGAGAAAACTTAATTTTTTTTTAAAATACCCACCTACGTGTGGACAAAGCCAAACAGGCAGCCTCCCCTCACTTAGTAATTCTTTATGTCTGTGCATGTCTGTGAATCCTGTTTGTGTTTTATGTGTTTGGGTATTTAAGTGTGTAGCTCTTGGCCTCTTTCTTGTATGTCTTTCCTCTTATCCTCTATTGTTACAATAAAGACATGATAGCCCAGAAGTTTGTTTTAACAAAGGTGTCATCAACTGCATGCTATTCGTTATCTCTCTAAACTGTCCATGCCGACTAAAGCAGAGCCGCCCTGGATTTCAGTCTACAAGATAAAAAATGACAGCAGCTCCTGCCTCTGGTTTAAAAAATGTCACTTATCTCGTCCAATGAGCAGAATTTTTATAATGATACCATTTCAGCTCTGTGAATTTAATATTTCCCATCTTGTCCATCCATTTTTAACTTGCATTCTGCAGCGAACTGCTTGGTCAATCTATCAGTTTAGGTTCATTTATAAAGATTATCATGATGAACAAAACATTGAAGCTTCTATTTTGAGTTTAAAAAAGATCTTAAACAAGTGCTTTTATCAAAATACAGCAGTATTTGATTGCAGTTTAATACAATAAAAATGAAAAATGCTTTGTATTTCTGCTTTTATACGTTACGTGACATTTGGTAATAATAAAGTTTTTTGTATTTTGTTTTTTTTACTGTTAGGTGGGTCCTGTTACAAGCCCATAGGGATTTTTTTGTCCCACCTGTGTATTTTGTAAGTCCTTGTATCCTTCTTTTGTTTAATTTGTACCTTTTCGCACATATAAAATGAATAAATAAAGAGGTTCATGTTTCGTTTGCCGCAGACTGTAACCAAAAACAGTTATTGAGGAATGCACTGACAAAGCCAATAGGTTTTTAGTTCAGGAAACTACAGTGCTAACTTCCTGGTTATCCCTGCATCGCTCTATATCGAAGCAGCAGAATGAACAAAAGTGACGCTTAATTTTTTCCTATTTTCAAACATAATGAAGCACTTTAACAAACAGTTTATAATACTGAAAGGCTCCAAAAACTTAAATCCAAAACCCCCTGAGTTCTTACAAGTGAACAGACATAATAAAATGCATTAAGATAAACTAATGACAAAAGACAAAATAAAAGAATTAGAATTAAAATTAAAAGAATTAAATTAATTAAAAGAAAATTTAAAAAAGAAGAAGAAGAATTTTAGAAGAAGAAATTTAAAATAATTAAAAGACAACTTATCAAAGTACCTTCCCTTCTCTCATTTATTTTGTGGCTGCTCGAGACTCAAAGCAACCTGCTTTATCCATCTGCCTCTACACCTGCTTCACCTTTCGGGATGAACAGCAAAGATCCCCTCAACAGGTTAAAAAAAGACAAAAAAAAACTCTGACCCCTAAGCTAATAGGAAACTTGACACTCACCATTGTGTCCACAACAGACTCTCTCATTAATTAGATTTATAGGGAAACCTTCCTTATTGTGATTTCTATCCAAACAAAGCAACAGAGGGGAAAATGATCAATAACACAATAACTGAGATGAAAAAGAAACCCTGCAGCCATGAGACAGCTGGCCTGCCTGGAGCTCAGATCCTCATAAAACCTGAAGTGCTGCCAGAGAAGCAGCAAAAACATCAGTGGTGACAGCTCCTCTCTTTCACACATGAAAGCAGAGAGGGGTGACAGCAAAGCACCACCACTCTGCAACATAATCTCTACAATATCTACAATATGTCAGAATTACTGCCTGATAAATAAAAAGGCCCTGAAGCATCCTTTATTGCAGATTACGCACTCCAGCTGGGTAAGACCGCTGACTCGCTGATCTGGATGTGTCTCTTTGAATCAACTGGATGTAGGTCAAATGCCCAGTTAGAGAGCAGAGCAGAGGCTGTGGTTGATACTGGATACAAGTCTCAATTATTTTCATAACACCATCATCTGCAAAGATATGTTACAGGTAATATGATATTATGGTTCGTGTAAAGAGTCTTTTGATGTTTATCAAACAGACTGGAGTAACACTGATGCTTCTGTGTGACCTAAAAAGCAAAAGAAGACTATCAACAGGTAGAACGGACATCACCAGGGCTATGAGATATGTTGAGCTTTTGAAAATACCAGTTTGTTTTCAGACAAGATATAAGTTTAGACAGTACTGTTTATATCGATTTGTTGCATTAAGAGAGCCACAATTAGGAATGACAATACTGAGAACGCCATAACAGTTGGCAGATGTTTTACCTGATCTTTGGATTGTTGTATGTATTTGTTTAGCATTGTTCTGACTGTTATTATTGAGGTTGTTAGTTTTTTCTTTTAACAGTATTTATCGCTGTTTTTATGTATTTAAAGGCCAAACTAGGGATGGGCATTGCAAATTAGCTCAGGCTATAAATGCTGTAGTGTGCGACAACATTCTCTTGCTCATACTTTTCCTATACAAATAAACATTAAATGATAATAATACAAATATCTTAATCATGATGACGGTTTTCCAATTTTCACACAAGGAGCAATTTGATAATCTCATAAAAACGAGCTGCAACCCCAAACCTTAAGCTTTTGCAGCCCTGTACATCAAAACAATCCTACTTTAAGCTTCATTAGCCTGTTCTTTAAGATATCTGAGAAAAAACAAAAACATTTAGATATATACTCTTCAGTAACAGTTTTGAAACTTTTTTTTTTCTCCCCTTTAATACACCAATTAGTATTGCATTTTATATATCGTTGGAAAGCCTGATTAATCACCTTTACAAGGTACAACTTATAAGGATCTTGCATTTGTGGAATTAGCAGCACAGGTAAACCTGTTAGTAGCATCTCCGAAAAATCCCCCCTTCTCCTGGAAGAAAGCCAACAGCTCCCCAGTGAAGAAGGGTGAGGAACCAATCTTCTGTCTAACTTCACCAGTCTCACAGAACTTGGTCCTAAGTTTGGAAATGGTACCAGGTTGATTACCGAATAATGTTGCCACTCTGAATACAGGAACAACAACTCACAGTTGAAGGAGATATTGGGACTTTTTTGGGGGGTGGGGGGTGGGCTCTACCCACACTATAGCTGTGTTGCTCATTCCCAACTGCACTGTCCTTACAAGTTGTACTTCGTTGTAACTGTGACTAATCAGGCTTTCCAATGATATAAAATACAGTATTTTTTGTTATTATTTGAGTAGAGAAATAGTTCACAGAAATAATGTTTCCAAACTTTTTGAGGGGTATATATTGAAAATCACCGTTCAGCTAAAAAATGTTGAGATATAAATTTTGGTCCTTATCGCCTAGCCCTAAATATTACTATAACATTGCTTTTAATGCTGCAGAGCATGCTGCTGCATTGCATTTAGTTTTCATTGTCTACCTTTAATATTCTTATAGAGCAGGGGTGTCAAACTCAATCACAGGAGGGGCAAACATTTAGAATACAGGCTGAGCTGTGAGCCAGACAGGACCAACATTCATTGAACAGACCAAATCTGACTCTATTTTACTCATAAATAGGAATTTGAACAGCATACTTATTTTCAGGCAAGCTTAAAAGTCACCGGTACAGCTCTGACCAACACATTCATCTGCCGAACACTGATCAGAGTGATATTGGGATAGAAGGATTTGTAGTACAAGCGGCAGGAGTGCTATTTAAGAGAGGGCCACTAATAATAGACATATGGAATTATCTCATGGTATTTAAGTATAGCCTCGGCCAGATTTGTCCAGTGGATCTTCAGTTTGCCATATCTGCTCTTGTCTGTACATAGAGAACAAAGTTAGCTGTAGAAAAACTCCTTGTATGACTGACATACCTCGCCAACAAAGCTGATTCTGAAATATTCCATCACTCGTCTTTATTATGTCTTAAAAGTGAAAGGAGCTTTTGTTAGCATGTTTAGAGGCCAAACTATGATGGTAAACATGATTAATATTCTAATACATAGGCTGTTCTGTCAGACCAGCAGGCCATGACCACAGTTATTCATCTCTATGTGAGGAAGAAATCCATATCTTGCCAGAGCACGGATAAGATCGGCCCACTCTTCATTGACCAAGCAACCTCACTGATAGAGTGGGGGGATTGGATCTATGCCTCTGCCAATATTCTTTTTTTCATTAAGCTAAAATAAACTGCATGTTAAGTTGTTAATAGGTAGCATAAGACCAAAATGTAATCATGAAATGTATCTGCAGAAGACACATACAGGGTAGTGGTAGAGTCAGGGGTCTCTGATTTCTGCATTTAAAACACAACATCTTCATTACAGCTCAGAGAAGTCAGCAGTTTGCAAGATTAGACAATGCTAAATCCTTTTTCATCCTCAGTTGACTTTGTTTCCCTGAATCTCCTCTCCTCACTCTCTCCTCGTCTTTGCTGTCTTCTGTGATCAGCGTTAGAGTTGCTCCTCTGAGCCGATTACAGCTCTCATCCTCCTGCCGCGCCACATTCCCATCACACTTCCTAACAGTTCACCAGTGGGCCCACGGATGTCAGTGTTTAGCATCAAATTCACAGACTTATAGTCTGTAAATTATGACCTACTTAACTATATTTTGTTTTTTTGGTACCACAGTTAGAGAGCTGCAGCTCGGTATTCTTTTCAGAGTTGAAGCTGAAAAGAGCCTGACCTGTTCCGTTTTATTCCCCTGGTTCAGTTGTTGCTAAGCCCCTCTCCTCACTGAAGCCCACCCACTCACTACTTCACCATCTCTGGTGCAAAGGAGAAGAGGATGGAGCCGGAGCCTGCTGTGTTCTAATAATGATCGCAGCAGAAAACTCACCATCATGGATAAACTGAACAGAGCATTTTCTAGTATTACCTCTTTGCTCCACATTGGGCCTTCATGATATGAGAAAAAAACGTGCCATGTGCATTAACATTGTTCAACAGTGTGATAAAAAAAACTGCAATAATTTATAAAAGGATAAAAAGTGTCCTGGTCTATGCTACAGTGATACAGGGGGCTTTTTCATCGTGTTCATTGTGTGTCCAAAAGAAATTATAAAACCAAGTTTCATTGTTTATGGTGATAATCTTGACAAACAAATCTAACTTACATGATTTTTTAAACTTATAATAAAATAATAACATAATCAGTGATAGTAAAGCACTATTACTGATCTACTATGGAACTACAACTTGGTGGTTCTAATATTTCTAGTGTATAACATCATTTCTGCAGACTCTTGTTTGAGAATTGCCTCTTAATTAAATGACCTGATTAAGTTGATCCTCATGGCTGTGGCAATGGCTAATTATCTACTGATTGTTAAAAACAACCACAACTACTTTGCATTCAGGTCCCTGGCCATTTTTGTAGTCCTTGTTAGTTGTTGTTTGTTGGCAACACATGACAACACATTAAAATTCAAAAGCGTAAATATAAGATGCATTTTATTATTTTAGATAAAGTGTTAAAATCTTGTATGCCTGTGTTTAACTCAAATTTTGTTTCAGGTATTTATTAGAAGAAGACGTTCTAAGATCTCATGCAGTTTCCATGTGGGAAACCGGGAAGTGCTTCATGCTAACTCACCTCCACGTTTTTTGACTCATTCCTTCACCTCTCTATTCTCTTGTTTAATACAACATCAACAGCTGCGACATTTTTTCCTAATCTAAAGAAATCCATCAACTTTTTCTCCGCTTACAAATAAATCCAAGGGTAATTTATTGACAGATTTTGCTTCGTCTGACTGTGTCAAAAGATGTAAAGAGGGCCACTATACTGCAATCTCTATTTGAACACATTAAAAAGGTTGTTTTAACTTTATTGCACTTAATTTACACAGTCGTAATGTGTTTATTGCAAAGGATTATACTGTGCCAATGATAAAATTGCGACTAATTCAGTCAATCAATCTTTATTGGTAGAGTCCCAATTTCCAAGCTATAATTGATTCTGTGAAAGTCTCTCATATGCATTTGTTAATATAGAAATACAGTTTTCGTCAAATATACTTGACAAAGAGGATTCAGTTTTTAGCTCATTAGATTTCATTCTGCTAATTGCACTTGAGTTTAAACATACATGTGTATAAATGTTGATGAACGTCTTCTTATGAGAACATATATATTGTCCCTTTTGTTTCTGAAATGATTGAGATGATTTGTCCCTCTCAAAATGTGGATACTTTAAATGAAGCCCTATTGGTCAAAACTGTTGCCAAACCCTGACATAGAATATGAAGTTTTTTCATGCATGTTTAATCTGCACGCTGCTGAAAACCTTCATAAACATAAACTGTGGTATATTTTTAGCCAGTTGGAGCAAGATGAGCAGCTGTGTCTTCCTTAATTGAGCTTAAACTCACTGACCTTCACTGAAACAACACACCAACACAGTGTGAAATGAAAGACTGTTTGTGCTAAAGTGTGCTGTTTGTGCATTGGCGCTTGTTAGAGTGGCTGTATGCGGGCAGTGAGTGGATTAAGGCAGATCTCTATAAATGGATCAAAAGAGAGAAGAAGCAAATACAGACGTATCACTCACTGTAAGCGGTATAAGGGTGATAAAAGTGGAATAAAAATAACAGGAAGGTGCATCTGTTTGAGGCTTACAGTAACAGTGGTAAGGATTCAGAAATCTTGAGCAGAACCAGTCTCGTGTTAAACAGCCATACACTGAAGCTGTGTTGGGGGTGTGGGCGGAGGGAAAAGGGCAGAGACAAAGAGACTAAAGTAAGAACTGAAGGTAGGGACAGATCCACCAATCGTAGATCTGTTCTCATCATATTTGTCTCTGCTGAATGTAAATTTATTCGAGGTTATCCCCTTGAGATGTGGCATCTTTTTTTCAGGAGGGTCCTCATGTTTATATGGTTATAAAGGTATTTATTATGGAGAAATAATCAATAACCATGGAAAGAGTGATCAATCTAATTTTAACATTAACAGTTATAATGATTATAAACTGGAGAGGACTGATGTTACGTAATACAACAACATCTAGCTGAACTGCCATTAAATTGGGTTTACCTGGTCTAAAAATATGAATTTATGTTAAATGTTACATTTCTGTTGATGGTTGATGCAGGATAAAGCACTTAGAGCTTAGCAGGTCCACAGCAGCAGGTCATTCATGACTGTTTGTTAAGGTCATACTAATACATGTGTGCTGGTTACAGGATCTACCATGTATTTAATTTTGTTCATCTCTCTGAAGTTAATATCAGGAACTGTAATGACAATGGAATGAGGCTAAAGAAAAGGACACATATTTGTAATTGTAGGTACTGGTGCTTAATAGCTTATAAATAAACAATATAAACCTCACATGCTTATGCTTAATCTCTAAACCTAAATCTAATCATCAGCTATGATCATATAACACATGCTGTTATACCACTGGGGCAGTCGTGAATCCCTCTGTTCTGCTGCTGAAGGCAACAGTTTGAGCTGAAGTTTTAAGTCTGCAAACTGTATAATTTCTTTTCCCACAATATCCCAGGGCTGATGCAACAGGTCATGCCTCACAGCAAGAAGGTTGATAAAGATCACTAATCCTCTGAAGAAAAGAAAAGCACTCAGCGTAGAAACCCAAAATTGCCATCATGCTCAACTGAGTAGACCAAAGCAATGCTAACGGGCACCTCCCGTCCCTGTGTTTTGACCAACTAGCCCTTGAGCTTCTCTGGAGGGCTGAAGGATGAGCTCCAGCTCCACAGAGCCACACCACTAGCACTCACCGCCCACCGTACCAACAGGTAGATGTTCTTTATCTTACCTTTTCTCAACCAATTCATATGAGAATCCATAACAACTAGCTTTAAGAAACAATACAGTTGGTGTTTGTGCTCAACAATTCTTTCCTCTATGTTCTCTATGCCTTGTAAATCCAGGGTGTCACACTCTTATAGGGGTGGGTGATATGGAAAAAATTTAATCTGGATTTTTTTACATGGCAGTATCACAATCTTGATTTTATCAGGATTGTTTTTGTACTCATTTTCAACTCTTATCTGCTGATTTCAAACCCGAATCAAACATAATTTAAATGCACAAATATGAAACTTGGTCTACAACTGATGAGCTATTTATTTACAAATTTTACTTCAGTTCAGTTCAGTTCAACCACTTTATTTATCCCCAGTGGGGCGATTTAAAAGGCACAGGAGTAGCACATTTAAAAAACATAAGGACAAAAACAAAAAAAAACATTAAACAAACAAAGACGAATACTTTTCTTGTCTTCAGCAACAACATATTTGCATGAACATCAAATGAAGACGTGTATAAAGGTGAAGGGGCTTGTTAATGATTTTGCAAAACTCAGAAAGGCAAAATAACATCGGCTGTAACCAATAAAACAACTCTGTCTCGCCTGATGACGGTGTTTCTGGCGTCTGTTTCTGGCGTCTGTTTCATAATTGCTGTGTTGCAATCACACATCAGAACTTGCATGAGCAGGTTGTTCAAAGGATTTCTTTTTTTTTGCTTGATGTATGTGTGGAAAAAATCTGAGGCAGATCCTCAGAGAGTCCAGCTCTTTTCATGGACGAAAACTTACGTTTCAGTGTCATTTTCCTGCTGCTGGATCGTGGATACATTCTAGTTCTTCATGATCTGAGGCAGCCAGCAGAAACGACAAAAATGAAATTGAAGATGTGATCATGGCAAAGAGGGAACAGAGGTTGTCATAGTTGTGTCTTAATTTTTAATGTGACACCAACTAGGGAACACGGGGTACCTCACGATATGATATGATATGCAATACATAGTCCACGATAACGATATAATCACAATGTAGTGTTTCTGCGATAACCAATATACTGCAAAAAATAAAATGTAACAATATGTCACAACAATACCTCCCAATATATCCCTTCAATGTTGTAGAGGCCAAAGTGTATCCATACTTTGGCTCTATAAGTGGCCGGGGCATCCTTTAGCATACTTTTCTTCACGCTGATGTCAGACATTTCTCTGTAAACTCTCTCTTCTTTTGTCGGTAATTTCCATTCAGTTTCACTCATTCAAGTGTGGAGCGCCCTCTTGAGGAGTTATCAAGAAGCATCGCCGGGAGACAAACCAACAGGGACATACAGTATGTTTAGCGCATCATATTTTATTAAATAAAATATCGATGTTTGGCACCAGCGATCAATAATCATATCACGGGAGGGAGGACCACTATAATCGCCATATCGATTTTTTGTCCCACCCCTAATGCCAACTGCACTGACATCCAGTGTCTGTGTGATTTAAAGTAAGGGTGAAAATTGAACATGGCAAAAAATTGATTTGATAAGCAGAATTATTAATGACTATGATATCTATAAAATCTGATCAATCCACATCCCTATCATTTTATACGCTGTCTTCGCTGAGTCCAACCAGGAAACTGTGAGTGTCAAAAACAGTCCACTGAAAGGGCAACGTAAAGGTATTACAAATATATTATAGAAAAGGTTTTCCTACTAACTAAAAAAGGCTCAGAAATTTTCATTTGCACATCAGTCCCCTCAAATCCATCACTGCGATGGCTCTCTGTTTTCAAAGAAAGACTATATGAACACGAATGCACAACATGTCTGAAAATCTTTGTGTGATGTGTCTACCTATAGACCATGTTAAATAACATATCCATGGTAACAGTGTTGATATAATGTTCATATATAGGTCAGTGTCTCTCATCGAACACTTGCTAAATACTGTAAGGGTGGAGTACTGGGGAAATGGGCCAATGAGATAGAGCGCTATACCTCAACACAAGTCGACATGTCTGCAGACATCAGTCTAAGTAAACAGGTTTAATGAAATTTACTGTAACATTAAATCAGAATGTTCTGTAATCAGTAATGTTGTGGGGTTATTATCCTGCAAGATTTATATATGTGAGGCAATAACACAAGTATCCCTGAAAACATGAACTGTATAAGGAGATCCTATGATAAAAATACAAATTAATGGCCAAAAAGCTGCTCTGCTCAAGACTCAATGAAACAGTTTCATCTGATTTGGTCTAAAGATCATAAACAAAAGTCAGTATTTCCTCATATTGAGCAGATTTGTATTGAACCCATTATGTTTACAACACTTCTGTAATAGACAAGACAAACACAAGAGACAAAAAGATATTGATTGTGTTGTTGTCTCCATACCTATGCTCTTAGTGACCGTCCTCAGTCGCTCCAGCAGCTCCCCCAGCGCCATCTCCTCGGTCTTCATCCACAGGATCATCCTCCAGAGGGACAGCGGGAGACCAGCTGTCCAGCAAAGAGACACTTTTGCAGGAAGAAGAGACAGCTTGCCTGCTTTTTCCTGGACAGAGCTTCAAAAAAAGCTGATGATGGGGTGAGGAAGACCGGCTGAGTGGAATGAAGGGGAGGGATACAGGAGGGTAGACTAACCCTGGATGTGGATGTTGATCTGCTGTTTGGTCACAGGGATGCTAGAGGACAGAAATCAGAGAGAGAGAGAAAGGGGGTGTGAGCCGCTTGAGGTTTGCGGGGATGCTTGTGAGAAATGGATGCTGCGGGGACGGATGATGGAGAGATGCTGAAGCTGCTCCGGCTGCAGTGATGAGTCCTCCAGCCGCAAAGGGATGCAGAGCGCAGGAAGCTGGTGATGGAGAGGAAGGAGAAGGAAGAGGAGGGGGGCGCAGACTCATTCGCACATGCATGCTTCAGCATCAGAACACATGATGATGCAAACCTGTGCAGACCTGTCAGACACAGAGGGGGAGGGGAAGGGAAGGTCAGCAGAGCAGTTTTACACAAACCAGTGATCCAATAGTGACATCCAGTGTGAAGGAGAGGCACAACAGCCACGTCATGAAATGTCATCTCCAGGAACAGTCCCAGTGGTCATGCATTAATGATTATGCTGCATTGCCACCATGTGACGACACTTGGTTATGACAAAAATTGCAGGGCTTGACTATAAAAGGGTAACTCCAACTTGCATTTAGACTAAAGTGAAATACATCTGGCTTGTGACAAAATTTGGTTTTTAAACTCCATGACTCCTAAAAACTGAACAAGCTTTTGCTGGATGAGCTAAACTTACAGTTGAGCCCTGCTATTCTGCTTTTATAGATGAATCTATACTTTCTATTTGTATGCCGATTACACCCAAATTTTCCTCTCTTTTAGCCTAAAGACCTCGGTTACATCCCTCTCTCCTTCTGTATTACTGATCCAGTGGTTTCCAGAGAAGGGCCTGGGGCTCCTGGGGGGGATGGAGCAGCAAGATGAGCGGCGCTCATGTTGAAGTTAGATGTTGAAAATGGCCCTGTGGGAAACACTGTATCATATTTTTCATGTAAAGTTAAGATGGTTCAAAATGCAAAAGGTAAACTACATAAGATATAAGAAAAAGAGGGTCTTTTTTAGCTGAATGTCAATACACCAAAAATATTGTTAATATTTTTCTTCTGTAAATAAGGAGGGAATACGTGGTAGTTATGATTTGGTTAAATATCAAACAATATCAAAAGCTGTGATAGATAGCTAACTAGGTTTGATCTGCTGATTAAATATCAACATCTCAATGCTCTGGGGCACAAACCTCTCAAATCCATTTTACTGTGATTTTATTTTTATATACAACTGTGCTATTAGTCGCCTTCCATGTGGGTGAGTTAGTTTTATTCATTTTTAACCAAGTAAAAGTACAAAATTACCTCGTAATTAGGACACTACAATATTTGTTCATTCAGAGGTAGCTTTTTTTTCCATTTCCTGAAAAGCAGCAGTTTTGGAGATAGGTGGTTTGTGTCCAACAGCGACCTTGATTGAGTACACAGCGACAAACACAAAAATTAGCTCAACAGAGTGGTGCAAGAAAGTCCTAAAAATGCTAACTTGGAAGCAAGTTAGCAACTATGATAGCTGCTTCTTAGCCTGACACACTATAAGGACCGTTCAGTGTATTTCACTTGTCCATTCAGAAACATATCTGACTGGTGATTGGACGATCATTCTGTTAATCACATTCATCCATTCAGATAACATCACTATTGCTGCACCGCACTGCTGCTGCAGTGTGAAATATAAAATGTTAGCCAATATGTACAACAAAGTATATCAGAACAAAACGTGTCAGAAGTGGAAGGAAAATATACTTTCTATCGAGAAGTTGGGAATGTTATTTGTTTTTCATTTAACAAAGAAATGTTTCAGATCTGATTCAGCTGCTACTGAAGCTGTTAGCATCTATGCTAATCTCTATAAGAGCAGTCACTTCCTGCGGTCTCACTTGTAGCTCCCATCCTTTTCTGCTCCAAAGGACACTGACTGGGCTCTGATGCTTAGGGTAGCTCACAATTGTAGACTGGAGCTTGGCAAGATGGATCTCCCTGATTACTAAGGGTGGGACAAAAATTTGATATAGCGATTGTTGTCGCCCTGTGATATGATTATTGATATGCTGGCACAAAATATCGATATTTCAATTAATAAAATGTGGTGCTCTAAACATGCTGTATGTCCCTGTTGATTTATCTCAAGGAGACGCTACTTGATCGCTCCTCAATGGGGTGCTCTGACTTGAATGAGTGAAACCTGAATGGAAATTACCAGCCGAAGAAGAGAAAGTTTACAGACTGGAAATGTCGGACATCAGTGTGAAGAAAAATACACAGAAGGATGCTCCAGCCACTTATAAATCCAAAGTATGGATACACTTCGGCTTCTACGACATCGAAGGGACAAAATCAATTATTGTGACATATTGTTAGAATATTTTTTTGCTATATATTGATTACTGCAGAAATGCTACATCATGATTGTGATGTTATTGTGGACCAAGTGTTGTGTATGGTATCGTGAGGTACCCTGTGATTCCCATCCCTACGGATTACAGACAATAAAGTACGCTGATCCATCTGCACTGCAAGCTTAGCTGCTTCTAGGTTCAACTGCCATGCTTTAGTTCCAGAAGAGCTTGATAATGGCCTTTTCTGTAGATCACGTGTAAGCTTAAAAAATCGTGAAAGCTAAGTTCCAATGCAATCTAAAAAAATGGCAGTCATGGATTGGAAAACAACCATCAATACCAAGGATCAAGAAAGCATGACAAAGCAAGTCCAAATGTGAGGTCATATCGATAGTTTTCTTTGACGTTAAGGGGACCATTTAGGAGGAGTGGGCTCCAAAAATGTCAACGGTGAATAAACACAATTACAAACAGGTTCTAGAAAATATCTGAGAAAAAGTCTGAAGAAAGAGACCACAGCTGTGGAAAAATGGTTTCATTCTTCATCAGGACAACGCCCCAGCCCACACTGCGCTCTCGGTAAAGCAGTTTCTGGCCCCCCAAAAAATCCCAGTGTTTGATCACCCTCTTTATTCAGCTGATCTAGCATCATGTGACGTTTACCTTTTTCTGAGATCAAATCTGTGCTCAGAGGAACACGTTTTAAGTCTGTTAGAGCTTTAAAAAACACAACAGAGGCTCTGAGACAACTGTCTGTAGAAGACCTGCTGCACTGTTTGATCAGTGGTAGACCCGCATGCAGCAGGAGTGGAGACTGAATGAGAAGGGCATTGAAAAATGTTAGTCTTTTTTAGCAATACCTTGTATATTGCCAAACACTAAGACTTCAGAAAGCTTTCTTAATTACCTTACTTTAACAATGAGAAAGATGGACAACTTTGATGATCAGACCGTTTCGTCAGAGTGAATGGTGATGATACATGGCATTATTAATCTAAAAAAATTAGACAGAGGAGGAGTGTTTTCACTCTTTCTTTATTACAAGCAGAATGACAATACAGTGCTTTGCCTTCATTTGCTACAGACAGGCTGGCAAAAAAGTCAACAGGTGATCTCTTGAAAATCTTTATCCAAAAAACAAAAACTAAAAGGAAAAGTCTCAAAACCTGTTTAGTAATACAAACAGTGCTGTACTGAAGGTATGATATGAAACGTGCTGCTCGGAGCTTAAAAGTCGTCTTTTTTTTCTCTCCGACTTCTGCCAAGCTCAGGAATGACGGGATGAGCACCTGCTGTCCTGCTGATGGACTTAGAAAAAAGCAGTTTGACATTCTGATCAGCAGTTGAAGGCTGGTGCGATTAACCACTTTGAGACAGACAGACTGTCCATTCCTAGTCAAGTTATTTGGTCACTTTTTAAAATTTATCTCACCCACTACATTCTTAGAAAAATAACTCGTGAGGAAGAGTGAACACGTATAAACCCCGGTCCACAGACCATGTTTTCTGGGGATCTGTTGTAGAACAAAGTGCAGTGTAGTGTAGACCTATTGATAAATCTCTAATGAATCATATATTGTTTAAGTTGCTCTCATTTTGGTTATAAATTGAACACACATTCTAACAGTTAAAATATAGTCTTCTCTCTGGGATACAAAAGTAGCAAAAGAAATCTTCAGAATGGAAAACAAAAAAGTGACAAAAAGTAGTGACTCTATAGAATTTCTAGATGTTTTTTTTAAAGTAAAATAGATTTAACAGTATTATTGTAGAAATCTATGTCTGGATACAGTATGGCAACAGCACAGTGAGGTGGGACACTGCATAACAAGCACCGAGGCGCCTTTGTTTATCTACTGAGGTCAGGACGTTGAGTCCCACAAGTCAAAAAACTTGTGTAGGACATTGTGTGAAACTAAAAGAAACAAATCTGGACCTCTACCAAAACTTATAAATCATCTGTGCCCTATGATGGCCGGATCAGATTACCCAATTTTTCCTGTCCACCATGTTGGACAATGTCAGATGCTGTAAAAACCTTGTCCTATATTGACCAAAAGACAACACTACAGGTGAGATCCTGGCCAACTGGTGTATGCTGTTGTCATGTTAGCTGCTGCCTTTGCAACAGTACTTTAAATAACAGGGCTGAACAATATAGTGTTTTAACATCACAACTGCAATATGTGCAAGTGAACCAGTCATGTCACAGGACATGCAGGACAGTTACATTGGTCAAAATCTTTCTGCAATTTTTGTGATGTCAAATGAAAACCAAAAGAAAAGATTTTGGAAATTTCTTTGACTGATATCACCATCAACAGGCTTATTTAGAGGGCTTTCACAACAGCACGGTTCTGGTTCTGGAACTGGTTCTGTTCTGGATTCTCAGAACCTTGGTGCTTTTTAGTGAACCAGCCTGCGCTCATACCAGTTTAAGTGGAACCAAAGAAGGAGGGCGTTATTCCTAGTTACCCAAGTGGAAGTAAACACGCCAGTAAAATGGCAGACTGCATCGATATTCTAAAAGCATTTGTTGCTTCCCTTCAGGTTTTTGTTTTCATCCAGCAATCAAGCACGTAAAGACATTTTGTCTCTTCACTCGACCACTGCACGCTCCTCTTCTCCATTTTCCTCGACTTCCTGCTAATGTTGTCAACATAGAATACAACACGCCCACCGATGATGTCACGGTTCTTAAGCTGGAACCAACTTTTTGAGGCTCCAGCCGTGAAACAACTTTTCAGGTTCCAAAACAATTTTTTTTCCAGGATGAACACGCTGGCAGGTTCAAAATTAAGTTCTGGAACCAGAACATGCACTAGGGCTCGACCGATCTATCGGCAAATTAATCGATTAATCGGTAATCTGATGTTTTTTCTGCAAAATATCGGCATTGGCCTCAAAAAAAATCCAAATTGGTCGGGCCCTAGTGTGCACCATTGATTATGTTACACTACAAGGGCATTTATCATCCCCAAAGCTCATATTCAGGCCCAATGTCTTATGGCAGGTGGCAGCCACGTGATTGTTGTTGTTGTGTAGTCTGATCCGGCCTTAAGAGAAAGAAAAACTGTTACTAAATCTGTACATGTTGGCATATGGGTGTATGTATGAAATAAAATATATAAACATACAGAAATGCTTCAGAATCTGACATTCAAAACTTCTCGAGTCAGTCACTTGCTGTGCAACACCACAGATATGCTTTGGACAAACTGGACTTCGGTTGTTAGAAATGCAGAAAAAAAGTTCATCCATAATGAGCTACAATCGTCGGCTGGAGGACATAATGGACAAATCAGTTCGACATTCTAGTGATTTGATTGTGACATCGCCGATTCAAGCTTCCCTCCTACTTAAAAACAGACTCTAATAACAACAATAATAAGATAACGCCTCCTCTCATCAGAATACATATAAAACTCTTAAATAACATCCATACAACAACAGTAACTGCCTTCAATAACTTGAGAACAATGCAGAAAAACTCATGGATTAATGCAAAACAAAGAAAAAAAGTCTTCAAATGTGACATGGAGCATGGCAACACACATGGAGAGGAAAAGCAAGCCATCAACACAGGGCGTCCATAAATAAAGACAGCTGCTGTTACCCTTTGCTGCCACAATGGGGCGGCAGAGGGTGCATTGTGCTGCGATGGAGGGAAAAGGAAGAGGTGTCATGGTGTGGTTTTATGATGGATGATGTCTGGGACGAATGAGGATAAAAAGAGGAGCAGATCAGCATGCAGCAGAGAGATACGACGTGCTACACAAGCAGATAAGAAAAACAGACGTCGACACAATCATGAGGGGAAAGAAGAAGAAGAATCAACACTCCGTGCCAGACACGTATGTCATCTGAAAATCTCTTCTCCCCACTAAAAATGAGCATTTATGAATTAAGGCAGGGCGGCTAGAATACTGCACATCCCTCTTTAGATTTCTCTCCCCTCAGCTGATGGGTGTGTGTGAGTGTAAGGCTTTGTAATACACCACTAAATCTTCTTTTACAATTAAAACACCTTTCTCCTTTGGCTCCTAGCCTGCTGCTGTGTGGTTACCTGTAAGGCAAAGTTGTGTCACATACAAACATACAGAAAACAGGCAATTTTCATGCATACACTCGCGCTCATGCACACGCACGCACACCTAAAGGGCTGAGCGTCGACAGCTGCCCCTTACTTGGCCAGACCACAAACTGTACATAAATGTTTTTTGACAAAAATTTTTACAAAGAAGCAAAAACCAAAAAAGGGACACAAACGGTGGAGGAACAGGCAAAAACGAGAGACGGAAAATGAGGACGAAGAGTACAAAAAGGCTCACATGCTGAAAGAGTTCCACAGTGCATAAAACGATGCACAGCCGCACATAGTTCCTCTTTAGTTCTTGGACTTTTTCAAGTAAGAGTTTGCGTGGGAACTTTTTCAAAATAAAAAGACGGACGCTCAAACAAAAAAAAGTGAAGATGAGGTGTCAGTGCTATCATTTCTAAAGGGTTTCCATGTGGGTGTGGCCCAAAAAATGCACATCGTGATGATGCTGTCTGTATTTTGCTCTACGACCTCCTCATTTCAGCCCACGGCACGCAAAGTTTCAGGGTCTGTGTTGCTTCAAACTGAGGTCTCCGGCCCTGGAGCGTAGTAAGCAAATCCAGCCCCCGAGAGGCGGACCACGTACGGGCTGAGAGAGCACAAATCCGCCCCTCCCCCTTCTGCCAAGTGGGCGAGGAGTTTCTGGGGAAGGGGGTCGGATGTGCGGAGCGACAGCATTTCCACAGCGCTGAGGTGGAGGTGGGAGGAGTCTGGGCTCGTGCCTTTGAAGGACCGACGAGAGGACAGTGGAGTCAGCTCGGCCATGGCACCCCGAGACAGCTTCTCCTGATCCTGAGGGAAGAAAGTTTGATCATGAAAATACTCAAATGCAAACAAACAAGAGGAAATCAGGGGTTTCAGCATGCAGGCAATATTACAAAAGTTGTGAATGGGATCAGATGTGAAGAGGCTTGATGAGTGTGAAAAGTAGGGTTACATTCAGAAGGTTTAATGGTCATGCTGCAAATACCCAGATGTTAGATTCCTTTCATTTTTTTTAACCAAACTTGAAAAAATAATCCAGTAAATGTAGAAAGGGGACAGAAAAGATGATCAAAAATAAGAAACCCTTGGAAAAGCCCTGTTATGATGTTAGATCAAACATACATTTGGATCTTGCCTGATCACTTGCAATACCATCGTCAAACACCAGAGGTCATCAGACTTCCTGCAAATAAATGGCTCTTGGATTGTTGTGCTGACTCTGTGGCATGGATTTTTCCAGATGAGTTTGTTTGTGACATCAGTAACCCATTAGCAAGCTTACTATTGACCCTGCCTAACCTTGCATGTAATACACAAAGGACAATGACAAGGGGAAAATTAATCTCACTCATCAAAAAAAAAAAAAAACGAAAACTTTGCACACCCTTTTAATGTTTTGGCAGCTTCGAAAATTAATCTTAAAACTGTTTTAAATATCAACTATTTTTCTAATAAATCAACAACCTTTTGACACAAGCCATCAAAGAGCAGGGGCAGATAGTAACTCTTTAATTTACTGAAGTTACTGCAATAGAGTAGCTTCTGTAAACTAAAAATTGTTCCTTTTCTGTACTTTACTGTCATTTTACATATCAGAATCCTAATAAAGCAAAAAGATGATAAAACTGAAAAGCTAACTAATAAAATCTTTTCATCCATAAATAAGTGTTATGTTGAAATCTGAAAACAGAACTGGTTCAACAGCTGAAACTTGATGAATTAGAAACAGTATATCCACCGGGGCTGATCATGTTTTAAAGATAACAGATAACTTTTTCAACTGTCTGAAATAGAAATGCAATAATTTTTCCAAAACTATTAGCCTTATTTTCTTTTCTTTTTAGTAAAACTGGCTTCCACACATTATGTGTTTCCACATATTGGCTCTGGTACGCTTATGCCTGTAACACTTTCATTCATCGTGTTTCATGTTCACACAGCAATATCTGAAAGGTCCCATGTCCTACAAAATCAATTTTCCTTGCTTCCAGCGTTTGAAGGGGCTTGAAGAGCAGAAGAACAGGACACCTTTTACAAGACTCTCCGTTCATAGAGAAATGTGCTCTGCCGCTGTGATGAAAATGCCCCTAACAACTCTCTGTTTTTAACTTCCAGTGGTTTATGACGTCATAGCTATACAGGCTATGTGTATATATATGTAGGCTCCACCTACATTTCTGCTCATCACAGGCAGACACCATAACTGTTGTACTGTTAGATTTAGGGTGCATTCTAAAAGTCCTTCCTAAGTCCTTTCCTATCCACTTTACCTTAACCCTGATGAAAAATGTCACAGGGTCAAGGATAGGCGGGAATAAGAGGAAAGGAAAGGAGAACAGCGGTAAGAGGAATTCGACTGCACTTTCACTTTGGTGTCATATTTATGCGACAACGATTTCTTGTGTCTTAGGTAAGCCATGACGAACTACAATGTTTCGAAAATGAACTACAAGAAGCGTCGCTGTCATCTGTTTTACCTCACAGCCTTGTTTTGTGTTTGTTTCACCTGTTAACATTAATAATCCATGATCAGATGATTTACCTGTGACAGGTGTTTTGCCCTTTGGCCATGCAGTGTGTGTTTTCTGCTCACAGCTGTGAGGTTAGGTGAGAGCATTTATAAATGTTGACAACTTTGACAGGGCACTTGAAACCTGAAGTCTGATAATACATGTTTCAGAAGCACTATTCTTTCTGTTTTCATTTACATATATAATTATGAACATTGTTTGAATTTGTCGTTATATTTGAAGTATTGTTAAATGCCTCTTTGGTCCTTCTTTTATTGTTTTTTAATAAATGCTATCAGAGACCCCATTGTTCTGTCTTATTATTGGCATGAATTACTTCATAAATTAAGATAGATGGAAATGTGGTCATTAATATATAATATTAATATAGGAAACAAGGACCACAATTGCATGTTTAATATTCATCAACATTGTGGGCGGTTATGGAGAAAAAGAAATGCTTTAAAGTAAGTGCTTTATAAATTATAACATGTAATTGTTTAGCTATCCACCAATTCTAAAGCACTGACTTAAAAGCATATCTCTTTCTCTATACCTGTCAAAAACATTTACACAGTATTCTATACATATCTTCAAAGTACCACAAATATTGTCCTTTCTCCTTCGTAAGTTTCCATAAACATTCAGCAGATGCCGTTTTTATTTATGGCACCTGCCGCAAGGCATTATGGGGTGCTTCTTTCTCCTTTCCTTTTGTAAAGGATGGTCCAGTGTTTCCTAAGCTACAGGAGATAATAAAGGACACAACAACCTTCCTTATATTTTGGAGAATTCGAACAGCTCTTATCATGGCCGACACTGAGAGTCTTCTGTGTCATTTCTTCAGTAAGGAAGGTTCCTTACCAAAAAGGACTATTTGAACGCACCCTTAATATGTGCAGCCAATAAACCCAGAGTTCACTTTCATGACCTCTCTTGGCCTCCCTGCCCCCTGAACTCTGAGTGTTTCCAAAGGGGAGGGAAAAAGAGCTTTATCTGATCCTCTACAGAGACGAAATTGTACATTTTTTATTGAACTTTAATCAGAGCCTTGCTTAATCCACAACCCAAGCATGATGTAAACAGTCACACACCAGGACATGGGACCTTTAAAGTGGTCTAAATCACACAATAAGGCAGAGCTGACCTTACATCATTACGTCACAGCTTGCGCTACTATGAGCATGACTCCTGCTCTGCATTGTGGGAAGAAAGTTAGCAGGCTAAGCTATCTATAAAATGAGTTGTGATTGAGCTGAGGAGGTCAAATGTCTTATTAATGATTGAACAGATTTATTTATCAATGTCTGATATCCTTTATGGTAATAATGTTAACCAACTTGGTGTACAAAAAAAGTGATTTTCAATGTTTGCTGGTGTCTACAGTGGACCATAGAGGAAACCAGATAGCATGGTAACATATTTCACTGTTACACCTGCAAAGTTGTCCCCAGAGAAACTATAAGTGATGCAGGAAACTAAAGAGCAGCATTCAAAAAGGTAAATTCTCCTGCTTGAACAATCTCAACCAAATTCTGAGATCTAAACATTTTTTTTGGTCAGGTGATGTTGTCTCTGTGGGATCATAACCATTGTTATCAAGCAGTATTTTGTTATCAGCCTACAAAAGCAGCATAATGAGTTAACTCGTCACTCTGTTTGAGCTGGTTGCTGGGTCGACTGTGTCCCCACTGCAGACAAGCTGCTCCAGGGGTCAGTTGGAAGCAAGCCGAGTCGACCTATTCCAGGCAACCTTGGCAAAGTTTTACTGAAACTGGGATCGGTTGTTGTGTTCTCATGCATTTAAACAAAAACTGTGCCAAACTGGCAACGCCCATTTGCATCAGAACAACTCTAACAAACAATCTAGAGGTGAAAACAACCTCAAGTAGCTGCTGGAGATGAACAAAAATACATGAAAAATTCAGGACAAATCAAGCCCCTGCTGACACAAGTTCTGTTTCTCAATGTTATTTACAGTTCGGGACTAAAAAAGATGTCACAGCTTGCCTGCTACAACTCATTGAAGCTCTCATGACAGGTGGTGATGGATTTTAAGTAGCCTGGATCTAATAAACAGAGGATAAACTATCTCATTTGGCTTCTACCCAGATCATGTTAATTCACAATCTCTCATGCAGTCAGAAGCGCAGCATGCTTTGGATGCAGCACAGCAGATTTAATTAGAGACAGAGATTCCAGAAAGTAGGTTTGACGGAGGTACATTTCTCATGTTGACAGAGTTTATCACCTCCTCAGCTCGAGCCTGATCACGACAGTATGCCCCATGCAGAGCAAAGCAACAGGAAGCATCATGGCAGCGACATTAACAACCCAACTCCCCACTGACAACGCCCTCTGAGTGCTGTTACCATGGTGACCCTAGCCCGACTAGGATTGGGTGGGGTTGTGCTCTAGGGTTTGCTGGGTGGGGTGCTGTGGCTGTGTGACATCATGGAGTCATAGGTCCTAGCAGCTTTGTCTCCACTGTCTCCCTCACAGGTCCTATCTGGGTGCAGCGGGTCCCTCTCATGGTGTCCCCCTCCACCCGCGGAGCCAGGGGCCACACAGACCTCCAGGGGCCCCGCTGTCTTTACCTTCTGTGGGTGACGGTAGAGGAAATGAGTTGATAGGAGTCTGCTTAACTGTTGTCTCTTGTGTCCTGATCATCTAAATTGCTGGTTTGTTTGGTGCTCATCAGCTGATTGCATTATACAACGAGCTGTCTCTGTTATTAAAGCCTCCCTCAGAGATCTTAAAGCTCCGATGAGGGGCTCTTTGCTGGCACTGAAACAGACTAAAATTATCACTGATGCTTGAATGTGACTTACAAAAGCAAACATGAACATAAGCAACAAGTCTGATCATTACATTTAAGGGGAAATCTCTTAATAGTAACACTACTGCACTGGGGAAGGCGTCAGACCAATGAGACCAGAATGAGGGTGCAACAGCCTTTGCTGATTTAAGTTGTGATTCATTTGACTGTTAAAGAGGAGCATGACGAGATATCTCATTATAAAACACTAGTAGTACTTGCAAGGTAAAATTAGGAAATACATAAAAGGTACTACTTTGTCCACAGGGTTATACTAAAAAAGCACTGGGAGAGCACAGACCTCCGCCAAGATACAATTCTGGATCACCACACACTCCGATATGACGGCCGAGTCTCCGCTCATGCCTGTCCATGCAGGCATTGCAAGGGAAGCTGGGTAATGTAGTGACATGGCCTTGAAAAACATTGACGTGAGTTTTCAAATAAACTACAATTCCCGTAATGACGTAAAGGGGGCGGAACCCTCAGAGCACCCGAGGAGAAATGACAGGGATTTGTCATTATAAACTTCAATGTTTTTTTGTGACGTCAATCTGGATCAGGTCCAGATGAAATTGATAATGATGATAGAGTTATATTATATATATTATCCTGTAAATTTTGATTTGAATCCATCCAGTGATGTCAGAGATATGATTTTTTAAAATACGGCCTAATGTTAAGTTATTTCACAAATTTTGGGAATTTTTTGTATCCAGACAAATATGCGCATTACCACCAAAATGTAATGGGTTCTTTCTTGGACCAAACCACACCTCTGGTATAATATTCATGTAAATCCATCCAGTAGTTTTTGCATTATCTTGCTAACAGACAAACAAATCAAAAAAACAAACACAGACAGACCCTGGAGACAACATAACCTCCTTGGCGGAAGTAATAAACTTGAAAGTTCTTAACAGGTACTTTTCCAGTGTAGTTACAATACTTAGACCTAAAGTTTTTACTAGTTACTTAAGTTTATTTTACTTGCAGTTAAGATTCAAAATTTTCTAAATGATTTAGTAATGCACAAAGGGAGCTTCACAGAAATATATAAGTCAAACACTGTACTTTCTCCATGTTTATACATTTGTTTGATATTTGAATTGACTGGAAGCCCACATTGAGGGAGCAGGCAGGCTGGGCCGTATCTGGACACCAAGCCACCAGTTGCCTACCCCAGTTATTTAACATCAGCAAAATGTGTTTCTTAATAGCAAACCTTCAGGGTGGAATTAATATAAAAATCCCAACAAAATGAATAAAAGGTAGAATGTTGTGAAGTGTCTTGGGATAACGTTTATCATGAAATACAGAGAGATGGATTGATTGATTTGTAACTTCTACCAACGTTATAGGTCTTAATAATGAATAATAGGATTTTTCACTTTCTGGAATCTTGTGCTCGCAGTATTGTAGCTCAGTCTGTGAGGGCTTGAGTTGGGGACTGGAGGGTCTAATCCTGATTGAACCATGCTTGGAAGTTGGTTTTGTACCTGGGGAGATGTAAGCTGAATTCCCAGGGCACTGCAGCTGGTTACGGCAGTTGGTAACACAGCTGAAGGGGCTGGCGTCCCTTATCTCCGGAGCCTCTGGTGTAGGGTTTTCTTAAAAGTTAGTTGTCAGGAATGATGGATGGCTAAGTGCCGACCCAGGATGTGCTCCCAAACCTGATCTTGTGTTACATTTTGGCTTCAAGACATTGTTATTTACCTCCTGTAAGGAGGTTATGTTTTTGCCGGCATATGTATGTTTGTTTGTTAGCAAGATTACACAAAAACTACCAAACAGATTTTGCAGAAATTTTCAAGAGATGTTGGTAATGGCCCAACTTAAAAATGATTAGATTTTGTTGGTGATCCAGATAACCGCCATTAGCGAACCATCGTTTTTGCTCAATAACTGTCTTACTAATAGAGTGCTAGGTGTGGGTTTTCAGGGTCATGGAATCATATTACAATGATAACTTTATCATGGAACTATTGCTTATAGATGTAACAGCAATATGTGAGCTACCTGTGCGGAGGTTTGCCCTCTCTGAGTGCTTTCTAGTTTATTTGTCATTTCAAACTTGTAGAAAGTTTTAAAAGGTTTTTTTTTTTTTTTTACTTTTTGCACTCAGGTTTGGTTCATTTATCACTGAGTGCTACAGAGATTGGCAATGACTGCTTCGAGGAGGTGTTCTCGGACTCTGATTGATGAGTGACGCTTATTGACTGATAGGTATCTTGCAGTTGCATAAAACAGAACCTAGCAGCAATCCGTGTATTTTGTTTTCCAGTCGTGAAATTCTGCAAAACCAACAATCATTCATGACAGGGTGATAAGATGCATGACATATACAAAAAATCCCAGACAGTATCGATGCATGAACGTTCACTTCACAAATGGGAGGAGGGACAGTCTTAGATCAAAAATCTTTCTAACCAAACACTGTGTAACCTTTGTCATTAACAGCGTGCTTGTTAGTTTTGTATTAGTCTAGGTGTTTTACACTGGGACATGCCACCATGCATACAGAGACGAGGGCTGAAAAAGAGAGAGTCACCTACTCTTCCTGCTCCTCTCTCGTCTCTCTGGGCCAATCAGAAACTCATTCTGCTGGAGGACTGAGAAAGCATGAAGATGGTGGACGGCTCCACAGTAAGGCACGGGCGAGAGGACTGCAGTTACCCCATAAGAAAAGCGAGTGCAGAGGGCAAGGGGGCAAAGTCACAGACACATCGGAGCAGAAGGGGAAATAAGAAGAAAGGAGACAGTAATGAAGGGGGAGGAAGAAGAAACGCAGAAAAAAGGCAGGTGAATAAAGGGAGAAAGAAGGGAAAGAAAGGTACAGGGGGTGCGATTTTGGATTACAGTGGTCCATTAGGGTGCAGCGAGAAGAGAGAAAAGAGAAGAAAAGAGCACAGCAGTAAGAAAACCTGTCAGACCTTTCGCTCAATTTTCCATTCATGGTGTAGTTTGCGTTGCAGGAAGGTGAAGCTAAGCCGAGGGGAACAGGGGAATATTTTAAATCAAACAGCTGCACAAAGCTATTAGAGAGCCTAATGGTCCTCCTGGTTCATTAACAGAGTGGATTAGATTTACAGTTAAAGCATCAGGTTGGATTTGAGTGGATTCTATTATCTGTATCAGGTCATTTTAGCATGGGAACTGAAATGTATCACACATTCTCCAATTTAGCATAAATGGGGTAGCACTTATTAGTCTTTGGTTAATGTTTTTAGCAAAGCACTCAGTTAAAACCATCAGAAATGATAACATACAAATCCTGAATCTTAAAAGGGAACACATTAAGAGATAAAAATCACAAGAAAATATAACGCACTTATTGCCATGGTGCATTTAAAGGCCAGGGGTATACTCAATGTTTAACTTTGTGTCTGGGTTTGTGTCTAGTGAATATATTTGCCTGTATGATGCCTGTTACTGAAAGATACCTCCTGAGGCCACACCAGCCCAATACACAACTACATGATGGGTAGAGTAAAATGATGTTAATTCCTTAATTTTCACAAACTGAATAAGCATTGATAATCAATTGACCCTTATCCTATCTACATCACCAGCAATTTCACTGCATTAACTGGAAGAAGAACAAAACTGGAGGCAACCATGAATTACAACCATAGGCAGGCATACAGCAGAATCTAAAAAAGTCAGTGTCCTGTGGTCTTCTTTGGTGCCAGAAAAGGACAGGTAACAGTGCTGGATTAAAGCTGAAATTCAGACGGTCAGCTTCTGTTTGTCTTTTCCAATATTTCAGTTAAAGTGTCCTAGGGCTGAACGACATAAGGAAAAAAAATGATATTACAATATCTTTTACTTCTGCAATACTTTAAGTGAACTTTCCAGATAAATGCTGCATCTGTTTATGCCCAATAATTTAAACTAGGTCTTTGTCTCTGTTTTCAACAAACCCATTCATTCTTCCACAGGACACTACAACCCAAGGTAGTGGTGCCCAGACATTTTAAGGTAGTCCAGTCCTGGGCTGCTGGTTTAGCGGTGGTAAGCAACCAGGCACGACTCATACATACTTCTGCCGGTTGAGGTTTGAGTCCAGCCTGTGGCTAGTTTGCAGAATGTCTTCCCTCACTTTCTCTTGCCCCCTTCACAAGCCTATCCCCGGTCTCTCTCTCTCCTGACAATAAAGGGCTAAAATGCCAAAAAAAAAAAAAAAAAAAAAAAAAAGTGCTTCTCTGCATAGATACTCACTTTTGTATGGTACAGATCTCTTACATAATTGTAAGGATGACATGATGGGTCAGGTGACTCCCTGGGTTGTATGTATGGAGGTGTGTTTTTTCATTTACTCAAGTCTGATGGAAGACTAGGGCCCAAAATGCCACATCTGTGGTGATAATGCTCATTTAATGTACTTTTGAGCATCTTCCGGTTTACAGAACTTTTCTCTTTTCTTCATCATGTGTATGGATACCTTACAAAAAATACATCTCCTAACTTAGAGTGATAAGAAATCACAACAATCAAGATACCGTAATTTCTCGATTATAACACGCACTCGATTATAACACACACCCCATATTTTCACGGTTTTTGCCTGGATAAACATGTACTCGAATATAACACACACCCAAATTTTGCCCAAACCTTACTCTCTCAGACAACTCAAAAATTACCTTTATTCAAAGTTTTATCAATGAAATTTCAGTATTTTCACAACAAATATAGTACACAATTTTCTCTCTCAAACAGATGTGGAAACACCTTTTGCTTCACGCATGTGCAATTACTTGATTTCTGCTCAGTCGCAGTGTATCGACCAATCAGAGAGCAGCTTTCAACATGCTGATGTCTTTGACCAATCACAGCGCAGCTGTTTTGCGTCCCCTTGCTCACAAGATGGCAGCGCTCTGTGTTTGCATGTGTTTTTGCACAGAAAGAGAATATTTTGGCTTTTTTTGTTTCAGATGTGTTGTAATCGCGATGTTGGTGAGATGAAATATGGTAACTATTCTGCTTGTACTCGTATAACACACACGAAAAATTAGAGCTTATTTAAAGCAAAAACGTGTGTGTTACAATCAGGAAATTATGGTACTCCCTTAAAAAATGTAATGCCTTTAATGCTACATCCTGGCTGGTCCAAATCCATGAGTTATGAAGTTTTCTTGTGACCTTTATGTCTTAATGTTTCCATAGTCATAGACCTACAGAATTTAAATATTTGTAAGTCTAGACAGTGAGCCTGTCCATGCTAATTTCCCTGGCTTCAACCTGTATTTGGTGCATAGATCTTACCTGTGCACGTTCGGTGGCTGTTGGACAGACAGCCCTGCAGAGGACCTTCTTAATGACATCTGGCAGCAAGCTGACCGTAATGAGCAGAATGATGCTGAGCCAGGCCGGGCCGCTCGAAAGCATCTGCATGAACACGTAGTACATCCTCTGGTAGTTCAGGAAGGGCCTGAGAAACACAAAGGAAAGATTAATATTTCAGCATATCCATAACAGATTAATGGCTATAAATGCTAGACTAATAAAATTAACCATACCAGATGATGCCTCCCCAGAGTAGTGAGAAGATAACGTAGAAAAGAAGTGACCCCCAGATGACAAAATGATTGATCCAGGTCCAGTGGTGTGTGTCCAAGGCAAGCTTAAAAACAACAGAATATGTACACAGTAAACACTCGACCAGTCAATGCAGTCAGTGATTTTAGCCTCAGGGTTTACTGTCGTGCAAACTGGGTCGCCTGGTCGATACATTTATGTAACATGTCAGTTAACGCTAAAGCTCGCCCAGGCGGACGATCAGGCACACGTGCAGCGTTCATGAACTCAATCTATTGAAGGATTATGCAACACAACAGGCGTGAGTGACATGTGCCCACACACCTTGAGCGTGACGGTGAACACCAGCACAGTGAAGACGAGGGTCCCGAAAGTCCAGTTCCCAAACATCTGTGGGAGAGAAGAGGTGACAGGAAAGGGTTAGAGGCTGCATCAATCACAGACTGATCTCTTACACCCTGTGACACCCCGGTGTCACAGGGTGTAAATGGGCACAAAAAAGAAGGGGCCAATTTCCTCATAATCACTAAGTTGAGAGGAGTATACCTCTGTCTTTTCTTTGTTTTAGGATTCAGGGCCATTAAACGTTTGTATTTCTTGATGAGCCTTTAAGTATCCACATTTTTCTAATGTGAGAATTCCTAGAGAGGTTTAAGCAGAGATCAGGGTGAGCAGATGGGATGAGGGTTGGGAGATGATAAAAGAGGGAGCAGGGAGGTGGGAGACGCTGTTTAAGAGGAAAATACTGCCATTTACTTAACAACCAAAGCTGGTTGTTAGTATGTGTGTACCTACATTTGTTACACTTCACTTATTTTTAGAGGATGCAGAAGAATTTCAAATGTTAACATTTTTGGTTAGTGTTCGATTCAAGTAGACTCGGGTAAACTCACAAAGATTGACAGCCACTCACAGCAGCTTAAGTTGAGCATCACCTGCTTAAGTTATCTGCCCAACCTTAAGAGGAGCTTCACAGAAGATATGTAGTGATGATAATTTTGATTTTAATTTTAATTTAGATAGTTGTATATACCCCCACCTATGCTATTTTCTGTTTTGCTATTGTACAGCTTATTGACCTATATCCTTATAGTTTATGCTATTCTATTGACCTTAATGCATGCTACTTTACTCTTGTACTTACCCCTGTACTGCTGCAACACCTGAATTTCCCCTCTGTGGCTCAATACAGGTTTTTCTATTTTATCTTATCTTATCTTATTTAATCACAAAATGACGAGGGATCAAAATATTAGTTACATCAACTAAGGTGGTTATGTTTTTGTCGGCGTATGTTTGTTTTGTCTGTTTGTTTGTTAGCAAGATTACACAAAAACTGCTGGATGGATTTTGCTGAAATTTTCAGGAGATGTTGATGATTAGATTTTGGTGGTGATCCAGATAACCGCCATTAGCGAATGATTGGTTTTCGCTCAATAACTGTCTAATAATGATATCAACATGATTCCAAGTGCTAGGTGTGCGTTTTCAGGGTCAAGGAATCATATTATGATGGTAACTGTATCATGGAACCATTGCTTATAGATGTAACAGCAATATGTGAGCTACCTTGGCGCAGGTTCGTGCTCTCTGAGTGCTTTCTAGTTTGTTTTTGCAACTTATTGTTATCTTGTGTTACAATCTGTACTGATTTGAGAAGTTCTGGTAGATTAAGAGAAGATGTGTTCAACAGGACAATCTTGCATCATGAAGAATCAGATTGTATCCATGATACTTTATATACTGAGCAGGGATATGGTAGCATTGTCTATTCTAACACACAAGATCCTAGTTTTATAGTGGAGCAGGAGCTATTGCTCTTAGAGGAATCTTAGGATCAAACACAGATGCATTGCTCAAGGTGCAGTCATGCCAAATACACCTTCAGGGGAGGAAAAAAAGGAACTAAAAGTGCTCAGAGAGCAAGTTATAAGAAAAAATGTTGAAAACTGCCCTATCTCACCTCCAAAAGCTAATCAGTTCTTCTCTGTATCATGACCAACATTTCTCAAACTCCATAGATATGAAATGCCAGCAAAACAACCTCCATGGCAAACATAATTAGCGGAAAATATGTTCAAACGAACACTGTGACTCTTCTCTGCCCTCTCCATTCCCAGTCAGAAGAAGCCCAGAAATTCCAAAATAATGCTACGATGGCATCAACACTTGCCTACGACTACCTGTTTACCTGTTTCCATCATAATTCATTTTTGCTTTGGGTGAGCTTGACAATGACAAGCTCTGCATCTATTGCAAAAAGTTACACATTTTGCACCTTTCATCAAAGCTATTAAGAAAAAAAAACACTTGAAAACCGCTTCACACTAAGGCAAAGAAAACCGCCTGGCAGCTGCAAAGTTGCATGAGAAATGTTTTTTTTAAGCAATGCCTCCCGATGTAATTGAGCCTTTAGTCCTTGAAAAGGGCTGCACAACAGTTTCATATATTAGTTTTCCTGATGCAAGATTCATAATTTGCTTAAGTAACACAAAAAAGTTTGCATATGTCCTCAAACAGTGTAAGCTGAGTTTCAAACAGCATCAGCACTACAGACTAAACATCAAGATTTAATCCTGCTGTTTCAGTTGTTGCAGTCAATTTTATTTCTTTTGTACCTTTTACATCTTTCATTTTCAGAGTCATTAAGAAGCCTGTTCAATCTCCACACAAGGATCATCTTACGAACTTAGCAGTGCATAAGGAACAGCCTGATTCATTGTCTGTAATCAGGCAGATCCACCTTATCAAGCTCTCGTCTACAATGATTCTGAGCAGCCAAAAGCGGGACGGACCTATCAGCGTCCTTTAGCAGCAGGAAGAGGAATGAGCTACGAGCGAGGCGGCAGTAGGAAGAGACTACTCACAAAGAGATTAGCATAGATGCTAACAGCTTCAGCAGCAGTTCTATCAGATCTGGGCTGCATTTCTTTATTGAATGAAAATAAAATATCAACATTACAAACTTCTCATTACTTTCACTCCACTTCTAACATGTTTTGCAGAGAGTTTGTTTCATGAAGCTCAAGTTCTGTCCTTTACTCCGCCACAGTAGTGCCAGACTGCTTCATTATCTGATTGGTCTGTAATAAATGTGATTGACGAAATGATCGTCCAATCATCTGATGGAGTTACTTTGAAAGGTTCTGCCCATTCCCAGTCCCTGTCTATGGGCTCTTTCCCAGAAACGTTGGACTGTCCAGCTTGTGTGTAAGGTTATCATATTATCAATGAAATAAGAGTGAAACATTTAAAACAAGGTTTTTTTTTTTACAGAGATAGATAATGATGACAGTTAGATCTGAGCTGCTGTTAATAAAATAAAAATGAAACAGTTTAAATACACATCTTCATGCGTGCAAGCATTTCCTCTATGGTAAGACTCATGTTTACATGAAAAGTACCATGTATAGAAGCATGATCTCATTCTGATGTTTAAATGGGATTATTTTGTCATTATTACAAGTCTTGAAAGTCGCATAAAATTCCAGGATTGTCAAATCAAATTAGGTATGAGCACAAAGTACTTTTGTATAAAGATGCAGCTCTGGGAATTCTGCAGAGAGACAGCTTGTGTGCTTTTAAATGACTGCAGGGATATGCAGGGAAATAGTATGTAATTTCAGAACTTTATCGCATCATTATTAACGTGAGAATGTTCAAATTTAAATCAAATGAGATTTATTGTCATTCTGTTATTTCCAAGGTAACAACAAAGCGAGAAGGTGTTTCTCCAGGAGCACATTAAATGCACATTCAGTCATACATCCCACTTTATAAGAAAATAATGATAGATGGGTAACTAAAATGCCATAACATGATAAAAGTAGTACGCACTGAATAAATAGTTTGGGATAAAAGGATAAATAGATCAAGTGCAAGTAAGGCTGGTGAAGAAGTTCATGGCCTTGATTATGATTGGAATTTTTTGGTCCTTCAAGTCCAGATTTAGTTCAAGGCTGAAAAATACATTTGTGACTCAGTGTTAATTTTGACAGCACTTTTTAATTTAGTTTTAGTTATAGTGTTTGGCCTAAAATATCTCTTAGTTTTCGTCATAATTTAGTCATCTAAATTGTTTTAATTATAGTCTAGTTTTAGCTGATGAAATTTCACAACATTTCAGTTGTCGAAATCTACTGTAAATTTAGTCGACTAAAACATGAAGTGTAAAGTGTAAGGCATTTTTATGTTTCCGTGAATTTCTGAAGTCCACTTGGATAAAATGAAACATCTAATAACCCTTTATGAATGCTACTAAAGTTTGAATGTATTAATAAACGGAGACAAATTTAACTTTTGTGCGAAATGCAGTCACCTTTATTTAGGCTACCTGGCAGAGCATCTCAGTTACAATACCAGAATTGACAACAAACAGTGGACCTGCTCTACATGAATATATCAATTCATAAAGAGAGTAGCTCTGATTGGCTAAGGCAGTTGTGATTGGATGTCCCTCTTAACTCATCCAACCTTTCCAGACAAACAAAGTAGCTGTGATTGGATATTTTCCTAAGTTGTCTCTACTTTCTACATGATCAAATTAGGTCCGATTGGATTAAGTCTCCGTCAAACTTATTTGTGTAGTTTTTATTTGTTGATGAAAATGTCAGTTAATTTAGTTTTAGTTTTTGTCCATGTGAACTTTTTTTAATTAGTTGTTAACAAAAACTATGATGAAAATAATTAGTCAACAAAATTAACACTGTTGTGAATTTGCCAAAAAATCTACTAGTCAAGAATGTTCACCCCCTGAAAGCTGAAGTGGTGAAATATATTGAAACAACCCCAAAGCACTGCAACCACAGAAACACTGACATACAGAGAAACACACAAATGCACAAACACATTAGACAGAACAACAAACAGATGTTGGATCTTAATCTATAGCATTAATCTATTTACTACCACAGCAAAACACAGAGGAGAATGTGGGGGAGAATCTACGGTTTCTACTATGTCAGTGGAGTTGTTAGGATCAGGTACTGTGATTCAGGGCTTTACAGAGATTAGGGGGAATAATGGAGCACCGGGAAACTACACATTCAAATGAGAGTGCATGGATGACGTGAGGAGAGGACGGATGAAACTGGATGAAACGGTCAAACGGAAAGCTTAAAACGGTACAACAGGAACTAAAAAAAGCGTGAAAGACAGAAAGAGCTGACAGGGAGGGAGAAAAGCTTACCATCTGTGTGTTGGTGGTCATAAGCTGAGGACGGAGAAGGGGAGGAAGAGGAGGAGAAAGAGAGAAAACGAGGCAAAATAAAGAGAGAGGAAGCAGAAAGAAGGAGGGGGAGAAAAAGAGAAAAGAATCAGGACAAAGGGTAAAATAAATTTCAGGATGTTCCAACTTAAAAAACAGGACCAATCAAAAACAGTTGACATGATACAAATTAACAATACAGAGAAAGATGCTATTGCGTTGTCGATATGAATGGAGATCCTAACCGCTGATCTATGAAGGGGCCAAAGACAGAAAACTTACTTTTACAGATCCAAAATGACAAAAACATGACCACAAAGTAACACTTAGCTCCTCTTTTATGAGAATCCAATGGAGATGGATGAGGGTTTTCAAATACAGCTCTAATTTTATATATTTATTCAATCTTAAATATCCTTAATGAAAAAGTAGATTTCCCCACAAAGTGCTGTTTACTGAGAACATTATTCCTGCTTATTTCACAAGCTGTTGACGAAGAGGCAGGGGCTCACCTGGCCATTGCTGGTGAAGGTGGTGTTGTCAAAAAGAAAGTAGGCACCAAAGAAGAAGATTACAGCGTCAAACACACCGAGGCATGTCCAGTACAGGAAGACCGGCCAGCGGAGGAGGGAGTTCTTTGCTATGTCCCTAAATGTGCAGAAAAAAAATGTTTAAAAAACTACGAAAACATCACGGTTTATAAAAGACCCTGGAAAGTTAGGAGGCCAACAGGTTGTTCACATGTAGAGTTAAAGCTGGGTGTAAATCAAAAAGCATAAAAGACACAACTTAGTATTCTACCTGGAAGGAAGTATGTGGTTTATTGCAATCTCATGCCCAGTTTGGTCTAAATGAGGTGTACACAGAAAGAGAAAATAAACCTCAACTTGCACTATCAATAACCTCACTGTAAGCTGGATCCACCTGATACAATGTCTGTAATCAGGCAAAACCATCTTCAAACTAAAATCTACAATGACTGTGAGCAGCCTAAAACTGCACAGCCAAATCAAGAGGTGGGAGCTACGAGAAGCTACAGCAGGAAGTGACTGCTCATACAGAGATTAGCATAGATGCCAACAGCTTCAGTAGCAGATTGTTCTATCAAGTAGCTCACGTTTTGTATTTTTATTTATTTTGCAGTAGCGCCGCCTATCACATTATCTGATTTCTGTTTGGTAATAAATGTGATTGACAGAACCATCGTCAAATCACCTGCCAGATCTGCTATTAAAAGGTTTTCCTCACTCCCAAACACTCTCCGTGGGCTGTTGCCCAGATGGACTGATGTAAAATGTTCACCGGTCCATCTGGTTTCTATGTCTAGGAATATTTTGACTTCCATAGGGCATAGGGCAATTTCAGTTATTAACTAACGTTTACTGACAGCAAGGTTCACACACTGGCTGTCTCTAATTACCTGTACAAGGAGGGCTCCCTCTTGAGCGTCTCCATGGTGACGTGTTGCTCAACCAGGCTGTAGAGGAGGATGGGGAGTGAGGTGAAGCTGATGTTGTACAACGTCAGATAGGCGGTGTCATACAGAGGCTGCAAAGGGACAAAAATAATACAGGTTGGAAAGAAATCAAACCTACAAAGCAATAGAGTTTTCACAGTTTCACACAAATACAGACAGAAAGACAGTACATACAGTTTACACACAGTGGAATATGTAATACAAAAGACAACAAGCTGGTTTTGTTTAACAAGTCTGTAAAGGAGACGGGACATAAAAAAAACCGCATCAAGTTCAATCACCTCTCAATTGATAATTTAACATTTATTCAGGTTCCCTCTAAATCAGCTATAACTTTGAACATACACAAACACAAACACACATGCTCAATATATATCCATAAAGACGTATACATAAATATTCTATATTCATATACACATACATTTAACTAACAACGTTTTCATTTTTGTACGTCAAAAATCAGTCATTTATATTTTAACCTTGATAAAAGTGATGGGTTTTATTTCTACATAAGATACGACTGTATAGTTATTTTGTTTATTTGTCCCCATAGGGAAATTGGGGGTGTGGCAGGAATCAAAAACATTTGGCAACAAAATATATCATCAACATTGATGCAGTGTTGAAAAGAGACAAATAAAAAACATCAATATTACTAGAAACTCAAAAAATGCACTCAAACAGAGGAGAAAGCAAAGGAAACCTTGTAGTGATTGACAGGCAGGTGGGCGTAGACCAGCTAGACCTGTTTAACATGACTGTTTGTTGTATATAAACATACATGATATGTAATCTGTGATCATCGTTTACTTATGCATACACACAGCTTCTTTACTAACTATATATATATATATATATATGTATGTATATATATATGTATATATATATATATATGTATGTATATATACATACATATGTTGTATATATATATATATATATATATATATATATATATATATATATATATATATATATATATATATATATATATATATATATATATATTTATTTATTTAATTATTATTATTTTTTAGATCACAATAAATCTAATTTATACATAAAACAAAAAATTTAACATTTTAAGGCAAGATTGGTATTGATGAAGTTTTAGGCCATAAAATCTGATCAATGAGGAAAGAAGATGTGATTTGGAGGCCCGCTTTTCAGGTTACAAACAGATCAATTGATACTTAAAAAATATAAAACCCATCTATTTAAATAAAGGCTTTGAAAAAAAAATCTTTTTGAGTAAAAACTGAAAAGCCTCTTTTACTTTGTGCAGCTAATTTGGTCACTTGTGTGATATGTAAATCACTCACCTGCTGGGAGAATCCACAGAAGAACTGGTAGAGGAACTGAGGGAAGATGAAGCATACATTCTGGAAAGATTTAAAAGAAGAAAACAAACAAAAAGAGAAAGTGATGAGCTTGTGACAAGTACACCCAGGGAGATTTGAAGGAGCTAAAAATGCTACTATCTACACACTCCTGTTTACGCAGGGCTTGTGTGCTATAAGCTGACTGAGTGGGCCATAAAGAGCTGGCCTGCCAAAAAGGAAAAATGAATCAGTTGGCAGGGCACCGCTCGCTGTGGAAGCCGCCCACACTGATCGTTGTAGCCATGAATCCAGGAGAGAATGTTACACTGGGGATTCATGAATCCCGTAATCTGTCAGAGACGCTGCAAATTCTGCTTCTTTGTCACTCAGTGTCTCACTGGGAATTACGATAAAGTGATTAAAATGTGTGAATATGTGGAGTACAGCAGAAGGCATTCGTCTTTACCTTGTAGAAGAAGTACTGAACAAGTTCAGCTATTCGGATGTAATAATAGTGGCCGTGGACCAGGAGCATTTTCTTCAGGTGTTTGAACTTTGGGATGGCATAGTCGCTGTTTCTCGCTGCCTGTCGGCCCTCTTTACCCATGATGCCTGCAGGCAGGAAAAGCGGAGGTAAACACATAAGACAGTCAGGAATGTAAATGGCCATAATATGGATGGTTTCAGACGTATTAATACAGAAACAGATGTCAAGTTTATAAGATCACATTAGAAATGAGCCACTGGTGAAATTGTAATTTATCAGAGCTTGGAGGTGATTTTAAAATTTTACTTTTGTGCACCAATGTGTCATTGTTTGAAATGGCCCGTATTCAGAATTTGACAATTTCTGCAACTTTTTATTGCTTGCAGTGAATTTTATTTGATCAGTTCTTATGCAAAATTATGCATTTAGAACCCTTAATTTTACAGCTGCTAAATGTTTGAATATTCTGCTTTAAGAATTATGTACTGGAATTTGAAGAAATTCTTTAAAAAGATGGTTATTAACATTTTGCATTTTTGTCCTAAAAACGACAACGTTGAATCATAAATCGTCAGTGGATATGCTTTGTGTTAATATGTAAATTTTACTTATCAAGACAGTGAAATAAATCGTCTCTTATATTTCCATGCATGATTTATCAAAGCTTCTTCTTATGATGCTGAAACAAGCTCACCAATGCCCACATGTGCCTCCAGGATCATGCTGACATCATTAGCGCCATCGCCAATGGCGAGTGTTATGGGGTGCTCCTTGGAGGCTTTAATTAGCTTCACAATCTGCACCAACAAAAAAAAGCATTACAGTTATGAGCACTCATAATATGCAGAGATTGTGTTAAAGGTATATTTCTACTGTGAAATTCAGTTCTCTGACCTGTGCCTTCTGCAGCGGTGCCATTCGACAGCACAGCACAGCGCTGCAGTTACGACAGATTTCTAAAAAGATCTCTTTGTAGTTTCCCGGCCCGGCGCCGTCCTGGTTGGGCTTCAGTACTGCTGACAGAGTGGCCCCATCAATGATCAGACCAAAATCAAGACAGTCCACGGACAAGCTGAAAAGCAAAGTTAAAAGACTAATGAGGAAGTGGCTTTTTCATAATCAATGTAGAATCAGTCTGTAGCTTTGGGATATGAATCAGCTGAGTGGATGGGTATGTACATGTGTATGTACTGGTTATTGTATATTTGTTTGAACAAATTTAAGGGAGGCTGGTCTATCACTGCAAACAGTTGTCAAATTATCTCCAGGACAGTTGTAGATCAGGCAGGGCTAACATACTGCAGGGATGCATGATATTGGATTTTTGCCAATATTCGATATGCTGATGTTTCCAAAGGTATTATCGCCAGTATAGATAGTTTTTTAAAATATTTGTTAAGAACAAAATGCCTCCATTCTTCTAAAACCAACCTGCTTCACAGCCCAAAAACATTCACATCTGTCAATACTGATCATCTTCTTTTTCACCAATTAACTGCTGATGCTGATATTGCTCTGATAATATTGTGCATCCCTATTATTGAGTTTTTAAGATATACCAGTATGTCTTTAAACAAGATATAAGGTAAGAGGATGTTGATTACAGTAATATGGGTTATCTTAATGCAGAGCAAAAAAAGATGCCAGACATGAAGTTGAGTAAAAAGATTTTGTACAGTCAGAACCATTACCAGTAATGTGCTCCAAAGATAACTTTACTTTTTATCCAAAGATACTCTTGTTGAAATGTTTAGGTTAATTGGGGAATAGTTATTTTTGATTTATAACACAAGTAAACTCAAATAATATTGATATTTGTTTTATACTATAACAAGAAACAGAGGTTCTAAACACCCAGTGTGGGAGAAAACACTATTTTCCATCATTAGAAACTGCAGAAAATTCCTACACACTGTATATATTGAATAAATACATGTCAGCCAGGTCAGTATCTCATATCTTTATTTTTATATGGTCTTATTTTTTAGTGCTACTGCTCAGTTTCCACATTGGTGGGTGGGTTTTTATACATTTTCAACCAATTTAAAGAACAAAAAAAGACAATTTCTAATTTGATTTAATTTAATTCTAATTTAAAACGTGTTATTTAATCGAGTGTCAACATAAATGATGAATCAATATGAGTATGTAGATATCCATAATGTGTAAAATGCTGTATATATTTTGTATTTGTCCAACATTTTGAAAACAAAAAACATTAAATTCCTAAATTTGGTGCCTTTGGTTTTTATTTGCAATGCTGCAGTATTTATCAGGATTAACTTTGATTTGATCTTTTGCAGAATTAAGTCTGGTTCACAACTCTGGTACTGTGACATGTTTTTCCCTCCTCTAAAGGAAAAATTTAAAAATTAAAATTTCTGTATATATTTTGTAACTTGCCATGCAGCAGTGAAAATATTCAGATATGATTTCCAATCCAATTTTTCAAGCCCTGAGATCAGACAAATTCACAGCAGCAACTTAAAAAAACTGGCAAAATGGTTTCAAGTCATTAAAATAGAATAAAATCATGAAGATTGTGGTTTTGTCTTTAACTTTATTTAATATCTTTGTTTTGTACTGTTTATATGAGAGTTGGCATGTAAAATGTCAAATAAAACTCTTAGACCTTTAAAATTTTCATTTTCTGGTCATTTCTGGATCTAAAAATCTATCGGGTGTTCATGCCTGTAACACAAATGCATTAATTCATACCCTGATACGGAGCGTTGTCTGAGCACCGTCCTGTTCAGTTCAAACAGAACGTCGTGCAGACTCTGCTCCTCTGTGCGTTTCTTGGTCAGCTCCAGGATCTGGGTGCTACGCCGGAACAGCTTGCTGGCGTAGCAGGTGGCGGCCGCCGTCTCCATCTTGTCCCCCGTCAAGACCCAAACTTTCATCCCCGCCTTGTGCAGAGACTCGATGGTGTCCGCAGCTTTCTCCTGGAGCCTGTGTGTCGATAAGTCAATAAGTGTTTCAGCCTCCAGTGGCTCCAGCAAAAGCATCCGTCAAAACTTCAATCAGTCAATTACCAACGGGTGATAAGTTATCAATGCATGACCACCCCGGCTCCTGCCCATCACCCGTTTATCTACAGGAGAGTCAAACTGTCAGGAGGTGGATCGATCAGTGAAGGAAAACTACCTTTGACGATCGATACTGAGGTCCACCTTGGTGGAGCACGGCAACACTGAATATATTAAAGGTATAATACATGGAATTTTGGAGCTGAAAGATCTTCATTAACTTAAAAAAAATATATACATATATCACGTTAATTATCAAGACACAACCGAGACATTGCTACCATGGCAACAGTGGATATTATGTCAGACTGCCACACGAAGAACCAGGGGCTGCTGCTAACAGCTGTTGTTCTGCTTCCAATTAAGTTGGGACATTGCGTGACCAAAAAAATAAAACAAAGTGCAACAACCCTTTTTGACCTATTTTCAATTGAATACACTTCGAAGACAAGGTATTTAATGTTTAAACTGACAAACTTAATTCTTTTATTTTTCAGATATTCACTCATTTTAAATTTGATGCATACAAAACGTTCCAAAAAAGTTGGGACAAGGGCATGTCTACCACTGGGTTTCATCACCTTTCTTTAAAAGATCCAACGTCCCTCAAAATCAATTTTCATTGTTTTTTATGTTGAAGGGACTTGGAGAGCAGAAGAACATGACACCTTAAAACCCTTAAAACTATCCGTTTTTAATTTTTGCGGTTTATTATGTAATAGCTATACAGCCTCCACCAACGTGTGCGTTTTCTGCTTGTTACAGGAGGACACCATGACAGTTATGAAAGTCCACAGTAAATCAACACAGAGCTCATTATCATAGCTTCTCTTTAGTCACAATAAATCCTTGCTCAATAGATACCCAAGACATGATATAAACAGTCAAGCAAACCAGGACATGCGACCTTTCACCACACTCATTAAGCATTTGAAAACTGAGGACACTAACTGTTGACTCAGTCTGTTTTTAAGTCTGTTAACAGATTATTTCTCACAATGTCCCCTCTGTGTGCATCTCCCTGCTCTGATGATTATAAGTTATAAACCCCTCATATAAACCACATCTTTCACTGAGTTTTGTTTTGTATTAAATTGAAAACTGTCCTCAAATAAGTTGCCCATGTTTGCCTGTTGAAATGCTATTATCCTTAAGCAAAGAAATTTCGTCTCTTTATCTTTTCTTTATCTCTTTATCGAATTTTGCTTTCCCCGTTGTCAATACTGGACTTAACCGTGAATATTTAGCAAGATGTTGTTTAACCTATGATTAGTTTTAGGGCCTGTTTACACGACAACATTGTCACCAGAAACGGAAAGGTTTTTCCTTTGCGTTTTCAAAGGCGCTCCGCGTTCACACAGAGATGGCGTGATAACGATGCATGTTCACAAGGATCCGCGGAACAACTGAAAACACGGTGACGTGCACGCCAGGCCAGTAGTTGGCGACGTAGGTTTGTAGTGTACTTGGCGAATATAACAAATGTGTCTCCGCTGGTCAGAGTATTGATGCAGCAAATCCACATTTTATTGGAGGAGCGATAACAAACCTAGCACAGTTAGCAGCACATATTGCTCGATAGCTGTTGTTGTTGTTCCCAGGTGCGTGCACAACCTCTATCTGAAAGAGTACTGCACATGCGCCGTGCGTCACCGATTTCCCTGACAATGGGGATCCCTGTTTACACGTAGACAAAACCAAAAATGTTTTCAAAACATTTTACTCTAGACCCTGGTTTCAAAAGTTTGTGGATTCAGGCACTCCTGGCACAGTTCTCTTATAAAGAGAGGGTCCAAGCGCAACGAAAACTCTCAATTTTTTGCCCGTTTTTGTTGTCATGTAAACAAGCCCCAAGTCACCACATAAACACACGGCCATTTGTATCCTGGGATTTGCTACATTTGTTTTATGAATCACACTTGGGAGCTGGTGTAAGATGATTTCTGCACCAAAAACAAGTTCCTATGCAAGACTGACAAATTAAGGGCCATGGTGTCTTTCTCCTTAGTTCTCTGTTTGTCTGCATAGGAAACATGTGCAGTGGAGGTGGGCAGAGCCGACTCTACACTCAGTCTTTTGTTACTGTTTGACAGAGAGCCCCTCTGGCTGAATTTACAAACTGTGTTTAACAGAGCAGAAAATAAAATGGAGAAAAGCAATGTGTAGCACAACAGTAAAAGTAAAAGTCACCTACTGGAGCTCAGACTGAATCTTTCCTGCCCTCATGAGTCATTACAAGACTTTAAAAGAGACTTCATGACTCATTAATCTTCCCTCCTGCTCCCCTGCTGCTCTGTTTTTAAATCACTCCCTTTCTCTCTCTCTCTCTGTCCCATTCTCTCTGTGACACCTACCTGTCCTCCACTGCTGTTGCACCCAAAAGCACAAAGTCCCTCTCAATGATGTCATAGGCCTGCGCCAGCCTCTGCTCCCTGTCCTGCAGGGCCAGCTTGGCTTCGTTCAGGTGATGACAAACCTCCTCGTATTCGGACTCTGACAGCCGCCGATATGCGACACACAGGGTCCGCAGCCCTTCCTGTGATACAAAGAAGAAGAAAGAGGGAGATGGAGTGTCTGAATCAGCAGCTTTCTCACATTATAAAAGCTTTAAGTACAAAACAGGTTCTGAAAAGGAAAAACTTGTCAGCTTTAAGGGTTATTTACGGTTTCAGGCATCATAAGAGCAACATAATAAGCTGTAAAAAGAAATCTGTCATAAAGTCACATCATAAAGTTTTTATAGGGATTGGGGGTGAAACAGATACACATCCAGCAGATACACATCAGCATTATTTCGTCATGTTTCTGGCCTCCTGACAAATGTGTTCCTCACCGTTCTCTGTAACTACTGAATATTCTCCTGAGCTCTTCAACAAGTTCTTATTTTTCTGTTTATCATTGGGTGCTGAGCAAAACCAGGAAGGATTTAGCTCATAAAAAAGCTGCTGAAAGATACTGAAACATTACAGTGCAGGAAGCAGACATACACTGCAGTTAGGCTGTAACTGTAAGATTATTATGGTGAGCTGTAAATATGTATTGAAAGACTAGAATAATCAACAATTATGTTTATTTTCTCAAACCTGATTAGGGCTACGAAGGGGTGGAAAATTGCTGATAAACGTTCAGAAACCATTCATCAACTTTCCATGGGAATTAAGCTGGGGAATCGGAATTTAGGGGAATTAACTAGAAATTTAAACTAATCATACCAAGCATAAATAAAAAAGATTTTGTTCTGTCATAGGCAGACATCCACGTAAAATAATACAATTAAGAAGCATTTATTCGCTATGTCGTTCATTCCTGTTTATTCCCATACATTTCCTCAAATACCCATTAATTCCCATGGAAAGTGTCCAACTTTGGAAAGTTCCAGAAGGAGACAGCCTCAAAGTGCTTATTTAGTGAAATACAACATTTAAAATTGTTATCAATTCAGCAGTGCATGTACAAAATGGTTGTTTTGACAGCATTTGCACCTTTAGGGGTTCAAGTTTGGCACTTTTATAGTTTTATTGGTCATGATTTTCTGTTCAGTTCTGACAACTTTGGTCACTGGGCTGCTTCTCTTTTTAATTTCACTGCCTTTGACACAGTGAAGCTGAAATTACTAAAATATCTAATGTTTTTTTCCATGTATATTCTTTTAATATTACTCGGTCTATTACCTTTCCAATGACCTGTATGAACTGTGAAAGAGTAAAGACGTGCACTTACCACAGCATTCTGCTCTACCCGTGCTTTCACCTGCTCCACCTTTCCCGACACCACCCGAGGAAAAATGGACGAGTCTGCCCCCTTACAGAACAGCAAGTATTCTCCTAGAAGAAATACACACACCAACAAAACAGTTTAACTCATAACTATTAATCATGAGTGCTCCGAATATCATTCATATCTAGCTGTGCTTCAGTTAACGTCTCACCTGAGCTTGACCTGACGATGACGCTCATTCTTCTCCTGACAGAGTCGAAGTTCAGGACGTGGAGCAGCTCGAACCTAAAACAGAGACAATGATGACATAAATAGTTGATTCTTTGTCAAATTACTGTTTGTAGCTCAGAACCCTTTTCAGTGTTTTATCCTTAAGTCTTGCAAAACAATAGTAAGTAGGATTAAAATAAAAGAACCTCACATCAGAACAAATTCACTGCTGTAACTTTGATTGTTCAGATTCTTTTGGAGACCCTTCACAAATAAAAACAAAGAAGTACTCTAGGCTTTTATTGGACTTTTCAAGGGTTGTGGTTTAATAGTAAGAATCCTTGAAAACGTATCCACATCATAATGTTATAATAGTGTTTTATGTTGTTTTTCAACACTGAATACTTAAATTCTGAACGACAGCTCTTACAATAAGTGCTCCTTGAAGGTTTTCTACATTCACATCTAACTGAAGGGTTTCTTTTCTGATGCAGATTGCAGCTGTTGCAGAAAATCCTCCAACTCCTTCACCTTTGTGCCCTTTTCAATCAATTTACTTCAGTTAAAGTTTATTTCTGCATTCATTTCATGCTTGACAGGTGTTTTATAAAATCTAGTTTAGATTTAAAAAACAATTCAAATCACCGTGATAAAAAGACAGACTGACTTCCACGGAGGCCACACTTTTTTTCACATCTATTAAAACAGAGGTTAACCAAGTTGTCAGATCTACTTGTCATACTGTTTTAGTGGTGCCCTCTTATGTACAAGCATGAAGCGGTGCTGGATTCTCATTGTCTGTACCTTACGTGTCAGATTTCTGTTCAAAAAGTATTAACAATGTAAGGCTGTGTGTCGTCTTTTGGGAGAGTGGAGTGGCTGACAGAGGACACTTGGCCTTAGTAAAAGGGAGTTTTTTTCAGATTTCATTAAAGAAGGGTAGTTAAAAAATGGATAGAAATTAAACAAGTAAATTTAAAAAGAGAACTGGCATGATCATATTTTGGTCATATAGGAAATAAGGGCCTTCTTGAAAACCTGACATTTCAACAAAATAAATGAAAAAATATGTCAACTGGCGAACAAAGTGAAGTTACATGCCATTTGATTAAAACAGATTTTCAATTAGGCAGTTACAGATAAAAGCAAGTTTACTTGTTTATTTAAAGGCCTAGAAGTCTCTCTAAACAAAGCCTGATATGTCACTCTGAATGAAAAATCCTTTTGTCAGGGATGTGGATATAAAACAAGAAAAACAGTATTTTTCCTACACTGAGAAAGGCTCTGAGAGCACAAACCTCCACCAAGGCATCTCAAATATTGTCGAGTAAGTTATTGTCAAAAATGTGGGAAATTGCTGGAAAATTGCTTGATCCTTATCCAGATTTGTTTCACCACCAAAAATCTGGTCTTTTGGTTCTTGGCCCATTTCTGACCTATTGCGAAAAATTTAATCAAATTCTGTTCTGAACTTTTTGATTTATCTTGTTCGCAAACTCACAAACGCCAGCAAAAACACAACCTCCTCTGCTGAGCTAATAAATGATGGATGGAATCTATTCAGAATATAGACCTCAAGTTATTAACTACCAAGAGTTATGTTTACACAGTGGGCAGAATGAACTTCTACCAGCTACAAATTTTTAACATCTGCAAGCAAAGGTCAGTTCGTTTTTAAGCCATTATCTGTTGATGGCAACATCAGGCCAATAATATCAAGCATCCCTAACATCCAGACTAAGTGTTAGATTAAAAGATCATCTAAATAATTTTAAACATTTTCACATAAATAATTAAACAAAAAAAACCTCAGGAATTTGGCAAAACTGTACACTTTGACCACACAAAGGTCAAATATAGTGACATAACCATCATTATGGTCATATGGAGTAATTAGGAAGTTTTCCACCAAAAGGGTACAATGGTTCAATTTGATATTTTTTTGATGCCACTTGCCCTAAACAATAAAATATCCATTATTTTCTATTTTGACAGTACTGGCAGGAATTACTTTGTTTGCAGTGGTGCTCCTGGCCTCTCTTTCTGCTGCATTACAGTCTGTCCCAAACTACCTTTTATTCAGGTAATGGCAAATATTTTTAATCCAGTACCTTTAACATCTTGTTCAAAAGCAGATATTTATTTCACAACAAGATGGAGACCTGTAATGAATTTACTAACACAATACAGAGTGATGTTTGATTTGGGCACAGACCAAGATCATGCACCATTATTTCCTGGGGTTGACTTTACACCTGTATTTCGACACGTGATATCTTTGAGTGAATTATTTCTTCATGGTTAATACTTTTATTTAAGACTTTCACTTTCTCTCCATCTTTATGAACACCTATTCATGCACTTTTTTGCCCATGTATGTTGTGTATATGTATATTCTTTGGAGTGGACATTTTGGTTTGTGTCTTGCTTTTGTAATCTGTTTCTGCTGGCTTAATGACCAAATGTACAGCTGGAAAAAGAAAACAGAAATATATTTTTCATAATGTATTGTTGCTGATAAAAAAAATGAACAAAAAGCTAAGTTCTAAAAAAAAAAGAAGATATGTACACTTGTGTCTGCTGCAGACAGAGCACTAAGGACAGAGACAGAAATGTCTCCTGGCCCTACCTCCTTTGGGGTGGACAGTAAAAAGACATTTATTTTGTGTTTCATTACTCTTAACCCTTTAACGCCTTTTGTATCATATTTGATACATACTTTTATGATACCTATCTAATCAATATGATCAACATATTAATAAAAAAAACATCCGAATACAATCAGATAAATGATAAAAATGTCCTCAAGTGGATTATCAGTTGCCAAAAACACCTAATGTATCAAATGAGATACAAAAAATACATATGTTAAATTTTATGGAAATTTGGATTTTTTTTAGGATTTCAGTAGAAAATGAAATAAACATTTCAGCTCCAAAAAAATTATAACTTTCTGGCTATAATTTGTGTTTTCAGGCAATAAAGGGTTAACAGTGTGTTTCAGAGTTTGGTGCATGTTTAGTGACTCTTCCCAACAAAGACTGAAAACAAAATACCTGTCCAAAGGGGCTCTTTTTGTTGTTTTTGTCCATATCCAATAATAATCTTTACAAAAGTCAAAATCATGGTATCAGGCAAGTACAGATATACACACGTGTGACCAATTTAAGACTGATGTTTAAATAAATTTGAAGACAAGCCCAGCAGCTGAAGTACAGGGGCAAGTAATTGAGTTTTCATGTTCAATGTTAGAAAGTGTGTGTGAAAACCTTTTCCAACCTTCAGCCCTCACATTCCCTCAAACCTGCAGGATAACCCCCCCCCGTCTCCAGCTCCCCTGCCTCTCTAAAATAGCTCACTATTGACAGGTCACTGTGGAGAGTGATGGAGAGAGAGGCTGGTTACGCTCACACTTCCCACGGATCAAACATCAAACCCTCTCCACGCAGTCGCTCCCTAATGGATTCTCACTGCCTTTCATTCTCGCAGATCAGTTGGAGCATTTGGTTCGATCGAACAGTTTCTAAAAACAAACCCTCTGCCCACTCTTTTGTGGTTGCTGTAGCTTTTCTTGCGGACAGAAAATGAAACACTATCTGAGAGCAGTTTCTCTTCAGGCGGCTGATGTATGACCACAACTCCATCAGCTGAATTACTGGGGTTTTCTCCCCGTGTGGTCGCGGCAGACCAACCTTTCAATCTCATCGTCTTTGTTTAGGATCTCCATGTAGTTGTCTCTCAGTCTCAGATAGGTGTACCCCAGCCTGAAACAAGAAAACAGAAGAGAAGGATCAAATTGATGTAAGTTTAACAGAGATGATCTATAAACAGATTTGATGCATCACTCTCTTACATCACATTTGGAAAGGTTAAAGGTACTCTGACGCAAGTAGAGGAACTTGAGCAGAGGGTGCAGATACTCTTACTACAGTACTCCACACGTGTAAAAGCAGGCGGTCGAAGCAGCATCATGTGCTTTCTCCTTTTGGAGTTCGACTCTCACATAAAAGCAAGCTCAACAAAATCACACACATAGCCTCAAAATAACACACACCCCTGCACCCAACATCTCAGAACTCAACGAAAGAGTTATAGCCCGCCTCAGTAGAACAACAGCCATGGACCCTGAGCACCCCCTCAACACCCACTTCAGACTTCTGCTCTCTGGTCATAGGTACAAGACACTGAGATGGATACCAGCAAGCTTTAAGAGTTATTGCTATGAAATTACACTGTAGCCATTTTGACCTGACATCTTTGCACTGTGAGAAACAGTATTCAAAGTAGACTGGTTCAATGCATCAGTGCAATTTTTCCCAAAGTGGTATGGCATCCTGGTATTTTTAGCATACTGAGAATTTTGCACATGATCACATACTACAAACTACATGTTGGTAAAATCAGTTCATACTGATAGTGTAGGATGTGGTTTTGAAAATGGGCATATCTGCCTTTCTGAGTCTAACAGTGTTCCTGCACCATTTAACAATCAACTGGAAGACTTTTTAAAAACTTAATCAACTGGTGCAGTTATGAGCATGTATTGCAAAGCTATCAAAAATTAAAGGCAGATAAAAATACTAGGGCTGTAACGTGTTAGTCGACTGGTCGACTCATTGGTCGATAAGTGCTGGGGCGATCAGAACTCTGATTGGTCGACCAATCGTATTTTTTTTTCCTCTTCAATTTATTTTTTCCCGCGGCAATTTACAGTCATCAGTAGGAACTTACCAAGTGCTAATGGGGGTGTTTTCAGACCACCCCGGTTTCACAGGTAACTTGCCTGTCTCAGAACACCCCCTTGTTTTCACCCCTTTGGATTCCCCACCATCTGGAGACCTGACTGGAGACAGGAGGTATGAAGAGCGTCTACCTGAGCCTATTCAACGTCCCGTGGTTTGCTGAGTATTTATTTTTATTTTGAGCATCCTCCTCTACCCCCCGCCGAGCCGCGCTCTCCGCCGAGCTGCGCCGAGCCGAACCATCCCCGCGCAGGAGGGTTTCCCGTCAGAGTCGGACCCCCCCCCGATTAGTCGACAATTTCAGTGTTTCAGTCGACCAACAAATTCTTTGGTTTATTACAGCCCTAAAAAATACTCTATAGCTTCAAGTATGTAACGGGGCTTTCACATATTTTGGAACTGTCCAGCAATACAGCCGTATTGGCAGTAAATAACTCAGGTCCTACAAACATTTTTGGTACTGATATTGATTGCTCCTTTTTAACAATGTATTTGGGAAACAATCTATCTTGCTTTTCAGCACAAGAAAAATATTTAATAAAAATATTACTGGCTGCCAGCAAAAAAGCAGTAACTTGAAAATGGCTTCATCTCACTCCTCCAACAAAGATGGACTGCATAGAAATTGTATCGGACATATAAAGTATGGAGAGATTGACTTTCTCATTGGATCTTAGTACAGAAACGTTTTTGAAATACTGGGAGAAATGGGTTGTGTTTGTATCCTCAAAAGACGTTAACTGAAGTTTTACTCTATAAACTGGCATGCTGCATTAGTATGAATGTACTGAACGCATGCATGACCTCTTTTTAAATAATCAGTTATCATGTTTTGTCGTGTTTTCTTGTATATTGTTCTTTATGTGCATGTATAAAATTGTTTATATTTCTTCATAAAAATAAACTAAAAAAAAGGATGTCATTGAGCTGTTGCCATTTTTGCAGTTTTTGCAAAGCAAGAACTCTTTTCAAGCCTTTACCTTTCAAAAAACTTAATTTTAAGATTTTTTTAAGGATCTGCAGGATCCCTCTATTAATGATCATATCAATGATCAATTCATGTGATAGAAAGAGTGCATAACTATTGTACCCAAATAAAAGTTTAGTTACTCTGATTAAAAAGAATACTCTGCATTCTAAAGAATTGAATTTTAAGATTCAGTAAAAGACTTCTTTAGACTTCTAAAGGATTTGCAGGGATCCTGCACAAAAATCAAAGATGGTGTTTTAAAAATTTAAATAGTCCATTTAATCCATCGCCTCGGCAGATTAGCTTTCAATTATTTTATTACCAGGAATGTGTTCATTGCATTGACTGTGAATTGTATTGCTGGGTGATGTTTCATGTCATTGCAGGGCCACCTGTTTGAGTCTAGTTGCACAGCGTAGTTTACAGACTACCGTTTGGAAGGACGCCTTCACAACATGCTGCCTGGCCAACATTATAGTTGGCATTGGAACAAAACATTTGCAGAGCGCACACCAAGTTTTTGTTGTGTGTGACTTCAAACTGTGATCAGCTACAATAGACTCACATCCAAATATCACATACAGAAATTGTTTAATTCAATTATTATAACGACTTCAGTAAATAGTCATAAAAGAACAAACTCTGAGACAAAAGCTGAAAGTCGCTGCATCTTGCATTTTAAAACCTGATATTTCGTAGCTTAAAGCCAGCATTACTTAAAAGATAAACACTCTTCTGTTTGAGTCTTAAGCCTTGTTCAGACCAAAGATCAAACAAGACCGAGGCTTGCAACGGATTTTTCTCAAGCCTACAGCCCAGTTCAGACCAAAGATTCATGACAAGACGAGTTTTATCGACTGTTTGCAGCGACTCACACTGCAGTGTTAGCTTGACCTTATGTGGAAAGGAACTTGGCAGGTCGGGTTGTTATGAGAACTATTATATAAATATCTCAAATTACAGTTCCAGGACAGAAGACTGGTTAATGTCCATGGAAAAGGTGGGTTAAACTGGAGAAGCACTGATGTCACTGAAGCATTATAAAGCCACATCAGATCATCAGATCATCAGATGGCAGGGGTCTGTCTATTGAGATTTTTTCTGAAGTTGTACTCTCTCTGAATAAATTCCACATTCCTGCAGATTGGTTGTCTTTGTGTCTTCATTTTTTGCATGGTTTTGCAATTTGCAAAACTCTAACAGTTGTCTCCATAGAAACAACCCTATGCTTCCCTTTCACTTCCACACCACAGGCTCATCTCGCTGTTGTATACTCTCAGCTTGTGACATGAATACGGACACTGATCATGATACTCAGTACAGCTGCAGTTCTACTCCTGTCAGAAAAGCAAAAACATAAAAAGGGGGAGGATCAAGACTTTGGAGCCTTAACGTGTGCTTGAATTGGATACCCCAGGGGTTACTTTTGAGGCTGGAGATCTCACATATTTTGGCAATATCTTGCAGTTATTCTGGGAGCAGTTTGTGATTTAGCCCTTTAACTCACACATCACCATCTAGGTAGACCAAATTGAGTAACTGTATCTTATTCATAAATGCATCAAACTTCTTAAACCTGATTAGTCCATCTATATTTTGTGGGGGTTAAACATAATGCTAGAAAAAAGCACTATGTCTTATTAATGTCTTGTTAAAGATGGGAATTTCTCAGATAGGTAAACCTAGTATTACAATAATAACCGGTCATTACATATATGAAATGAAAAAGACATCCAAAAAGTTAAAATTGTTTCTCTGAAAAGGATATTTTACCTGATTTTTGTTCTCTTTTCACTTTTACAATGGAATTACTTCTTCAACTATAAACTCCCAGCTCAACCATTTGGCAGAGGTCAATGAATTATAAATATTTAAGGTGTAAAAAAAAATAATTGTTGCATTAGTGCCCCAATTTGTCAAAAAAGACATTTTCATGGCTATTTTTTGTGGAAGTTAAAGGGTTAGGGAAAGTGTAGCACCTTTTAGGAAAAACACTACAGACAGGATTGTATCTAAAACATGCTGATAATGCTGCACTTCTTAGAGACGTGAGCTGTAACTATTGATAAACACATACTGTAGACTACTTACAGTGTATTCCATTAAACACACTTGCTCTCTAGGCTGATTGGTTGTTAAAACACACTTGCTCTAAAACTGGCTGCTGCTGATTTGACAAACTGAATTACAGGCAACACCATCAGCCAGCTTGACCCAAGCTGCAACTGTCTCCTGAAATGTTCTCAAACAGTCTCAATTGTGTTGTGAATCTTTGGCTTGAGCTGATTGTGACGATAATTTCCAAATCAATATCTTTTTGTCAATCAGTTTTCAATACAACTTTTCATTTCTGTCTTGTGACTGCATAAAACTTGTAGCTAATGATACAATGATAGAGGGTTTCTTGCAATGGCTGCAATTAAGAAAAAAAACCTTGACTTAAGAGCCTTCTGTGTATTGTACCAAGTTTTTTTTTTATTTGAATGTTTTTGGTTTAAGTAACTTTTGAAGGATGTTGTCTCAGCTGCAGCTGTCCCCTGTATACAGTTTCAATAAAATTTTGTTTTGTACCAAATCTTGGGTCTAAACAAAGTTTGAGTCTTGCCTTTTCATTCCCTCCACCAAAGCCACCTCATCCGGCGAGGAGGAGATGTAGAAAGAGGTGGGCCGGCCCTGATGGATGCCCCTCTTGATACCATCCACCGTCTCCTCCTCCTTCACCTGCACCGTGTGACAAAGACACAGCGCTCGGAAAAACAGATCCTCGTGTTCCTGCAGACAAAAAGCAAAACCTTTGTAATCCACTGAACATGTTAAAAAAGATAAGAGTTGCAACTGCATTTCTGAAATATAAGGAAATGGAAGGCAGTAATCCTCTGATTTTAGGGACAGTTTAAGAAATGTTTCTTTATTTGGTGTTATAATCCTTAACTTTCTGGAGTTATTTAGCAATCAAACAACAAATCTATTAAATATTCTGCAAAGTAGTGTCCTAGTTCAAGTTTTAGCATGATTGTTTTTTCTTTGGTTGGTTGACAACCAATACTGTGGTGATTGGTCAGTTCAGTGCAGCTTGGCACCATGCTGTCACCAACTCTGAATTCATTCAAACTTCTACACTCTGCAATGGGCTTGGCATCTTAAGCCAATGGGCTAAAACTAACGACAAAAATATGGTAGAGCATCAAACTGATAGGTTTATGGGGGGGCCGGGGAAATACGAGGTTTTAGGCGCCTGTTGGCACCGCAAAGACAAGGAGAGGGAGAGGTCTTAATGCTGCAAATGTCAAACACATTAAAGAGCTTACACTGCATCACTGAGCGTGACATGTGCAAGTGGCAACACTGCGATGCTGCGCAATGCGGCGTGAAGTTTTTGCCTCAAAGTCCCACCTCTTTTTTCCCTATTGTTGCCTGGGTAGACGCGATGGAGGAGCAAATAGAGTGGGACTTTTTAAGAGACGCTAGAGTGATTCTCTTGGTTTTGATTTTTTTTGTTCAATTTTCTCACCCAGGATAGCTTGTTAATCTGTTTAACATACTGGAGATGGAGGAGAATTAATCTTGATGAACTTTATTCAACCAGAAAAACCTCATTGAGATTAAAAATCTCATTTGCAAGAGTGTCCTGGCCGAGACAGGCAGCAACACATTTACAAAGTTACAGACATCAACCAATCAAGTCAGAGTCACAGAGCAGAAAATCATCAGTCAAAGCACCTACAGCCTGCTTCATCTTCCTCTAATGCCTTTAACCTGCACTTTAAAAGGTTTGAAGAGACAAGCTCTCCAAGACCCAGTTTTTTTTGTAGCAGATTCCAGTCCGCAGGAGCAGCAGATCTTAAACTTCTTTTACCCATTTCATCTTACAACGAATAAACATTTTCCATTTTCTTTCAGCACTAAGGGAAAAACCTAATTTGGCTCAGAGAAACTGTTTTGCTGATTAGCCTTTCAGTCCACTCCTCATTAATGCAGAGCACCATACATCCATATTTTCACTCCTACAATCAAAGAACATGATGAACTCTCTACAAGGGGAAACACAGAGTGGAGCTACAGACGATTGATGCTGTGCGATGCGATGCGACATCCAACGCTTGCGTTCGTTACAACACAGTGTCAGAAAACTAAAAAAAGAATGACATAACCTCTTTAAACACTCTTTTTACAAAGTATTAGGCCTAGTGAGTAATTAAGAGTTAATAATAAAAGAAAAAAATCATCTCATATTTCTCCATTAAAAACTCGCTGTGCAGCTTCTCTTTTATTAAATTATAACAGTTGATCTTTGACATTTAAATAAATGCTGGACTCAAGACTCTTTTGTACCAGTACCAGACAACCTATCCCCTCCTGTCAGACTCAACAAACACTTAAGTGCCACAGAGAGAAAGTCAAAGTTTTCATTAACTTTAAATATGTTGTATCCCCACTGTGTCTCTCAGCAATGGGAATGAGCAATACAGACATTTGTTCGTATCAAAATGTCAGAGGTAATTACTTTAACAAGCCACCTGCCTGAAAATTTGACATGTTAATCTGCTTCTCTGTTCCAGAAGTTTCTTTTTTCTTGGCTCTGTTTCTATTTGAGGCAGAGTTTGTACAGCCAAGAGTCTATTCAGACCGGATTTAGCAGCCTGTTTACTTTGTCAAACACACACACACTTACTCTCCGGTATCCTCCAGGTGAAGAATCAATCATGTCTATACTGGAGGCAGCGCTCAGGATTTGGCCGTTGCAGATGGCATGTGGGATGTAAACGTTCCCATCGACACAGCACTCAATAAACTCCATGTTGTTCTCCGTCAGAGTGCCCGTCTTATCAGTGAACACATACTCCACCTGGGAGGGAAGAGGGAAGCTAACGGCATGTCTGCAAATAGTTTAAAAGCAGTGTGTGTGTGTGTGTGTGTGTGTGTGTGTGTGTGTGTGGGTGTGTATGTGTGTGTGTGATGATGTACCTGTCCCAGCTCTTCATTCAGGTCAGAGGTGTTAACCTGAGCACCCTCGCCCAGCTCCTCGTCGAACATTTCCTCGTCCCATGTGATGAAATACGAGCCAAGAAATTTCTGCATCTCCACCGTCACGTACATGGACACCGGGATGATGTAATTAAACAAAACCATGAAAGCTAGAAAGTCTGTGAATGCCCGGATCACCTGGAGATGAGAAAAAAAAGAAACTTGTTATGATCACAAACACAATTAAACCCCCCTTTAATTGTACATCATAAACATATTATAAACATTTTTATAAAGTGTAATCATGCACCATACTGGGTTTATAATGCTATTTAATTGGGCACATATGATGATTTATAATATTTTAAAATTAATAGTATAATAGTAATCATAGCTCATTTTGATACCAGTGTTTAAACTGAGTCATAAACCTCATCCTATTGTGTTATTTTGTGTTATTATTAGCTATATGAAATTATAAATATTCATGTTTTATAACATAAAATCTGACAAACCGAAAGGCGTTTTGTAATTGCATGTAAGTGTGGGTTTTAAAACGAGAGCTTTGCTGGTCGGGGTGCTGGTTTAGTGGAGTGGTAAGCAACCAGGCACGACCCATATACATGCTTCTGCTGGCCCGGGTTAGAATCCAGCAGAGTGTCATCCCCTACTCTCTCTCGGCCCCTTCACAAGCCTATCCACTGTCCCTCTCTCCTATCAATAAAGGCACAAAATGCGCAAAAAATAATCTTTAGAAAAAAAAGAGCTTTGCTGGTCGCTGACCAGAGATTTTCATTCATGAAATAGATTATTAACAAATTAAAACAGCTAATTCATCAATAAGCAAAGACAATCTAACATTCACCCACAGATTTCAAGGTTTCAAACTCAAATGTTTCAAATGTCTTTCAAGAAAAAGGGAATCAAAGAGCTGAGGTATAATACCTAATTTTCTATCTTGGTGTACAGATTGTGATTTTAAGATAAAAGGTTATTGGACTGACCACATGTCGCTGCCGCTCGTTCTCGGTCCTGTGGTTGTACCACGGCTCGTCTCGGTCAGGAGACCACTGCCAGGCGTATTTCAGAACCGTGTTGATCACTGCTTTACTGATCAGGATGCACAAATACACTATGAGGAAGGCATTCATCGACCTGCAGAGAGACAGAGGAAGGTTTGGGAAACAGAAAATGTGACAGAGATACTAAAATCACAGTGAAAGAAATGCAAAAGTCTTCTTACTTTTCTACAGCTGAACGCTTCTGAGATTTAGACTGGTAGTTGAGTGCCATTTTGGTCTCCATACCAGTGTAGACTGCAACAGCTGTGAGGAGAGAAAACACAGTCATCAGGACAATAATCACATCACTCCGTCCTCTGTTGTCAACTGTATCATATTTGATACATACTTTTATGATACCTCTAATCAATATGATCAACAAATTACTAAAAACACATCTGAATACAATCAGATAAACTAAAAATGTCCTCAAGTGGATTATCAGTTGCCAAAAACACCTAATGTATCAAATGAGATACAAGAAATATATATGTTAAATTTTATGGAAATTTGGATTTTTTTAGGATTTCAGTAGAAGGTGAAATAAACATTTCAGCTCCAAAAAAAATTCTAGCTATAATTTGTGTTTTCAGGCTTTAAAGGGTTAAAACATTAATCAGAAAGTAATGTAAAACAAATTAGCTTTTAACTACCATAAATATGTTGCGTGTTCTTCAGTGTCGCTCCTCTAAGGAGCAAGTTTTCAGCCCCAAGTGGTCTGCAGGAATAAAACTGAGAATTATTTTAGGAAAAGCATTGAAGATATTTGAGTGATTGAAAATAAAATGTCCTTGGAATAAGAACAATGAAAAAGTACCTCTCTAAAATTGAAGGCTCACTCACCTTGCCACAGGCTCTTCTTTGTCCTTGTAAATATTGATTCGCCCCACGAATCTGGAAAAAAAAAAAAAAAAAATCAGAGCAAAATAAAAACAAGGAAGCAACAAGTAGTGCCGACTTCCTATGAGGTTGTAGTAGATAAATTGTGTACAAAGATTTATCAGCGAGCGTGTGTCACACTTACTTGTAGAGGTCAGGCTGCGGTTGTTCACATTCAATCGTGGCATGTAGCGAGTCCACCTCCTGCTCTGTCCTAAAGGCCATGGTATCAGGTACAGCATAATAGGTCTGACACAGAGAGGTGGCATAAGGGGGAAGAAGAAGAAGACAACAGAGGAAAATGTCAGCCACAGACACTAATGAGAGCAGGGTTCATCCGACTCCTCCACTCGGCCTCCAGCAGCTTCTCTAAATGACAGGTGAGCTGCTGCAGAGGGTCAGAGGAGGACGACATGCTGGGACGGGGAGCACATCAGGGGGTTGCCCAGAGGGCATGTCTAAGGAGGGTGGGTGGAGTACTCTGTGCCACACTGCGGGACACATGTGTGCAAGTGTGTTTGCTCAGCCATGCATACGATCCAATGAGCGACACCAATGAACATCAGAGAGGTGGAGACATGAAGACTGGTGCGTGACAGCAGCACCTGCAGCACCCTGTATTCATATGACTGTATGCATGTATAGATTCACCAATATAAATGGATAAAAGAAGAGCAATTCAACCCCTAAAAAATTAAACCTGAAAGAGTTAAGGCCTGTTGTAATTTAAAGCAGCGTTTTTTTCTGGGAGCTAAAACTTTCCACTTTTTACGAAACGCAAATGAATCTTTCAAAAACATTTCAAATGTGGACAATGAGAAAAATAACGCTGATTTAATACCAAGAAGTTAGAGGAAGAAACAAATACTATATTTTTTCAACTGAGCATTCCATTTTTCGGAAAGCCAACGTAATATCCGCTTACAAGTTTTTCACTTAGAATTTTGATTAAAAAATAATTACTAAAATAACAAGGCATAAATGTCAAATTCAAAGGTATGTATAATAAAACTTACTATTTTTCTTTAATTTATTAATGTGCCCATCAATATATTGTTATGGCTGAGGTATATCTTACAATATTTGTTATTTCTTTTCTTTTTCAGGACTTTTTGGAGAGCGTGGCTTTTGTGCTTTATACAAACAGTGTTGTAAATAGATCTTGAAACTGGGGAGAAATAATTGGGAATGACAGATTTTAACCAGAGATCTTTGCATTTTTGGCACTTTTTATCCATCAAGTTATTACCCTTTTCTGCTTAAAAGCTGATTAAGCTGGGACCTTCTTAAATTCCAAATTATGAACAATAAATCATAAATCAACAGTTAATTTGAAACTGCCTTGCCACAGTATTCCCAGCAAGAACGATTAGCAGATCAATTACACCAAAAAATCTCTACCAGCTGCAGGTTTATTCTGAGACCTACAAGTGAAGAAAGCATCACACAGGCAAGTTTGCTGTTACTACTTTGATTCCAGATGTCTTTCCGTTGTAACAAAAAATACAGTCCCAAAAGTTGAGAATCAGCTCGTGGTTTTTATCTCACTGTTTCAGTGGATGCAGTTTTACAATAAAAATATCAAACATACAGCTGATTAAGTGTCGTGTCCCCCTGTGCACTGCAAAGTAACCAATGCACGGTCAAACTGTATTCTGGCCTGACTTTATTTCCAGTGGTAGTACTGCAGAATCAGAAATCAAGAATCACGAATCGCTGTGAAATTGCACAGTGTAAAACTCGACTAAGAGGTTGCATTTCGTACACTTCTTCCTGTCTGCCTCTGCTGAGATAGTGAACATCTGAAAAGCATGAAGAACGAAGCAGGAGGAATTGAGGACATTTTAAGAATTAAGTTAAATGATATCAATTCCTTAAGAGAGTTATCAATTCTCAACTGGTATTGACTTTCAATTTCCACCCCTAACCCCACTCACTAGAACTGAACGATTTCAGGAAAAGATCTAATAGTGATTTTTCTGGCAGGCATTGCAATTTCAATTCGATTCATGATTTTTTTTCCAAATCAAGCTTCAGTGCAATATTCACTATGTTTACAGTATAGACAACAGTAAGGAAATCAAAGATCAAAAGCATATAACACATTATTCATCATCTAATATTGATGATAAATAATCTGTTTCATTATTTAAGAGATCCTCCAACTTCTACTCCTAAACAGAGGCTTTGTATTGTTGACTTGCTTACCAGCACTTCCGTAAATGCAAATTGCCTGCAAATTTGTAAAACAGTCAGTGTAAAATAGATGACGAAACAGATCCTGGGTCAGTCAGGAGTGCTGCAAAAAAATGGAGCTTTGGCGATCACGATTGCGTTGTCTGAAATTGCGATTTCGAACCGAAACGATAAATCTTTCAGCCCTACCACTCATTTTTTATTTTTTCCACAACACTGACCAAAAATACCATCACAAGTATGAAACTGGGAGAAATTTGTTGTAGCACTGGAAAAGAAATCTCCTGTGACGTAGTTTGCTTACCTTTTAATAGCTTGGGTACAAGGTGTTGATAACTGAGACTTAAGATATTTTGCTGTCTTTTTTGATGGTTTTGGAAGCTTTGATCTTCAGTTTCCCAGAGAGGCACCAACAAACAAGCGGTCAAAGCTGACAGCCTGGGTCCAAGTACCACCTGAGGCTCCTGACACGACCCTGTGTTATTGTCCCTTCTCTCTCTCTTCCGAGTCTTAAGTGTTCTGTGTCTCTCATCAAGTCATTAAAAGCCCCCAAAACCTTCTGATACATAAATAAATAAGTGAGTGAATGCATGATCCTGTTTCTGGACTTAAGTTCAAACATTAAAAATGACAGTTGTGCAATTTTCCTGGCACCTTGTGACTCGACTCCCCGTCAAGGCTGGCGGTGGTGACGTAGCAGGTCCCATCAGAGCGGCTGGATGAGAGCAGTATGAGGTCACAGGGAAAAGTCTCATCCTCCCTCACCATGACAATGTCGCCCACCTGACAGAGGGAGACACACATCATACACAACCCTTTTAATAATAAACGATGCTCACGTAAACGCAGAGACTAACAGACAAAGAGACAGACCTGCGGGTAATCGTCTGCTCATCCTTTACCATTCTTTTTTTTTTTTTTTCCAGAGGATTGAGAAGTTGCATAACGGATTATGCTAGCGGAGCAGCTTAAGCTCTGATAAATCCCATCTCCACGGTGACCATACACATGACACACGCTCTCTGATTTTGCATGATTAATATATTCATCATTATTCCTGCTCCCAATTCACACTTTAATCCTCGGTGTTTGATCTGCGGCTGTGGGAAGCCTTGGTACGAAGAACGCTGGGAGACAGACGGAGAAGGAACAGAGAGGGAGCGACACAAGAGACTCAGAGAGAGACTGTGACATAAAAATGAAGTGAAAGGTTTTCTGCACTTTTTAGATGCAGTGCTTCCCCTGGGTTTTTCTGTTTGGGTTGGTGGTCTGGTTCTGCCTGGGGGGGTTAATCTATGAAGTTAAAAATCATTTGTAACTTCATGCCACCCCTGTAAGTCAGAGCCCTGGCTGGCCCAACCACGATGTCTGAAGTCACTCCTGCTTGTGAAACTAACCCAGCTGCAGGCATCATGTTACTTTGGCCAGAAGCAGAACAGGGAGGTCTGTTGTAGGGGAGCACAATATTGGATTTTTGCCAATATCTGATATTGTGCCGATATTTAAGGATGGGAATTGAAAACAAATTCCAGTTGAGAATCGATTACAACTTCCTCAAGAACCAATATCATTTGTCTTTTTGCTTAACAAATCTCTTATGAATTCCTTCTACTTTGTTCAGCATGCCTTATGAATCAACAGCAGCACGTTATCATCAGAGAAAGTCAGCAGAAATGATAACACAGAAGTCAAAAACATCCCTACTGCATAATTTCAACATGGTGGAAACAACAGTGGCTTGCAGGAGCATTCATCAATGCATCATGGCATTGAATATCAGGAGGGACTTAGACAGTGTTGCCACTGAAAAGGGGCTGACTTTGGTGCATTCAAAAAAAATCCACAGGAATCAATAAGAGAATTGTTAAAGAATCAAAAATGGCACTGATATCAATAGAATGTTATCAATTCCCATCCTTGCCAATATTTCCAAACTCATTATTGCTGATACCGATACAATGTGTCAAGAGCAGAAAGTTTCGAGTGTAACTAAAACTGACCTTTTCCTTTAATGGTGACAGTCCATTTGTGTTAGAAACGGATGCGAAGCAAGAAAAACAACATTTTTATATTTAATAAGTGATACTTTAGATTTATAAGAGTGGACATACAGTGATGATTAAGCAAGCCATCACGGTACATTGAGCATTTTTCCAATAACAAAGCCAATTTATGTCCAAAATTGCATGTCCTGCAAATGTGACTATAGTGCAAGAGAACATCGCAATCAGGATGGATAAAAAAATATTATATTGTTTGTTTGTTTATTATATAGTTAAGCCCTAGCATAGTATTGAATATGCAGAACCGTAAATGCGTTAATACTTTTGAACAACAACCGAAAACTGCTGGCTATTTTATTAGAAAGGTCAACAGAAAAGGTCCAAAGTAACTGGGTGATGAGGGTGTACAATAGCACCACATGCTATGGTAGGGGGTTGGGGAGGCTTTACTCACTTCATAAAATCAATATCCCTCCCGAGCATACTTACTGGGGAAAAATACTGGCATACAGGGCCATAGACAGTACCCTAGTTCAATTGCGTAATCAAGCAAGTCTTACTTGGGCATGTAAACTCACTGAGAGGGCTTTCACAACAGCATGGTTCTGGTTCTGGAACTGGTTCTGTTCTGGCTTCTCAGAACCTTCGTGCTTTCTAGCAAACCAGCCCACGTTCATACCAGTTTAAGCAGGATGGGTTATTCCGTGTTACTCAGGCAGAAGTAAACAACACCGGCGAAATGACGAATCGCATTGATATTCTAAAAGCGTTTTTGCCTTACTTAAGGTTTTTGTTTTCATTCAGCAATCAAGCACACAACAACTGTTGATGATGAAGAGTGATAGAAGATGTATGTAGAAGGCATCTGGTATATAAAAAGTGTGTGTGTGTTCCTCTACGTCTTTGACTTCCTGTCATTTTATCAACACAGTATATAACACGCCCACCGATGATTTCACGGTTCGTGAGCTGGAACCAACTTTTCAGGTTCCAAACCAACTTTTTTTCCAGTCTGAACTCGCTGGCGGGTTCAAAATTAGGTTCAGGAACCGGAACAAGCTCTCTGAGTGTTGTGAAACATGTAAGCAGCATGCTTTATTTTCTTGGGTCAGTTAAAAAATATATATGTCTGTAGATTGAGGCACAAACAAAAGCTGTTTAGGTATAGTTAACATTTCAGAGAATTACATCACAGTATGTCTAACAAAAGCCAATAGACGAGGAAATATGAAAAGGAAACAGTTTTAACTTTGAGGTAAGATGCTCAGCTGCATCTGAAACAAACCATTAAGGATATGTGTCAGTCAGAAGGATTGCTTCAAAGACAAAACTTACAGCTTATTATACGGTAAATCCCATGAAGTATTTCCTGCCTTTTATTTGGAGCAGTGAGTGGTTGTGTTAAGACGGCAGTCCACTAGCTTGATGAACGGTATAGAAAGCACAGAGATGTTGAAAGAGACAGAACTACTCGAACAAAATCAAGTCAAGGCAAAGTTCTACTATTGCACCTGAAACAATAAAACTGCTTAACCTCTAAAGCTACACTTCAGATTTAAAGTCATTTTCCAAGCTGGCCCTCACCACCTCGTCTGTGCACACTTGACAGGAGCAGCAGATGCAGCAGAAATTAAATGTACCTTCACCCATAATAAACCCGCCCACACAATGGTGAAACAAGCCTGAAATAGGCTGTATCTATACATCTACGTTGGAGCTGCTGAGCTCAGCACATCTGCTTTCATTCACGCTGGGATAATATAAGATTTCTGCAGAGTAATGTGTTGGCACAGTCAAGCTGGCTGATGTGATCCCCTAAGTCTGCTACCAGGAAAAAGACTGATAAAAATCACAGGAAAGAATCAATGATAGTCTTGTTGGCACATTATAATTATATTATTGTGTTAAGCACTCTTTAATCCATCAAACAAAGTGTTTGATAAGGGCAATGTTGTTCCTCTGATTTCACAAAATTCAATTCATGCTTTTAATGGCACTTTCCATACCACAAATGTGCCATTAAAGACTTTTTATGGTCATCACATTTATATATAACCATAAAACCTGTAGAGCCATTAAAGATTATTATCTTTTCCACTATAGCTACTTGTGGAACCATGTCTGCTGCAGGTCTAATGAAGCACCATTAATAAAAGTATTGCAAAGATATTTTGAGAGTCCCTTTAGCTAACAGTTCAGTCTTAGTATGAATAATATTTCAAACAGCCATGAGGAGGTGTTTTAGATTTCACAAATTAAAGAAAAAAGGAGTCTGTAGTGCTCTAAATTTCAAAGTCTTGTGATGCTGTTGTATGGTAAGATCACAGAAATAAAATAATGTGCAGCATTATTAGATTTATCAGAATAAAATTCAATACACTGATCATGATTTAATAAAAAAAAAGAGCAAATCCACAGCAGTGTGCAGAGGGCATTGTATATGTAAAAAGACTACTATTTCATTTTTTTATTTAAATGTTTTGTTCTTTTCAATGAGATTCATTTCATCTTAATGCAGCTCTGCAACTATTTCTTAATGCCATTTGTTGATTTAGACAGCATTATAAGAGTTTCAAGACTCACTGATACCATGAGAATCATTGTTTGGGACTAAACTTAAGAGAAAAAATTTACTTATCAAATCTTACCTTGCAAATTAATATTTCAAATTTATTTCAGAGGGTCTTTATGAAAACTGAGGCTGAATTTTTTTCCAAGTCCATTTAACCTTTAAAACTTTGAAGATCAAACTTCTGAAAACACGTTTCTTCAAATTTGGAGTTTCTAACAAAAGAATAGTTGGTAAGGCTAAGGCTGTACAGGTTATCAAAAATTAAGTTTTTATCACAAAGTCCTTGAAAGCATAATGTTTACTGGTCTACATACAAGCTCAATATTGGATTTTCACTAATATCTGACAGATATTTCCAAAATCATTATCACTGATACCTATTCCAGAAATTTTGGTCAAAAGAAGAAAGCACCTACGCTTTACTGAAATTGACCTGTTCCTTTCATGGTGAAAGTCTACTCATAGTAAGAGACAGATGTGAAGCAAGAAAAAGAACAATAATAATACTTAATAAATGATGCTTGTAATTTATGAAAGTGGTCATTCAGTTATGATGAGGTAAGCCATCATGTTCCAGTTGAACATTCTGCCAATATTACAGCCAGTTATTGGGATTATATGACCGATTAGCCAATAAGCCAAAATATTGTTTGTAAATATCAGCAAAACTTTTCATTACTGCAAAAACCAATAATCACCTTTTAAGGCAGTTCTCTGCAGATACAGATATTATTCCTATAATATCATGCATCCTAGAATTTACTGGTTGTGAAAGCGTTTTGTCCTTTCATTATTATTTTTACTTTGATAGATGCTAAACTTTCCCCTGAGGGTAAATAAAGCATTCCTGATTCTGATTCTGAAAAGAGACTGTCAAAGAAACAACAACATCAAGTTGAAGCTCAATTTTCTTGAAAAAATTTCTCATTTTTAATGTGGCGATGGCTGGTTTTGTCACATTTTCTTCGTTCACATAAATGTTGACATTTTAAACTGACTGGAGGCTCACATTTAAGGAGCAGGAGGGCCTCATGGAATTATGAGCGTTTAACACAAAAACAAGTAAGGTAAAATAAAAACATTGGCTTGTTTGTTAATTCAAACATGAGTATTGCTTTCGGCTCCCATTTTTAAACTGCTGCATCCCCATTTTAAATTGATGAAAACTAAACAGAGCTCGGCAACATGGACCATAATTTGTATTTCAATATTTCACAGCAGAATGGCAATATTCAATATATCTTGATACAGTTTTCCGGATAAATAATTTTTAAAAACCAGGTTAATAAGGCTTTAAGTTGGATTTTTTTCAGTGTAGAGAGCTACAAAAGCTTGAGGTTTGGGGCTGCAGCTCACATTTTATAAACTCATCATATTGCACCTTGCAGTACTTATGTGAACGCTTTAAAGGAATCATCATGCTCAAGCTTTTTGTCACCTATTTAGGCATTCTCGGCAAAAACATCATTCTGCTGAACACAAATCATCCAGTCAGTTGTTTTCGTCTACCATCCATCCTCCTCTTTAATAGTTATTACTTGTGTCTCTCTTTCCCTCCATGTTGCTGATAGGACTGTTGCTGTAAGTGAGCAGAAGATGGGTCTGGCTGTTGTGTTTTTTATTTTTCACTTTGCTTTTGTGGAGAGAAAGAAAGGTGGGGAGGGCCAAGCACACGGTCGAGAGAATTACCCAAAATGGTGGCTCGTTCAATGCTATTTTTTCAACAAGTATATCAATATAAAAAACACTGTCTGAACTTGTATCTTGCTGGGATGTACAACCTTAAGCTGAAAAAGATAAGATGTGCTCTTAACGGCTCCTGCAAGAACTTTTATAAAACTTGGGAGCCTCTTATGCAATATGTGAAAAGTTAACCCGGTTTGGAAGTTTGACTTTGGCATTTTGTTTGACTATTATCTATAAATTATCCTAATCACTTTGTACTTTCACAGCTTTTTTTTCTTGAATTTTAACTACTACATATGTGTTTGTTTATGTATGAACATGCATATATGTATGTGTGTTTATGTTTATATGTTATAAATACATACATTTTTCTATCACTATTATTTTATCCCATTTATTTTACTTTGATGTCTGTTTGTATGAACTTATGTTGCAATGTTGTAAAAATGAAAATCTTCTATAAATAAAGTGTTAAAAAACCAGAGAGGTGAAGAGGGTCAGGTCATTCTTAAATTCACATTATTTTTAACTAAATAAAACTTTGTTAAAATATGAAGCTGCCACTGGTGTAAGAAAAAGACAAGTGTGCTTCAAACTACCGTAACTCCTCGAGTATTTACGCTATCCACATTCTTCCGACGGATTCTGAAACCCGAGAAGCGAAGCGAGGGACACTATCAGGAATTATCATCAGTGAAAAAAACTCATTGACATGGACTATAACAAGCTGTAACATGAACACTAAAATTATTTTTGGTCATCTCAGAAACTTTGAACATGTTCATTTACAATTGTTTATACAGAGAAATCTGTTAAAAATTCTATTTTTCTATTCTTCTAATTACACACTGTTTTAAGCATTATAACATAATAAGGACATATACTAGCCAGAATTGTCTCTTTTTATTTCTCATGAAAAAGTGGGAAAAATTTTACTCAAACGACATTTTCTGACACATTTATTGACAAAAAATACAAAAGACAAGGCAGCCTGCTATAATTAAAGTATTAAAAGGGTTAAATGATTTTAATTGTGTGTATAAGTACTATTTGAACATTTTGAACACATTGCAACAATACCACGGTAATAATGATACCCGTGATAATTTTGGTCACAATAATTGCGATATGAAATTTTCATACCGTTACATCCCTACAACAAAAAAATCCAAACCATTAAAAACTTGATTGCAACTGAAACAAAGTAAAACACATGCCTGCCAAAAATCCTATCACAAATGAGTGTTGACAGGAGTGTAATGGATTACAGGGCATCTCCAGGAATTAGACTGAGCCACGCTTCTAAATAATGATCTGCTGTTGCATCAGTGTGACATAAGAGAACATCAAGGGATGATGACAGGAGTTACTAAACTTTGTAATACATCCTTCCTGTTCTTTTTCAGAGGGGACTCATGCCGAGTGCCCCAGGGGACACTGTCACTGTTCCTCCACCACAGTTTCAGGCCATTAATTGGTTGGAAAGTCAAGAGAGGAAGCAAAAAAAGTTAGAGGAGGACTGCAGAGGAGTAGAGGGGGGGAGTGTGGAGGCAGTTATAGAAAAATTGAGCTACACAGCAGTACTGTAGAGACGTTCTGTGGCCTCAGGTGCTGTGCTGCTCTAATGAGGCCATTCTTACCCGTAGCTTGTGACTCTGCGTCCTCACCACCTTCCCCCGCTGCACCACGTCCACCGGACACTCGTTTATAGAGCAGTCAGCCTTGTGTCTGAGCCAGTCCTCGTAGCCCTGAGAGACAGGGGATAGAGAACATGAGAGGGGAAAAGGAAATAAAGAACCAATGTGTTTGTTGGCAGCAGGAAACGGAGGATATAGATTATTGTGTAGGGAGGATCAGGGCCAGGAGCAGAGAGCAAAAACAGAGGGGGAGAGGTGAAAGTCATACTCTGTAATTAATTAGCATTGTGCTCCTCCAGCTTAGTGACCTGTTTCCTGGTTTTCTAGCCAACATGTCATGTTTTAGATTTATGTCCCAGTAAAGCTCTGGCTTCCTCAGCTAGAGCGGCTCCATCTATCACTGAGAGCACCCCATCCCTCTGTAGCGGAGAGGATGCATCTCCCAGGGGCCTGGGATCCTCAGCTCGAGTGATTAACAGAGGAGACCATTCATTATCATATTTCTCACATCACCAGACATATTCAATGGCATGTCCCTCCACTGAGTGAGGAATGTGTATATACAGAGAGTCGAGTGGCCAAATACTAGAGAGTGTGCTGGGAGTAAGTGTATGGAGGGGCAATATTTCCTGGAAATACGAGCATGTTTGTGTGTGTCCTACCTGTTTTATGGCGGTGACAGTGATAACAAAGAAGAGAGGCAGGCCGCTGGTGACCGGGCTGGTGGGGGTGTCGATGATAAGCTGCAAGAGAGAGAAACAGAAGGAGGAAAGATGCACGGGGTTGAGGGGAGAAATGAAAAAAGGAGAGAAAAAGCCGATAAATGCAGCGCTGAGTAAGGAAGTGCAGCGGGGAGAAGATTCTGTAATAAGGACACAAGCTGCAATCTAGCAAAATTCAAGTATCCATGTAATTGAATCTTGTTTGATTTCCTCCATCTGCACTAACAGAGAGTACTCTGTGGCAGCTTTTATTCTTTAATGGTTTTGTGCAGGGGATAATGTTAAGTGAACGGGTTGTTAAGGCTGGGCAATATGGGCCAAAATTCATGTCTAAATATGTCTTTTAGCTGAATGGAAATACATGATACACAGTTCACCTTAATTGTTTTTTTCTGTAAAGAAAGAGTAAATAGTTGTGAAAATATTGGTACAACATACTTCAATATGTTCCAGGTTTAGGAGATCACATTTTGACTTGACTCTTGTCGATATATTCACTTTTGATGACTGTTAGAATATGTTCACAATCACTAATGTACAAACCCCAATTCCAATTGATCTTTAAATGTACCCATGCAGTGATGAGAAGGTGCATCAATATTGTACATTTGTGTAATTTGCCGATATATGGCCGATACATGTGGCTGATATGTTGATCAGCTGTAAATATATGCAGAAATTTCAATATCTGCCGATACCGATACTTAAGTTTTGAGGCTGATGTCAGCCAATACAGATATCAAACTGATAATGTTGTGCGTCCCTATTGTTTTTTAATGCAGTCCCATCTGAGGGATTGATGGTCACAGGCATCCATTGTTGGTTTTCTGCCTTGCCACTTAGGTACTCAGATTTCTACAGATTCTCTGAATCTTTTGGACTGTAGATGATAAAATCCCAAAACTCCTTGCAACTGAACATTGAGAAACATTGTCCTTAAAGGGCCCATATTTTGCTCCTTTTCTGCAGTTTAACATGGATCCTTGATGTCTTCATGAAATGTCAGTGACATGCTTTGGTCCCAAAAGCCTATGAATAAAGCACAGCTGCATTCTTTCCACACTCACATAACCGCTCTGTTCACAACGGCTGGTTTTGAGGGCGTCACCTTCATATGCTAATGAGCTAGCCGCGTACATACGGCAATTCACGATAGAGCAGCGTAACTCGAGCGAAGCTGGCGCTCCAGCCACACGTCGCTCACAGTGCTGAACACATACAAACCCTTAATTCATGCTACCACACACGGTTACAACAGCGAAGCTCTTTTCTCCCAAACATCACAGGCTAACTCAGAACATGCTAACCGCAGTGGGATAGCCACAACTTAGCCTACCTTCCGGGCTAACGTTAGCACAAACAGAGGGACCTGGGGTCGGGTAAAGGATTGATTATATTCATCCAACTGTTAAACTTCTCTTCCTGAACACACACTAACCACAAATTCAAGCCATTTAACAGATAACATCACAGGCTGACGCAAGACATGCTAACCTCAGCCTAGTCACTGCAGTGGGACTGATTATATTCAGCAAAATGTTAAACTTCTCTTGACTAATGTAAGAATGCTCATACATTGAAGTTTATCCTTCAGACTTTCAACAAGTAATGTGAACATTGACGAACATGTTGTGCAGTTACCTCTGGTTCACTTCACCCTGCTGTTAGCAGTAGTTCGTAGCAATGAGCAAAATAAATACTACACAGCATTAAAATACTCACATTTCCATCATCAGCTTTGGCGACAGATTGTTGGTACTGAAAAGTCTAGATGCCAGTCCTGTGTTGAACTGACTGAAGTTGAAGAAGCAGTCGGACGTAAAGTGACGCTTTACACAACATCCCAACTTCATTGGAATTGGGCTTTGCGTAGAAAAACATCTACTTTTCATATAGAGAGCACTTCTGATCCAGCTGTATTCTGATTTTTAACAAGAACACAGCTGGACAGCTTTCAGCCCTAATAATGAGTACATTTTGACAGCTTTGTTGTAAGGTTTTGACCTCTTTATCCAACTGTCTTTGGATAACAAAGCTTGTTTTCCCATGACGATCTGTAAGTGTCTCTAGATTTTCAGAAAATGACTAAACATCCAGGTAAATGCAACTTATGCATGCTTGTCCTCTCAGGGTTCTTGGTGATGGTGAGCTTTTTAAACATGTTTGATGTATTCAGAGCTCAGAAAACTGTAGTGATCGGTCCAGAGGCTTGACTAGTTAAGAACTACCGTTAAACTTTGTTTTCTATATTTGCAAAATTATTTGATTGGGGACATTCGTAACTGCCATAATTGACTCAGGTAGCATTAGCTGCAAAAGCAGTATCACTATGACTTCTTTTTATGGACTGATGTAATTATAGAGTCTGTGATGTGGCCGTGTCCATAGAAACTGCCTGATCTTCATGGCAACAATCTACTATGGAGGGGTTGCAGGTCATGTTGTAAGTACCCTTAAAGTGGTATATATTCAGATGTCCAGAGATTTAACAGTTAAGAAGAGAAGTCTAGAGAATAAAAGAAAGAGGTCAATAAACATGGCTGCTGTTTGCCGTGCCTGTGTCCCCATAAGCAGGTGCAGTATTTCTCATGCTACTGATAAAATCCACATTAAACAAAGAAGCCGGCTGAGGGCGCAGTAAGGGGCTCTGTGTTCATCTAAGGCCAGTTTAAACACTGTTTTGTCCTCCTCTTCCTCCCTCTAGATGATGACTTTGTCCTTGCGTGATTACTCAACATTTTGAGCAGTGAAGTGGCTCAAGGAAAAAGTTGTGTCTCTTTGACTCTGATTCAGAAGGACAGACACTGAGCAGTCCAGCACTCATCATTTCAAGATAATATGAGATGATACGATGTAAGGAAAATCTAATAAGCTTTATAATTCAGGGCAACTTTAAAAACACTGGCGGTACAAGACTGTATTCTTAATTGATTGATCGTTATATTTCATTTTAAATTCAGGGGACATTAACTGTATTTGCTTTTGGCAAATTGGCTGAAGCAAAGGACTTCTCATAAAGACTTTTTATCCATCATGAGTTTATTTTGGGTTATGAGGGTCAGAAAACACAGTGAAAAAGCTTACTTTTCTTTGACATCACTGATGCTTGGTATGATTATAATTTTACATTTAATTCTGTTCAAATTCCAATGAAAGTGAGATGCCCAAGACCTCTTAACCCTTTAAAGCCTAAAAACACAAATTATAGCCAGAAAATGCTTCTTTTTTTTTGAAGATATAATGTTTATTTCACTTTCTACTGAAGTCCAAAAAGGAAATCAAAATTTAACATATATATTGTTTTTGTATCTCATTTGATACATTAGGTGTTTTTGGCAACTGACAATCCACTTGAGGACATTTTTATGATTTATCTGATTGTATTTAAATATTGTGTTTAATAATTTGTTGATCATATTGATTAGATAGGGGTAACATAAAAGTATGTATCAAATATGATACAACAGGCTTTAAGGGGTTAATATTTTAAAGTTTATTTTTTTCTTATTCATATGACTTATCTTTTGTTTCTTTTGAATTCAATTTTTTATTTGAAATTATACTTTTAATGAATTTCACAATTCAGTTTTTTGTGCAATTTGGTTTTAAATGCAAATTACTCTGTTTTTAAGTACATCTTGTCAAAAAGTGATATCCCCTGCAGCTTGACTGGTTGGTTCATAAAATGTATTGTATCATATTATTTTGTAATCTATAACAACATGTATTATTGTAACATACTGCAACTCAATGGTTGTTAGATGGTGTGCCTTGAGAATTTGTGCGAGAATTTGTATTGGGGCCCTCGGGCCACATGTGGCCCTCCAGCTCACTCGCTGAGGTGTGCCAGTCATTTCAGTAGTATTTAACAGTATTTAATGTTTAATACTAGAAAGCACATGGGGAGTGCAAACATTCACCAAGGTAGCTCACATATTGCTGTTACATGATAAAATTACCATCAGAATATGATTCCTTGACCCTGAAAACCCACACCTGGCACTCAGGGTCATGTTGATATCATAATTAGTTAGACAGTTATTGAGCAAACATGATCGTTCGCTTATGGTGGTTATCTGGATCACCACCAAAATCTAATCATTTTTAAGTTGGCTCATGCCCAACATCTCCTGAAAATTCCAGCCAAATCAGTCCAGTAGTTTTTGTGTAATCTTGCTAACAAACAAACAAACACACGCTGGCAAAAACATAACCTCAATCGTGGAGGTAAAAAAAGACTTACCTGAACCAGAAATATGACCAGGAAGTAGAAGTTTGCTATTCTTCTGAACTGCTCAAACAAATTCTTGGGTACGAAGTTCCAGAAGGTGTACTGTGGGACAGAGGGACAGCTGAATTACTATCATTCAGTAATAAAGAGGAGGACAGGGAACAAAGGCACATCATCCTCCAGCCCCTCAGGCAGGAGAACTGGTGACGCACCGCTTGATGAACACAAGGAAAGTGAAATGTGTCATCCTTGAAAAACATGTTCACAAAAGAGATTACATGCTTGTCTAAATATGAAACAAAAGAACAGTGTGATGATAAACAATGCTCCTGCGCTGACTCACGCGGCAGGCTGTGGCGGGCTCACCTTGGAGGAGACGATGCGGTTGTCGGGGTAACGCTGAGGGATGTAGGCCTCAGCTCCCGGAGGGGGTTCTTTATGTCCGATGTACACCGTCCGGCTGTCCACCCAGATCTCCTCCCCCACGCACTGAATGAGAGAGAGATATATGGAGAGATATAAATAGCAGTACAGGTGGGATGAAAAATGGGGTTAATTCACTCTGTTCAGCCTCAATGGCTTGTTACCACTGAGCCTATATCATCACTACAAAAATGATCCAATTAGAAACAGCAGTTCATCACTTCCCCTCACTTAAATCTTAAAATAACCCTGATATCACTTCACATTCTTGCTGTTAATAACTGCTCTGACGAAGCATGGACTACACATGTTAGTCTAAAGATAGCACAGGGTGGTGGTTAAAGCATTGCAATGTTTTTAAAGTCCAAATGAAACCAGGCTTTTATCAAACACAGGCTACTTCAGGGGATCACACCGCTAAGCAACATTTGTTGCTTTGTTATCTTGTAATTGTTATTAATATCAGTGCACCGATAAGATTTCTTTAGCATTTACCTTCCTAACATTGACTTCAGTGTCTTCATGGTTTGTTACCTCCACCAAGGAGGTTATATTTTTGCTGGCATTGTTTAGTCTGTCTGTCTGTCTGTCTGTGTCCAAGATAACCTGAAAAGTTATTGACGGATTTGGACGAAATTTTCAGGAAATGTGTAGAATGGGATAGGGAACAAATGATTAGATTTTGGGACTGATAAAGGAATTTTTTAAAGGATTCTGTAACATTGCCAGATAGGGCCATTTTTGCCAAAGTGGACTGAAGCTGTTTGGCGGAGGTCTGCGCTCTCTGAGTGCTTTTCAACTTTAATAATGTTAAGCTGCCTTTTTACGTGGACATTACAATGACAAAAGTACATCAAATATGGATCATTAGAGATTATTTGATTTTTTTCTCCAGCGTTTTTTGCCTTTGTTTGAGTACAGGAAGGTGGTAGACTTTGAACAAGGAGGAGAAAGGAGAAGAGCATTCAGTCAGACTTAGACCATGACTCCCCACAGTAATGACAGACATTTCTGTACATAGGATGTGGGGGCTTTATGTGCAAAAGAGAAGGGAAAGATTTTATTGATAACAAGATTTGGTGGAGGGCCAGATCTGGATGCAGATCCAGTTTTTTTTAAGGATTTATCACCAACGCAAGATTGAATCGTTTTCTAAATTTTCGATAACTTGACTAATAAAAACACAAATGCTCTGAAAGCACAAATGCCTTGGCAGAGATTTGTGCTTTCAGAGCACTGCTAGTTTTAGATCTTTGTTCTTGTAGTTTACTGTCAATTTGATTGTTTCATTTACATAAAAAAATTACACATAATCAGGGTTTCTGATTGTCTTTATTTATTTTCTGTTTATGTTAAGCATTTGTGCTACATTTTTGTGTGAAAAGTGCCTCGCAAATGAAGTCTAATTGATGTCTGACTGATTGATTGAAGTCATTTGCCCTGTTTTATTGCTAATATTGTAAAGTTTCCAGCACTTGCACTGATGCTTAAATACTTGTTCAGTTAATTGGCACAAATGTTACCTACACATTTTCTAATTATTTGAGTCATGTAATAAGTAAGGATAGAGTCACTTTGTAAGTCTGAATGTGCGTTCACACTGAACGCGACTTAGCAACCGAGATCGCGTCACCCACCCAAGTCGTGTCGCCTATCCATAAATGGCTCATTCTGTCACTGTCGCATCGCTCAGTGACGTCGCACCCACTCAAGTTTCACTGCGATCATATCATATATCATCATTTTTGTACGTATAGGAACAGCCACTGTTGTTGAATAAAGTGGAACTGATGTACTCACAAACTAATGTTCCCACATGAACATGGATTGTCACTCTAATGTGAGCTGGAATAAAAACAGTTACTGTTAACTGTAATGGGTGTCATCTGTGTATCCAGTACAACATTAACCGAGGTACAGCTAATGCCCCAGTCACACATTTCTGTTTCTCATGGCGATTGTGCACGACTGTACACGATTGGCAAGGCTGGTTTGATCGGCATGATACGGGAAGAAATGATTGTCTCTCCCCCGGACACACCCTGTACATGCACCGTCAGTAACGCTTCTACAGCGCTTCTACAGCGCTTCGGGGGCGTTCATCCCGCTTCAACCAGAATCAGAATCAGAATCAGAATCAGACTTAATTGTCATTGCACATGTCACAAGTACAGAGCAACAAAATTTTCATGACAGTTCCACCCATCCAAGAACATACAAAGACAGTGACACATACGGGGGGACAGGAACAGGAAGACTGTCAAGTCGCCAGCAAGAACAGCACCCCATTTTTCTTAGCTGAGAAAGGAAGAACAGGAGGGAGGAAGAGGGAAAAAAGTCCTACC